>CM062289.1:181985917-183185917 GCA_031216915.1 Pictodentalium vernedei
TCCTCAAATACTGAAATGAGGCTAAGAGTCGTAGTAAATTATACCTCATTGAGGGATTTTTAATGGTCCTCATAACCTCAAAATTCAATGAGGCTATGAGGGATAATAAATGAGGTCTCATTGAGGGCTTTTACACAGCCCTGATGGCCTCATACGAGAAAAAGTGATTCTCCTAAAGGTATCCTCGATAGGTATCCTCGAATAATACAATACCGGGCCATAGGTATCCTCAAATACCGAACTGAGGCTAAGAGTCGTAGTAAATTATACCTCATTGAGGGATTTTTAATGGTCCTCATAACCTCAAAATTCAATGAGGCTATGAGGCATAATATATGAGGACTCATTGAGGGCTTTTACATAGCCCTCATGGCCTCATACGACAAAAAAGGGATTCCATAACCAGAGACGTTTCACAATAAGGGATTCCATGGGATATTGCCATTGGATATAGAGGCGATGAGAATCGGATACAACTTCGTTGGAATAAGGGGAGATAACTCTGCATACAGATTATGGGAAATCAAGCAATCTGATTGATTAGTTATAATCTGTATAAATGATCTAGATATATGAAACAACAAGAGTACTCGGAATAGGGCCAGAACTAACAAGAATAGACCAGAAAAGCTAAATATAGTAACAATAAGCAAAGCTGTTCCAGTTGATAGGCTCTTCTTCGCTACTGGATTATACTCCAGGACAAAGGAACATGGTCAGATAGACGAAAACTATTGCATATATAGATAGAAGCAGAGAATTCTGAAAGAATTCGAAATAGTAAAAGTTGGGTGGATTTTAGTGATTTGGAGAGATTGTAGGGTTGTTTGTGGTAATTAGATTTACTCTTCTACAATCGAACATACCCTCCGAACATACCCCGTCTTATTGCAGAAAAATTGGGGTAACATAGCAACCACGTGCTACCTTAGAAACAAAGATGGTGGCCTCCAGTATACAAAATGGACGACGGAAACATGTATCACCCTAACAACACGCGCTGCGCATGCGCACTAACACCACGTATCACTATGGAGATGACGTCACGAGATGGCCACTCACGCGGGTTAGCATGACAGCACAACATGGCGTCACTGGGTCACGTGACATGACGTCACTTCCGAGGTCCTGCACCGAGGTCCTGCCAATGTTCCCTCAAAAGCCCGAGACATACTACTGACCTATTCTCTGCCGAACATTAATATGCACCCATTCTCTGTCAAACGTTAACCCATCTATCTCGAAAACCCTAACCACCCACTGCGCAACCGTTACTGAAGTTTATGTTTATTACATTCTAAGTAGGGAGTTACCCATATAAACAGCAAGCCCTGATCATTAATATGCGCCCATACTCTGTCAAACGTTAACCCATCTATCTAGAAAACCCTAACCACTCACTGGATGTTGTATTATCTGTTCCTGGACAGCACGACCCTTTCTGTACCTGTGGCCAACCATGCATAATACACCGTTTCTGAATTTTATGTTTATTATATTCTATGGAGGGAGTTAACCCATATAAACAGCAAGCTCTGCGCAGACCTTATAATACATGTAACCAACATGCACAGCACTGGGGTGGGGGGGGGGGGGGGGGGTGTCACAATATAAGAGTCTCAACAATAATAAGTACCTGCAGACACCTACAGTTCTATAGTCAGTAATTCGGCATTTGTTGCCGCAACGTTCCTACATATATACAAATATATATACATGGTTAACACAAATGCCCACAGATGCCTACAGTTTTGCATTGCATTTGGTAATTCAGCATTCATTGTCTCGCATTCACTGTTCCACCCAAGCACTACACAACATTTTCTGGATGTTATGTTGTGTAATCATGCACAGCACAGTGTTTTATATATTTATAACCAATATACATAGCACATCATTTTCCAGAAAGTGACATGGATATTCCTCACATGTACTTATTTATTTTGTGTAGCGAGCAATTTTGGTGGTAGGCGAATGGGGAGGGGGGGGGGGGGGCTCTGAATATAAGGGTCTCAGTGAGGGAGAGGACCTACAATTGTTTACAAATACCTACAATTCTACAATCAGTAATTCAACATGGATTGCCCCATTTGGGCTATTATTGGCACAGCACAACATTTTCTGGATGTTGTATTATGTATTCATATGCAGCACAGCCTTTTCTATGTTGTAACCAATCTATATAGCATGGCATTTTTTCAGAATATATTATGGATATTCCTCATATGTATACAAAATTTATATACATAAAAGGTACATACAAATATGTATATTGGAATTTAAATAGCTTTTCATTTTCTTCATAGAACAATTTTGAGGATTGGAAAAGGGCGGAGGGGGGGGGGGGGGCACAATATAAAGCTCTCAGTAGGAGAAAAAAATACCTAAATTCAGCATTTAGTAATTCAGCATTAGTTGCCCCATTTGGACTATTGCTGTCGTTTAGATAGCATTTCTTTCTGGAATTTAAATAGCTTTTGTTTTTCTTCATAGACCAATTTTAAGGATTGGAGAAGGGGGGGGGGGGGCAATATAAAGGGTCCCAATGGTAGAAAAATACCTGAAATTCTGCGTTCAGTAATTCAGCATTTACTGTCCCATTTGGACTGTTGCTGGCATTTCGATAGTATTTATTTTTGTGAATGGGGGGGGGGGGGGGGGGGGGGGGGTCACGATATCTTCCAGTATAAGGTCTCAATAATGAATAGTATCTAGAATTATCTACAGGTACTTACAAATTCTGCATTCAGAAGTGCAACATTAATTACCCACTTTTGACCATTATTGGTATTTAGATAGTATTTAATGGGGAGGCATCACATACACGTACATCCGCTTATACATGCAGATGATTATCGGGAAGTGAGCGAATGAAGTAGATTAAATTCATATATACTCAGTATCTTCTACAAATGCCTACACTTTTGCATTTGGTAGTTCCGCATCCATTGTCCTACCCGTGCAGTGAACAATATTTTCTAGATGTTGTATTATGTATTTCTGCACAGTTCGGCCATTTTTCTATGCTTGTGACCAATATACATAACACATCATTTTCCAAAATGTGCCACAAAGATATTCCTTACATGCATAGAATGTTTCTTTTGTTTGACGAGCAATTTTGGGGTAGGAGAATGAAGAGGGGTGGGGGGGGGGGGGGGGTCACAGTATAAGGGTCTCAATAATGGAATGGAAAGTACATACGAATATCTACAAGCACCAACAATTCTACATTCAGTAGTTCGATATGAATTGCCCCAATTGGGGGAGAACGAGGAGGGGGAGGTAGTCACAGTATAAGGATCTCCATAATGGAAAGTACCTACGGATATCTACAGGCACCTACAATTCTACATTCAGTTGTTCAATATGAATTGCCCCAATTGGGGGAGAATGAGGAGGGGGAGGGAGTCACAATATAAGGGTCTCCATAATGGAATGTACCTATAGATATCTACAAGTACTTACTATTCTACATTCTGTAATTCAATGTGAATTGCCACATTTGGGTTATTATTGGCATTCGACAACATTTTCTGCATATTGTGTGAAAAATTGCTGCACAACACAGCCTTTTCTATATCTGTAACCAATATACATAGTACTGCATTTCAAAGATGTACTATGGATATTCCTTACATATAAACATTATTTCTTTTATTTCTTTTAATCAATAAGCAATTTTGGGGGTAGGACAATGGGATGGGGCTGGGGTCACAATATTAGAGTCTCTACAAACACCTACAATTCCACATTCGGTAGTTCAATGTGAATTGCCCCAATTTGGGGGAGAATGAGGAGGGGGGGGGAGTCACAATATAAGGGTCTCCATAATGGAAATTACCTACAGATATCTACAGGCGCCTACAATTCTATATTCAGTAGGTCACTATGGATTGCCCCAATTGGGGGAGAATGAGGAGGGGATGGGGGGGGGGGGATCACAATATAAGGGTCTCCATAATGGAAAGTACCTACAGATATCTACAAGTACCTACAATTCTACATTCAGTAATTCAATATGAATTGCCACATTTGAGCTATTATTGGAATTCAACAACATTTTCTGCATCACAGCCTTTTCTATATCTGTAACCAATATACATAGTACTGCATTTCCCAGAAGTACTATGGATATTCCTTACATATATACATTATTACTTTTATTTCTTTTAATCAATAAGCAATTTTAGGGGTAGGAGAATGGGGTGGGGCTGGGATCACAATATAAGAGTCTCTACAAGCACCAACAATTCTACATTCAGTAGTTCAGTATGAATTGCCCCATCTGAGGGGAGAATGAGGAGGGGGTGGGGGAGTCACAATATAAGGGTCTCCATAATGGAAAGTACCTACAGATATCTACAACTTCCTTCAATTCTATATTCATTAATTCAATATGAATTGCCACATTTGAGCTATTATTGGCATTCAACAACACTTTCTGCATATTGTGTGAAAAATTCCTGCACAGCACAGCCTTTTCTATATCTGTAACCAATATACATAGTACTGCATTTCCAAGATGCACTATGGATATTCCTTACATATATGCATTATTACTTTTATTTCTTTAAATCAATAAGCAATTTTGTGGGTAGGACAATGGGGTGGGGCTGGGGTCTGGGGTCACAATATTAAAGTCTCTACAAACACCTACAATTCTACATTCAGTAGTTCAATATGAATTGCCCCAATTGGGGGGAGAATGAGGAGGGGGAGGGAGTCACAATATAGGGGTCTCCATAATGGAATGCACCTACAGATATCTATATGTACCTACAATTCTATATTCATTTATACAATATGAATTGCCACATTTGGGTTATTATTGGCATTCAACAACATTTTCTGCATATTGTGTGAAAAATTCCTGCACAGCACAGCCTTTTCTATATCTGCAACCAATATGCATAGTACTGGATTTCCCAGATGTACTATGGATATTCCTTACATATATACATTATTACTTTTATTTCTTTTAATCAATAAGCAATTTTGGGGGTAGGACAATGGGTATGGCTGGGGTCTAGGGTCACAATATTGGAGTCTCTACAAACACCTACAATTCCACATTCGGTAGTTCAATATGAATTGCCCCAATTGGGGGAGACTGAGGAGGGGGAGGTAGTCACAATTTAAGGGTCTCCATAATGGAAAGTACCTACAGATATCTACAGGCGCCTACAATTCTATATTCAGTAGGTCACTATGGATTGCCCCAACTGGGGGAGAATGAGGAGGGGGGGGGGGGGGGGAGTCACAATATAAGGGTCTCCATAATGGAATGTACCTACAGATATCTACAAGTACCTACAATTCTACATTCTGTAATTCAATATGAATTGCCACATTTGGGCTATTATTGGCATTCGACAACAGTTTCTGCATATTGTGTGAAAAATTCCGGCACAGCACAGCCTTTTCTATATCTGTAACCAATATACATAGTACTGCATTTCCTAGATGTACCATGGACATTGCCTACATATATACATTATTTCTTTTATTTATTTTGATGAATAAGCAAATTTGGGGGTAGGAGAATGGGGTGGGGCTGGGGTCACAATATAGGGGTCTCAATAATGGGAAGTATCTACAAATATCAACCGGTACCTACAATTCTGCATTCAACATTAATTGCCCGTTCCGGCTATTATTGGCATCCAAATAGCATTTAAACAGCATTTCTTTTGTTCATTGAAAATTCCTGCACAGCACAGCCTATTCTGTATCTGTAACCAATATACATAGTACTGCATTATCAGATGTACTACGGATATTCTTTACATATATACATTATTTCTTTCATTTCTTTACAGATGTTTATCAGGAAGTAAGTAAGTAAGTAAAACAGATTAATTTCATATATTATCTAGATCTTCTCTAGATCCAACCTCGACCTAATTGGTAGTATTTGACCACTAAGTAGTTTTATAAAAAGTTTCCATCAACTGTCCAACAGTTGTCCACCTTTTTGGATTTTCTCAGTGACAGTGCCTCCTTGAAGAGGCCTAATTTAAGCTTAGTCAAGTCTCCATTTATGAAGCATCTCTCGAATCCAGGGACTTTGTTTTTTAACTTACTCCTGTCTTTGTATAACCTCCTCCTTGCCCTATAATTGGTGAAGCGAATAATAATTTGCCGTGTGTTATTTTCACGTTTCGGCCCAACCCGATGCGATCGATCTATGTCGCTTATGCTTAACTCTCTCTGCAGTTTATCAGCAAGATTCAAGACAATTTGATCTGTATTTTCATTTTCAATTTCTTTTACACCACTAATTCTTAAACTATACCTTCGAGTATATTGCTCCAACTCATCCACCCTAAGTTCAAGCTCATTATTGCGCTCGTTCAGTTTAGTATTCTCGGCTTTTAACACTGCAATATTCTCCCCTAAATCTTTCATAGCATCCTTCACGGCCACGCTGATGAGGGACTTGAAGTCATTATAGAGGATTTTTTTTAACTGATCTGCCAGAGCCACCACATCAACCGAACTGTCCGATACCTCAGGGACACGCGGATTTACCCCTGTTACACCTGTTGCCATTTTATCGTCCAGTGCATCCACTTCGCTATCAGTCGCCCACTCCGATTCTTCAATCACGTCCGTTAACTTACAAACAGCTTTTGCACGAGTATACTTCTGTGGGCCTGATCGTTTCCTCTTCCTTTTGGCGACAGATCTGTGCATTACTTTATGAAACTTAATCGATGCATCAGAGTCAAATAACGCAAATTGCAGAGTAACACCACTGCTTATTATGTTCAATAAGGCTGATTATGTATGTTTATGTTAATGTTTATCTGTCGTCATGGCGACGATACGTCGAAGTTGGGTAAGTTTTGGACTGCACTCACAAAAACGAACATTAAAGTCAATATCTACAAAACAATAACAGCACTTCCATTTCCTACCGATATTCCACTACATCACCCATAGTATACTCATTTCAAATATATGACTGCATCACCGATCCAGCTTAAAAAGAACTTTTAGGACTCGAAATTTACATTGTATCTTCCTCCTGTACAAGCGCCATCTTGATGTACCGTCTTGTGCACCAGTTGATAGACAGTCTATGATATCTCCTGGCACCAACTGTGTTACTAAGAAGGAACAACATCATCTTCCCTGTGTGAAATATCAAAAGCCTTTCTTCCCAGACGGTATTCGGATATGGAACTCTTCACTGTCTGGAATTATCACCGTCAGACCAGACATACACTGGGATTTTAACTCTACTGTAAATAATTCTTTTAATGCACATACACAGTCGTCCTTGCACCTGGTGCACCAAAATACCAGAGGTCCTATCACATCGCCGGATGTCCCTTCAAAATCAACAATTTCCCCAATCTCTAGGTTAATTTCATCCAGACAACTGTGATTTGTCACTTTTTAAGTTGATATGACCCCGATAACCAAGCTTCCAAGGAGTAAAGGTATTGCTTGACTCGCTGGAGGTCACACCACATCGCCGGAGGCCCCTTGAAAATCAACTTTTCCCCGGCCTTTTGATGCGGAGGCGTGTATATAGCAGTGATATTACCGCTCGGCGTGGTAGGTACATTGTATTACTAACGATGTAAATATATTCTTGCAGGTAGGGAACGCATGAATGTTGATGAGGAGCGTAATTTCAAATTTTGGGATTTGGATAATGCAGTTTCAAAATCCATAGATAAATGAAACTGGAAGTAATGGCCGACCTGAAACTAGCACGAAATGTCTGTTATTACACGCCTGTTCTGTGTAATCCCCATCCACAGCAACACTAAACCATGCGGAAAATGAAAATCGTTGACGGACTATTTTTAAATGGAAGCGAACGACACTGGCGTGTGTCGTTCTGTGTATGTTTTGGGGCGTATAATGTCGATTGACAGGGTATGATTAGTGCATCATTAGACATAGACGTGAAATTATTATTGTGCATAATAAATGTATCAAAGTCAAGAGGGAGAGCAATAATTTTATTCGGTTATAGAGATACACAGGGTTATCTGTCTCTTGCCTAGTTTACCAGTCATACAGATGACACGCGCTAACTAAATGACGAGTTGTTCACAAATGTCTTCTCTGAATTTAGTCATACGGGTTTTATTAACTGAAAACGACGTGGTACAACACAGTATCAGACTGAATTAACGGGAAAGTTAAGAGTTTAGGTATACCCATTGCACCACGTCGACAGATGCCGGTACGAGGGTACTGGGCGAAGTTCAATGAAAAACTGAAACCAAAGCTTGCAAACTTACCCAAGGTGGGCAATGTCCAGAAGATGGCCGACGCCATAGTTTCGAGCCTAGTTGAGGCAGGGAAGGAAAGTGTAGGACAGATCAGGGTGCCAACACGGGAACTTGCGTACAGAGTGAATAAAGAACTGAAAAGGGTCATAAAGGGAAGAAAAGCTAAATGTGCTGCATACAGGAGAAATAGAAAACTTAAGGGGGTGGAAAGCAATGAGGCCACATTAGCAAAGGAAGAATACCAACAAGCACGAAATAAAGTAAATAAGATTAAAAACGATAATCGGAGTGCGAAATGGCAGTCTTATTAGGACGATAAAAACGACAGGAGGGTCGAGTTCGAACGTATTTTGGAAATGGGTAAATAAACGTAACAAAGGCAGTAACCCAAAGAGTATTAAAGTGGATGGCAGAGTTATAGACGACCAAGATCAAGTCGCATCAGAACTAGTCAAGCACTGGGAAAAGGTAAACGATCAGCGATGTGGCATGGGGAGCCCACCTGAGTGTCCGAATCAGGTCGAGGAAAACCTATCGAACTTCGTGTGCAGCGAAATTAAAACGGAGGAGGTACAAAATGTGATTTCAAAACTGGATGGAAAAGCGGGAGGAGTGGATGAAATTCCAAACGAGTTTATCAAAAAAGGGGGACAGGAATTCGTGGAAAGCCTAACTGCCCTATTCAATCTAGCCGTAGAAAATCAAGAGGTCCCAAAGGAGTGGAGAGAAAGCAAAGTGACATTTATTCACAAAAAGGGGAAAAAAGTCGTTTTGGATAACTATCGAGAGATCTCTGTCAGTAGCAACATTGGAAACGTTTTCTGTAAAGTCCTGTATGGGAGACTAGAGGAGGTAATTGAAGAGAAGATTTTTTTGGGGAGAAATCCAGAATGGCTTTAGGGAGGGAAGGCGAGTTACTGACCATCTTTTCAAGCTATCCCAAATGACAGAATCCGCGAAAGCAAAAAAAGAAAGAGCTGTTTATGGACTTTTTGGATGTCAAAAAGGCATACGATAGAGTACGGAGGGAGGGTATGTGGCGCAAGCTGGAGGCTCTGGGCTTAGGAGGTGAGTTTGTTGGAATTATGAAAGCATTATATAAAGACGTACAGAGTGAACTCCGGGAAACATTACAACAAAACGATAGGTCTAAAATAGGGGTGTATCCTTTCGCCAATCATGTTTGCATTGTACATCAAAGATTTAGGAGATGAACTCCTGCATAGCGAGGAGAGGGTAGCAGTTGGGGACTTGAAGATCTCAGGGCTATTTTTTGCAGACGATATGGTGCTAGTGTCAGAAAGCGAAGAGGGGCTAAAGAAAATGCTGGGAATATTGTTGGGAAATATGGGAGCAAATGGAGACTCGAACTTAATGAAAGCAAGCGCAATGTTATACCTGTGGGCCGCAAAGTGGACCCCACTCGAAGGTGGAGAGTGGGGGAGTTCTGCATTCCGGAAGGTAGCAGCAAACTTCTCAGTGTAGGGGAGACAGGTGATTACGAGTATTTGTGGGTAAGTATAAACATTACAGGAAGAAGCAGCTACCGAAACCACACAAATAAATTGATTCTGAAGGGGAAGCGAATCCTTAACCAAATGAAACTTATAGGGAGAAACAGTTTCAATAAGGTTTTCGTGGGGAAAGCCATTTGGGAAATGGGTCTGCCAAGTATAACATCCGGTACTGAAGTGGTACCCCTAAACCAGACGGCCGTAAAGACCTTGCAAATCCTGCAGAACGATGCAGGCCGATGGATAACGGGGTCGAGTAATGCCGCAGCCTGAGCGCTAGAAGCAATCGGGGGTGAGCTTGGGTGGATGAGGATCAAGGACAGGATAGACCTGTTGAAACTCGGTTATCTTAATTATTTGGTAAATCTCCCCGACAGCCGATGGTGTAAAGTAATGCTCCTGAGAATTTTCAACTCAAATACCAAGACGGGGTGGATGGTCCAAGTGAGGGAGCTAGTAGAGAACTACTCATTGGAGATCTCGGACCTGGACGTTGGGGTAAACCAGGGTAAAAAAATCGTCAGAGAAAGGGTCATGGAGGATTGTAACCGTAATTGGCGAGAGAGGGTCAAATCAAAGAGGTCTTTGGGTGGCCTGCGTGATAAAGAGAAGCCAGGTTTTGAAAAGTACCTTGATGGCACCTTTGGGGGGTCACTGCTGTTCAAGATGAGGTCGCGATCCCTGGAGCTATGGGGAAAAATTGGGAAAGACAGTGAAAGGGAGTGCCAGATGTGTAATTTGGGCATGGTGGAGACCCTGGAACACTTCCTTCTAGAATGCCCAAAGTACCAGTCGAAAAGAATAAGATTCACTGGGGGTATAATGGGGAAGTGGGATGGGAGAATGAAGGACATGTGGCTAGGGGAAGACTCAAAGGAGAGGGTCAATATGCTAATCGGAGAGATTTGGAAGAATGGGGCAAGGGATGTCATCAAGCAGTTCGTCTCCGAGTGTTGCTAGGAGAGGAGAAGCATGGGAATAGGGAGGCAGTTGGGAGTACAGGGGTAACCAAGGCCTTCTCGTCCGAGAATCGCGACAAATCAGCGGCTGGCCAAAGTGTTATTATTATCACTTAAAGGGTCACAATAAGTAACAAATTTGAAAAAAATAAGTTGACCATTTAATAAAAACAATTTTCGTAAAGCAAAAGTACTCTTTATGTTTCATATATGATTCGTTTGAACGCGTTCGTTTCGATTAAATAAATTAACATGAGGGCGAGAATTTAATAACTTTGTCGAAAAACTTTGTCACCGTTTTTCACCTCGATCTTTTTTCCCGACCACTCACGGAAGTGTCCTCCGGAACAGCGCAGAGTGCAATGTCATTTTTCATAATCGTCAAAATTAACTCTCACACTCTCCGAAAAGTTTGTATACATTTGTTTCAATCTATAGCGTATGCGGCCATGAAACCTGTCTCCGCTTTCCTTTGTCGATACTCATTCTGTGGATTTCACTGGAAGCAAAACTGCGCTTTATTTGAAATAATATGACGTTTTGGGTTTGATAATTCCCAGTTATAGCTAAAATATGCACAGTTGTTGTTCTTGGCGATCAAAATCCTTAATGCAGCTGAGGTGTTAAATTATTTCCACGTGTGTAAATGGGTGCATGTACTTTCGTAACCCAAACACTTCGTACCCGAGTAATTTCGTATCCAAAACCATTTCGTACACAATAAAAAAAAAGTAATTTCGCACCCCAAAATAATAATAGTCACATAGAATGTCCGTGGCAATATTAATAGCAGTTTATTTGTCAATGGTATATTTTGAACAAAAATAGGTTTTTAATGTTGTGGCGTTTAGATTTAGCCGGAAGCCATTCAAGAATGGTTTCTATATTAGTGCAAAAGAAATAAAAGTTAGCTTCTGTGCATCTGAAAGAGAGAAAATGTAATATTAGTCACTTTCCTAAACTGAAAGAATGGGTATTATTATAAATTCTGCGATCTTGTCTTTTTCGGCCTAGGGAAGATGCGCCCCCCCCCCCCTCTCTCTCTCTCTCTCTCTCTCTCTCTCTCTCTCTCCCTTTCAGCAGAAAATAAAATAAGAATAAATAAAAAATATACAAAGTAAGCGTACCTTAAAAGTGCCATCAATTTGACTGCCGAAGTGTGTTGAGCTGAAAGGGTGACGAGAAGACTATGTGCCTGTAGGTATCCATGTTCAAATCTGTCACCAAGAATTGGTCCAAGTGCAGCAAATCTGTATTGATGACAAAGTTAATGTCCTTTGAAACGGGTGGTGATGCTGGTTGGTAACTCTTATTGTGCAGCTATATTTGGGTTAAGGAAAGCATTGTTTGTATCTACAGTCTCTCTGGCCGCTTCCTCAACAATATCATTCGCTCAGTCGCTGGGCGAAACATGTTTTGTTCAGCTGCAATTTTAACCTTGGCGTATATGATTTTCTTAACTTCAAGAGACGGATCTGCTGGATGGTTATGTTCATGTTCATTACTGGTGAACGAATTACCAGACTGGACAATTGCAGCCAAACAGTGGTTAGTCTCTGAGCGAACACTACATCTCCATTGTATCTTACCATTATTTTATGTCTGAAAAAAATAGAAATACGATTCTACATAAGTGACTCGTGTAAATTCCGATATTCAGTGACATCCATACTTATCGATTTTATTGCTCAAACAAACAAAAAAGCATAAACCTTAAAAACATAAAAATGGCTTCAAAAACATTTGTAAGAATAAAAAACGTTTGAACATAAAAAATTATATATAATTGGCTTCAATAAACATATCTTAAGCAATACATTTTATTAATGTAAAATTATATAAAAAAAACAATGTATATTTCCGAATCAAAAGTATAAAAAAACATCAAATTTTAACAGATAAAAATGCTCTGAGGTGAGAAGATTCGGCCCTCTAAATATGCCGAAGTGAGAAGATTCGGCCTTTTTGGGGGCCGAATCGTCCCGGCCGAATCTTCCTGAGGCCAGAGCTTCCCGTACCCTAAATTTATTTCTTTATCTACATTAACCCAGTGAATATCGTTTAAATATTATGTGCTTATCTTTATTTCACTCGAAATGTGAAACTTTACATGTAGAAATATCGCAGAGTGGGTGATGGGTTCATCCTTGCTCTGATAAAATTGTGGAAATCCTGCTGAAGTTTATATTTACATATTTATTTTGTATATCACAGTTCTTCATTTATTTACACATCCATCTTCATTTCAGCAAAATTATATACATCAAACAATTCACAAGTTAAACATCCATCATCATCATCATCATCATCAATAATTCAATAATTATTAATAACCCTGAAAAATAAGATAAACAAACATCAGTACCCAGTTAATGAAATGAAAGGCTTGTTATTTAGAATCGCCAAAAAGGAGAATTCTCCTACTTTTCAATGTATGATCATCTGCGGGTTGATTGGGGCTAAAATGCTGATCACACTGCAGATGTACATACTATTGATATATGTTTTATAAAGAATTAAATAAATTATCTTACCAAATTGAACTGACAAAGGTCCTCTTCAAATTTTAAAACAAAGCCTCCACATAAACAGGGTACTGACATACCGACAGTCAAGATCAGAGTGACCAAAATAAAATTTCCCGCTAACAAACTGAACTGAAACAGCACGGATGAGAACCTCACAAAACCGCCTTAACCTAAAACACAACCAAGTCGCAAAGACGCAGTGCAAGGAAATAGAATTAATCCTGTAATATTAAATAAATTAATAAATATCTATTTTCAATATTCAGAGCCAACCTGTAAATAAATTATAAAAGATTTAATTAAAGTGTAATTATCAGACTGCCACACTCTCCCCTCCTTGAAAAAAATGACGTCCACGTCATTCAACGGAATATTGAATGATAAATCTGAAACAGAAATAAATAAATAGAATTATTACTGAAAAGAAAATATCCCTGAAAAGTAAAAAAATGTAGAAAAAGAATCTTAACATTAAATTTCTAATTTCCTAATGAGAAGGTGACCATAAGGACAAAATATCTAGCCTTACTATGTTATGGCCAAAACGTAACTTTCATTACCAAAGTCAAACCATTCAGTAACTATTTCTGAATTAGATTCTTTATTTTGGATCTGATACAAAAAATACTTTCAATATGGACAAAATATCTAGCCTTACTATGTTATGGCCAAAACTTAGCTTTCATTACCGAAGTCAAACCATTCAGTAACTATTTCTGAATCATATTCTTTATTTTGGATCTGACACAAAAATACTTTCAATATAGCTACCAAATGATCACAAGTAATATCACTATATGATGTAACAGTGTTATTACACCATATATTAAAATATATTAAATTTACAATATAACGTCAACACCAAACTACTGAATCCATAAGTACCTTTAAAAATATAAATATAATATATATATAAAAAACTATTCATCTAATATTGCACTAAAAACTGTTTGCAGCATGTCAGGTGACATACTTGAAAATACCTGCTTACTGGTTAATTTTTTTAAAATCTGTCTTGTTGATGTTGGAGGACTTACCTGTTGTTGAGCTTGCTTAGGGTGTTTGACTAAGGACATAGTCACCACTCGCAAGCCAACTTGGGGGTTTTCTCTGCCTTTGAGACCTTCGAGGTTGTGGTGCTGGAGGAGCTACACTAGAAGCTGGCAATGCTCCCATAGAACCAACGTCCAACACCGGTGAAACAATTCTCTGTAGATCCAATTTCTCTAGTTCAGCTCCAGGATGGATCTGTATATCAGTATTGTCACCTGACAATACTACCGCTTCTCCAACTTCAATATACAATTAAGACCAGGAGAAACTTGTTTCTGTTCTGTTGGGTTGGGCTTCTTCTGTTACCTCACCTCTGGTATGGTAGTCGTCACTACCCAAAGAAGTTCCTACGGTCTCTGTCTGCAACACTGGGACGTCACCTGGTCGAGATGAGACAAACTCTCCCTCACAAAAAGTAGTCGAAGGAACCACATGATGCCTTGGAAGTACACTATAAACTTCTACCAATTCTTCATCAGAGGTCTCACTCTCAGTATGGCAGATTTCTTTTGTCAAATTCAGTGAACGATGCTTTGCTGGCACTGGTTTTTCTTGCTCATTTGGTGATGTAGGTAGTGGTGCTTCTGACTGCTGTGCGCTATTCCGGATATCCATTTCAAATGGCAAAGAACCCACGGGTAGTAAATGATTCCTGTGAAGTATTTTTCTTACACCATCACCATTTTCTACAATAAACACAGGAATGTCCTTGTTAGGTTGATCTACAGCATGGTAGATCTCATGATTGAAGCAGTCTGCAAGCTTATGACGGCCATCAAAAGCAAGAGTTTTCACTAAAACTCTATCATCAAGCTTAACAGAGGTACCTCGCACCGTGAGCTCATAGCTATCCTTTTGTCGATCATGTGCCTTATGAGCAGAAGATGTTGCAAGGTTATAAGAAGATAACTAACGCTCTCTAAAACCTGAAACATATTCAGAAAGAGTACTTTCTGACTGGCGCTTCTTCAACCCAAATAAAATGTCAACTGGGAGATGAGGCTCCCTACCAAACATGAGATAAAACGGAGTATTACCTGTACTCTCTTGCCTGGTACAGTTGTATGCATGTACTAGCATGCAACAAAACTCTTCCAGTCTTTTTCTTTTCTGGCTCTAAAGTACTGAGCATACTTAAAAGAGTTTGGTTAAACCGCTCACACAGACCATTTCCCATTGGATGATATGGTGTTGTCCTAGATTTCTGTATGCCACACAGTTCACACAATTCCTTAATCAGAGTACTCTCAAAATTACCACCTTGGTCCGAATGCATCCAATCAGGAAAACCATAGTGAACTACGAAGTTGTTGAAAATAGCATCTGCAGTTGTTTTGGCAGCCATGTTCTTTGTTGGATATGCCTGTGCGTACTTGGTAAAATGGTCTGTAACAACCAGGATATACTGATAACCACCTTTTGACGTCTCAAGGATTAAAAAATCCATACACAAAAGTTCCAAGGGATGTGAAGTCTTAATGGAAACCAACTCTTGAGTTTGTTGGCGATTTCTGAAGCAGGCAGCATTTACAGTTTTGGATCCACTTTTCCACTGCACTATCGATACCAGGCCGATAAAATCTTTCCTTAATCAATGAAATGGCACGTTCTCTCCCAGGATGTCCAATATCATTAAGTAATGATGATAAAACTGTTTGGATAAGAGTTGATGGCAAGACAAGTTGAAGACGAATTTGAGAATTGAAGGCAGTTTCCCTGTAAAGTGCATCTCGCTGTAACTTCAACATATCAAAGTGGCGATACATAGCAGAGTGGTCTTTGGACAATTAGGTGGAGATGATCTTCTTGGACGAACACAAGATCTGACAGCCTTCATCCAAGGACCTAAAAATGTGTCTCTCTCTTGCAATCTTCGCCAATCCTTTGGTGTCATATCATTCATATCTTGACCTGTAGTTTCATCCAAAGAGTCCAATATTTCTTCTGAACAACACATACTCTCCACATATGGTTGTTATACTTGACGAGAGTTGCAAATAGCCTGGATAGATGTCTTACCAATTTTCTCTTGTACAGGATTTTTTTCAACATTCTCTGGCAATCGAGACAGACATTCTGCCTCGGCATTCGTCTTACCAGGATGGTAACTAATTTCAAAGTTGAATGCTGCTAATGCCGATAACCATCTTTGAGAGGTTGCATCCAACTTTGCAGTAGTCAGCACATACGTTAAAGGGTTGTTGTCTGTATAAACAACAAATTCATGTCCATACAGGTAATCATAGAATTTGCCAGTAATGGCCTATTTCAGAGCTAAAAACTCCAACTTATGAGCCAGATAGTTTCTCTCAGAATTACTGACTCCACGACTTACATAGGCAATAACCCTTTTTACACCATTCTACTTCTGGTAAAGAACTGCTCCTAATCCACAAGAACTTGCATCAGTATGCAATTCAAAGGGGTCGCTGTCATTTGGATATCCTAGTACTTGTGGAGTAGATAAGCAGTATTTAAGTTTTCCAAAAGCAAACTCTTGCTGTTCACCCCATTTCCACTTGTCAATAAAGTTTGACCTTCTTTTACATTTCTTTTTTGAAATTTTTGTGGGGGGAAGCAAATTGGTTAATGGTTTTGAAATTTGTGAGAATTTGTTTGCATATTTCCAGTAATAACCGGTAAAACCTAAGAATTTTCTTAATTCATCAGCATTATTTGGTGTGGGCCAATTGACAATTTTGTCAATCTTCGAAGGGTCAGCCTCAATACCATCTGCAGACACAATATGGCCTACATATGACACTTTTTCCATAAAAAATTACACTTTGTTGGAGAGAGCTTCAAACCACACTCTTGTAATCTTTTAAAAAACATTTGAAGCATCTCTATATGCTGTTCAAACGAATCTGAAAATATGATAACATCATCTATATACACAAGACATATTTTCAAAATGAACCCTGCTAAGCATTGCTCCATCATTCGCTGGAAACTTGCCAGTGCATTTTTATACCAAATGCCATATGATTAAATTCATAAAACTCTAATGGCCCTGCAGTAAATGCTGTACGTTCCTTATGCTCTTCCAAAATCTCAAGCTGATGATAACCTGATTTTAAGTCTAATACACTAAAATATTTAGAACCCAATAGATGATCTAAAATTTCATCTATCCTTGGGAGAGCATACGGGTCTTGTATAGTTTTGTTATTCAGGAAACGGTAATCAATACATATTCTAAGGTCACCAGACTTTTTACGTACAAGTACCATATTAGATGAATATATGGACTATGCGAACGATGTATGATACCTGCAGAAAGTAATTGATAAAGGTGATTCCTGAATTCATCGATCATACCAGGTGGTATTCGTCTGTAACATTGCTTAAGTGGCATTTCATCATGTAAATCAATACGATGTTTCACTGTTTTATTAAAGCCATTATCAAGATCATTTTGTGAAAAAATATCAACAAACTGATTAATAAGATTCAAACCATCTTTCAATTGTTCCAAAGAAAAGCCTGATGAATTGACTTCAATCTTACCAGTTAATAAACAATCATCAACATTACTTGGTGACTGAAGATCACCTTCAACTGAAACAGGTTGAATCTCACAAATAGTTTCATGAGGTGCAATATTAATTGTTTTTGTCGAAATATTCGACACCTGCACCTTAATAATACCTTTGTTGTTAAAATTTCATGGTGCTATTTCAACACCCATTAACATACTGGAAATGTAAAGTGGTTGTAAAATAGCACATGTCAGATGAAAAGGTATTTTCTGACTAATAATTCCTGAAATAATGTGTTTACTATTTGGCTGTAAAATTACATTGTTTTTCTCAACACATTTAACAATACCCAACTTGAATTTATTTTTTCAAAGTTCTTTCTCCTTAATATAATACATCAAAAAGCCATATGCCAAGGTGTAGTAAGATTTGCTACCTGTAAGAACTTTTCGCCATGAAATTCCTTACAATCATTCATGAAAATACTCAATACATTTGTGCCTAGTAATACAGGTGTTGATGTATTAATCACTATCTGGCACAACTAAAAGAATACAGTGTTTTGGTATAAAACCATTTATACTTGGTACCTGTATATCAACCTCTATATAACCTCTGTATGGTAATTTTTCACCATCAGCACATTCAGTGTCTAAAATGCAACTCAACTGATGAAGTGTTAAATTAATAAGATTTGTACTGTAAAATGTTTCACTTACAGTAGATACAGTAGAACCTGTATCTAAAAGACATTTTGTAAATGTCTCATCAATAATTACATCAACATTAGTTGTATTACCACACAATCCGGGTGGTTCTTTTTGTTTTACTTGTACATGTGCAGGTCTATTACTTTCATTAGTATCCAAAGGTGACCTACTGCCACGGATGCTGACTAGTTTAAACCAGCAGTATTATTACTGGTGTTCTGTCTTTTATCTAACTTTGCTCTACAACCAACAGCAATGTGACCATATTGAAAACATCTGAAACACTGTACATTTTTACCTGAAGTCCGTGATTGATTTTATAATCATGGTGACTTGCAGGATACTGATTATCCTGATTATGGCTGAAGTTATTACCCTAAAAATTGTCATATCTAAAATTAGGTTGACTAATATTTGAAAACATATTGCTGTTGTGTCTATAATTTCTATTATATCTATGGCCACCTCTACCAACATGAGAACCATTTGTACCATCATATGGTAATTTATAGCTGGCAGGTGGTTGTGGTAATTGTCTTTCTCTTTTCAACTCTGTGAGATCAGATTTCAAATCAAGCACCACATTTTTCAAATCTTGCAATTCAGAACTAGTAGGCTGAATAGCCTTGGCAGAACCTATTTTACCACTAGGCACTTTATGGTGTTCACTCTCAACTGTATGCAGTGCAACACACAATTCGTCAAATGTTTTGGTCTGATCATACTTATAACCACTTACACCTTTCAAATCCTGATGAAGGCCAGTCCAAAACATTGATCGTAACATTTGATCTGTATCATTTGGTTTTACTTCACTCATCAGCACAGCTTGACCGAGTAAATCCTCAAGTCGACAGCTCCAAGCAACAACCTTTTCAGATTCAGTTTGTGATGAGCTATAAACTTTTGACAGAATAGACTCTCTTGTGTCAATAATGCCATAAATACTGTCAAAGTTTCTAAAGATGTCCTCACAAGATGCTTACAGTAAGTGCTGCTTCACCCTTTAAAGACTTTCTAATACATTGTAAAATGTCATTAGTGCTGTGCTTTTCTGAAATTAAACAAGTTACTTCATACCGCCATAAATCATATGAGGTTTCACCTTTAGCATCACCTGAAAATGATGAAATCCTAAGTGGATTTTTGACAACAATTGGTGACTGAATTTCTGCACCTGATTCTTTCTTAACAGAAACCTCTTCTTGCTTACCTAAACCCTGCAACCAAGTTTGAAACTGCTCAGGTGTGTCAGCTTTCGGCTTTACACTCATTTTTTTAAAAGCCAACAACATATTTTTAACATCTTCCTGTGAAATATCATCACCCGACATGATTAATCTGTAAATATTTTCATGCACAACTGTAATTACTCTATTAAATAAAGTAAATTAAATTTGTTGATATCAGGAAGGAATATTCAAATATCACTGGACTAATCTGAAAACATATTGAGAAAATATTTTCATGCACAACTGTAATTGCTCTATTAATAAAAGTAAATTGAATTTGTTGATATCAGGAAGGAATATTCAAATATCACAGAACTTATCTGAAAACATGGTGAGAAAATATTTTCATGCACAACTGTAATTCCTTTAAAGTAAATTGAATTTGTTGATATCAGGTAGGAATATTCAAATGTTACTGGACTAATCTGAAAACATCATAAAGAAAAATAAAAAAAAAATCAAATAATGTTCACCGAAAAGTGAATATCAAATATTTTTATTTTTTACCTGCAAATTTCAATCAAAAAATATAGTGCACAGCCATCATGAGATATCTCGCAATAATGTGTCAAAGTAGCAATTGTAAACAGCAATAAATACCTGTTCATAAATAATATAGCCAAAGAGAGGAAAAACAAAAATTTCAAAATACCTGGAATAGCAGCACAACACTAAGCACGAATGCATCAAACAATCAAATTTGCAGCCGATGAAGGAAAAATAATTGAAGTCAATTTCAACTAAACTACCCTGTGGCACAAGAATATTCAAAAAACCAATATCAATCCAACTCTGTAACTATATCGGCAAAATGTAAACACTGCAAATGACCAACAGTGACCACTGAAATAATATACCAACAAATGAATGAAAATTCAAGCACCCAAAAGTGTCACATCACTAAATGTCATATTTGAAATATCAATGAAAATATTCTCAAAGAAAAATATCTTCAAAGATAAAAGTCCAAATCTGGCTGGAAAGGGGGAAAAATCAATGAATTTATTTATTAAAAATAATAAATAAATTTAATGAATATCCTAAGAAATATTAATGAAAAAGAGAGAGAAAGAGAAAAAAATATCAATTTATGAAATGTGGTCAATGTTACTTTAAGTATACAAGGCTATAGCTGGACAGCAACAACGACAACAGAAGTATAAGGTCAAGTCTTGCCAATCTCTTATACTTCACTTGTATTTAAAGTTAATCTGACCGACTAAACACTAAGGCAAAATAAATAAAATAATTTATAAGGCCCACATCTATGAAATACGAAAGCACAAAAAATTATTAAAACATTTTCTATGAAAATGTGTCAATAATTTCAGTGAGACTCAGCTGAAGTTGATTGGGATCAACAAGAACACTGAGATATCGACGTCCAAATATGGAAACCACAATCACGTGACCTACTGTTTATAAACAAGCACATGTGCTGTTTGTTTACAAAATAAAGCCATGTAATTCAAGTGAAGTACATCGCCAAAACTTGTCAACAACTAACACATTCTATTCACAAAATACTAAAAAAACAACTACAGTTGAATATTATCTGATTAAGGCCTACAACAAAACGATGGTATTTACTCGAATTTTACATTGGTGATAAGGACGTGTGTTGACAGGGGTGTGACAATGCAATCACATGACCAAATGAACACTTATGTACAAAATATTTGGTTGAACTAGATTTAAAACAAAATTCTCAAACGTGTGGGAAAATAAGCATTTCAACAGATCTTAATTGAAATAATATAATCAATAATAGCATCAATAATATTTTGGGAGTATGGTAATAGGTTTTGGGTGTGAAATTACATATTTAAATGGGTTGCAGTCATCATCCATATGGTAATATTTCTTCATGGATCATATCTACATTAATCCAGTAAATATTGTTTGAATATTAGGTTTTTTAAAACTTTATTTTACTCGAAATGTGAAATTTTACCAGGTAAAATGAATAGCAGCAATAATATTTGGGGGGGGGGGGGGGGTATGAAATAGTTTTGGGGTACAAAATTACTGACATCCTAAAATGGGTACGAAATTACTTAAAATTCTGTGAACGAAATCATTTTGAGTATGAAATTACAGCAACCCATCAGAAATTATAAAGGTGGTTTTACACGAGCAATATTTCCCACAATTTATTGCGTGCAATTTATTTCAACCACATATTGCATTAAATGTTGCTCATGTAAAATGGATATATTGCATCAATTTATTGATGCAATTTATTGAAAAAATTTAGAACCTGTCACTATTTTCTACAAGTTCATAATAACATTATGCACAACTGAAACTTTTCTTCTCAGCCAATCAATGTGATTGCGGTAACCAAGCAATGAATTCCATGCCACACATTCATTGGTCGTCTACTTATAGCCATAACTGCTGGAAATTCAAAAGTCTGTTCATGATTTACTCAATACAACACAAGACGACACAACAACTTAACTTCAATAAAAAAACATTTTAATCGATCGAAAAATGATGTCAAAACCAACAATGATAGTGTCATGGTAACATGTCATATACACCAGAAAATTACCTTGAGAATAGAACCCAGCAAGTAGTAGTTAATGGGAAAATGTCCTGCATTAAATACACCCCTGCTGGTGTATCACAGGGATCTGTTTTAGGTCCACTGCTTTTTAATATATATATTAATAATATTGTAAATGATATTGCTTTAAATATCTGTCTGTATGCAGATGACACATCTCTGTACCTTATTGTTGAGGATCCTACATTGGCATCTGATATATTGGATCAAGACTTGAATAAGATAGCTTTATGGTAAAAAACATGGGAAGTTTTATTCAGTCCCGAGAAAACAGCGAGTATGTGCATAGGCCATGGACATACCTCTCAAGTGTATCCGACACATTCTCTGTTAGGTACGCCTATATCTGAAACAAGTACACATAAACACCTGGGATTTTATTTCAATAGTTCTGGTATGTGGGATTCCCACGTAGACAGCATAGTACTTAAAGCAAGCCCAATGATAAATTGCCTATGCAGCCTCAAGTATCGCATATCTAGAACAGCGTTAATGAAACTATACAAGTCTTTCGTTTTACCACTTTTTGACTATGCAGATGTTATTTGGGATAACTGCTGGGCAAGAAAACTAGATCAGCTTGAAAACCTACATGTAGATGCATTATGCATTACTTGTGGGGCAACAAGAGGGACTAGTCACCGACTTTTGTTCGAGGAAATGGGTTTTATAACATTGAGTGAGTGCAGAAGACGTCACAATCTTTCAGTGTTTTACAAAATGAAAAATGGAGTTACCCTGAGGTATTTATCTCTATTGGTGCCAAACCAAGTCACAAATGTTATGTCATACTCATTGAGATCAACTGACTCCCTCCATTGGATACTCTATCACACAGTGAGTTCCTACCGCTCTTTCTTGCAATTGACAGTACGATTATGGAACACTCTTGACCCCTCTACTCACAACTGTTTGACGTTATATTCTTTCAAAAAAAGTTTGACAAGTGGGGACATTTGAGTTCCATGGTACTATGGAGTTGGCAAGAGAGCAAACCAAATCCTATGCTGTAGACTCTGGTTGGGGTGTAGTAATTTAAAGGCACATACATTCGAAAGATTCCTCATAGATAACTACAGATGTAATTGTGGTTACGTATATGAAACCCCAGAACACTACTTCTTGCAGTGCCTGCTTTATCCAGATAAGAGGAATATTCTGGTGCAGATACCCACCTTTGTAATTTTTCTCGAAGACTTCTGTCATGGATGTCTGACAAAAAATCACCCACCTCCAACAAACGTCCTAGCCCCCACACCCCCCCCCCCCCCCCACCCCAACCCCCAGGAAGTGTGACAGGAACAAACCTACCACGAAAACGTTTATTTTTTCTTTTGTGATACAGCATGTAAACTGTGAACATTTTGGATCAGTATAAGTGGGAATAAGATGTTGGATAGATAACCATATTAAAAATTTTGATCTCATTTTCTCCCTATTACTAATACCATTTGAACCTTGACATCATTTCTTTGGAAGCTCTCGTTGAGAGCTTCCCAGGAAATGATGTCAAGGGATGGAATTATCAACAAGGGAAAAATGTAATGGAAATTTTCTTTTGGTTATCGCACAAATTATTTCAGACGGTACTTATGCGGAGGGCAGATTACTACCAAATAACAGTGGAGTGCATTTCCTGTCTGACGATTATTCACAATTTCAGATAAAGCACAAGCAAATTTTCAGCTACAGACCCCTGGGTGATCAATAAGCTGAAAAGTTGCCTGGGCTTTTCGGAAGAGCAATGATTAGTTGGCAGTGGAAAAACTACCCTACCATGATTTAGTACAAGTCCACTCTTCACATACTCTATGCACTCAACAAATAACATGTGTGCTATATATTGAATAAGTAATAATAATGATAAATCTTCGGCTTTCTGCTGATTTGTCAGGGTCCTCTAATGAGGAGGTCTACATTAACCCAGTGTCGGGATATTCCTCCCACATTCTCCCTCCTAATCTCCCAGCATTCAATCAAAAACTGTTTTTTTATAACTAGTAACATGTACTTCATGTATGTATTGAGTATTTACTTGTGCCCGATGTGGTTAATTAACTGAATGTGTGGATTGAAGTCACTTTGATCTTTCTTTGCTTTAATTTACCCGCCCATACAACCAATTTAATTTCTTTTATTCTGTCGCTTGACTTATTTGGTCCCACACAAATAAACAAAATTCGCCAACAAAAAACAATTTCTAAAAAAAATTTCCTTATAAAAACCTCAGTTCTTTGATTGCCACTTATTTTCAGAATAAATGGCTAAACTTCATATTACTCTGAAAAAGCTTTTAAATTTCAACTTAAATTTTCAATTTTATGTTTCTATTTTTTTTAAATTATGGTGAAGTGAATGTGAAGTGAATGCATCTTTGAAAATGGAACTGAACTTAATTTGAAATTTCAAATATTGATTAATTATATGGTTTATGAACATTGTTTATGGACATTTTGCTCATGGATATTTTTCTGTGCATATTTTGTCCGTTGAGATTTTGTCTGGCTACCTTAGTGATTACCAGTTACTAATACCTCCAAACCCTCAATCACCACCACACACACATACATACAAAACATTTACATCCCACATTATGTAGGCCCATTAGCTGTTTATCAGTGTCAGTGCATCCTACATTTATTGCCCAAATTGAAGCAAAGTTTCAATCTGCAGACCTCTTGATAAATACAAGGACTTGTGTCCATTAGCTGAAACTTAGACGTTTTGATTTTTCTACTTAAAAAATATCTAGACTTAGGCCCTTCGAGAAAATCCTCTCCTTCATTGTTTAGATAATATTCAATAAATCCTTGGCAGGATGTTTCAAATTGAATTGATCTCTTACCTTCAGACTGCCGATGCACAGTGGTCAGCTTAAACACATGAAATCTAATTTCTTCTGCAGATATGATGAAGTCTCCTGGGTCATTATAATTTACCTTAGGCACCGGTCGAAGCTGAAAGAAATATCCACATATAATCATCTGGGTGTCTCCAAAAACATTTTGGTGATTCCCTCTTTATCTCCTTACTACTTGTGTCTATTTGTTGAAAAAGTTTTAGGGAAAGCATAAATACTTCATCAATAATAATAACATTTGCAGACAAAATCTTCACTTTTATATTATGATAATTGTCATCCAACTTGATTTTCTGTATCATAGATTCGTCAGAAAATCTGCCGTCCGCCAAACCAAAAAATCTGTGCACAGTCATTGAACCGTGAGGCAAATTGGTGCTTGCCACACCTGCTGTGCTGAGTGTATAAACGTTTTTGTTCATATGTGTTAATCTAATGTTGATTTTATTGAGGTAAAATGCTTTTTCCACACCAGTCTGTTCAGTTATTAGAATGTAATGGCCTTTTTCAGCAGCAATTTCGATATCTGAAAGCGACATCTTCGTTATGAACTTCAGTTTACACTGACCACGTTTTTTTTAAACAATATTTTATTTTTTGAAACAGAAATGGGTTTGGCAAACAGGCTATGCCTATAAATAGCCTCACCCTATATCAATAAACGATACATTAATAGAATGGTGCAGGTGCAAACGGAGATAAGGACATGTACCCTTAAAAAGTATGGGTTATTTAATATAATCTGGACACAGACAGCTAAATGTTGTGCAGTTTACATTTCTCAACCTCATTTGGTAGAACAATAGTAAGTTTGACAATGTGTTGATTTTTTTTAGCACGGCTAGTGAACACATCATGCAGACCTACGGAGTTAGCCAGCACATACATACATATACGCATTTATGTGTATATAGACATATACACAAATTGCCGTCCAATCTGAGAGATACCACTCACTACCTCAGAAAAATGGACGAACTGGGTGAGCTCCCAGATGACACTCTGCTTTGCACGATGGATATATTTTTCCTGTACACAAACATATCCCATGATGAAGGGAGGCGTTGGATACACGTTCGTGTTTAGACCCCCCCCCCTCCCCCAGAGCACCTTGTAGATCTTATCACACTTGTTCTAAAGTTAAACAATTTTCAATTCAATGGCGTGAATTATCTTCAGATCAGTGGTACGGCCATGGACACTTGTATGGCTCCTTCTTATGCCAACATTCTTTTGGGTCGTCTTGAGAAGCTTATTCTCTTTTCCTCGCCATTTACCTCGCCCACATCTTGGTTCAGGTTCATTGTTGATATTGATTTAAAGTGGAGTAGAACCAAATCTGATCTTTTGGAGTTTGTGCCCTTCTGCAACACATTTCACCAGTCCATCAAATTCACTGCAGAAATCTCTTTGCATAGCATCACCTTTCTTGATACCACTTCACGCATTGACAATAACCACATTGTTACTAGCTAATATTGAAAACCTACAGACGTACGCCAGTATTTGCTTCCATCTAGTTGCCATCCTAGATACATTGTCAAAAACATTTCATACAGTCTCGCTGTCAGAATCAAGAGAATCTGTTCTGAGCCCGCTGAAAAGGAAGCTTCCTTTTCTGATCTTTGGTCTCATCTTGTAAGCCGTAACCACAAGCGAGATCGGATTGACAGAGCCATTAGTAAAGCTGATGCACTAGCATGGGACGATCTGTTACGACATCGTCCACGCACACAGAACACGTTCATACCTTTTGTCACAACATTTCACCCAGATCTTTCCAACATACTTCGTAACCACTGGACGCTTATTGAGAAGGATCCAGCCTTATCCCAGACATTTCCCAAGCCTCCAGTCGTGGCTTTCAGGCGTACAAAAAACATTCACGACATTCTTGTTCGTGCCAGCCTTAGTCCAATCAATTCTGAACTTGGTGTCAGCCAATCCTGTGGTAAAACCGGTTGTAAAACATGCACAATGATGCCTACATCCAATTCATTCTACAGCACCAGTACTCTGGAATCTTTTAGAATTTTTTGCCGCGACACCTGCAAAAGTTCAAATGTGATCTATCTACTTCAATGTGAAATCTGTCAAATCCAGTATGTCAGCGAAATGTGTACCCGGTTTCACATACGTGTGAATAACCACCGGTCATTCAAAAAAAAAAATGGAGCGTGACTGTGCTTTTGCACGACACTGCATTCCAACAGGTCACCCTTTTACTTCTTTTCAGGCCCTCATCATTGATTCCATGTCCGACTGGACAAAATCTGAGCGCGTCGCCCGGGAAACATTCTGGATCGAACTGCTATGCACGTATAGACCTCTCGGTCTCAACAGAATTTCAAATTCAAACTATTCTTAAGCAGGGACGAATCGTCCTCTCGGTTTCCACGCGATCCACGTTGTTTCCACGCGGTCTAGGCACTCGACAAAGATACGTAACTGTCCATCAACAATCGCAGTTCACATTCCGTAAATTTCAAGCAACTGCACTCAGCGGCCTGGACGCATTTTATTTTTGTCCGTCGCTGCTAATTTCATCATCTCCATTGTCTTTTTAGCCTATTTATACATTTTTCGCCATTAATCCTACCGCGAAATCTGTCCACTTTTAACTTCTGGCGATCATCCAAGAGTTTTAGGGAGCGTTGGAACCCACTAATAATGGTCTTGTAGATACTAGTCTCACTTAGTCGCTTCTCTGCACCAGTAGCAGCGAATTACAAGTCTTTAGTGGCACCATACAGTCCCAGTACATAACCACGTCGTTTCGCACCAGCCAGAAAAGCGTCAGACTCTAACATTTCCTCCTAGCGGGTCACTTGGCCATTTTAAGGCTACAGTCTGCAAACAGATTTGTTTAAATCATCCAGTTATCATACTTTCATGCAATACATGGAAGTATCTTTACATTTCTAAAAGTCCTGTTCCTTTTAATTTTCTATGGATATATTAAAAGCGGGTTCGGCCGAGAGTTACTGCTTTCCAGAATACTTTTCAGAATTTGTCTAACAGTTTTCTTTTACCTCCTGCTTTCTACTTTTATCCCGGTTTCTTTTCTTTTCGGGTGGTATAATACACACCCGTGCAGTAGAACTTGGCTCACGAGAACTATTATCCCCACATTTCATGTCTTTCGTCATCTGTGTGTATTTTTTCTTGTTGTGTCTGTACCCTGAAGAAAGTCTTCAACGGACCGAATGCTAGGTGAAAAGTTTTTTTTTCCTGTGCTGTTTGAGCATTATTTAGACGAATATAAACATATACACACATATACATACGTACGCTCGCATATATGTAAATATAAACACATACATATGCATACCTATACATCCTATGGCTCGACGCTTCGTGTCCATGAGGAATATATGCACACTATTCACAATAATTTAATTTTCATCTCAACTAAATTGGGCGTTCCCAAAGAGTACGTCTGGAAATGATACGTTTAAATCAATCAGGCTCTGCACCAGAATATTCCGCTTATCTGCATAAAGCAGGCACTGCAGGAAGTAGTGTTCTGGGGTTTCATATACGTAACCACAATTACATCTGAGGTTATCTATGAGGAATCTTTCGATTTTATGTGCCTTTAAATTACTACACCCCAATCGGAGTCTACAGCATAGAATTTGGTTTGCTCTCTTGCCAACTCGATAGTACCATGGAACGCAAATGTCCCCACTTGTCAAACTTTTTTTGAAAGAATATAGAATATAACGTCAAACAGTTACGATTAGATGGGTCAAGAGTGTTCCATAATCGTACTGTCGCTTGCAAGAAAGAGCGGTAGTAATTCACTGTGTGACAGAGTATCTCACGAAGGGAGTCAGTTGATCTCGATGAGTATGACGTAACATTTGCGACTTGGTTTGGCACCAATAGAGATAAATACCTCAGGGTAACTCCATTTTTCATTTTGTAAAACACTGAAAGATTGTGACGTTTTCTGCGCTCACTCAATGTTATAAAACCCATTTCCTCGTACAAAAGTCGGTGACTAGTCCATCTTGTTGCACCACAAGTAGTGCGTAACGCATCTAGTTGTAGGTTTTCAAGCTGATCTAGTTTCTTGCCCAGCAGTTATCACACATAACATCCGCATTGTCAAAAAGTGATAAAACGAAAGACTTGTATAGTTTCATTAACGCTGCTCTAGATATGTGATACTTGAGGCTGCGTAGACAATTTATCATTGGGCTTACTTTAAGTACTATGCTATCTACGTTGGCAGCCCACGTACCAGAACTATGGAAATAAAATCCCAGGTGTTTATGGGTACTTGTTTCAGATATAGGCGTACCTAACAGAGAAATTGTCGGATACACTTGAGAGATATGTCTAGGGCTAATGCACATACTCACTGTTTTCTCGAGACTGAATAAAACTTCCCATGTTTTTTACCATAAAGCTATCTTATTCAAGTCTTGATCCAATATATCAGATGCCAATGTAGATCCTCAACAATAAGGTACAGTGATGTGTCATCTGCATACAGACGGATATATGAAGTAATATCATTTACAATATTATTAATATATTTATTAAAAAGCAGCGGTCCTGAACAGATCCCTGTGATACAGCAGCAGGGATGTATTTAATGCAGGACTTTTTCCCATTAACTACTACTTGCTGGGTCCTATTCTCAAGGTTATTGTCGAACCACGACAATAAATTACCCCTTATACCAATACCATATAATTTTTGCAACAAACCTTTGTGCCAGACCCTGTCAAATGCCTTACTTATATCACAGAAAACCAATCTAACATCCTTACCGGCTCTGCATATAAAATTGTTAATATGAAGTAACTGATATATTGTCGATTCACCAATAAACCCTGACTGTAAGTCTATCAAAAGATTATTACTTTTCAGGTAATTTGTCTGCTAATGTGTAATGCAAACATTTTTTATAAAAGTCACTTGACCAATCTCCCATGAGATGAATCAATTCACCCGGAACCTGAGCTGAAAGGCCCATTCCGCCGAAAACTATGAGAAGAATAAAGGGAACTATTTCTGCCCGTGGAAGAAATTGCAAATCTTAGAAACTTTTGAAGCTGAGTGTAAGTGATGGGTTTTATTGATTTTTTACCTCGAGTGATAAATAAAGGATCCGTTGATTTAGCAGGCACTAAATTTATCATATTTCTGAAGGCTTCAAAGGGGCATAAACCCGGGATCTTCAAATTTTTTTGCCCAAATTGATTTTTTTAGACCACTTGATTAACACCAGAAGCAAACCATCAGATTAAAAAATATCATCTCGGGTTAAATAACAAGTGGAATTGAAAGAGGTAAGACTATCTGGTACTAAATTGGACTTCCGAATCATAAGAAAAAAAGTGAGCAGAAAAAGGCACCAGAATGCAGCATGAATAGGTATGCTGAGGTCCAAAATTGCATGTATATCTGAAAGCAATGAGGGTATAATTGGTAAAGCTTGTCTCGGCTGATCGCAATCCCATCGATAACACCATATCAAAGTACAAAAATCCATTCCAACTGAAACCCACTAATCCAATGTCTCCTGGATCAACAGGAATTTGCCTGTAAGTCCTGTGGAGATCTCTTTTGAATAAAAGACAATTCCTGCCATTCTTTTTAACCAACTGAACTGAATTATCCACCGACGGATATTTTAATTTAATTGGTGAACCAAGATATGAACATTTTTGGATACCATCATTAATGGAATTTCCCTTGGGAAAGCTCAAATCTAAAATTACTCTTCTCTCGATAGACTCTTTCTTAGGTACAGAATTGAGAGGGCTGATATGAACATCAAAAGGAAAAGGATTAATTTGAAAAGGACCAATAATTGATCTCTTTGAAACTTCTGATTCAAGGTAGGCATTAATTGCATTTGGATAATCAATGGTACCTTTGTGGTTAGATACCAGATGTGAATAAAAATCTTTCCTTTGTCCAGAATACCCAATAGGGAAACCAAATTCCAGAAACTGGCAAATATCTTTATCTGAGTAGTTGTATAACACTTTCTTAAAAAATTCTAAATTTAAATTAAAATGATTAGAGAAATGACAGGACAGTACTTAAAATTGTGCAGTCCAGAGTTGACAATTTGTGTACTCTGGTGAATTTTCTGAAAACGGAAATCGTCAACATTATCCTATACTGTGGAAGCTTCTTCATAAGAACTAAATGGACATAAATGTGTTGAAGAACAATTTTGATTGGGATGAAAATCAGTCGAGATTTTCTGAAAACATAAATCCTCAACATTACCCTCAGGTGTGGAAGCTTCATCATAAAAATTTGACTGATATAAGTATGTTGAAGAACAATTTTGATTGGGATGAGATTGAGATGAAATATCAAAGTCGATATAATCCTCGTTTTTTGTGAACCCTACAGAATTCAATTGCACATCAGAATCACTACCAAAGGAGTTAACATCCTGTAAAGCTATTAAGCCAATAGACAAGTAATTACTTGTAGGAAATACTGGAGGTGGAATTTTTTAACCTGAAGCTAAGTGGTTTGGCAAATTTAGCTTGTCTGGCAAATTTATCAAAGTAGGAAAATCTCCACTGATGCTTGGTTTGCCTCAACTTATACTAGATACATGTAGATCTGTTAAATTAGAAGCAACTGTTGAATTAGAACCGTCATCCCTCGGTGCATCAATCAAATTAGATACATCTACAAATTCAATGTTTTCTGAAAATAAATCAACTGAAGTAGCATCAGACTGAGATTCCACTTTCATAAATTTATTATTAACTGAATAAATTGAGTTAAGATCACCACATGGATAAAGTCGTGCTCTCCCAATACAAATGTTATCTTGTGGAGTGTTAAGAATATCTGCCCCTGAACGAGGAAGCACATTTGATTGATTGTGAAACTCAAAACTAGAATTCAAGGAATTTCCCAATTTAAAATTTGATTGAAATGGGGCAACACTTGACTGATTATCAACATGTAAGTTTTCTTTACTGCAAACCTGAAAAGTTGAATCTCATTCCCCCAAACTTGATATATTCTTTTGACTTTTCAAATAATCAGGTAAAAACATCTCTGCTAGAGGATTTAACTCTTCACACTTAAATTTAAATGGTTTGCCCAATCCTAGTCATTTTTGAAAAGGACATGAAGAAGAAGATTCGGGATGGTGTAATTTGTCTTTTTTCTTTTGCCAACAAGTTGAGCAAACGTGCTCAACAGAACAAACTTGCCCCGAACAGTTGACATGTGTGGTGCATTCAGAAAACATTTGTTCCATTAATAAGGAAAATGTCTATTTGCCATCCGGGTGGCAAATAACTATTCCTCTTTATTTTAGCTATTTGCCACCCGGGTGACAACATTACGGGGCACATTCACCAAGTTTTGTTTTTAAAAAAATTGAAGAGGTGAGGATGGGGGGATAGGGTGGTAAATAGCGATTTTATAGAATATTGTAGAATTCGCCCAAGTACGGAGCACTGAAGGCATGTGCTTGGGCTACCACGAATGTCAAAAGGGATGGGAAATAATGATCAAAATAAAAAGGGGATGGCAAATAAAAATAATACTGAAAGGGGGAGGCAAATAAGTATACAAATTAATAATAAAAAGAGTATCCAATATTGATAACATCCAAAACACAGTGGCAAATACAGATTATGGTCGAAAGGGGATGACAACGAGAAGGGGTGGTAAATACCATTAATAATCAAAACGGGTGGTAAGTGACAATGATAATCAAAAATGGATTGGGAATAATTATAATAATCAAAGGGGTGGTATATAAAAATATTACTGAAAAGGGGGAGGGGCAAATAACTATAATAATCAAAAGGGGAGCCAAATAATTCTAATAATCGAAAGGAGATGACAAATAATGATTATATGAAAAGGGCGGGAGAGGGGGGTCAAATAATGACAACAATGAAATGGGGGTGGCAAATAAAGATAATATTGAAAGGGGGTGGCAAATAACTATAATAATCAGAATGATGCCAAATAATGGTAATAATCAAAAGGAGATGACAAATAAAGATTATAGTCAATACTGATAATAATTAAAAGGGGGTGGCAAATAAAGATGATACTGAAAAGGGGGTGGCAAATAACAATAATAAACAAAAGTGGTGCCAAATAATGGTAATAACCAAAAGGAGATGACGAACAGAGATTATAGTCAAAGGGGATGGCAAATAATGATAACAATTAAAAGGGGGTGTAAAGTAAAGATAATACTGAAAAGGGGGTGGCAAGTAACTATAATAATCAAAAGTGATGCCAAATAACGGTAATAATCAAAAGGAGATGACAAATAAAGATTATATTTAAAGGGGTGGCCATTAATTATAGCCATGGAAAGGAATGGGAAATAAAGATAATAATGAAAAGGGGTGGCAAATAAATATAATAATCAAAAGGGGTGCCAAATAACGGTAATAATCAAAAGCAGATGACAAATAAAGATTATATTCAAAGGGTGATGGCAAATAACGATAACAATGAAATGGCGGTGGCAAATAAAGATATTTCTGAAAGGGGTGGCAAATAACTATAATAATCAAAAGGGGTGCCAAATAATGGTAATAATCAAAAGGAGATGACAAATAAAGACTATATTCAAAGGGTGACGGCAAATAATGATAACATTGTAATGGTGGTGGCAAATAAAGATAATGGGTGGCAAATAACTATAATAATCAGAATGGGTGTAAATAATGGTAATAATGAAAATGAGATGACAAATCAAGATTATAGTCAAAGGGGGGGGGGGGGGTCGGGCAAATATTGATAACAACGAAAAGGTGGTGGCAAATAAGATAATACAGAAAAGAGGGTGGCAAATAACAATAATGAACAAAAGTGGTGCCAAATAATGGTAATAATCAAATGGAGATGACAAATAAAGATTATAGTCAAAGGGGGATGGCAAATAATCATAACAATGAAAAGGGGGTGGCAAGAAAAGTTAATATGGAAAGGGGGTGACAAATAACTGTAATAATCAGAATGGGTGCCAAATAATGGTAATAATCAAAAGGAGATGACAAATAAAGATTATAGACAAAGGGATGGCAAATGATGATAACAATGAAAATGGGGTGTCAACAAAAGGTAATACTGAAAAGGGGTGGCACATGACTATAATAATCAAAAGGGATTCCCAATAATGGTAATAATCAAAAGGAGGTGACAAATAAAGATTATAGTCAAAGTGGGTGGCAAATAATGATAACAATGAACTGGGGGTGGCAAATGAAGATAATACTGAAAAGGGGGTAGCACATGACTATAATAATCAAAAGGGTGTGCCAAATAATGATAATAATCAAAAGGAGATGAGAAATGAAGATTATATCCAAAGGGTGATCGCAAATAATGATAACAATGAAAAGGGGTGGCAAACAAAGAAAATACTGAAATGGGTGGCAAACAACTAATAATCAGAATGGGTGCCAAATGATAGGTGGCACATAACTATAATAATCAAAGGGGTCCAAATAATGGCAATAATCAAAAGGAGGTGACAAATACAGATTATATTCAAAGGATGATCACAAATAATGATAACAATGAAAAGGGGGTGGCAAATAAAGATAATACTGAAATGGGTGGCAAAAAACCATAATAATCAGAAAGGGTGCCAAATGATAGGTGGCACATAACTATAATAATCAAAGGGGTGCCAAATAATGGCAATAATCAAAAGGAGGTGACAAATACAGATTATATTCAAAGGGTGATCGCAAATAATGATAACAATGAAATTGGGGTGGCAAATAAAGGTAATACTGAAATTGGGTGGCAAATAACTATAATAATCAGGATGGGTGCCAAAAATGAGAATAATCAAAAGGAGATGACAAATACAGATTATAGTCAACAGGGGATGGCAAATAATGACAACAATGAAAAGGGGTGGGAAATAAAGATTATTCTGAAAAGGGGTGGCAAATAACAATGATAAACAAAAGCAGTGCCAAATAATGGTAATAATCAAAAGGAGATGACAAACAGAGATTATAGTGGAAGGGGGATGGCAAATAATGAAAACAAAAGGGGGTGGCAAGTAAAGATAATAATCAAAAGGGGGTGGCAAATAACTATAATACTCAAAAGTGGTTAGAAATAATGGTAATAATCAAAAGGAGATGACAAATAAAGTTTATAGTCAAAGAGGGATGGCAAATAATGATAGCAACGGAAAGGGGATGGAAAAAAATGAAGATAATAATGAAAAGGGGTGACAAATTACTATAATAATCAAAAGGGGTGCCAAATAATGGCAATAATCAAAAGGAGATGACAAATAAAGATTCTATTCAAAGGGTGATGGCAAATAACGATAACATTGAAATGGGGGTGGTAAATAAATATAATACTCAAATGGGTGGCAAATAACTATAATAATCAGAACGGGTGCCAAGTAATGGGTGGCACATGAATATAATATAATGGTAATAATCAAAAGGAGATGGTCAAATAAAGATTATAGACAAAGGGGTGGAAAATAATGATAACAATAAAAGGGGGTGGTACATAAAGATAATACTGAAAAGGGGGTGGTAAATAACTTTAATAATCAAAGTGGTGCCAAATAATGGTAAAAAGGAGATGACAAATAAAGATTATATTCAAAGGGGTGGCAAGTAATGATAGCAATGGAAAGGGGTGGAAAATAAAGATAATAATGAAAAGGGGTGGTAAATAACTATAATAATATAATCAAAAGGGGTGCCAAATAATGGTAATAATCAAAAGGAGATGACAAATAAAGATTATAGTCAACGGGCGATGGCAAATAATGATAACAATGAAATGGGGGTGGCAAGTAAAGATATTACTGAATGGGGTCGCAAATAACTATAATAACCAGAAAGGGTGCCAAATAATGGTAATGATCAAAAGGAGAGACAAATAAAGACTATAGTCAAAGGGAATGGCAAATAATGATAACAATGAAAAGGGGGTGTCAAGAAAAGTTGATACTGAAAAGGGGGGTGGCAAATAATAATAAACAAAAGTGGTGCCAAATAATGGTAATAATCAAAAGGAGATGACGAATTGAGATTATAGACAAAGGGGGTGGCAAATAATGATAACAATGAAAATGGGGTGTCAACAAAAGGTAATACTGAAAAGGGGGTGGCAAATAATTATAATAACCACAACAGGAGCCAAATAATGGTAATAATCAAAAGGAGATGACAAATAAAGACTATAGTCAAAGGGGGTGGCATATAATGATAACAAGGAAAAGTAGGTGGCATGTGAACAGAAAGATGTTTAAAGAAATTTTCTTATATTGCACCAAGTTAAATACGGGCTCCCATAGGGAACCCAAATATTAACCCACAGATGCGATTTGAACAAACGTGAGTCTGACCCACCTAGAGATGTTGTATACTAAATATGAAAGAATTCTGACTGGTGAATTTGAAGTAGATTTTTCCCTCATATTGCACTAAGTTAAAATTCGGGCTCCCACAAGGACCCCAATTATTAACCCAGGGACTCAGTTTGAACAAACTTGCTATCACCCTTTGAATATAATCTTTATTTGTCACCTCCTTTTGTCTATTACCATTTCTTCACACCCCTTTTGATTATTATAGTCATGTGCCACTCCTTTTCAGTATTATCTTTATTTGCCACCCCCATTTCAATGTATCATTATTTGCCATCACCCTTTGAATTTAATCTTTATTTCTCATCTCCTTTTGATTATTACCATTATTTGGCACCCCTTTTGATTATTATAGTTATCTGGCACCCCCTTTGTGGTAGTATCTTTATTTGCCACCCTGTTTCCATTGTTATCATTATTTGCCACCCCCTTTGAATATAATCTTTGTTTGTCATCTCCTTTTGATTATTACCATTATTTGACCCCCTTTTGATTATTATTGTTATTTGCCACCCTCTGTTCAGTAGTATTTTTATTTGCCCCCCCCCCCCCCTCTCCTTCATTGTTTTCATTATTTGCAATCTGTCTTTGATCAATTTGTCATCTCCTTTTGATTGTTACCATTATTTGACACCCCTTTTGATTATTAATTGTATTTGTTATCCCCTTTTGACTTATATTGTAGTTTGCCACCCCTTTTGATTACTACCATTGTTTGTCCTCATTGGTTACTTGTATTATTTGCCATCTGTTTTGATTATTATCACTTTGCCACCTCTTTTCATTTTTAAGTACATTTGCTAACCCCTTTTGATTTTTATCATAGTTTGCCATCCCTTTCTATTACTATTGTTATTGTGTTCATTATTGTTATTTGCCAGTCCCCTTTGAAATCACTGTTTGCCATCGTGGTGGTAAATAGCTTAAATAATGAGAAATAGTTATTTGCCACCCAGGTGGCAAATAGCCTAAATAATGCGAAATAGTTATTTGCCACCAGGGTGGTAACTAGCTTAAATAATGAGAAATAGTTATTTGCCACCCAGGTGGTAAATAGCTTAAATAATGAGAAATAGTTATTTGCCATCCGGGTGGTAAATAACTTCTGCCTAATGAGGAATAGTTATTTGCCACTCGGCTGGTAAATAGCTTAAATAATGAGAAATAGTTATTTGCCACCCAGGTGGTAAATAGCTTAAATAATGAGAAATAGTTATTTGCCACCCAGGTGGTAAATAGCTTAAATAATGAGAAATAGTTATTTGCCACTGGGGTGGTAAATTGCTTAAATAATGAGGAATAGTTATTTGCCACCCGGGTGGTAAATAGCTTAAATAATGAGAAATAGATATTTGCCACCCAGGTGGCAAATAGCTTAAATAATGAGAAATAGTTATTTGCCACTGGGGTGGTAAATAGCTTAAATAATGAGAAATAATTATTTGCCACTGGGGTGGTAAATAGCTTAAATAATGAGAAAAAGCTATTTGCCATCCAGGTGGTAAATAGTTTAAATAATGAGAAATAGTTATTTGCCATCCGGGTGGTAAATAACTTCTGCCTAATGAGGAATAGTTATTTGCCACCCGGGTGGTAAATAGCTTAAATAATGAGAAATAGATATTTGCCACCCAGGTGGCAAATAGCTTAAATAATGAGAAATTGTTATTTGCCACTGGGGTGGTAAATAGCTTAAATAATGAGAAATAGTTATTTGCCACTGGGGTGGTAAATAGCTTAAATAATGAGAAATAGTTATTTGCCACTGGGGTGGTAAACAGCTTAAATAATGAGAAATAGTTATTTGCCACTGGGGTTGTAAATAGCTTAAATAATGAGAAATAGTTATTTGCCACTGGGGTGGTAAATAGATTAAATAATGAGAAATAGTTATTTGCCATCCGGATGGTAAATAGTTTCTGCCGTTGATAAGTGGAACAAAACCAGACTGTTTCGGGTTTCCTCAGATTTTGAATAAAACTGTGAATATCGAGGCTTACTCGATCTAACAAATATGGCTAAAACAGGGGTTTCAATTTGAGTAGAATCATCCTGCCAAGTGTTTTAGCCCATTTCAATACGTCGCAACCAATCTCCATAAAAATTCAATAAAGCTTTCCAGTCTTAAATAGAATAGTAGTAAACCATCCATTTAAGAAAGGAAAGCCAACCCTTTCATTCTTGATTAGAAATATCTGCACGTGATATAATCTCAAGCTTACCAGCAATGAACTGCTGGAAATTCAAGTCCCTGAATTTTAATTCAGACCTGGCATACTCATGTTGTAACAATGAATGAGGAAAAAGTTGGGGGTGAAAAACACGGTCACTACTTTTTCCGACAATCTCAGATTTTTTAGACTTGTGCCGAACTCTTTCACTATTTTTTGACAAGAATTACTACAATCCCAATCTGAATCATTGTCTGTTTGTTGAGAAAGCTTGTCTCTCGAGTATGAAGTTCTGTCAAAAGAAACTATATAGATTGTCGTCCTATCAAGTTGTGTTCCGATCAATTTTTTTTCAAGAATGACTCAAATATCGCAGGCATTGATGAAAGAAATCGGCGAACTGTAAAAGGACTAATGCGATTGGATAATCAAGGTAAAGATAGGCCAGGCCAATTATTTCTGTGTTGTAATTACAGTATGCGGAGAGTGTATTATCATTAAATCACCCGCAGAGTGGAGATTCCACCCGAGGAATAATTGCAAATTTGTTGCAAAGCATAACCAGCACCAGTAAAGATTCAACTAATGGACCTCCGGGTTAAACCCGGAGGTCCATTGGCTGAATCATTGCTTGTGTTTTTTGTCGATATGTACAAAATTTGAAAGTTATAGCTTGGGTGATAACTCCACTCCGCGGGTGATTTAGTTACAATCCACTCTCCACGTACTGTAAATTATTTGAGCACAAATACTCACGATTCACCAGGAATAAACATTGACTGTAAGTCTATCAAAAGATTATTACTTTTCAGGTAAGTAAAAACGTGGTTAAAAACTGCTTTTTCAAAAACCTTGCTAACACTAATTGTCAATGAGACAGGTCTATAACTTTTTTTTTTTATTATTTATGGATTCTTTTTTATGAATCAGCTGTACATGAGCATGCTTCCATACAGCAGGGATGTACTTCGTTTTTAAAGATAGGTTAAAAATACAAGTTAATGGGTAGGCTAGTTGTGGGGAACATTCTTCAGTACGATATTATTCTGGACCAATAGCCGTATTCGTGTCTAAATTAAATAATATGGTTTTGACATTCTCAAAGGTAATTTCTAACTGTTCAAGAGTTAGGTCAGTGCATGGTAAGGGGCAATACATCTTTGACTGTATTAAACTGACTTATAAAATGGTCATTTAGAAGATCTGCTATTTCCTGGGGGGTCATCAATCACAGCTTCACCTTCAAACAGTGGTGCAAATAATACACCCGAATTGCACTGTTGCTTAGTAAAATGTTTAACAATTTGCCACCACTGTCTGGAAGCAGACCGTTAGTAGACAAATAGTTTTCAAGTTTGATATCATATTCCTCCTTGGCAGCTCTAATGGAGTTTATCCTTTCGTTTCTAATTTTCCGGAAAACGTCCCAGTCATGTGGACAGTTATTGATCTTAGCTACTCTATGAATTCTATTGCGTTTTCTCATTAGCCTGCTTATCTCAATGTTCATCCAGGGTTTGTATTTAGGACGTATTCTAAAAAGTTTTTAAGGTGTAAACCGCTGAGTTGTTTCTGTGATATAGGTAGAGACCTTTGACACTACAGTATCCACATCGCCAGATTCAAGGAAACTGCCCCAGTCGGAATTTTCAAAGACACCATTCATAGCATTGAGATTGGTTTCTTTATTATTATAAATATGTCGCTGATACGACTTAAGAATCGACGTCGTGGACTTTATGTGTACGTATGTAGCGTGGTGATCACCACAGATGGGTGGTATAACATCACAGTGTGTCACTGATAATGGACAAGAAACTAATACCAAATCAAGTAGTGATTTGATCGATTATGTGACACGAGTGGGGGGGATGTTATTAGTTGTGTTAAACCGTAGGTATTTTGCAGGTGTGTAATTTTGGGGTGTGTATTGTTTAAGCAATCTGCGTTAAAGTCGCCCATTACTACACCAGTCGTTTCTAGCTAACGAGAGTGATTCACCAATGAGATCCCAATAAAGAGGGCGCGCAGAAGGCTGCCGATAAAAGATGCCTAGCAAAGGTTTTCTATTGGTATGTTGGATTTCCATCCACACGACTTCTAGACCTAGAACGTCTGAATCAGGGCGTTTTTTGAAATAAAGGCTACATTTTATATAAATAACAATACCTACACCCTGATCTTGGGAACGATCTTTCCTAATTGGGGGGTAGTGATTTCCAGAAATATGAATACTTGAGTCACCAATGTCATTATTAAGTTTAGATTATGTTACGGCAATCACGCCGTAATCGCTAAGTTCCGCAGTTATTATATTAACTTTTTGACGGAGACCACAAACATTAACATGTACGATAGAGACGTCACCATTCTGTCCAGGGTTGAGTTCGATATCTCCACATTGTGTAAGTAAAAGGACCACTACTCCAGCAGAATGTGACGTGATTGTTCTATCGTTGAAAAGACCAGTACGCATGCGATATGTTGACAAATCAATCGCCATGGTCGTGGATTATCCGTCAAAACATATTGGAAAGAGGGTATTGGTCTCTTATCATCACTAGATGCAATGCAGACAATAAAAGCAAAACATTTAGGCCTATGTCTGGAGAATAATCCCTCGAACTGATACATTTACCTATATATCTCACTTGTGGTGCAAGTGCAAGAAAAAATGTAAAGAAAATTATATAAAGGTTGTTTAGAAAAATCAACCGTCATGGTCGTGGTCGTATTAGTGCAACGTCTTAATGTCTGCTACAATAATGCATACAGACTACTACTCAGATAAGACAAATTCTGCAGCGCAAGTAATATGATTGTATCGGACAGAGTTCCATCCCTTCTAACCCTAAGGAGGAAATTCATGTATAGTTTCCGAGAACGTATTTTCTCTCTCGAAAATAAAATCACGCAATCCTTGTTACGCTCAAACCTCGGGTTCTCATCGGCTTTAGTCAATGTTTGGATCTCCCTACTGTACTACTAATTGAATCAAGTTTCACGCCTGTCACCCGCTAAAGCTTTTCTCACATTATTTGGAGTTGCAGGTTAAAGGCATGGCTGTCTATGTAAATTATACCTCATTGAGGGATTTTTGATGGTCCTCATGGCCTCATACGACAGAAAAGGGGTGCCGAAGGCCACATGTTTTCCAAAAAGGGGTGCCGAAATTGGGGGTGCCTGGGGATATGGCTGTTAAATACTGAAATGAGACTAAGAGTCGTAGTAAATTATGCCTCATTGAGGGATTTTTCATGGTCCTCATAACCTCAAAATTCAATGAGGCTATGAGGGATTATAAATGAAGACTCATTGAGGGCTTTTACATAGCCCTCATGGCCTCATACGACAAAATGGGGTGCCGAAGGCCATATGTTTTCCAAAAAGGGGTGCCGAAATTGGGGTGCCTGGGGATATGGCCATTGGATATAGATGTGACGAGAATCATTGTAATAAGGGGAGATAACTCTGCATACATATTATGGGAAATCAAGCAATTTGATTGGTTGGTTATAATCTATATAAAGGCTCTAGATAAAGGACACTACAAGAGTACTCGGACTAGGGTCAGAACTAACAAGAATAGACCAGAATAGCTAAATATAGTAATAATAAGCAAAGCTGTTCCAGTTGATAGGCTCTTCTACGCTACTGGAGTATACTCCAGAACAAAAGAACATGGTCAGATAGACGAAAACTATTACATAGATAGAAGCAGAGAATTATGAAAGAATTCGAAATAATACAACTTGTCGGGTTGTTTGTGGTAATTCTACGAATCGGGAAATTACTCCTGTTCAATCGAACATACCCACCGAACATACCCCTGTCTAGTTAGAAGCCATTGGGTCACATAGCAACCACGTGCTACCATAGAAACAAAGATGGCGGCCTCCAGTATACAAAATGGACGACGGAAACACGTATCACCCTGACAACCAGGGTTTGGGCGAATACATTGTAAATGTATTGAATACGAATATGAATACTTTGAAATTTTATGAATACGAATACGAATACACAAATTTCAAATGTATTTGAATACGAATACGAATACTTTACAATGTATTCATGAATACAAATATGAATACTTGAATACTTTTCAAAATTATTTCTTGTAAATTGATGATAATTTGATCATTCTTATTGGGATTAAGGGTATAAGGGATTGTAGGTGAAGAATTAGTTTTTCAGAGGATGGATCTCTTAATCCTTTAGAATCCAATCAGACATAAGTTGGTATTAATGACAAACAAAAGAAAAAAAAGAGTGTAAAATTCACTTACACAACCCCCCCCCCCCTCCTCCTCTCCCCCAACACCAAAATTTTTCCAACACTTCAATGTAAAAGTTACAGAACAAGAATACCAATTTTTACCATTTTTTCTATATGACATTTTAACTTTTTGTCTGAAAAACATAGTTTATGACCCCTCATTGGAATGAGCTCGTTTTAAATATATATATATATCGCCATATACATACTACCAATGCCAATTTTTTTTCTATTTTTTCAGGATTTTTCTTCTTCTAAACTGCATCTTATGACCCCAAAGTAGGATCATAAGATGCAGTTTGGAAGGAAAAAATGGAAAAATAAAATCATTAAATAGGGAACTGTGAGAAATTAACACAATTTATTTTGGTATTTTTTAAAGTTTTTTTCTTCTAAACTGCATTTTATGACCCCCAATAATGTCTATTAATTGTGGCTAATTGTGGCCTCTTTGCTTCATGTCTTTTATTAATATTTAAACATACATTGCTGGTGAGAATAAAAAAAAACTGGCCAGTGCTATTCACAAAAAATCAATTAAGCAATTACTGCACTATTGTAAAAATTGTTGTAATTCAAGCACAATAATTTTACAGATCTATCAGTCTACACTATACACCTTATTTCTACTATTACTGTAGAAAAATATTAGATTAGTATTAATTGGATAATGGAGTTGTTTAGGGATTAAAAATTAATACTTTGGCCAGACTGATATCCTTTGTCCTAAGAATAATCTGTACAATTATAATGTTCAATTTACAGTGAAACAATATTTGAACAATGAAGAGTTTGCTGTCAAAAGACAGATAAATAATTGAACTTACCTTCATGTGTAGTATGAAGTTTGGTGTACTATTTGATGGACCTTATATGAATGTTGGACAGTGCTTACATTGAACTTTTATAGTACCAGATGGATTATCTGGCATTTTGTAATGAATAAAAACTAGCGATTTGTTCCTTGATGACATCTTGGACAAAAACAAGTAAAGTATTCAAAAAGTATTCAAAAAGTATTCATGAATACATCTCAAATTTGACTGTATTTGAATACGAATACGAATACTTTAAAATTGCATGAATACTGAATACATTCGAATACTTGAAAAAATGTATTGAATACGACTGAATACCGAATACGAATACGAATACCCCAACCCTGCTGACAACGCGCGCTGCGCATGCGCACTAACACCACGTATCACTATGGAGATGACGTCACAACATGGCCGCTCACGAGGGTTACCATGACAACATAACATGGCGCCACTACGCCACGTGACATGACGTCACTTCCGGGGTCATCCGCCGGGGTCATCCAAATAACCCCTGAAACATACGAGACATACTACTATTGTAGAATACTCAGCGTTTCAAAATTTCCACGAAATTTGCATGTTGATCAGCAGAGTTAGAGCAGAGACAGCGATAAATAGACATACAGTTTACTGACACGTTTATGTAGTTATTATGAATTTTATTTAGAGTGAAAAATAATGTGTTGAAGTTTATATTGACCAATGAACGAGCGGCGTGGCATTCATTGCTCGGTTACCGGATAACAGCGGTTGTCGATAGCCAACAGTCTCGATTCACTCTATAAAAAGTGAAAAAAATGCAAATAAAAGTCAACTTAGTTAATCTTGGGCTCGAAATCTCAGTGGCTCAACGAATTACACGACATTTTGTCGTTTATTTGAGCAAGGGCGATGAGGTATTCGCTATTTTACAGATTGTTGAAAATTTCGATTTGGGAAGTGTCAAACCTATACTTTTTAGCTCACCTAACTGAAAGTTAGGGTGAGCTATTCTGATCACTTTTCGTCCGTCGTCCGGCGTGAAGGTCGTGTTTGCGTCTTTTTCTCTCAAACCACTGGCCACATGTTAATGAAATTTCACATGAGTAGTGGTTATATAGGGGCATTTGGGTATTTCATCAAATTGGGTTTCTGTTCATATTCAGGAGGGGTGAGGCCAAAATACCCCATTTTTTTCAAAAATCTTCTTTTCATGAACCAGCTGTAGCAGACTTGATATTTGGTATACAGCTTCCTTTTGAGGTATGGACTCAAGACTGTTCAAAAGAGGTTCGAGGAGCAATATTTGTCATTGTTACGGAAGGGACAAGAATTTTTGCCCGCCCAAAATTTCTATTTTCCAAACCGAGAGGCCGATGTGAACCAAATTTGATATAAAGTATTAATGGGTCTAAGTACTTGCTTTATTCATAGAAATGTTTTCAAAATGCCCCGTGGGAACCACAGGAGCTAAAAATAGAAAAAAATTTAAACGCCCATATCTCCAAAGCTTCACGGCTCTGATAATCTTATTTGGTGTGAAGCGTCCTTATAACCAACAGAATGGAATGGTCCAAAAAAATTGCTATCGGTTTTATATCATAGGGTACTTTTTCGGGACTTTGAAAAACTGCTGAGTCAGCATTTTTTTTAATACTGTGGGTAATGGAGAAAACATTTAAGACTCTTCTTCTCCCAAACCACTGCTCCAAAAGCTTTCAAATTTCACATATAACATCTTTGGAAGATTCATTCAGCTTCCTTTTGGAAGATTCATTAATGTTTGTTGAAATCAAATCCCTGGGCCCATATTTGGGCTCTCTATGGGAGCCCAAATGTTTAAATTAGTGCAGTATGAGGGATATTCTTTAAAAATCTTCTTCTTCAAATCCACCAATCAGAATCTTTTGATATTTGGTATGCACCTTCCTTAAGGGGGTGAGATTCAATGTTGTTCAAGCCAAGTCTCTGGGTGCATATTTGGGCTCCTGTGGGAGCCCGAAATATAACTTAGTTCAATATGAGGAATTTTTGTTAAAAACCTTGTAAAGATCCACCAGTCAGAATGCTTTGATATTTGGTATACAGTATCCTTAGGGAGGTGTGATTCAAGTTTGTTCAAGCCAAGTCTCTGAGTCCATATTTGGGCTCCCTTTGGGAGACCGAATTGTAACTTAGTTCAATATGAGGAACATTCTTTAAAAATCTTCGTCTTCACATCCACCAGGAAGAATCTTTTGATATTTGGTATGCTGTATCGTTGGGGAGGTGAGATTCAAATTTGTTAAAGCCAAGTCTCTGGGTTCATATTTGGGGTCCCTGTGGGAGACCGAATTATAACTTAGTTCAACATAAGGAATATTATTTTTAAATATTTTTCTTCAGATCCAGTAGTCAGAATCTTTTGATATTTGGAATACAGCATCCTTAAGGAGGTGAGGTTCGAGTTTCTTCAAGCCAAGTCCCTGGATTCATTTTTAGGCTTCCTATGGGAGCACGAAATTATAACTTAGTTCAATATGAGGAATATTTAAAAAAAAATTCTCATGCCCCTTGGGGGCCTCTTGTTTTTAGTATCTGTATCTGTATTTTACTGGAAATTTGTCTCAATACTGAGTAAATCTTATCCAGGATATGTGTGAGTGCACTGAGCCTACTAGTTGCGCGATATGAGAGCTCTGTAGCTCTTGATTGTCTCGCAGTTTAATGCGCTTTCCGAGATGGAATTCCAGTCTTTGATAGTCCGTGGTACAAATGAGTTTTTGTAAGTTTCGGTGTTGGACGAGTGAATTTTAATTTGTTTACTATGTACTGATCTTGGTCGATTGTTGTATTGGATGACATTGTCAGCAGGGATGGCCACTAGATCGTTGGCGATTTTGAAGAGTAGGACGAGTCGTTGTTCTCTTCTATTATCTTTTAGTGGTTTCCAGTCAAGTTCTTTCATCATGGGAGTGGCACTACTTGTGCGTTTGTAATCGTTGCAGACGAATCTGACAGCTCGGCGTTGTATACTCTCCAGTCGGTCGATGTCCTTCTGTAAATGAGGATCCCATACTGTGTTTGCACAATCAAGCAGAGAACGTACTAATGAGATATAGTCAGTTTCTTTAAGTTTTTTGTTGCAATATTTTAGGTTTCGTCGAATGAGTCCGAGTGTGGAGCTTGCTTTATTGCAGGGTGTGTTGATGTGGGTAGCCCATTTTAAGTTTTCGCTGATGATAACTCCCACGTATGGGTTGTTCTGTACTTGCTCCAATATATAGTTGTTTAAGGTATAACGAAAAGAGGATGGATTTTTATTTCTGTGGATTGACATTACGTAGCACTTAGACGCATTCAATCGCATCCCCCAATCCATTGCCCACTTTTCTAAGGAGATCAGAACTTGTTGAAGTTGGAGATGGTCTTCTAATGAAGATATCGACCTGTACAGAAGGCTGTCGTCTGCGAATAGGCAAAACTGAGATTTTACACGTAGTGGTAAGTTATTTATATGGCAAAGAAATAATAGAGGCCCAAGGATAGTTTCCTTGAGGTACACCTGAGTCTACAGTGCAGGATGATGAAAATTCCCCCTCCACTACAACCCGCTGGTGTCGTTGCGTTAGGAATGACTTGATCCATTTGTTGATTTTACCGTTCATACCATAGTTCTTTAGATTGTATAAAAGTTTTCTGTGGGGTACAGTTTCGAAAGCTTTGCTGAGATCTAGGATAACTGGGTCTATCTGTCTCTTGAGGTCATATGACTTCATGATGTCATGCATGGTGATGATAAGTTGGCTCTCGCAAGAGTGTCCACTGCAGAAATCATGTTGTAATGGTGTAAGTATATGGTTTCGTTCTAGATGGTTTAAAATATGCCTACACACAATATGCTCCAGTCGTTTGAAGCATACACGCGTAAGAGACACTGGTCGATACTTTGCCGCTGTGTGTTTGTCGCCTTTCTTAAATATGGGGCTTATATTCGCATTTCTCCAATCAGATGGCTACTTAGTTGAAAAATGTGGCTTAAGACTGGTACAAGTTCTTTCGCGCAAGCCTTTAATTTTTTATTTGAGATGTTGTCTGGGCCGCTAACTTTGTTGATGTTGATATTCTTAAGTAATTTCTCAACTCCTTGTATGTCGATATATATATCTTCACAAGACTAGGTTGGTTTGTCAAGAATAGGTCAAGGATGTTATTTTCTCGACTAGGTTTGACTTGTAGTTGTTCCATATCATTTTCTTCGATTGTTTCAAGAAGTTGTACGTGGTGGTTTATGAGATTTCCTTCGGGTTTTACTGTGTTGTTTTGCGAGTCCATGTGTGGGGGGTTGAAGTCCCCTGCTAGTATGATGGGTTTATCCTTACTGTGTTCTGTCACATTTAATATTGATGTTTTGAGGTCAATAAGTGTATCTAAGCTTGCATTCGGCGGACGGGAGTAGGAACCAATTATCACCAACTTTGTCTGAGTCTGGATTTCGGTCCATTGTAGTCCACAATCGTTATCACCACGTTCGACTGCACAGGTAGTGGAGTTATCGTGGACTACGATGAATACACCTCCTCCGTTTTTAGTTCTATCCTTCCTGGAGACATTTGTGTTGTAGCCATCGGGGAATATCTCAGAGTTTTTGTGTTCACTCGATAGCCATGACTCACATCCAATAATTACATCCGGTTTGGTGTACTCTGTGCTTTCTCGAATTTCATATCTTTTGTTGCTAATGCTCTGACAATTTATCATAAGAATCCGAAGATTTTGTTGTTTGTTTTCGATTCCGTTAGCCGATTTAGATTTTTGGAAAATCGATTCATCACTTGCAGAACTAAGATGTTTTGATTTAGGGCTACTAAATGCTGTTGGACTGAAAGACGAGTCACTGGATGAAATAATTGACATGAAGCTTAAAGCACTAAAGTGGTTTGATGTTTCCAGTTCGTATGTGTGATAAGTAAAGCTGATTATATTTTGGGTGTTACATTTACAGAAAATCCATGATACGTTTTGGTTTTGTAGGTTCGATAGCTTTGGGGCACTCAGTTCGAGGCATTCTGAATGGTACCAGATATTGCAGTCATCGCAACAAATTGCACGTTTATGTTCCCATGTGGCAGGGGGTTCAGAGTATCCACACGGGTAAACAGTTGGACCTGGGTTTAGCTGGATGTCACCTGATAGTACTATGACTATGAAAGCAAGGTTAGTCATTACAGGAGGGGGGATTCGGGTGTCATCGCCATTCCACGTCTACGATTGGAGTTTTGTTTGAGTACGTGTCCAAACATCAGGGTTGAGCACGGTGTTGTAAATGAATATCTAAGGATTAGATATGAACAAAGTACATCTGTTTCACATAACTTAAATACTGATATACTCGTGAAAATTAGTACTATTTTCATAATGGATGTTGCCATCTTGTAGAGTGCACTAGAAGTGTTGATTAAGATAATTAACAGGAATATGTAGGATGATGACACATCTGACTATGTTTTCTGTAGTGTGCCAGTATACCGAGAAAAATCTTCCATGTCTGGTTAAATAGTAGTTCGTTGCAGTATGGCAAAGGAAATCTGACTGCAGTTTCTGTAGTGTGCCAGTATAGCGAGGAAAATCCTCACTGACTGGTCAAAGAGTAGTTCGTTGCAGGTTTATAGTATGGCGAAGAAAATCTGACTGAAGTTTCTGTACTGATCCAGTGTTGCGAGGAAGGCCTCACTGACTGGTGCGATGGAGGTTATTGTTTTGTTGTTGTTTTCAGTATAGCGAGGAAGATCCCCACTGACTGAGATTTCTGTGGTAGGCCAGTATAGCGAGGAAAATCTTCACTGACTGGTGAAGTAGTAGTTGGTTGCAATTACAGTATAGTATGGAAAATCATCATTGACTGGGTTTCGTTTGTGGGCTCCAGCAGTCTTTTATGTTTTGCTCCGTGATCTTTTTTAACCAGGTTCTTGCTAATAATAGTCCTGGGTGGATGCCATCGATGTAAAGCCAAAAGTTGTTTATTTTCCTATTTGTATGTTTGTTTCTGTTGTCGCCTTTTGTACTTTTTGATGTTTAACCAAATGTGTACTGAATACTGGTGAGTAGCTATTGTTTTCCTGATTTGGTTGTCTAAAGTTTCCATTTAATTTGTATATTTGCGTTTCTAGTTTTTGATCTTGTACCACAAATTGCTCAGGGCTTTGTGTTCATTTCTAGGAGAGTTATTCTGCAGTTTGGATAAGTTTTTATTACGTCTGAGATTTTTCTTAGGTATTTAAAAACGTTATTGATTTTATGATCGTCTTCTTATGATAAAGATATATATTATTTTTGTATTTTGTGGTGTGGGCGCAAGTTCCTAGCCAAACATATAACCAGATGTTTTCATGCATTTTGATTTTATTCTTGAGGTTATTTTTTATCCATTTATATCCCTCTTTACATGTTTCTCCACTTTTAGAATGCCATTTGATTTCTTTTTCAGTCGATTTCGTAATTTTCTTTTCTAGCCACTTTCCTTTGCTGTCTGATATGACGAGTAGTATACAAGTTTTATTGCCTGTAGGTGGAATACAAGATTTGACAAGGTATTTGAGTAACTTATTGTTCGACATATGTTATAAAGGTATGCTTATATCATCAACCCAAGGAATACAAAAGTTGTTTGCATTTTGCAGTTTTTAAAATGTTCCGCTGTTCAATATGGCGGCCATAGTTTTGATTTTTCCTTTTCGGTGTTTCGGCACAAGTGATGATTTTTGGCTGGATACACATATATAATATATTATTATTAGATGTAAAAATAGGTGAATTTATATAATTTTTTCTCTCCAGATTTTTTCCCGACGTCTCATTTCCACGCATGCGCACAGGTATTGATAATATAATATATATTTTATAAAAATTAATAAAATCTGATAATACGTCAAGTGTCTGTGTGTAAAACCACCTTATCACATGGTTCTGTTTACACCTGATTCCTTCGCTCCTCAGGCAACATCGTTAATATACGGCAGCGTATTAGCGCCATTTCGTTTTTTGCGTAACTTATTATACGCCCGTTTAAAAAACGGTCGTATTATGTTATCAGTCAGTCTGTCTGTCCGTCCGTCTGTCCGTCTGTCTGTCTGTCCGTCTGTCTGTCCATAAACAATTTGGTTTTCGTTCATTTAAAGTCAAATGCCTTGACGGATCGACATCAAACTTTCAAAAGTTGTTTTTAGCATTAAAATACAGGTCAAGTTCGATATTGGTGTTTCTCAGTCCATCTGCTGCAGAGATATGGCCCTTTGAAAACACAATTTTTCTAAAAAAAATTGGTTTCTGTTCATTTAAAGCTGAACGCTTTGACGGATTGACACCAAATTTTTCAGATGTTGTTTTTAGCAATGAAATACAGATCAAGTTCGATATTGGTGTTTCTCAGTCCATCCACTGAAGAGTTATGGCTCTTTGAAAACACAATCTTTCGAAAAAAAGTGGTTTCTCTTCATTTAAAGTCGAACGCCTTGACGGATCGACATCAAACTTTCAGATGTTGTTTGCAGCAATAAAATACAGGTCAAGTTCGATATTGGTGTTTCTCTGTCCATCCACTGCAGAGTTATGGCCCTTTGAAACCACAATTTTTGAGAAAAAAATTGGTTTCCGTTCATTTAAAGCCGAACGCCTTGACGGATTGACACCAAATTTTTCAGATGTTGATTTTATACACCCGTTTGAAAAACGGGACGTATTATGTGAATGGTCTCTCCACCCGTCTGTCCGTCCATGGACACATTTCGTTTCCGGACGATAACTTTAGTTGTAATGTATTGAGCTGAGTTAAATTTGGCATGTAGATTTAGTATGACAAAATACAGGGTGGGTTCGATTTCCGTTTCTAGCGGCCCATTTGCAGTAGAGTTATGGCCCTTTATTTATGGGAATTTAGCCCAACTTTTTGTTTCAGGACGATAACTTTAGTTTGCCTTGACCGATTTATTTCAAATTTTCAGTGTTTTGTTTTTGACCACAAAATACAACTCAAGTTCACTTTTGACCACAATTGCATATACCTTTCCAGAGTTATTCCTCTTGAATGATTGTAAATTTGTGGATTTTGTGGTTTCCGGATGATAACTTTAGATTGCCTTGACCGATGTTTTTCAAATTCTCAGATTTTGTTTTTGACCACAAAGCACAGCTCAAGTTCACCTCTGGCCATAATCGCATGTACCGTTCCATAGTTATTCCCCTTGAATGATTGCAAATTTGTGAATTATGTGGTTTCCGGATGATAACTTTGGTTTGCCATGACTAATTTGTTTCAAATTCTCAGATTTTGTTTATGACCACAAAGCACAGCTCAGGTTCACTTTCGGCCAAAATCGCATGCACCTTTCCAGAGTTATTCCTCTTGAATTTGTGCATTTTGTGTTTTCCAGATTATAACTTTAGTATGGCCTAACTGTTGGACATAGAATGCATCAAATATTTGGTTTCCGGATGATAACTTTTATTATTTGTTTTCCAATTGGTTCCAAACTTGGTATGTTGTTTAATCACAACAAAATACAGGTCAAGTTCGAATATGGGGTTGGTCCAAACAATTTTCACCCTCACCCCCATCCTTACCCCAACCCTTCAAAAATACAAAACGGGCGTATATTGTCCCACTACACGGTGCTCTTGTGTTAAATTGTAATTACAATTTAGCTAAATTGTAATTACAACTTAATAAATTGTAATTACAACTTAATAAATTGTAATTACAACTTAGCTTAAATTGTAATTACAATATAGCTTAAATTGTAATTACAATATAGCTTAAATTGTAATTACAACTTATTTATATTGTAATTAGAACTTAGCTAAATTGTAATTACAACTTGATAAATTGTAATTACAACTTAGCTTAAATTGTAATTACAATATAGCTTAAATTGTAATTACAATATAGCTCAAATTGTAATTACAACTTATTTATATTGTAATTACGACTTTGCTAAATTGTAATTACAACTTAATAAATTGTAATTACAACTTAGTAAGTTGTAATTACAACTTAGCTTAACTTGTAATTACAACTTAGCTTAAATTGTAATTACAATTTAACTGGTTATTTCCGGCCAATCACAATTTATTAAGTTGTAATTACAAAATAAATAAATTGTAATTACAATATAAATAAATTGTAATTACAATTTAGGCTATATTGTAATTACAATTTAAGCTATATTGTAATTACAAGTTAAGCTAAGTTGTAATTACAATTTATTAAGTTGTAATTACAATTTATTAAGTTGTAATTACAATTTAAGCCCTATTGTAATTACAATTTAAGCTAAATTGTAATTACAATTTATTAAGTTGTAATTAAGCTAAGTTGTAATTACAATTTATTAAGTTGTAATTACAATTTAGCTAAATTGTAATTACAATTTAACATAAGTTACGCAAAAAAAACGAAATGGCGCTAATACGCTGCCGTATTAATATCTTCGCAATGTCGTATCTTCTGAAAATTCGTCTGCATTAACGTTTTTAAATCACAGATTTAAGTAATGTCATGTTGCTTCTGGTGCCCAATACTTTGCACACAGCGATTTTTAACATGCTCCTTCAAATAAAAGGAAAATCTGACAGTCGACGTTTTTTTCAAAATAGCAGCTCCTGTCCTTCAAGAAACAGGGTTGAATCACATCCGGGCGAACTTTATTAAAATTATCGAAATTTTCGTATCCGTTTTCAAGTCCATGTTGTCGATATTTTGTTTTGGTACATGTGTGTTTCACGTTCTGTTGGGGAAAACTTCGTCCAGACACTGATAGAGGAAAAATAACAAGGTTTTTCTTCTTTACAGTTTATAACAAAATAATTGCATGAGGACATATTTAACATATGAATATGGAGTGGGCCCGAAAGAATAAGTGGCCATACTGTATTATTTGTTGTTAAAACTATCTAAATACCGAAATAGTATTTTACACAATAAATGATAATACTAATAGTTAAGGGCCAATACAGTCAAGGTGCCAATAGCGGATCACTTTTTTCCTTTTTCGTGTTATTTTGCTTCTGTTATTTTTTTTAAAATTTCAAGCATGTTCTGTGGTAAGAAAAATTCTTCCTCTACATGACTGGCACCAACCTTTTTTAAAACTGTAATGGATGGAAGACTTCATTGATTAGTCTTGTGTACCACCGTCGGGTGGGGGGTCCTCTCACCCCTGGTGCTAACGCAGATTCCCTTTCGTGTCATTCTTCCTCTACATGACTGGCACCAACCTTTTTTAAAACTGTAATGGATGGAAGACTTCATTGATTAGTCTTGTGTACCACCGTCGGGTGGGGGGTCCTCTCATCCCTGGTGCTAACGCAGATTCCCTTTCGTGTCATGAGTCCCTGTCCCTGTGTTAAAAATGTTTCGGCACCACCCCTGTTCTGCGAGTATTAACCGAAAATGCCAGAACTTAATGAATGTCATATCCAAAACTTTTGATTGCAACATGATGGCGATCTGTGACATATCATCGTTCTATCGACAAATACCGGCGATGTCCAGAGACATCATCTGACGAAACTGGTCATATTTTTAAACGCTGTCGGACACTTCTGAGGAGGGGCTACACCACCTCATTGGTCGGATCTGGCCAGTCAGAAATGCTCGTGTTTTCCTACGGGGTCAGAGCCTTTCAATGAGGGGGTTGTAGCCCCATCTTCCCGATCGCATATGGAACATCATTTACAGCAAGCCCCCAATTTCTGCGCACTCACTCTCTTTGTCAAATCGTTTTCCTCATGCTGATGGTGATGGAGGTGAGGTTCTTTGTGTTTTTAGGTCAGTTAGTGAGTTCAGTAGCTGGTCATCGCAACAGCCTTGGGGCTACCCATCAATGTGTCGCAAGTTTCAGCAGATTCAGGTTTGACAAACTTGTCGAGCAGATGATGGATTGTCTATCCGGTTTATAAGAAGCAAGAACCATATGTCGGATTTATTTATTTATTTTGATTGGTGTTTAACGACACTTTAACAGCTAGGGCACATTGTGTCGGCAACAGGCTTACATATGACGGAAGCCAAGACAGATAGAGGAAACAACTGAGCAACAACAAATGCATGCAAATTCGAAGATTAGATCTGAATCAGTGCACGTGGTTGTATACAGATGTGTGGGCAATGTGAATTAGTTTATCCTTAATTGGATGCCTATTAATAGTGATGGCCTAACAGATTTGATAATCAAAATATCTGAATGGAACTCATGATAGGGATTGTGTACTTCCTGTTAGGTTATAATAGTAAAACCTTGAACAGAAATCTTTCATGCAAAACAGGGGCGCCAGAAGCATTTATTCATTGGTTTGGCAGAAATATGCCAATGGAATATTGCAAATCCCCTTGGTATAAGCTTGGGATCGTCCTGAAATAGGGTTACTACTTTCGGGTTTACGGGTTTTCCGGCTGGGAAATTTGAATTGCTAACCTTTAAGCGCTAATTGGGGGCAATCTGGTATCTTATTAAGTCAGCGAATTGCGCAGGGTTAGCGCTCAGAGATTGAAGGCCAATTAGGGGTTGCAGTTTGTTATTATGAATCGATCACTTGCGGACCCAGGTTTAGAGAACTTGGGTCCGGATCAGTTCCGACGCCTGCCAAACCATGCCAGTCTAGTAATAGGCACCCAAAAGTAAGGCATTGAAACGCTCAATTCCCGCCTTTATTTATTAGCGTCAGTTTTATTACAATGTGTAAAGCACTTAGACACCAAGAGATAAGTCGCTAGGACAAATTTTATGGATGTTTCAGAGAAAAACATTTTGTAGCTAAAATGTTTTTTGTAAACAGAAAACTTTTGTAGAGAGGCCATTCTGTAAACACGTGTTACAGTTAAAACTAGAAGTCCTGTCACGTCTAGTGCAGAAAACGCTCGTTAGCTAATGCGCTATCTAGTGCAGAACAGTCAAGTAAATCTCGTTAAACATGCGATAACTTCTGCGCTATGTAACGCAGAACGTAGTGCGCTATTCCCGAGGTCATTAACATCGATCTCCGACACATATCATTAGGAAAAGAAATGTGTGGTAAGTGGACTCAGACATCAGTTGATATTATTTCGAATCAGGTTCGCCGGGTAAATTAGTCGTGACAATGAATGAAAAAACGCAGAAAAAATGTCGAAATGACCAGTTTTAATTTTCACAAGAAGCCCAGACAGTGAAATCAAAGTCATTGCCAAATCGGAAATAATCGTCTTTTAAATGATTTTATTCCGTGCTATTGATGAACACTGGGACGAGACTTGTGTGAGATGTGTATGTACGAACAGCCCGGCACGTGATCGTTTTGAAATAACCTAATAAAAATGTTTTGACAACAACATTTTATCAATTAATTAATATCTGTGACTCTGTTCGACTTGGAAAATATGGATAAATTTGTTCGTAAAATCACCATAAAAAATCATCTAAATACCGTTAATACCACTCAGTCTCCGTCTGAATTTCAACAAGTAATTCGCAACAAATTTTCAATATCATTTAAAACCTTCTCATTCCAATATAAGGCCTTGTTCATATCACTTGCTACACCAAATAATAACAAACACAGTGAGGCCGCGACTTGCTATTCAGTACGATGGGAATCGCCCAGAGACTCCCCCTAGCCGAATCGATCCGCACCGTTTTGATCCGAACCCCGTCTCCACTATTTGACCCAAACCCATATTCAGTGGCAAGGCCGTAAGGCCACCCCGCCCGTCCCAGAGTCAAACCGTCCCCAGAATATTTAGACCGACACCTCCCCCCCCCCCCCCCACACCCAAGATTTTGAAATAATGACTGGGTGGTCACAAGCTGGGTTTTTGAGGAGGTTGTTGTTCTTGTTTTGGCAAACGGCGCGCTTGTTCATATTAGTCTAAGGACTAAATAAACAATAATTTTTCAATGTTGAGTGAAAAACGCCCTTCCCCTTCCTGTGCAGACTGGTTAAAAATAGGTCATAAGCCAACACGACTTACTTGACCCCCCCCCCCCCCCCCCCCCCACACACACACACACACCCGATCTTCAACTTTTCCGAACCGTCTTGTCCTTCTCACCGTAAGTGAAGTGTATCTTATAAAATTATCAGTAAACAATAGGGATGAGACAATTTAGCTAAATTGTAGGTACAATTTATTAAATTGTAGCTACAATTTAATGACTAAAAACAATGTGAAGCTAATAGGCTTCCGTAGATGAGAACGCTAAGCAACAAAATTCGCTGAAATTTGCAAAAATTCCGTTTTCAAAATAAATTTGTAAAAATCAGGGATTTTTTTTTAAATATCTAATTTCTAAAAATTTCAGCGTTTGGGACAGGAATTTCAATCCTTTTAAACAAATAAAACAGCCGGAAAAAATGAGTTTTTTTATTTTAATTTTTTATCCCAAACGGATTTTTCTCCGGATCAGTTCTTTTCAATCATTCTTCATCATTATTCTTTAATCACTGATGATAAAATAACATAAATATAAATTTGACACTTAATTGTTATTAAGTAACCTATTTCCAAATTGAAGTCATAAAACGGGAGCTTAGTATATTGACAGGAGTGTTTTCAAAACTTATTCACACCTTCTGTTGTTCAAAAAACGCACAGATGGTAATTGCCAACATTACTGATTGCTACCTGAAAAACTGCCGCAGAAAATCCTCCCTGTTCAGTCCACAATATAGCGCAATCCTCTGATGTAGCCTTCAGCACCAATAAATAATAATCAGATTTGTTCCATAAATGTGGAGCAAGAAAGTTGAATAATCAAAAGAACTGGTGACAATTTATGAAAATTAAAACTAACAACTTTCAAGTGTGCAGAGTAAAAACTTCACCGTGCACATGGTTTAATGGCAGTTCATTGTAAACGAACTGTACGCCTATATTAGAGATATGATAGGGTCTTGTGTGGGATGGGTCTATACAATTCCCCTCCCCTACCCACTGTTTGGAATATCGGACTGAAGTCCTGCAAATTTCAACTCGAGGAAACACCACTTGGCACTTGTACTCATCTACTCGCCAGATGACTCGAGTTATTATTCTCCTTATAATTGGGGTGTCTGCAAATCACTCCAGGGGTGGAATATCCACCCGAATGATATTCTCAGTTTCTGTGACAAAGCAAACACAAGGAACTCACAGTATGGTTCTGTTGATTGTTTTTTTTTTATATTGGTTCGAAGCTCACTTGAAGTTGAGAATGTTTCTTTCACATAACACAATCCAGAATGTGTGGAAATTCCACTTTGTTGGTGTTTCAGTACAAAAGCATATACCATGTACCGTGGATGGGTTTCAGACACGTCACAGAATATCCACAATCAGAAGTACAGTCGTTAACGGTGTACGAGAAATTCACAAGAACGATGGGTCGAGTCACCTGTGGTACGAAACAGAAAGATGAAGTTTCAATGTCATTTGGAAATGCTCTCTCACGACATATTAACCTATCAAGTGAAATGCGTCAGAATATCAATTCACCCCAAAAAAGCCGCCCGCGGACAGAAAATAAAAAAAACTGATTTTAATTGATTTCTAGCATGAGCATGTGGACATTTTTCAGTTGCCCAAGCTTTTTCAACACTCCATTAAATATTGACAACGATTGTTTGAAATGTTTCATTAATATCTTAATAAAATAAAAATAAAATATATATACATGGCAAGCCCAAGGGTTTAATATTCCATAGCTATTGCCAGTATTTGAGAGAAATTTAAAAATGCCGTACTATGAATTTTAAAAGGCCAAATTTAACTGACCACATATGGAAGAGTAGGAATGTAGGTCCCAGAAAAAGTGTTGTGAAGGGTAGGCCCACCCTTATCAATCATAAATTGTTAACACCGCATGCCCATCGATTCGAACCATGCAGTGGTGGGAACTTGTGTTAGCGGGTGGGGGGGGGGGGGGGGGGGGGGAGGAGGGGGGGGGCAGATATAAAATCCCCCCCCCATCACATGAACTCACACAAAATAATTACGCATCGACGTTTTTAATCTAACACATAATGTTAACCTTGTTTTACCTTCAATGATCGAAGGTGCACGTGGCATTGGCCACCAGCCAAATTTGAGAATTTTTTTTAGCGTTTACTTAAAAAAAACGAAGCTAGCGTGGGGATGAGGAGTTGTGGTGTGTGAGGAATTGGCAGTTTGCTGCTCATGCTTTCCTCTGTGTGGGGATAAGGGTACATGAGGACTTGAGGGTTCTGCCCCGGAAAGGGAGTGTGTGGGGGTGGGGGGGGGGGGGGGGGTCTTTTTTCTTTTTGTTGATTTTCAAAGTTCTCGACGAATAATTAATTTCTTTTTCAGCTTTCACCCAAATGCATATTTTTTTTTTTACAGAACACCAACTATCTCTTGAAATTGAAACTTTCTTTACAAATATCTGAGCATTCCGATTTCTTAATTCGCTCGCAGCACTTTCGATACACAGTCAGTTCGGTAGTCTGTGGAGAGCGTTCTTTTGTTTCCAACCACGCTTGTTGAACAGCTGCGATTCATACATACTAGGCTGAAAATTCTCGAAATAAAAACGTCATTACTTCTACCTTCTCAAGGTTTAGCAGTCTTGAATCAACCAGCATGATTTTCTCATTAATCTTTGAAAACAAAAATCACGCAATACGCGTTTTTAAATACTTCTTGTATTGTCGCAAAATGAATTGATAATGAGAAGGGGGGGGGGGGGGGGGGGACTGAGCAGATGAATGAACATCATTTCGTCCTCTTAGTATCTAATTCTAATATTTAATTGCCACCTCATGTCAGTAGGACGTGCGACTTAATAACTGTTGATTGCCTGTTTCAAGTACTGAATATCAATCAGCCGTCGCGCGTTACAATTCTGCAGAAATCGCGATACACTACCGTGCATCAGATGTAATTCTCTGATGATTTGCTGCGCTAACCTAACGCGCTATTATTTCAAATTAGTGCAGAATACGGGACAGGACTTCTAGTTTTAACTGTAGTTATTTCGTGAACAAGATTGGTGTTGGAAGAGATAGGTGCGGATCCAGTGTTTCTTGCAAGAGGAGGCGCATCGTGGTTAGATCCTGAGCTACAAAGTGGTAAGGTGTATAGGATGAGCTTGTCGGCTCGAGACCAGTTTTCTCCATTAATGATGGTCGGAGAACATGATATCTCTGAGGATTTTTTTTAAATACGGGGAGCTGAAGAAAAATTCTATGCTAGTGAGGAAACCCCATTGTCAAATACAACAGCCTAATTCGCTGGGGAAGTTACTTGTACAAGACACCACAGCCTGGACAATTTCTGAAGTTTCTCAGTGAAAGCCATGCAAACACGAAGATGATTGGAACCTAATGATCGAACAGGTTCCAATGATATCTAAATTTACATAGTTTTACTGAAAAGACAATATTCACAAAATGTCGAATTCCGTTTGGAAAAGTTGAGTTTTCGTGAAGAGGTTCGGTGTTTTATGCTTATAATCAGTTTGTTCCAGTGTATCTTAGAAAAGAGTTGAGGTCTGCTGTAATATGCAGCATTCAATATATTTCAGATTTTAGAAGCCCAATTTGTGTGAACTTTCTGGGCGTTTTCTGCCGCTTTATTGGATAAAGGATCAATGTGCGTTCTCTTCCGATAATCACGGGGAATCGGCGGCAAGCCCTTCTATTATTGTAACTGCTAGTGAGTCGTGGGGGATATATTTTAGTTTTTCTGCACAAACTGAAATCGGAACACAGCACTCGAAGTTTGTCAGCTAGCATTTGGAACGCTAATTACATTTAAAACACAAAATACCGAGTGGTATGCCTAGACTTTTACTGCAAGTTGCTCAAGAATTCGTATGGTCGCCGAGTGAATTCGATCAGTTACATGTATTTTATTTGTTTGTTTTTTCTTAACTTTCTTATAGCTCGGAACACTACATTTGAAAAAAAAAATTATTAGCAAATTTCGATGAGAATGTGGAAATGATCATGTGGTTGGCATATTTGCACTATCCTAAACAAGACGTACAAATAATTAATTCGTTTCATATGCCATCACAGTAAACAAAATTGAGTTTGCCGCGTTTCCTCGTTTTTTGCAGTGCGTGATCCACTAATGGGTAGTTGACCGAGGCATGCGGATCGACGTTTATTTCATCTTTTCGTGTCTGATTGGTCTGGACTTTTTTATAATTAGATTGCCTATATTCTAACCTTCAAAATGACACCAAACACCATAAACTTTAACTTTTGTTCAGCTGGTGAACTTCGTGTTTGGTTTTTTTCTCCGTTTCAGTTCTTGGAAAAACTTCTCCAAATCGGAAGGGGTTTGTACTTCCTACTTTCATTTTCAGTAAACGGCAGACTTCACAGGTGATATTCTTCCGGTTGCTAAACATTGCCCATGTACATGACTGTGGACTCGTTCATAAATCAAATAATCACTTTTAATTCAACGTGATCATTCATGACTGAGTGATCCGCTAATGGAGTTGATCCACTATTGGCACCTTGACTGTATAAGTAATGAAATTTTAGTTTATTTTGAAAATTCTCACCTCTGATATTCCTTCAATTCAAATTAAATATACACAAAATGTACAGTACATCAAAATGAAGGTTGGGATGTATAGAACACAAAACACATGTGTAATCAACTCATAGACATAGAGTCGACAGTACATGTAGGCACCACTGGTTCCTGGAAGTCTGCTACCGTATTCGTACCAGAACTGATAATTTAATAATATTTCCCGAAAACAACTTGTGGCCAAATGTGCTTTACATGTCCAAAAACAAAGCTAGTAGGGGATCAAAATTGTTCAGAACACGGCGACAGAGCTGCATGGGGGAAAATTCCAAAGCCTTTGCTTTTGTTCACGTATGAGTATACTTTCGACTTCCGGTCGACGTCATCGGACAGAAAAAGCATGTAAAAACAACGCCGTCTACAATCAAATAACGAAAAAGATCGTCTTCAAACAGTATACAGTTATTAGAGAGAGATTGCACAGTTGCCATATTCAATGCAAAGTATCATGATACCTATAAGCCTTTTTCGAGACTGTCATCTTGGACTTTAATACCTATAAGCCTTTTTCGAAACTGTCATCTTGGACTTTAATCTATGCAAGGTCGCGAGGTGTAAATATTTCAAGAAAACACGTTGTGAGCATTGGGAGAAGAGAGCGGGTGAAGTGCTTCGGACCTCATTACGTTCATTAGTGAGAATTCAAAAAACATTTAGCCAAGGTTACCATTTGTTTAAGGCAATAGCAATATTGTATTAGAACTTTCATTATGTCGAATTGAGTTCCTATCGACATACATGTAAATGGTGTTTGAATGCATGCTGTGTCATTACTCTTGTGTTTGGAATAAACATGCACGCATGTTTATTATTTTCCCGAAAATTTTCCACCCTGCACCATGCTTATTCCAGTCTGCACTTCTATTTAATTTTCGACAGAGTGGAACACATCCGAGGGAAAAATTGTGCATTTTGACTGTAGCAAATAAATTATCGCATGCATTTACTTACCGGTACCTCTATAATAAACTGTACAGGTATGTTTATTTTGGCCTCAAGGGTAAGGAATCTAAAAACCGTACAATTCAAAGTAAGTTGCAGGATCGCCACTTGGCACCATATTGACAGTAAACATGCGTCCCACTTTTCCTACATTGGTAGCACCAGGTTCTATGTGGGCTTTCCAAAAAAATAATGCAAGAACGATGAGAACCAGGTGTTAACATTGCAGGAAACGCAGGACACATACTGTGACATTGCCTATAGTGGTCATCTAACCATTATCTTACAACTTATTTTTTACTTCTAATGTATATGTCGCATGCTCCGATGGAATTTCCTACCCTTCACTTATATTCCAGTCTGCACTTCTATTAATTGTCCCCCGACCCTTCGGGGGACTATTGTAATCAGCAGTGTCCGTCCGTGCGTGCGTCCGTCCATCACACCCTTGTCCGGATGATAACTTTAGTTTGGATGATTTTACTGAAACTAAATTTGGTATGTGTCTTACTTGGGTGGAAATGCAGGTCAAGTTCGAAAATGGGCACGCTCCACTGATTTCTACTGGATTTATTCCCCTTTTTCGACTTAAAAAATACAGTTTTTGTGTTGTCCGGATGATAACTTTAGTTAGGATCATTTGATTTAAACGAAATTTAGTATGCCGCTTATTTGGGTGGAAATGCAGGTCAAGTTCGAAAATGGGCACGCTCCACTGATTTTTACTGGATTTATTCCCCTTTTTCGACTTAGAAAATACGGTTTTTGTGTTGTCCGGATGATAACTTTACTTTGGATCATTTGATTGAAATGAAACTAAGTATGTGGTTTAATTGGTTGGAAATACAGGTCAAGCTGAAAAATGGCCATGCTCTGCGAACAAATTGCATCCTAACAGCTCACTTGAATTTGCCATCTTGGTCGGGGGACCGGGGGCGTTGCCCTTGTTATGTCCATTTGTTCTACCCCGCACTTATATGGCAGACCACACTTCTATTTGAAACACGAGAGTACACCCTGGCCATGGACACCGTTTTCAACAACTTCTGGGGATTTCCCAAGCCAAGAAACTCCATGCAACACACATGTCCTTGTTGCCATTCAAAACAAGTCCTCGCCTCTGTAAAAAAAACTCTGTAAACCTGTGAAATTCCATCGTATAACATGGTCTAGGGTTGCCCCTTCAGTTAATTCGAATGAAGACATCGGTTTTACGAATTTAAACTGGATATTTCACAAAACTAATTGATTTGGCTGGCACAGAACTCAATGCGATGAACATGGAAATCACTTTGTGTGCACCCCGCGACCTGTGACCTTGCATAGATTAAAGTCCAAGACCGCAGTTTTGAAAAAGGCTTATTGAAATCTCTTAGAATTACGATTTTGTTTTTCGATGGAAATTCGTGGTATCTTGTGATTTGCGCATGTCTGTCGAGCATGGAAACCATCTTCAATAAAAATTGCAGACAGCGTTGTCCTTTTCCAAAATGCAGTCCTGTCGCTGCACTAGAAAGTGTTTTGAATGCCTAGCTTTGTTATTGAATATCTGAAGCACATTCAACCACAAGTTGTTCTTGCGAAATATTATTTTATTATCAGTTCTGGTGCGAATACGATAGCAGACTTCCAGGAACCAGTGGTGGCTGCTGTCAACTCTATGAGTTGATTACATATGTGTTTCATGTTCTATACATCCCAGCCTTCATTTTGATGTATAATTTGTGTATATTTAATCTGAATGTAAGGAATATAAGAGGTGAGAATTTCAAAATAAACAAAATTCCATTACTTATATAGCCCCTTCAGGGGTCGTCCAACCTAACTTTGGTCAATTTGTTGACGTTTTTCCCAATGCCTCAGAAACAGATAAGAGAAGTAAGGAAAGGCAAATTATATATCAAAATAATGGGTCCTACTAATTACCGCCCAAAACCGACCAAAAGTGCTAATTACCGATCAAAACCCAATGAATACCGATTAAAAAAATTAAATGAGTACCGACCAAAAAAATACGATTTTTTTAATCTCAAATGTTTTTAAGCAGTTATTTGTGGTGGCGGACACAGGTGCTCGGCACAAGCTGAGAACTGTAAAAAATTATATCTAGTGAGGATTTTTTGGATCGTTTGTTCTCACCTCCCTCAGTAGATATAAAATACGAGCTGGTATTTTTTTTATCTATTAACCCTTTACCGAACGAATCGCCCGTATCCGCCCGCGTAATATGCAAATTCAGCAGCTGAAAATTTTTTATTTTTCGAAAAATTTCAACAGAACCATATCATGTGACCCCTCTTTGGAACGAGCTTGACGAGCTCATTCCAAAAGAGGGGTCACATGATACATGTATGGTTTTGTTGAAATTTTTTGAAAAAATTTTAAAAATTGTATTTAAAATAAAAAATTTTGAATAGTCTGCGTTGGGTAAGGGTTAAGGAGGTGGAGACAATCGATCCAAAAAATCCTTATTAAATGTCAGTTTTTAGAATTCGCAGTTTGGCCGAAAACCTGTAGTGCAGAGAAGTCCAGCCATTACGGAACCGGCCATGGAGAACTTTGCCAAAATAATTTTTGAGAAGTCGGAGAACAGGTGAACTTGGCCCCAAGACGCAATCGACCCCTCCTGATAGCGATTTAGGAGAAGTCGGCCCACGAGAGAAGTCTAGCCTCAAAACTACAGGTGTACAATGATATTGCGGCAGATTATTATTTTTTTCGGTCGGTACTCATTTAATTTTTTGGGTCGGTACTCATTGGGTTTTGGTCCGTAATTAGCACTTTGGTCGGTTTTGGACTGTTTTGGTCGGTAATTAGTAGGACCGAAAATAATGAGTAAAGTGTATAGAAAAGGTACGGTCTACCTAAACACCGAATGCCACCGAGTGCTGCCGAATGCCAGTGCCACCAAATTCCCCTTTAAAAATAACATTTTCATCAATTATTACGTTTTTTTACCGACATATATGTATTCGGTGAAGAATATAGCATGCTATGCATACATGTACGGCATCCACAGTTATCCAATTGTTGAAATCAACGAAAACTCAATTTTGCAAGATTTCGAAATCCAGCTGTTCATACCGCCGCCATTTTAGCTCAACATCCAAATCTATCACCAGCAAACGAAGATTATCTGGTAATACATGTAGGATATCATGCAGTTGTTAGATACATGTAGCGTATGTAACTAGCAAAGAAAGATTATCTGGTAATAGGATATCAGGCAGTTAGATAGGGAGAAAATATGAAAAACACCTGAAGATTTTAGTTTTTTTGTCTATTTTTAATTGTTTTGTGTTCAATTTCAATTTTATTTAAGTGGCAGGCTAATGTACCGGTAGATATTTAATTATTTTGAAGAATTAAATAACAATGTTTTAGTACAGTACTCCTAACAACACAATAGTACTATGAACAACAATACATGTAATTCCACAATTGAAGGAGAGCTGCGTGTAAGATTCTGTTATTGAGGGTCTTTTAACCCTCTACCTTGAATGCAATTTCAATGTCAACTTTTGTGCGACTATGGCTAACTGTGAAGGCAATCATATTATAAAGTCAAGTTTAACAAATCGTTTATGCCCATGCCGGCCATTTTAGAGGACTTCCATACAAGGCATTGGTAACCCCCGGCCCTAATTTTAATTCACTAGTGAAACTGAACATGTTTTACCTCAGTAAAGAACTCTTTGTTCACTTTACAGTAGCTGATCCAGAATTTCCCGAAATTGGGTGGGGGGGGGGGGGGGGAGGGGGGTGCTAATTGTCCTCACAGTATAATGTGCATCATCATCCCAGCCATGGAGTGGCGAGTTGGTGGGGGGGGGGGAGGGGGGGGGGGCGTATGAGTTGGGGAGAGTGCGAGTTTTGGCCCCTATCATTAAAAATTTGGGAAAGTTTTTAAATGGTTGCCAAAACTCGTGTTCTCGGCTATTCTCAGGCTGCTGTGACTGCCTTCAGGTTGTGTAAGATGTGTTCGCACGACCATCCGATAAGTTCAAGTGATATGAACAATGTATACTTGGTGTGGCATCATTTTTTAGCTCAACTTTGACGAAGTCAAATTTGAGCTATTGTCATGGCCCGTCGTCCGTCTGTCCGTACGTCAACAATTGGCTATGGCTCGGGCTAGAGGTCGTATTTATGAACTGATCTTTACGAAACTTCTTGTGTACCTTTGTTATGACCCTGGGATGGGAACGAGTGTTTTTAGGTGTGGTCCGAAATTCAAGATGGCTGCCAGTGGTCATTTTGTACTGATGATGCAAAAATCAGTTTTTTGTACAGAACTTCCGTATGAAAGTTCTGATTTGAATAAAGTTTTGTATAAATGTTTAGTATCATGGGATACATCACATATAATACGGGTTTTTTTCTCGTGCGTAAATTATGCAAATTAGACTGACTTTGATTTATTTAGTGTTACTTTCAGAGCTGTAAGTGCCAAGCTGCTATGGCTCAGGCTAGAGGCCGTATTTATGAACCAATCTTTACGAAACTTCTTGGGTACCTTTGTTATGACCCTGGGACGGGAACGAGTGTTTTGGGGTGTGGTCCGAAATTCAAGATGGCTGCCAGTGGACATTTTGTACCGATGATGCAAAAATCAGTTTTTTGTACAGAACTTCTCTATGAAAGTTCTGATTTGAATAAAGTTTTGTATAAATGTATAGTACAATGGGATACATCACATATAATACGGGTTTTTTTCTCGTGCGTAAATTATGCAAATTAGACTAACTTTGATTTATTTAGTGTTACTTTCAGAGCTGTAAGTGCCAAGCTGCTATGGCTCGGGCTAGAGGCCGTATTTATGAACCAATCTTTACAAAACTTCTTGGGTACCTTTGTTATGACCCTGGGACGAGAACGAGTGTTTTTGGGTGCAGTCCCAAATTCCAGATGGCTGCCAGCAGCCATTTTGTAACGACGATGCCGAAATCTGTTTTTTTGTACAGAACTTCCATATGAAAGCTCTGATTTGAATAATTTTTTGTATGAATGTTTAGTACCATGGGATACATTACATATATTACAGGTTTTTTTCTTGTGCGTAAATTATGCAAATTAGGCTAACTTTGATTTATTTAGTGTTACTTTCAGCACTGTGAGTGCAAATCCCAATACGGCTCGGGCTAGAGGCCGTATTTATGAACCGATCTTCACGAAACTTCTTGGGTACCTTTGTTATCACTGTGGGACAAGAAGGAGTGTTTTTGGGTCCAGTCTGAAATTCAAGATGGCCGCTAGCAGCCATTTTGTTCAAAATTAAGTGCAATCAGATTTTTGCGCAGAACTTCCAAATGAAAGATCTGATTTGAATAAATTTTTGTATGAATGTTTAGTACCATGGGATACATTACATATAATACAGAGTTTTTCTCGTGAATAAATTATGCAAATTAGGGGTCCGGGTGGGACTTAGAAAATTTTGGACCAAAATCCGGAAATTAGTTTTTTGTGTTTTGATGCATTTTGGTCAATTTTAAGAAGAAGAAGAAAAAATTTTAGTCTGAAAATATTTTGTTTGGGACTGAAAATTTCCACATAAAAATAATAATCTACAATGATTGGTCTTAATCTGTAGTCCATTACAGTCACCTTGTAATTCTTTTATTATTGTTGACTGGGCCAAAACAAATACTAATTCCTGTCATATTCATTATTCAGTTGTGTTGGTCACAGCAAGTACTAATTCCTGTCATATCCAAGTTGAGCTACAGAGTCATTGACTCTTTCATTTCCGTAGGAGCTCACTTTATCGATCAAAAGGCTTCTGGGATGAATTTCAGTACTGTGGTTTAAGATAGCACAAGAAGGCACCATCTGAGGAGACTGGAAGTCAATTGGGGAAAAGGTCAAATTTCAGCCCCAAGTATGAATCATACTCCATCGGACCGGTAGGCGGTCTGATTGAGGAAGGCGGTAACGGAAAACTAGAAACTGAGTCAAGCCCTATCTGATCGGGAAGAATCCCTGTCAAGGAAAGTACCAGAGTTGAACTGGAAACTGAGTGAAGCCCCATTGAACAGGGTGTAGACCCCATCGAGGAAGGCTCCAAAGCCACAAAAAGAAGCTGCATCAAGCCCCATCTGATTGGGAGAAGAGGTGTTAATATAAGTTGCATAACTTGTTCGCCAATCCTTGTAAAAACAAATAAGATTAAAAAAAATTGGGAGAAGACTCCGTTGATGAAGACTCCACGGCCAAAACAGTGGCAGACGCCTGCTCCTTCTGACCAGGCCTGAGCCATATCGAGAAAGGTGCAGGCAACTCCATCCTACTTTGCACAATTGATGTCAAGAAAGGCTGCTGCAGAACTAAGTTGGACTCGAAAGAAGGAAGAGAAACCCCCTCAGTAACAGGGATAGGAGAAATGTAGGGAGTCAAACTCATCCCAAGCAGTGCCATCGAAACAGAAGGGATAGACCCAGGTGATGAGGTAGTAAAATCAGCAGCCAAGGAAGACATCACCCTCAAAGAAGGAGTATCACCACTAGATAACAACCACTGCATCCGATGGCAGGGTGGGGGGACCTTGGGAGGACCCAAGGATCTCGTATTTAATTTCTCAACCCCGAACAACACTGTTCACGGAGGTGAAAATGAGGAGAACTAAAGACCACAAGGCTGTGCTTTGAGTACAGCCATTGTACAAAACATAATGTCAGGCCTCAAAATAAGGAATTGTGTTTGTAACCCATTTACAGGTTATGCCTAATTTAGAGGCTGTAACCTGTTTTCATAAGTTATCCTATGGTTCATATTTTCTCACATTACAAAACACAATGTCAGGCCTCAAAATAAGGAATTGTGTTTGTAACCATTTACAGGTTATGACTAATTTAGAGGCTGTAACCTGTTTTCTTAAGTTATCCTGTGGTTCATATTTTCTCACATTTTGCAGTAAATTATTGAAATAAGTTGATTTTCCTCAGACACTATAGTGTGCATGTGATTCTTTCCAATTCATGATGTGACAACTCTAGCACTATTATTGAGCTGTGCGAAGTTTCTGGGATGAAGTCATTTACAGGACGATTCAGACTTTGGATGGAAATAGACCCTGCACGTTTTGGATGTACATGTATATAAGTTGTCTGAATCATCCAGGGTCTGAATCACCCAGGGTTCAAGTTGTCCAACAAAAGGTCCAAAGTATCTGAGGTCTGCTTCATCTAAAGTGCCAGAAAACCATCAACTTGAACAAATGTTCACTCTGACATTCAAGTTTAAAACCAAGATCAATCTCCGGGTTTTATACTGTCATTTGTCAATTTGTGAAGTATGGTACCAAAAATGTTGTCAACCTTTGTCATTTTAAAAGCAAGAAGTTTTGACTTGAATGATATTTTTGGGAGAGAGCTAATTCAAAATAATGAATCTTCGACGGTTTTTCATGTTGGCATTGTTACTTTATTTTAACATTAGTGAAAATAGGTGACCAGGCATATCATGGGATCTAACAGCATGTGCAACATTTCTGCAAATCAACATCAAAAAACAGCCATTTAAAATGTTTAACTGAATAAATTTCTTCACACTTGTCAGTCGCATTTGCTACAGAAAGCACTTTCAGGTGATTGGGCAGCGTCATAAAGTTTCAGAAAAATGCTGTCCAGGTGTTTGCTCGCTGTTCAATGTTGTGGATTTCTCCAAATGTTACTGTGTAAACCACTTCGTTAGAAGTCCTTTCTGTTCAGGTCGAATGCTTGTAGCGTATTTAACGTGGAAATCATTGTATTTCACAAGGTTGGTGCCATTCTGTCGTATTCGGTCCCTCAGGGTTAGATCATTGGGCCTGTATGATATGGTAGTGCAGGTCAGATAGCATGTGGTTTTCTTGGTTAAAGTGGATGGCTATGTGGGTGTCCAGTTTGTGTCTGATGGCCTGATGTTCTCGAATGCGGAGCTTGAAATGCCTATTAGTTTCCCCTACATATTGTTGACCGCTGCGTATGCAGTAAATGTCCTAAATCATTGGAGGACGGTGTTGATCGAAGATTCCATGGATAGTTTTTGGATGTGTGTTGTGAGAGAATTGGTCTCTGGAAGTGTCAGTTTGAGTTGTTATATGGGTATGGTCAAGTTTGACTTGGTCCAGAGTACATGTAATTTGTAAAATTTGTCCACTCCAGGGATTGAATTAGGACATCTTGTATTCTATGAATGGTTGTGTTGCTGCATGGACCCCGAGGAGTGGGGACTGGCAGTCGAAGTCCAGTGGGGCACAAGCTCAGCAAAATAATTTTTCCAGAAACAGAGCCTGGAGTTCAAGTTTCAGTTGTTTGATGCACAAGTTCCGAATTTTACTATATTTTTATACTGTACCAATGACCCAGACATAGCTGGTGCTAACTCTTAAAATATAGGGCCAAACACAAATTTTGCCCCCCAATCCCCAAAATTTGCATCTAAAACTAAAGAAAACATGTCCTGAAAGGCCCTCCACACTTCGCCCCTACTGCGCATGCGCAGTGTCAAGGACGTTCCGAAATTGGCGCCATTAATCATTCTAAGTTTGGCCCTTCATCAGTTAACATCTGACTGATCTTTGTGCTTATAAATCTCAGTTTAAATGATGCCAGACACATAAATATTAGTGAAATGGTGATTCTAAGGAGGATAGAGAAGGAGGAGAGGAAAAGAATGTGTGACAGAATATTATCAGGGCTGTAACTTAAAATTTTTTAATGAAATTATGTTAAGTTACCTATTTTCAAGGCAGCAGCCATTTTGTTGTCATTCTGATTATTTAGTTACACTGTTTTTTAAGTGTTTTCCTCTCTCCCTGTCCTTTAAGTTCCCCCTTGCTATTCTCCCATGCTTTTGGCATAGTTTCTGTAATTATTATTACTAAAATTTCTTGGGAGTTTTAGCTGAATAACAGAATGAATTCTGTTCTTTCCCCATGTTTACGTCTTCACCTACGGGTGGTTAGGCGTTGTGTTCTGCATCTACCATCTGATGTTCTGCAGTTTCTTCCCTGGAAGTCTCTGTTTTGCATCAGATAGTGTATTTTTGGTAACTGATTTCGGGCCTGGGTGCCTGGGTCTTATTTTAGTGTTTTTACACTCATTGTTTACATTTACAACAGCCCTCTGTGTGAGGGGGGGATTTCTAAAAATAATATCTTTATGTTATTTTAATCATAACTAGATACATTATTATTGTTCGTAAGTGTTGAATAAATTGTTTAAAATATTTTTAAAATTTTTGTCCACACTTAGGCTTGGGATCCATTGGGGCTCAACGTTACTTTTCAGAAACTTGGGCTGTTCTGAAAAAATATTTTTTCAAAATATTTTGATTTCAATTATTTTTTCTATATTAATGGATCATATTATTATTATGTATTTTGATTGCCAGGGGTTAGTGTGAGTACCAGGACTTGTTTTCTTTTCACATTGAAAGGATATTGATCAATTGTTTTAAGAGGAAGTCTTCCTCTGACTTTATTATCATTCTATATGTGGTCAGTGTACTCGCATTAACTCCTGTTCTGTATCGTATGATTTCGATGACAATATGGGAAGCGTATGTCACGGTATGTTGTTGGGGATTTGGACACTCCGGTCCTTTCCCCGCAGGGTCACTCTACTTTATCAATTTCTATTTCAGACGATCAAGATTAGGGTGATGTATCTGTGATGTCTTCCAACAGTGTGCCTCCGTCGTCACAATTAATGAAGGGCTAGCGGAAAAGTGCTCATGTAAATACGCCAATTACCTAAGAGGACCCTAGTAGGTTCGACGGCCTTTGACGTCCGCTAGCTCGCCCGGTGTAGCGTCCATTCACCGAATGGTTCGGCAGCCGGGTTCGTCCGTTGCGGTCTAGAAGGAATTTTGGGGTGATGCGAGCACTATAAATTAACTTAATGCACACCCAGTGACGGCGGATCGGAGGGAGAACGCAGGAAGCCTTTTAGTCCGGTTCATAGCTCGTTCCGGTCCATCCGGACGGCAAGCGAGAGAGGCCCCTCTCTCGTTCAACAACATCTGGCCCCAGATGTTGTGGTACAAAATGTGTCGCAAGCGGAGCATACGTCCGTCGCTCGGGACGCTCCGTTGTATAGGCAGTCCGCTTAGACTGCTAAGGCTTCCTCTTCTCGTCAGCGCACACGACCGCACCTTGGCTGCGTGACCGCCGATATATTGCCAGCTTCGCCGGTCAAGGATTCTTCGGCAACCAGGTCACACCATCCGGTAGCCAGGGACACGAGGCCTGCAGACTCCGGACGTTCGCATAGGAAGTGTGCGGGAGTCAACGTACACGGAGCTTCCGGCGGCAATGCATCGTAAGACCGCTACTGCACAGGCCTCGGGAACGGACGTGCTTTCCTTAATAGCACAGTTTATCGCAGCATCCCAGCATCAACTGAATCTGTCGCATATATTTTATCCGACGATGCTGGGTCGGGACGCTCCGCGGAAGCGGGTACGGACGTCCGAAAGTTTCATCCGGTCCGACGGGATACCGAAAGGGATTCGGAGGATTTCGAGCTTTCCCTTTCGGAACAACATATGCTGTTGTGTATGTCATCTGACTTGGTCTTCTACAGCTTCTTTCGTCGGACCAGAATGCTGCGATGCCGGATAAGAAACTGATAGCGTCGGTGGACTTAGAAATTTTTGGTTCGGTTCAGGGACATCGTCCCTCAGTTCCGACATAGTCCAATAATGTCACACAAACTTTCGAATTATTGAACGACGCTATATATATTATTATTTTATGCTTGCTATCCAAGCATTTCTGGTTTCTTGTTCGAAGAGATGTCTTTCAAAAGTGTGCCTCTGTCGTCATAGTTAATGAAGAGTTAGCGGCAATAAGTGCTCATGGAATATGTCTATCGCCTACGGAGTGACATTCGCTAGCTCACCCGGTGTAGCGTACATTCATCGAATGGTTCGGCTGCCGGGTTCGTCCGTTGCGGTCTAGGAAGGAGATTTGGGTGATGCGAGCACTTTAATTACTTTAGTACTCACCCAGTGACGGCAGATTGAGGACAGATCGGAGGAAGCCTGTTAGTCCGGTTCCTGGCTTGTCCAGGTCCGTCCGGGCTGTGAGCGAGAGAGGTCCCTCTCTCGCCCAACAACATAGGGTACCGCATGTTGTGGTTCAGATATTTTACATTCGGAGCATATGTCCGTTGGTCGGGACGCTCCGTTATATTGACAGTCCGAGAGACTGTCTTTAATGCTTCCTCATCCTCACAGCAGGGCACACGACCGCACATTGGCTACGTGACCTCGAGTATCCGATCAGTTTCGGCATTCAGTGATTCCACGGCGAATAGGTCGTGCCATCCGGTAGCCAAGGGACACGAGGCCTATACACTCCGTTCGCTCGCATATTGGTAGTATGCACGGGGTAACGATCACGGAGCTTCCAGCGGCAATGCATCGTAAGACCGCTTCTCCTCAGGCCTCAGTGACGGACGTGCTATCCGAGTTAGCACAGTTGTTTCGCAGCATCCCAGCAATTGACAGTTTCTCGGTCGAATCAGAAATTATCCGACGGCACTGGGTCGGTGCGGTCCGCGGTTGCATCAGCTACGGACGACCGAACGCTTTATAGGGTCCGACAGGATGGCGAAAGGGATTCAAAAGATTTCGAGTTTTCCCTTTAGTAGTATCGGAAGATGCCTTTCATATCTTCTGGCATTATCTTCCAGTGATTATTATTTCGGACTTCATTGCTGCGATCTTGGATAAGAGACTTATAGCGTCATTGGACTCGGATTTTTCGATCGGTTCAGGGACATTGTCCCTGACTTACCGACGCAGTCCAATATTGTCATTACAACATATGTTTTATTTTTCGACGCTATATATATATATATATACAAGCCTGCTACTAAGCATGATAGTTTAGTTTCTTGTCCGCGTTGCTCATTTCTGCCATTTTATCATTTATACAAATAGTTTATTTTGGCAGAGCAGGGCATACCGAGAGTTCATATGCGTCTAGATGGTGTGATTAAAGACGGCATATATTCTTTTTCGCCGTTTATGTCTTTTCCAATTTCAATGTTGGGAACGACATTATGTATAGTAGACTTAACTTAGACGCTTTATTATACGTAATCCGCCTTACTGAGGCGTTATCATTACGTCTTCAAGAAAAGATTTACGGGATATTATTCTCAATGTAATTTCTTTTGAGGGCAGTAGTTTGTTCACGTATAACTCCGCCCTTCAGTGGCTGATTGGAGTTAGTTAGACGTGACGCAGCCCTAGCTACATCCACACGCGTGGATAGTAAGGTTAAGAACTCTCTCAGAGTCGCTTCGTTCTCGGAGGAGCTTCTCTTCGACGGCAACTTTTCGGCAATCCATGAATTGCTCGATTTATACGTTCTCTTGTCTATCTAGTGTTACAAGAGATTCAGACTGGGGCAAACATTCGGTGGTTGACTCAGAGAGTGCCGCCGCAGTTGCCGGACCCGAGTGTGGCTGTTATGACGGTTGCCAGTCAAACAGATTGGGATATAATACTGATCCCTACGGATTCGAAGTGCCAGGGTCTTTGGGTTCCGCAGTCTTTTAGCAATCAGTTTTCTTCCGCGGAATAATGTTTTTTAGGCTTGCTTTATGTCATTGCATGAACATTATTCAGAAACGCATGCCCAAATTCCTGTCCTTTAATTTGACAGTAGTGGCGTATCTCCGGAACCAGGGAGGCACTCTTTCGTTTCCGTTATTCAATTTAATGGAAAGAATCCGTCTGTTGGTTATAGTACACCAAGTTCAGTTTTGGTCCGTCATATTCCGGGTCGTCTGATTGTTTTATCGGACTCCCGTTCTCTTACGGGTCGCTTGTTGCTGTCAGAATGGACTATCAACAAACAAGTATTCAATCAGATTTGCTATCTATGGGAGCGCCCAATGATTTATTTATGACACAGCTTGCTAATCAATTGCAGACGTATGTGTTGGCTTGTCCAGATCTGAGCTAATATTGTTAACGCTCTATTGATCTATAGGACGGAATGATAGGATACGCGTATCCTCCGGCGCTGTTGTTTTAGCAGGTATTGCTAAGATAAACAACCACAATACATTTCTGTTGATAGCATCTCTATCTTCACAGAGATCATGAGTAATTTACTCTCTTGTCTACTGTGGGTCTTAACGTGAAATCTTCCTCTATGTGAGGATCTTTTTCACTGGGTAAATCGTGTCATCTTTATCACAACCAGCAAGGTCGCAACCTTCATGTATTCCGTTGTGTGGTCCGTATTGCATTGTAAGCACTGTACTGGACGAGCTTTGGACGCGATTTCTTACTATAGGAGATCCTCTTCTTCGCTATTCTATGCGGCTAAAGTGGAGGCTCTTCCGTCGTGGTGTAGGGATCATTATGTTCATATTGTTGTTCCCTCCATACTACTCATTGCTATTTTTTAGTATACTTGTTTCACAAGATCTACTGCAGCCTGTTATTATTTAGGTTATAGGTTTATGTTACCTCATACCTATGCACTCTACGATAGTTTACAATTGAGTCTTTTGTCTCTTTATCTAAGTCAGTTAGTAACTTTTTGATAAATAGACTTAGAATCTTTAGATTAAATTCCTATACGGATTTTAACTTCGGTTCTTATTTAGCTAAGTAATCATTTGAGCCTCTGGAAACAGTAGTTTTCAAATTCTGACCTTTTAGACAGTAATTCTGTTGGTTTCTCTTTTACTGTAGAGTCAGTGAGTTTCATGCACTATCGATGGATGATTTTCACTTTCATAGTTTCGGAATCAATACTTCCGTTACTATTTAGGTTGGATTGTTGCATAAGAGTTAGGCTCCTATTATCCGGAACCTATTATTTTAAGGTCCTTCCGTCTTCGTATGGGCATAGGCCTTTACTCTTTCCGGGTACAGTTTATGTATTTATAAACAGATATCTGTTTATTACAAAGGGCGTAAGCTTCTTCTGTCTTTGATGTCTAGTAGAAGGACGTTACGCTCCATTTTATTGTTAATGGATTCTATTAACTATCGGTACTGCTTATGGTATATCATTGACTTAGCAGTTGTGCTTAAGATTTCGGCTCATGAAGTAAGAGTTCTTCTACTTCTTGGGCTTACATTAATAGTGTCGCTATTATAGATTTTTGAAGGCCGCTCATTGCGCTCAGCCATCCACATTCATGAATTTTATCTTAGAAATATCGAGTCCATTTCTGGAGGCCTCTATTGTTAGGTCTATTATCTACTGCTCAGAATGTCATTCACTTAACAGTTGCTACTATAGCTAGGTAGGCTGTCTGTTTCGGCAGTGTCTCCGTTCGGCTGCCCTCTTCGCTCTGGGCTATTTGACCCAGGGCAAGAAAAAGGGGGGGGGGGGGGAGGGTGTTCCCTTGGGTCACCTGTTTTACTATGAAAACAAGGGGATACCTCCTCCGGAGTTAGTAATTCTGAGCTGTTATTGGGATGGTTGTTTAGTGAGAAGTTTAGGTTTTTAAAATTCATTCAAGTCTTAGTTTTTAAAGTATAGCTTTTGAATATTGCATATGTCAACGGACATGATTATGCAATCCTCAGACACTTTTAGGAGTATAAGAGTCTCTATTCTCTAGACTTACTTTATTTATTGGCTTACTTTAAAAATTATTAGTATAAGGATTATATTGGATATTAATAGAGTACATGGATGTATGAAGCTCAATTTTGGAAGGTGTTGTATCTTTCTAATTTATCATAAATAAGAAAGATACATGTAAGGCCTATTACTTCTTTTTCCCTACAGGGGATGACTCTATTTTATTTTATTGAGCGTATTCCATTTTGCTCTATGTCCTTGGCCCTCCAGCCTTTTTACTATTCAGCTATGTCTGGGTCATTGGTACAGTATAAAAATGTTAAAAAATTTATAGTAATTTATATATTTTTTATACTTACCAATGACCCAGACGGGGATGGCCCTCCCAGGAGTTGGGAACTCTTGCCTCCCCGCTGAGTACATAGCGCTTACCAGGCACTGGTTATTAGAATGATTAATGGCGCCAATTTCGGAACGTCCTTGACACTGCGCATGCGCAGTAGGGGCGAAGTGTGGAGGGCCTTTCAGGACATGTTTTCTTTAGTTTTAGATGCAAATTTTGGGGATTGGGGGGCAAAATTTGTGTTTGGCCCTATATTTTAAGAGTTAGCACCAGCTATGTCTGGGTCATTGGTAAGTATAAAAAATATATAAATTACTATAAATTTTTTAACATTCCTGTTTGTTTTCATTAGAGACAGATATGGTCTCAGAGGATATGGTATCTTCCTTCATGCCTCTTTTGCTTCTGTGTTCCTCGCTGTCTGACATAATTTATTTATTTATTGATGTTTAAGGTCACATATTTCTGCACAATGGCTAATCATGACCACGACAGTTGTACAGGTGGAGGAAACTGGAGTACCTGGAGAGAACCACTGAGCAACTGTGAGCAACTGTCAGTTCCCCAACGTACTAACTCCACACAAGCAGGGTTAGCATTGGTTGAAGACAAGTGCACCATCGATGTGCAGTGCACTTTAGTACACAATGCCACCAGGCCTCCATGTGGGCAATGGTGGTGAAGTGTCTTGACCAAGGACACAATGTGGTTGCTTCAGGTGGGATTCCAACTGGGGACCTCTCGGCTTGCAGCCTGCACCTCTACCTACTATGCCACCACACCCCCTGTTTGACATAATAACGGTGGATGCACTGGGACTGCAGTCCAGGCTAAGGTCACCGATGGAGCTTTCGGCCATGTTCGTTGCCGTAACTTGACACCGGGCCTAGGAGATAAAAGTGCAAAAGACCAACTTACAATGTAGATAAGTTCAAGGGGACCTGCTGTGTGGTTATCCCGGATAGTCTGTGAGAATTGACCGGTTTCGTTCTTTGGTGAACTCATCAGAGGCAAATAGTCTCGCTTGTGGTGCTCTTTATATATACATGTACATGTATATATTATCTCTTTGGCGGATGCATATGACAGCTGGATGTGGCGAATGCAAGTGACGGATGCTTGTGGCAGATGCCTGTGACGGATGCGAGTGGTGGTGCTGGTGGTTGCTACAATGACAAAACTAAAGCTTTAGCACACAGCACATTATTCCCCCCCCCCCCATCCCCCCCATTCTTAGCCATTGTTCACATCGGGAACCAGCTGCCGTACTTAACAATGAGATATTGCCAGCAGTTAAGCATCACCAGACGTGTCCGCCATATGCATCCGCCAAATACACCTACCTCCAGCAACCGCCACATGCATCTGTCACAGGCGTTCGCTATGTTAAATACGCTACAACCATTCGGCCTGAAAGGACTTACATGTATAATAAAGTGGTTTATATAGTGTTTTTATATTATTCACTTTTTGTTAGAAATACCACCTGCCTGCACTAGAAGGTTACATGTACATTGGGGCAATTAACCCAATGTCACAATACAAGCATCGTAACACAGGCCTTATCCAGTGGGAGACCAGTAACGTTTGACTCCAGTGACAATGTCAACTTTTACTTGTGAGGTCTGCCATATTAATTACGCCCACCAACAAGGCTTACTAAAGCATAACAACACTAAACACCTCCAGAAGATCGTTTTCAACTGGACTAAACAACACCCCATGACATCCCGTCACTAATGGTGTCGGTAACACATGGTTACAATCCACTTCCAACCTTCCAGTCTACTTTATTCCATCAATATATGGCATCCACCACATCTGTAGACCTCTACTCATGGTGCATATTCTAATTATCTCCTATAGAACCTACAACGACAAAACTAAAGCTTTAGCACACGGTACATTATTTCCACCCTCCATTCTTTCTATGGGGAGCCACTGTTCACATCCGGAACCGGCCACCATACGTCACAATGAGATATCGCCAACACTTACGCATCTGTCTCTTGCATTTTGCCTCATGCAGCCGTCATACATGTACGCATCTGCCAAGGAGATAATATATATATATATATATATAAACAGCACCACGAGTGAGACTATTTGCCTCTGATGAGTTCACCAAAGAACGAAACCGGTCAGACTAAACTTTCAAAGACTATCTGGGATAACCACACAGGAGGTCCCCTTGAACTTATATAAGTTGGTCTTTTGCACTTTCTCCAAATGTTACTTTCATTGGCAGACTCTTGAGTAAAGGGAATGATAATACTTCATATGTTACTGCAATATTTCTCATGAAATCGAATTGCCTACAATAATTTTGCTTGATCCAATTGCAATACCCTCCAGCCCTATTCTGTTGGCAACATCAACAAGACAAATATTTAGATTTACATGTACAGTACAGCCGCCGTGGACTATTCATATTTTTATACTGTACCAATGACCCAGACATAGCTGGTGCTAACTCTTAAAATATAGGGCCAAACACAAATTTTGCCCCCCAATCCCCAAAATTTGCATCTAAAACTAAAGAAAACATGTCCTGAGAGGCCCTCCACACTTCGCCCCTACTGCGCATGCGCAGTGTCAAGGACGTTCCGAAATTGGCGCCATTTATCATTCTAAGTTTGGCCCTTCATCAGTTAACATCTGACTGATCTTTGTGCTTTTAAATCTCAGTTTAAATGATGCCAGACACATAAATATTAGTGAAATGGTGATTCTAAGGAGGATAGAAAAGGAGGAGAGGAAAAGAATGTGTGACAGAATATTATCAGGGCTGTAACTTAAAATTTTTTAATGAAATTATGTTAAGTTACCTATTTTCAAGGCAGCAGCCATTTTGTTGTCATTCTGATTATTTAGTTACACTGTTTTTACAAGTGTTTTTCCTCTCTCCCTGTCCTTTAAGTTCCCCCTTGCTATTCTCCCATGCTTTTGGCATAATTTCTGTAATTATTATTACTAAAATTTCTTGGGAGTTTAGCTGAATAACAGAATGAATTCTGTTCTTTCCCCATGTTTACGTCTTCACCTACGGGTGGTTAGGCGTTGTGTTCTGCATCTACCATCTGATGTTCTGCAGTTTCTTCCCTGGAAGTCTCTGTTTTGCATCAGATGGTGTATTTTTGGTAACTGATTTCGGGCCTGGGTGCCTGGAGTCTTATTTTAGTGTTTTTACACTCATTGTTTACTTTTACAACAGCCCTCTGTGTGAGGGGGGGGATTTCTAAATAATAATATCTTTATGTTATTTCAATCATAACTAGATACATTATTATTGTTCGTAAGTGTTGAATAAATTGTTTAAAATATTTTTAAAATTTTTGTCCACACTTAGGCTTGGGATCCATTGGGGCTCAACGTTACTTTTCAGAAACTTGGGCTGTTCTGAAAAAATATTTTTTCAAAATATTTTGATTTCAATTATTTTTTCTATATTAATGGATCATATTATTATTATGTATTTTGATTGCCAGGGGTTAGTGCGAGTACCAGGACTTGTTTTCTTTTCACATTGAAAGGATATTGATCAATTGTTTTAAGAGGAAGTCTTCCTCTGACCTTATTATCATTCTATATGTGGTCAGTGTACTCGCATTAACTCCGGTTCTGTATCGTATGATTTCGATGACAATATGGGAAGCGTATGTCACGGTATGTTGTTGGGGATTTGGACACTCCGGTCCTTTCCCCTCAGGGTCACTCTACTTTATCAATTTCTATTTCAGACGATCAAGATTAGGGTGATGTATCTGTGATGTCTTCCAACAGTGTGCCTCCGTCGTCACAATTAATGAAGGGCTAGCGGAAAAGTGCTCATGTAATACGCCAATTGCCTAAGAGGACCCTAGTAGGTTCGACGGCCTTTGACGTCCGCTAGCTCGCCTGGTGTAGCGTCCATTCACCGAATGGTTCGGCAGCCGGGTTCGTCCGTTGCGGTCTAGAAGGAATTTTGGGGTGATGCGAGCACTATAAAATTAACTTAATGCACACCCAGTGACGGCGGATCGGAGGGAGAACGGAGGAAGCCTTTTAGTCCGGTTCATAGCTCGTTCCGGTCCATCCGGACGGCAAGCGAGAGAGGCCCCTCTCTCGTTCAACAACATCTGGCCCCAGATGTTGTGGTACAAATGTGTCGTTAGCGGAGCATACGTCCGTCGCTCGGGACGCTCCGTTGTATAGGCAGTCCGCTGAGACTGCTAAGGCTTCCTCTTCTCGTCAGCGCACACGACCGCACCTTGGCTGCGTGACCGCCGATATATTACCAGCTTCGCCGATCAAGGATTCTTCGGCGACCAGGTCACACCATCCGGCAGCCAGGGATTCGAGACCGATGGACTCCGGACGTTCGCATAGGAAAAGTATGCGGGAGTCATCTGATGCGGAGCTGCCCTCGGCGAAGCAGCGATAGACTGCGCCTCCGCAGGTCTCGACGCCGGACATTCTTGTGCACATAGCACAGCTTATCGCAGCATCCCAGCAGCCGACAGAAACGGTGTCGGATCGAGAATTATCCGACAGCGCTGGGTCGGTAGCCGGGGACTCGAGGCCTGCAGACTCCGGACGTTCGCATAGGAAGTATGCGGGAGTCAACGTACACGGAGCTTCCAGCGGCAATGCATCGTAAGTCCGCTACTGCACAGGCCTCGGGAACGGACGTGCTTTCCTTAATAGCACAGTTTATCGCAGCATCCCAGCATCAACTGAATCTGTCGCATATATTTTATCCGACGATGCTGGGTCGGGACGCTCCGCGGAAGCGGGTACGGACGTCCGAAAGTTTCATCCGGTCCGACGGGATACCGAAAGGGATTCGGTGGATTTCAAGCTTTCCCTTTCGGAACAACATATGCTGCGATGCCGGATAAGAAACTGATAGCGTCGGTGGACTTAGAAATTTTTGGTTCGGTTCAGGGACATCGTCCCTCAGTTCCGACATAGTCCAATAATGTCACACAAACTTTCGAATTATTGAACGACGCTATATATATTATTATTTTATGCTTGCTATCCAAGCATTTCTGGTTTCTTGTTCGAAGAGTTATGGAGATGTCTTTCAAAAGTGTGCCTCTGTCGTCATAGTTAATGAAGAGTTAGCGGCAATAAGTGCTCATGGAATATGTCTATCGCTTACGGAGTGACATTCGCTAGCTCACCCGGTGTAGCGTACATTCATCGAATGGTTCGGCTGCCGGGTTCGTCCGTTGCGGTCTAGGAAGGAGATTTGGGTGATGCGAGCACTTTAATTACTTTAGTACTCACCCAGTGACGGCAGATTGAGGACAGATCGGAGGAAGCCAACAACATAGGGGACCGCATGTTGTGGTTCAGATATTTTACATTCGGAGCATATGTCCGTTGCTCGGGACGCTCCGTTATATTGACAGTCCGAGAGACTGTCTTTAATGCTTCCTCATCCTCACAGCAGGGCACACGACCGCACATTGGCTACGTGACCTCGAGTATCCGATCAGTTTCGGCATTCAGTGATTCCACAGCGAATAGGTCGCGCCATCCGGTAGCCAAGGGACACGAGGCCTATACACTCCGTTCGCTCGCATATTGGAAGTATGCACGGGGTAACGATCTCGGAGCTTCCTGCGGCAATGCATCGTAAGACCGCTGCTCCTCAGGCCTCAGTGACGGACGTGCTATCCGAGTTAGCACAGTTGTTTCGCAGCATCCCAGCAATTGACGGTTTCTCGGTCGAATCAGGAATTATCCGACGGCGCTGGGTCGGTGCGGTCCGCGGTTGCATCAAGCTACGGACGACCAAACGCTTTATAGGGTCCGACAGGATGGCGAAAGGGATTCGAAAGATTTCGAGTTTTCCCTTTAGTAGTATCGGAAGATGCCTTTCATATCTTCTGGCATTTCTTCCAGTGATTATTTTTCGGACTTCATTGCTGCGATCTTGGATAAGAGACTTATAGCGTCATTGGACTCGGATTTTTCGATCGGTACAGGGACTTTGTCCCTGACTTACCGACGCAGTCCAATATTGTCATTACAACATGTGTTTTATTTTTCGACGCTATATATTTATATATATATACAAGACGGCTACTAAGCATGATAGTTTAGTTTCTTGTCCGCGTGGCTCATTTCTGCCATTTTATCTTTTTTTACATATAGTTTATTTTGGCAGAGCAGGGCATACCGAGAGTTCATATGCGTCTAGACGGTGTGATTAAAGACTGCATATATTCTTTTTCACCGTTTATGTCTTTTCCAATTTCAATGTTGGGAACGACATTATGTATATTAGACTTAACTTAGACGCTTTATTATACGTAATCCGCCTTACTGAGGCGTTATCATTACGTCTTCAAGAAAAGATTTACGGGATATTATTCTCAATGTAATTTCTTTTGAGGGCAGTAGTTTGTTCACGTATAACTCCGCCCTTCAGTGGCTGATTGGAGTTGGTTAGACGTGATGCAGCCCTAGCTACATCCACGCGTGGATAGTAGGTTAAGAACTCTCTCAGAGTCGCTTCGTTCTCGGAGGAGCTTCTCTTCGACGGCAACTTTCCGGCAATCCATGAATTGCTTGATTTATACATTCTCTTGTCTATCTAGTGTTACAAGAGATTCAGACTGGGGCAAACATTCGGTGGTTGACTCAGAGAGTGCCGCCGCAGTTGCCGGACCCGAGTGTGGCTGTTATGACGGTTGCCAGTCAAACAGATTGGGATATATACTGATCCCTACGGATTCGAAGTGCCAGGGTCTTTGGGTTCCGCAGTCTTTTAGCTATCAGTTAACTTCCGCGGAATAATGTTTTTTAGGCTTGCTTTATGTCATTGCATGAACATTATTCAGAAACGCATGCCCAAATTCCTGTCCTTTAATTCGACAGTAGTGGCGTATCTCCGGAACCAGGGAGGCACTCTTTCGTTTCCGTTATTCAATTTAATGGAAAGAATCCGTCTGTTGGTTATAGTACACCAAGTTCAGTTTTGGTCCGTCATATTCTGGGTCGTCTGATTGTTTTATCGCACTCCCGTTCTCTTATGGGTCGCTTGTTGCTGTCAGAATGGACTCTCAACAAACAAGTATTCAATCAGATTTGCTATCTATGGGAGCGCCCAATGATGTTTTATTTATGACACAGCTGGCTAATCATTTGCAGACGTATGTGTTGGCTTGTCCAGATCTCTGAGCTAATACTGTTAACGCTCTATTGATCTATAGGACAGAATGATAGGATACGCGTATCCTCCGGCGCTGTTGTTTTTAGCAGGTATTGCTAAGATAAACAACCACAATACATTTCTGTTGATAGCATCTCTATCTTCACAGAGATCATGAGTAATTTACTCTCTTGTCTACTGTGGATCTTAACGTGAAATCTTCCTCTATGTGAGGATCTTTTTTCACTGGGTAAATCGTGTCATCTTTATCACAACCAGCAAGGTCGCAACCTTCATGTATTCCGTTGTGTGGTCCGTATTGCATTGTAAGCACTGTACTGGACGAGCTTTGGACGCGATTTCTTACTATAGGAGATCCTCTTCTTCGCTATTCTATGCGACTAAAGTGGAGGCTCTTCCGTCGTGGTGTAGGGATCATTATGTTCATATGGTTGATCCCTCCATACTACTCATTGCTATTTTTTAGTATACTTGTTTCACAAGATCTACTGCAGCCTGTTGTTATTTAGGTTATAGGTTTATGTTACCTCATACCTATGCACTCTACGATAGTTTACAATTGAGTCTTTTGTCTCTTTATCTAAGTCAGTTAGTAACTTTTTGATAAATAGACTTAGAATCTTTAGATTAAATTCCTATACGGATTTTAACTTCAGGTTCTTATTTAGCTAAGTAATCATTTGAGCCTCTGGAAACAGTAGTTTTCAAATTCTGACCTTTTAGACAGTAATTCTGTTGGTTTCTCTTTTACTGTAGAGTCAGTGAGTTTCATGCACTATCGATGGATGATTTTCACTTTCTTAGTTTCGGAATCAATACTTCCGTTACTATTTAGGTTGGATTGTTGCATAAGAGTTAGGCTCCTATTATCCGGAACCTATTATTTTAAGGTCCTTCCGTCTTCGTATGGGCATAGGCCTTTACTCTTTCTGGGTACAGTTTATGTATTTATAAACAGATATCTGTTTATTACAAGGGCGTAAGCTTCTTCTGTCTTTGATGTCTAGTAGAAGGACGTTACGCTCCATTTTATTGTTAATGGATTCTATTAACTAGCGTACTGCTTATGGTATATCATTGGCTTAGCAGTTGGGCTTAAGATTTCGGCTCATGAAGTAAGAGTTCTTCTACTTCTTGGGCTTACATTAATAGTGTTCTATTATAGATTTTTGAAGGCTGCTCATTGCGCTCAGCCATCCATTCATGAATTTTATCTCAGAAATATCGAGTCCATTTCTGGAGGCCTCTATTGTTAGGTCTATTATCTACTGCTCAGAATGTCATTCACTTAACAGTTGCTACTATAGCTAGGTAGGCTGTCTGTTTCGGCAGTGTCTCCGTTCGGCTGCCCTCTTCGCTCTGGGCTATTTGACCCAGGGCAAGAAAAAGGGGGGGGGGGGGAGGGTGTTCCCTTGGGTCACCTGTTTTTACTATGAAAACAAGGGGATACCTCCTCCGGAGTTAGTAATTCTGAGCTGTTATTGGGATGGTTGTTTAGTGAGAAGTTTAAGTTTATAAAATTCATTCAAGTCTTAGTTTTTAAAGTATAGCTTTTGAATATTGCATATGTCAACGGACATGATTATGCAATTCTCACACACTTTTAGGAGTATAAGAGTCTCTATTCTCTAGACTTACTTTATTATTGGCTTACTTTAAAAATTATTAGTATAAGGATTATTGGATATTAATAGAGTACATGGATGTATGAAGCTCAATTTTTGGAAGGTGTTGTATCTTTCTAATTTATCATAAATAAGAAAGATACATGTAAGGCCTATTACTTCTTTTCCCTACAGGGGATGACTCTATTTTATTTTATTGAGCGTATTCCATTTTGCTCTATGTCCTTGGCCCTCCAGCCTTTTTACTATTCAGCTATGTCTGGGTCATTGGTACAGTATAAAAATGTTAAAAAATTTATAGTAATTTATATATTTTTTATACTTACCAATGACCCAGACGGGGATGGCCCTCCCAGGAGTTGGGAACTCTTGCCTCCCCGCTGAGTACATAGCGCTTACCAGGCACTGGTTATTAGAATGATAAATGGCGCCAATTTCGGAACGTCCTTGACACTGCGCATGCGCAGTAGGGGCGAAGTGTGGAGGGCCTCTCAGGACATGTTTTCTTTAGTTTTAGATGCAAATTTTGGGGATTGGGGGGCAAAATTTGTGTTTGGCCCTATATTTTAAGAGTTAGCACCAGCTATGTCTGGGTCATTGGTAAGTATAAAAAATATATAAATTACTATAAATTTTTTAACTTTCTACTGGTGTGCAATATTTCCACGAGCACAATAATATTAGATTCCAAATACTAATTATAGTAATAATCATCGAAAATTTAATTAATGAAACACCGGGTACAATTTTGCTGATGATGATTTTTATTACCTGGTAAAAGCATGCGTTGATATCACTGCCCATGCGTGGATTATGACCAGTCCACGGCAACAGTATTGTAGATTAACCTAACGTTGATCGTGATGATCACTTTTCAGTTCTGACAATTGGCCAAATGCGATCAGTTTGCCGGTTACACTTTTTTAACTGGTTGAGTATTACAAGCCAGTGAAGGCACTATCAGTGCTCTACTGGAAAGTGCTGAAAACCACTTTAGTGGTTTTACACTGTATTCGTTGCCTCATTTGCTGAACAGTTGAAACACACAAAATGTTTAAACAAAATTGTTTTATTACAATTTATTGGAGAGTGCCAAGAGGCACTCTCCAATGAATTTTAAAAAAACTGATTGTTTATGAACAAAATCTTACTAAACTGGTGATCCTTTTGTTTGTAGCATGTTACCTTTGAAAAAATATACTTGCTTTACAAATCACCTTTGAAAAATAATTTAGCACTCTACCAGTTAAATCATTGTTACCTCCCTGTGAACTTAGTCAACTATTTGTGACTTACCTACATGTACAAGTCTGGGGAGCACAGTGGATCAGTGGTTATGGCATTGAACTTCAAATTTTGGTCCACTGTTCGATCCCCACCAGGGGTAACTGCATTGTGTCCTTTGGCAAGGCACTTCATCCAGATAGCCCATGTGGGGGCACGGTGGCACTGTGTAGTAAGGTGTACTACAAGTCAATGGTGCATTTGTCTTCAACCAATGCTAATCGTGCTTGCATGGCGTTAGTACTTTGGGGAATCTGACAGTTGGTTGCCATTCCTTGGTGGTTCTATCTGGCTTCCTCAACCCATAAAAACTGTCCGATACAAGGTCTGTTGAAAGTGTCATTAAATCACAATAAATAAATAAAATACATGTACTTACAAGCCTGACTGTGAATGGCTATCCTCACTGTGTTTAGACTGACAGTAATTTGTACATGGCCCCCATGAAAACCCCGGACATGGAACAATGTTTTTTTACTGTGGTAAACAGGCACGGTTTTACTGGAAAAATAGGACCCAGTCACCAGTGCTTGGTGTGGAAGGCCTCTAAAATGGACAATGTTCATGGGTATAAACGATTGACTAAACTTGACTTTATCTCCATGTTGTGGTCACCATCAGCCAGTGTACAAAAATATGTGACCTTAAACCCTAAATAAATAATTTGTATGTAGAATTGTACAAGGCATGGTCATGGGCCAAAAATGCTGGTTGACAATTACAGCTCGACTCTTGGAAAAAATGGAATCTGCTTGGGCTGTTATTTCCCTGGTGTATCTGAGATCAGTTTCCTGTGTATTGTTGTGTCAGTCAGTGAGCAATTATGGGTCATTTAATCAGGGCAAGAGTCAGTCAGCACAAGATTTTGTTGCAAGAAAGCTGAAAAAAAAAAACAATACACACACATCCTGCAGCTGGGACAGTTTGTGTAACAGTAACCACGATACATAGAGGGTGGATTCCTACTAAATCTGGTAGAATACAATTGTATATTTTCAACTCGGTAATTCTAAGAACAAGAAGTACTTACAAACTTTCATCCAGTGGGACACAGGGCTGCACAACTCAGTGGCCTAAGAGTTTGCAAGTTCTTAACTGGTTCAGTGCTAGAAGCCATGATTATGGCTCTATTGAAATGTGTGGGAAGCCACTTTAGTAGCTTCACACTGTACAGTTAAAAGTAAAAGTCCTGTCCCGCTTTTCGCGCAATATGTGAAGTACACGCGAGAATATCATGCACGCACTAAAGCCATGTAATTCATCCTGTATGCGGGCATACAATTCGCACTTCCCGCAAATACAATGCGCGCATGTTGAACAGTTGTAATCGACTTGATCCGACATGAAAACGGGAAGCTCGATTACAATGCACGCAACGAATAAACCAATTTTAAAAGATACCGATGATTTTTTTTTCACAAATTTTACGTCATGCCTTCGTGCAGTCACCCTATTTAAAATTGCGGGCTTGATTTTTTTAAATCCAGACTTGTTGGATATTTAATGGACAGGCTTAAATTTCGATGATGGTTATCAATAGCCCAATCGAGACAAAAGCTCCAAACTGGAAGACAATTTGCGGAAGTAGGGAGAAGTCCCAAAATTTGCGGAAGTAGGGAGAAGTCCCAAAGCTCCAGCTCGTCACGTTCGGAATTCAACGGAATAATTTCATTTTCGGTAAACTACTATACATGTAGAACGATGTCTTACAGATCAAGTTTGAGTTTCATGCTGATTGCATTATTCTTGTGTGAGTTATGGCCCTTGGAAATATGGAAAAGCGCCAAAATTTCAGTTTTCCGGACTTTTTTTGGAAACGCTTCAACGGAATGATTTCATTTTTGGTAACCTACTATAGAAGGATGACTTACAGATCAAGTTTGAGTTTCTTGCTGATTGCCTTATTCTTGTGTGAGTTATTGCCCTTGGAAATATGGAAAAGCGCCAAAATTTCAGTTTTCCGGACTTTTTTTGGAAACGCTTCAACGGAATGATTTCATTTTTGGTAACCTACTATAGAAGGATGACTTACAGATCAAGTTTGAGTTTCATGCTGATTGCCTTATTCTTGTGAGAGTTATTGCCCTTGGAAATATGGAAAAGCTCCAAAATTTCAGTTTTCCGGACTTTTTCTGGAAACGCTTCAACATAATGATTTCATTTTTGGTAACCTACTATAGAACGATGACTTACAGATCAAGTATCATTTACACTCTGTCCATCCATCCGTCAGTCAGTCTGTCGGTTATACTTTAGTTTTCTGGACTTTTTTTGGAAACGCTTCAACGGAATGATTTCATTTTTGGTAACCTACTATAGAACGATGACTTACAGATCAAGTTTCATTTGTACTCTGTCCATCCGTCAGTCAGTCTGTCAGTCATACTTTAGTTTTCCAGACTTTTTTTTGGAAATGCTTCAACCGAATGATTTCATTCTTGGTAACCTACTATAGAACGATGACTTACAGATCAAGTTTTAGTTTCATGCTGATTGCATTATTCTTGTGTGAGTTATGGCCCTTGGAAATATGGAAAAGCGCCAAAATATCAGTTTTCTGGACTTTTTTTGGAAATGCTTCAACAGAATTCATGCTGATCACATCTAGGTTATAACATTTGTATAATTATTAATGCTCATTAGTCTGGTAGGGGACATTGTATCGCTTCAGCGATACGAGCGCTCTTGTTTAATTAAATTTGATGACAGGGACGTGATGGTTCTAGCCAGAGGACGGATAAAAGACGAGGGACGAAAAGTTACTGGATCATCAGTGACTAAAACACAGTGGGGGGGGGGGACACAGAAATGACGTCGCGGCTGGAACCGTTCTGGCAGAGGGAACATGGCAAGATATGGAAAAAGCCAAAAAGGAACTTGGTAAAAACAAGGTAAGCATTTGTAAACATCACGTTTAAAAATTTATTCAAATTTATAGCTCTTTTTAGAAATTAAGCCAGCTCAGTACAGCAGAATACAATTTGGTCCACATGTGTGTTGATCCAGTTGATCATAACTCGAAGTGAGACAGCCAGTCCCAGTCGGTATAAAAGTATTAAATATAAAATTAAATTTGGCCTATACTGTGCCAAGTAGACCTTACCGATGCTCTCGGCTAAAAGCAACGACCCACCCGTCCCTAACAGAAGTCTACTTAGCCCAAATACCAGTCGACTCATCTCAACTAAAAAAACGACTCGTCCATGTCCAAAACTAACTCTCAATATTTTGTTAGTTAGTTTTGAATTCAGAAGAGTCTCATAATCTATGTCGGTACTATGAAAGGAGCCGAGTCTATCTGTCTGTTTGTCCTCTATGGACATACAAACGGGTGCATGGGTTCGGATGAAATTCAACAGGAGTGATTGTAAGGGCACAGGGCCTGATTTTGGACCCTCAAATCATGTCCAACATAAACCATCGTCTCTTTTTTAGACACAGGACACCCCGCCTATATAACAAATAAAAATGATCTCTCTCTCTCTCTCTCTCTGTTGAATTATGGACATTTCAACAGAGAGAGAGAGGGAGAGAGAGATTATTTTTATTTGTTGTATAGGCGGGGTGTCCTGTGAGCATTCCTACCATCTCCTTCGAGTCCCCCCCCCCCCCCACCCCCACCCCCACTCTCAGCCAGCCATCTACTCTTTGTTTCTTCGCCCCATTTCTGCATTGTACGTCCAGTATACATTTTATCCTACGAGGCATAGATTGTGGGTAATCTCATCTCAAAACAATATCGATACTGGTAGTCATCTTAAATGTTTCCAAACCACTTTTATAACTCTTTCTATGTACCCAAAACACTCGGAATGGTGAAAAGATTTATCAAATAAGGAGCAAAAAACGTGCTCCCGTGGCTTAATTCATGCATATTATATTATTTATTTTTATTCGGGTTGGTGGACTTACCTTTGGCTTGCATGTACGACTGGATAGTGGACTGTTTTATTTATTGGGGTTTTTACGACACTTTCAACAGCCAGGGTCACATCGTGTCGAGCAGATTTACGGGTGGAGGAAGCCGGAGTACCCGGATAGAACCACCAGGCAGTGGTACACCATCGACATGCAATACGCCTTAGTACACGGCACCACAGTGCCCCCAAGAAGGCAATGGGGATGAAGTGTCGCAGGTGGGATTCGAACCGAGGACCCTTTGAGCTGCAGTCTGCACCTCTACCAACTGAGTCACCGTGCTTCTCGGATAGTAGACTAACTGACCCGAATCGGAGCCAGGGAGGGAGGGGGGGTTCTGTCTGGTCGTATTTGGGGGGGGGGGGGTGACTTCTTTACAAGCAGGCACCCCACCCCAAAAGTCGACCTCAGGTTAAAAACACGTGCACGCAAGGTTTAATTAGCTCAGTGGTTTTAAAGTATATACTTGAATTTGCAGGACACTGCTTCAAGCAGACAACTTGAGACTATCTCTACTACAACTGAACAGAAAGCCATAAAAGTAAAAGAAAAGAGAGCTACAAAAACAACAACTGTCAAAAAGTCAAAGGTGTGCATACTTCTCGTTAAAAGTTTACTCTTCCCAAGTGGTGCAGACTGAAAAGTTACATTTCAGTTAACAATTTATTTATTTATTTGGAGGTGGGGGGGGTGGGGGGGGGGGGGTGTCTGTCAGTAACAGGAACTTGTAACTTACTTGTTATTTGTTGTTGTTTGGGGTTCAAAATAGTGTAATATTGCACATGGAATAGGGTGCAAGGCGAGCTGTCCAGGCAATAAGGAATAAGGTGACTTGGCGGGCATTGAATTTGTCGCATCGACAGGCATTTTTTACACCTGATATTGATTGGCATTTAATCAAGCTTTCAGACGGTACGAGAAATTGTACCCTGAATGTTATGTAAACTCGCAACATTTAAATTCTTTAACATTTATATACATACATGTATATTGCAGACTTGGGTCCAAGTTTGGACTAACCTTGGGGAGCGCCCCCTCTTTTAGACACTCGTGGATCTGGCACCACCCCCACCCCACCCCAATATACAGAAAACAGCCCTCCCTTTTTCTGGTTGTACAATATAATGTAGGCCGACCTGTGGCTGTGAGCCTCGGATCATGCTGCATATCATACTATGGTAGTCCAAACTTGGACCCCAAGTCAGCAATATAATTATTTGGTTTGGTACGTGCTGTGGACGACCAAATCAAAAAAATTATTCTGCAGACTTTGGATCCATGTCTGGACTAACTGTGGGGAGAGCCCCTTCTTTCAGACAATCATAGATCTGCCACTGCCCCCCCCCCCCCCCCCCATCCCCCACATACAGAAAAACACTTTTCCTGGTATCTCATCTCTTTATCTCTATCATTTATAGGCAATGCCACTGATTAATGCGAAGGGGACGACGGACGTTTACACAGATATTCCAACACAACATGATTACAGCTCGAGTGACACTATAATGGAAAAAAATCACCGACCACAAAAACAACACTGCAACATCGGTACCCCCCTCTCCAACAGGCTTTAGACTGTGTTATGGATGGCGATAATATTTGTACAGAAGAGTATTCGTTTAAAGAAACGCCCTTCATGGGAAATCGTGAGAATGAAGATTTTTTGGAGGCAGTGCCTTTATTTACGGAGAAGCAGATGGTTTCGGCCAATTTACAAGAAAGGATTGTAGTGCTCGAAAAATCGGTTTTTCCAGTGGGTTTGACGAATGAGTCTGCTTATTCCCTGGTTGAAAGAGTTAGAACATTGGAAACAAAGTTTGACAATTTACTATCAATGCGGCACGAGTTAGATACGCTAATTTCTGTTGTACAGGAACAGTCCCTAAAACTTGACAATCAAAACAATAAAATAGAACTGCAACAGAAAGAGCTGGATTCTTATAAATGACAACCGACGATGAGGAAACAACTTCCTGTAACCGAGGGTGCCAAATTTAAAATACAAAATACAAATTTCTGGAGAATTTATTTGAGCGATTTGCCGCAAACGTTAACTGAGGAGAACATTTTGATAGCTATTGCTGACGCTGTTGGAAAGCCTCAAATCCTGGCAGTGGAAGGCTACACAATAAACACAGATACCACAACCGCAGCTGTAAAGGAGTGCAAACTTTCAAGAAATGAACTGTCTAAAGTCCTATTTGGAAAGATATTTACTTTGGGGGAACTGTATAATAGGAACGTTAATGGAAAGGTTTATGGCACCATGTATGCTCCTAAGGGACAATTAAATAAATATAAAATTTCGGCCATCCGAGCGTGTGTTTTCAGTGCCATCCCATGTGATCAGGGACAGAAGGAACTGTGTGTTTGGAAAGACCTAATAAAAGTGATAGATACGTACTCCAGGTACATTTTTTTCCAAAATTGCATCGTCATTTGACATTTTAGCCATTGTTCCAGCCGACACAATGCACTGAGGCACCAGTTTTACATGTTAAATTTATATACATGTATCAATATGTTAACATAGCAGTCACATGTTTATGTGTTTCTGATTGTCAATATCCATACTGAATAGTCAATATATGTATACCCTTATAAAAAAAGTACCATGGTATTTTGGGGCTTACCATAGTTTGCCATGGGATTTTTTTTATAAAGGATACATATGTATATCGATAGATGGTTTACCTAACTTTCTCGGGGAATGCAGCAAAATGTGCACACTGAGTGTATTATCACTTGATCGGGCATTGAGTGGAGTTTCCACCCAGTGTTAATTGCTAATTATGATGTGTACAGTACACGTTAGGTAAGTCCCAAAATACATGTTGGCCTATACCCATATAAATACCCTGGTATTACCATGGTGTTTTGGGGTTTGCCATGGTACTTTTTTTATAAGGGATATGTCGATAGAGTAGAGTTTCCACCTAGTGTTAAATGCTAATTATGCTGTGAACAAAACATAATTCAGCCACTTGTTAAAATTTCCCAGCCGTCACTGGTGAGAGAATTGGTGAATACCGACACATTTTGAAACAGGTATCGGAATTCTCTAACAGGCGACGGCTAAGAAAATTTAACAAGTGGCGAAACGCCAGAAGTGTCACTGCGGATTGTTCAGTACATGCTGACTGTATTATCACTCAATTTCTCATAGAGTGGAGTCCCCACCCACTGTTAATTGCTAATTATACTGTGGAAATTCCCTTTTCGTCAGTTCCCTTTTTGTCAATTCCCAACTCGTCAAGTCACGTTTCGTCAATCACTTTATCAATACTTAATTTTTTGATCAATATACATATACCCTTTCGAAAATGCAGACTTTAGTTTGTTTGTCAGTAGAATAACTTCCTTTTTAACCCAATAGCGAGGCTGCATTTATCTTGATAATGTTTTTACATCACTGTTGGCTGCCTCTACAGGCAGCCAACAGTGATGTAAAAACATTATCAAGATAAATGCTAGGTGGTTACACTTATCCCGATAATGTCGTGTTGGCAGAAGAAAGAATAACTTTTTTGACTTAACTCAATCGCGAGGCTACATTTACCTTGATAATGTATTTACATTGGTGGTTGCCTGCAAAATTATTCAGATAAATGCAGCCTCCTGACTGAGTTCTTGTTTTTAATCTGAGGCTAAACAAAACAAAATAAATATTAAACGTGTAACGTGTTTTTCACTCTGTTTATGCCATTAATAATACATGGTTAATTTTCTGTTGACGAAAGGGGAATTGACGAAAAAAGGAATTGACGAAAAGGGAACTGACGAATCGGTAAGAGACTGCCTCAGCCCCATGATTGGGAATACGAATTACATACAAAAATGTATTTGTACCCGGAGATCCTCTAAAAAGCAACTCATGTAGAAAAAAATGTCAGTACATGTAGTGGATTATATAATGCATTGATTTACTTCCCTGTTGCTCTGCCTTCACATTTAAGAGCACATTCTGAATATGATCAATGAAGTTGTTGCACCCTATTGTGACAAAATTTTCCCAATAATTACATATGCCCTTCAGAAGTTCATCCTTGTTTCGCGGATGCACATGGTTCCTCAAGTATACTTTCATAGAACCCCACACTAGTTCTATGGGATTCAAGTCCTGAGATTCTGGCGGTGTTGTCCACCAATTGATACCAGAGTCACTGAAAAACTTCTTCGTTGATGTACTAGTATGCTTTGGATCATTGTCCTGATACAGTCTATGGCTAGCTGGGAATTTATGATGTACAAATGGCACTAATAAATTGTTCAATATTTGCTGGTAATAATCACTGTCCATTATTCCAGTAAACAAATGAAGCTCAGTTTTACCCTGTCTGGAAATTCCCCCCCCCCCCCCCCTGGTAATAATCACTGTCCATTATTCCAGTTAACAAATGAAGCTCAGTTTTACCCTGTCTGGAAATTCCCCCTCCCCCCCCCCCCCCCCCCCCACACACACACACACATGAACTGAGTATGGGTGTTTGCTTTGTGCTGAAAAGGCTCATTTTCTTTTCTATAATGTTTCCCGCAGCCGCACTCAAGTTTAATCGTAGATTCATCCGTAAACACTACATTGTGGAAATTTTCTCCTGTTTCAATGCATTGAACTGCGTAGTCCATTCTTTTAGGGCGATTTGCCTCCCGAACCAGTTGGCAATGCTGGACGGTTTTTCTGATCCAGCCAAGAATGTGCCTCTCTCTGCCCACGGTAGCCGTTGACACCATATGAAGGCCTAAACTGCTTCGGAGTGACTCTGCTGTCATTTCATTATCACTATACATACTTTCATGTATCAGTTGTCTGTGTTGATCAGTTAATTTTTTCTTTCTGCCACTCCGGGGTCTGTCAGCAATGGAGCCATGACTGTTATATTTTTTGATCTGTCGTTCCACAGTCTTTTTGCAAACCCTAACATTCATTTCCTTCAATTTTGCAACGATTTCAGGTGAACTATATTTTTCTCAGTATAAACAAATTATCTCTTGTCTGGTGGACAGAGTAGGGTTTTTTTACGCACGACGGAAGACATTTTTTTTAATTCGTTCTTTCTTTCTCCAGTGTATATATGACTGTCAATAAACCAAAAAGCCTGATTGGTTATTTGCCCTGACCAATGTTTTTTTTTAAAACAAGTGTTCAAAAACCCACCCACAGCATCAGGACAGCTGTTGCCCGCCTCATTTTATGGCTCCTTTGACACATCAAAACCGCCGGAGGTGTTAACTGCCTGGCAACGACTGTTGATCAAATATTGGTCCGGTTTCTCGGCCGTCGTGATTGTGTAAATGATGTTGCGATTTACAAATTTTACAGAAATCGTTCACAATTTATTTTGCACTGAGAAAACCAACCCCTTAGTGTTCATTTCTCAGAACGGTCTCTGACTCGGAGAGCGTTCCAAGAAATAAGACGAGGACCCGATTTTATCAATGTATACAAACACATGTTTACACATCTGAAACTTCGAATTCCCAATATTGGGGTTAGAAACAGAAAACAATATAAAAATGAGTAAAAGTATATTTTATTTAAAAAAAAACAACTCTGGGAAAAATGTCTGTCTGGAAAAATGTCCCTGAGGAAGATGTACACGCTTCAGATAAATCAGGATGGATGGGGTTAACCAAACTTCTGTCCATTTCAACAGTAGCAATTCACACCCCCCCTTGGGAACCATGGGACGTGCAGCAGTGCTTGTTTACTGTGGTAAACAAGTTCAGCTTTCCTGGTAAAATAGACCCCGGTCATCAATGTCTGGGGTGGAAATGGGCAAGGCGGGTATAAATGAGTGGCTCAACTTGACTTTACACCTGTGTTGTGGTCACAATTAGCAATAGCTGATGTGACCATAAACTCCAATAAATGAATAAATAGCAATTCACAAACTCAACGATTGTAACAAATTATTCATGCTAGAATCGGGTTGGATAAGTGATGGGCCAATTCGAGTTGGGCAGCTTAGTAAGAAAGGCTGTTTTTTTATTTACATTAATTGGACGTGTAGGCTTTGGCCAAGGTGGGCTGTTGGTCGATGCGAAACATATCGCGGGGGAAGGTGGTGGATTTCTATTCGAAACTGGGTAACCCTCCACCTCCCGTTTTCTAACTTCACCACAGACTCTCCATGGTAATTTGTATCTGAAATCCTGAAGAAATTGCAGTAGGTTGGCCAATCAACCGAACCATGGGAAGTCTCATTCTCCGAATTTGCTAAGTTTACAAATTCATGAGGGTACCTGGAAAGACCTTTATCTGCTTCAAATGAAAGTTAGACCGATTTCTTGTGTTCTCACATTTCACACAAATTGGGTAGTCCACGGGTGGAATATTACAGCTGCCCCCCCCCCCCCCCCCCCCCCCCCCCCCCAAATACGTACACATGTTGTAAATTTATTTGACAACCCGAAAAACTTGGTTGACAATTGTTCCCATTTTCATCTGTACAGCCTTTGTTTTTTTTTTATTACACCAATTACGTTTTGGCAAGTCGGGTATCCCAATACATTTAAGTAGCACCTCCAATAACTCCTACCGTCTGTAGAAATCGGTAAAGAACACACATAACTCTATCACACCTCTATCACACCTTTACCAAACCAACAATATTGAAAACATCAAACTACCGAGCGCGTAGCCAGGAAAAAATTTCCGGTGTGGGTGGGTGGGGGAGGAGGGGGGGGGGACCGATAACTGTGGGGCATAGCCATTAGAAGCAAGGGCCGAAGGCACGTGCCCCCCTCCCTCCCCACTAAACTTGATATTGTTGTTCATGCGCTTGCGACTGATATCTACGTTCCTTTTATTGAAGCATATACATGTAACATGCCAGATCATTTTTCCCATTAAATGTTTTCGTCTTTCGTTTGAAACAAAATAAGGATTTGTTGTTGACTTGTCCTGTTTGAAATGACACTTCATGCTGTATCAATCATCGTTCTCCAACGTGTGATATTGGGTTCCCCAAAAAACGTGTGCACGCATACTCGGGAAAATTTTCGCGCAATATTGCGGGTGTTACCTGCGCCGTTCTTGACATACTCGTGCATGCATTTGCGCAAGTTAATCTGCGTTTTGTGCGAATTCGTGGACAGGACTTTTACTTTTAACTGTATGCATTAGCTTGAGGTTTGATCAGCAGAAGAAAAAAAAAATTTTTACATAAAATTGTTTTGTTGCAATTTATTGGAGAGTGTCTATTGACACTGTCCAATAAATTGTAACAGCACAATTATTTATGAACAAAATCTTGCTAAACTAAGACTATTTTTGCTAGTAGCAGGGTATCTTTGGAGAAAAAATAATCCTGTTTCAAATCGCCTTTGAAAAATAATTTAGCACTCAACCAATTAATGTGCTTTCAATAGCCTTTTCTGACAAATTATAGATATTTTGGGGGTGAAAAATGTACCCTAATGCAGGCCTAGCATTCTTTAGGAGTGCAGGAGTGCTGCACGCCTAGAAAAAATTGAGGAGGGCAATTTTTTGCACCCCTTGATTTTCTGGAATGCCAGACCTGTTTGGGACGGCCTTTAAAATCTGTTGTCATTTCGTCCCCATTGGAACTCAGAGGATGATTTGTCAATGTTGCATTGATTTGCAATAATTCATGACCCATTCTGTGTTGCATTTCAATACATTTTGAGTAGAAGACAGTCACATAAGAATTGAATGCAACATTTTGAATAATGAGAAGATGTGTGTGACAATTTTTCCACTTTGTAGCTGAATGTAGTACTATTTTAGTCACAATATTAATACCTTGGAGTGAATATAACCAAAATATCATACAAGTTTTTGCATTGAAAATTCCAGGTGCAGTTGCACTCCCAAGCAATCTGAGGAGGACAATTGTCCTGCACTCCTTGATTTTCTAGATCGCCAGGCCTGCTAATGTGTTCTGTGGATGATAAACAGACATCACAAGTTTGGAAGTTTTACTGACCAGCGTCAAGGTGCATGACTATAGAAAAGAAATATGAGCATGTTTGGAGATCTTACATTACTGATGATTGTCTGCGACCACAAATGCAACTACATCTGTATTATTGAAAAAAACAACAACAATGTTAACGCTTAAAAAAATTAAAAATGTGTTTCTCAGGCCCTCTTGCATGATCCTTTTGGCTGCCGCATGCTCTCTTTTTATAACCAATGTAAACTTAAAAAAAATAAAAATTAAATGGATCATGTCTGATATTTTACCCAAGTTAAAAAAAATTGATAAATTTGTCCCTTGAGTGCAAGAAGGCTTTGCAATGCTTTAGCATTGCAAAGCCTTCTTGCTCTCAAGGGACGAAATACACTACCACCCATGCTATTCCATATTATGAGGCCTAAAACCTAAACCAATAACATGAACTTTTGATGGCTAAAAATAATTACAGAAATAAAAAATAAAATAAAAAAATGCTCGCCCGCATGCAATTTTTCAAATAATGGCCTGAGAAACAGAAGATTTACTTTACTTTGTGTGGCCTAACAGCTTGAATGTTAGCTTTACATTGAGTTTTAACTGTGTGATTATCCAGTTGGCAACTTCTGATTAAGTTGGCACCCAGTTAATTACTTTAAACATATTTTTAATTACCATAACTATTAAGCAAAAAGGGATAGGAGGACAAGTGCTTTCCACTTAGAAGAAACCTCTGTTCCCATAACATGAATACAGAAAATGTTACAATGGCGAAACAAACAAGTTTTTTAAATTCACAAATGTGAAATAAACTATTTGAAAGGGTTTATATATATATATATGTGTTTGTGTATAAATAAATATGAATATATACATGTAGCAGTAAACAAAGACAAAAAAAGAAGAAAGAAAGAAATACTGTTGATGTCTATTTTGCATTCTGTGTCTCTTGATTTGAATCAAATTAAGAAAATAATAATCATCATCTCTCCGCCTTCTGTACTGCAGCTTAGGGACATGTTTCATTAGATCCATGCTGGTTCACACAAGAGGTAGGGAAAATGCTGCGTCAATGACTCGGGCCACAAACAGCGCAACCGTGACAATCATCGTGACTGTGCAATCTGTGTACCGAGGCACTGGCTCAACGTCACCCTGATAACATGTCCATTCCGTGACCTCTCCATGCATACTCTATAATGAAGTGGATACCTTGAGTCAGCATTGCTTTGCAAATATTACTAGATGGGAAACCCTTCGAACCTCCCAGTGTAACAAATAAATTGTTGCACAAATTTAAAAATCAAAGTGTTAGTTTTGGTTTCTTCTAACACCGGATCACCGTACAATAGAATATTCACCGAATTCAAAGTAATATTAAGAAGTGATAAATTACCAATAAGAGCATATACATGTATTGAATAAGAGGGGCAGACAAGGAAATAATGTTCTGCGTCCTCAACAACAGTTATACAATGTGGACAATATGGACATTTGGAGATGTAATTGAGGAACTTATCACTTTTCAGATCACTACAACCAGTTCTAATTCTACTGTGAATGATATTGTGTTTTCTAGCTCCATTCGAGAAGTATACAGGTGGTCTGCATACAGGGGCTGATATGAGTTTTTTGAATTCAGTAAGCGATGAGCAATTTCGTACTGATTGGGATAAATTGTTCCATGTTTCCGTGCAAGACAGAAAGAATGATCATTTAAATAGCTCAGTTCGCGTGCAGCAAGGCATGAAATTTGACGAATTGCGAAGGTTATAAGATGACGTGTCACAAACCCGTGGTGGTAGAAGTTCATATAGAGAAGTTAATTGAGCTGGCATGATTATGAAATTTCACAATCGACTTCTGATGAAAAATAATTGATTAAAAGTTTACTTTAAATGCACTTTGTTCCCTCTTGAAACAACAATAAGGAAAATATTTTTCATCATTAGTTCCTCCAGTTGTATCTTTATATTAATGCTTTCCCGCATTAATTACAGTCTATTGTGGTGTTATTTTGCCCTTGATACTCATTATGAGGCTCCTTGGCCTGGAGAGTGTGTGTGATAGACATGCATCTCATTTACAAACCTACTCTAAAAGAAGTTATTTGGTGCAGTTCAGGTGCTTCCTGTCACCTTTGTGATTTCTCTATGCATTAGGGCAGATAAACTTGAAGTGTTAAATGAAGCAATAATCTGTTTAACTTCAAGACATCAGTGGCATGGGAAACAGGTGGACATCACAATTTTTTATTCAATTAAGTAAGGCAAGTGGCGTTTGTGTAACCGGGTCCCGTCAGATCACCGAAGTTAAGCAACGTCGAGCCCGGTTAGTCCTCGGATGGGTGACCGTCTGAGCGATCAAGTTGGATTCCTGCATTGTGTCCTTGGGCAAGGCACTTTACCCCAATTGGGCACGATGAGACCGTGTACTAAAGTGTACTGCACGTCGATGGTGCACATGTCTTCAATCAATCTAACCCTGCCTGTGCTGCAGTGCGGAGTTATGATGTTGGGGTGCTGACAGATGCTCATCGTTGCTGGGTGGTTCTCTCCAGGTACTCCGGCTTCCTCCACCTGTGAAAACTGTTATGGCCATGATTAGCCATTGTGCATAAGTATGTTACCTTAAACACCAATAAATAAATAATAAATAAGTAAGTAAGGCAAGCCAAAATCTTACAACAGGCTGTTGGGGCTGCACAGTATTCAAAGCTGAATACTGGTATCGGTAACCAAACAAATACCACTGTGATACCGGTATATCGAAAGACTGTTCAGATATCTGAACATACATACCATAATCAGGACTTGAGCCATAACTGTTGGAATGAATCAGTATGCCTTGATGATGCAGTTTGAATGACCCTTTACCCAATGCAGACAATACCAAAATTTATTATTTTAAATATTAGTTTAGCAAATTTTTTGAAAAATAATTTTTTCAACTGCTCAATTTGTATCTTATGCTGGATGTTGCCGATTCATTGGGTAAAGGGCTAATATTATTCATTCAGGACGACAGTTGAAAAAAAATTCAAGATATCTTGAAAATTGAATTGTGGGTAAATAAATAATGACGATAAACCAATATTTTTATAATTACACCAGTATTAAATCTCTATACTGGTTGGAATACCGGTATGTATCGGTTGATCAATATACCGTGCAGCTGTACAGGTTATTTAATGACTCCAGATGTAAATCAGAATTGACCCATTATGCACACACAGCAAATAAATTGTACAGAAATGAGCTCGTTCCAATGAGGTGTCATAACCTATGTTTTTGAGACAAAAAATTTAAAAATAATGAAAATTAATTGGCATTTTTGAGAATCGCGCTGGCCGGTTTTGGCCATTACATTGGGTAAAGGGTTAAATGGATATCTCTTAATTTAATATCCCTGTTAATTGATATTGGAATATAACTTCTGAACATAAACCTGTTTATATGTGCCATTCTTTCAGTACTACTTTGACCTGTTAATTGTACAGCTGCCTAGACTGGTCACTTTCTTATCAACCTACTCACAATTGTTTACTACAGGCTTGCACTACAGTGGAAGTCCCTAACTCAGATAAAATGCTCTCTATTTTTGACTTTCCCAAGCAATTTGGGAAAGAAAAGTGGTGCAAAAGCACCAAGAAAAAAATAAGCCAAAACTGGGTCGAGAGCAACTGGCGCAGACCCAGTACGGGATGCTCTCTCCCAAGTACAACTCCACGACTTCCGTTGTCAGTACGCATATACGTCGCTAAAGACTCATTCTTTTTGTCATCTGCCTTGTGTCGAGATGTTCTGCACGCTTATCAGTGTTTATCCAACTCGTTGATTGATGTTTATCCGAGTATCCTTTGTATTCTCAGGAACAGTTTTTATTATATTCTCTTCATATTATATATCCATAATGTATTTTATATGTTCTCTCTCGAGTCGTGTGCGAATTTCGTGTGAATGCGGTTTGAACTTAAATTATTTTTCACAATTATTGTCACTGCTTAAATTGCTAATTTTTCTAATTGTGTTTGAGTTGGGTGTCAGCGGGGTACCGCTTCTGCAGTTTTTCTTCTCTCCTTTGAGAGTAGTCATCCTGTTGTGTGGTTCCCGGTCGACCGTCTGGGGTCTTAATTTCTGTCACCTTTCTCTCTTCTTTGGGGGTGTTCTTCTGTTATCTGATTTCACCTTCTTTGCTCCTCTCACCTCTATCATGCCCAGGACAATTCCTTGTGGGCAATGTCTGCTGCCAAAGCATGTAGACGATTCACATTCTTCTTGTTCCTCCTGTAATGGGTGTTCGGCCGAGCAGCCATATGGTGTCTGTGGATCATGGTCATCCACTTTCTGGGCATCGGTTAACTGTGTCGTTCGTTCGGGAAAGGAGAACGCGATCGTTCGCGGGCTCCCGAACCGACCTTGTCTGGTGAGATTTATTCCTCCTCCGTGGGGTATGTGCAGTCTTTTCCTGTAGTGGATACTGCGGGAGCCGTTGAGTGTTCTGATGAAGAGTGCCTGGTTCCGGGACTATGGTCCCCCTCCAGTCGACATCTGAGGCTGTCACTAGGTTTGTGACTCCTCCTTCGGAGCCGAGCAGGTGTGCTGTCTCCACTTTTCCACCAGCCTCAACGACTCCCGACGTATCTACTACTACTGCTGGTCCGTCTGCTTCGTCGTCAGTTTCAGCAGACCTCGGCTTTCCGCTGCAAGGGACTGTAGGAGTGTCTGGTACTGTAGACGTGGGATATCGGCCTCAGCCTTCCCTGACTTCAACTCGGCGAAGTTGGAAGGGGTTGCCGGGGCGAACCCACCACTGTGGTCTCGTTGGATTCGGATGTTCTTAGTGGAGACACTATGAACTCCGTGGCGTTTCCGTCCGCTCATTCTGGCCACACGACCAGTTTTGGGGGACCAACGCCTTTTGTGCAGCCTGGACCTTCTGCCCCGCAGAGGTTCGCTGTGACTCTCATGAGTTCTCGTTATATTGATCCTCGGGGTTCCTCGTACCCCTATACATGTCTGCCTTCAGATGTTTCGGCTGCTGCCCACCGTCCCGCGTTGGTGTTTTGGAGGATCGTGACCCTTCTCTGGTTAAGAGGGTCAGAGGTGAAGCCACTTTGCCGGTTCGCTCCCCTGTCGAACTGGCCAGTTTGGGCAGTGAGCTTAGGGAGGCCCTCTCCTTACACACTCAGGTTCTGTCAAAGAGCCTTCCTGTTGCTTCCAGCGAGGCAGCAAGTGGTTTCCAGGCGCCTCCTATGGCGCCGCCTCCTGGGATTGGAAACAGGTTAGTTTCTGATCCCCCTGGTGTCCCGACACCATGGAAGGCGTCGGCTGGTTTGCCCATGATGGGCTGTGTGTCTTCCGACTCTGGGGAGGAGTCCGACATGCTTGATGTCGAGGGCCAGCAGTCTTCGGACTTAGGGGCAGGTCTTGACTTTGTGTTTGGGTTTCTGCCTGATCTCAAACCAGCTAACCAGCCGACACTGTCAGCCAGGCCACGATCATCGGTCGCGCACCTACAGCCTATGGAGAAACCTGCTTCTGGGCACCTTCGACCGTGCCAGTCAGTATAGGTGGTTGAAGCATTTTCAGCATTGGACTCCAAGCTGAGTTCCAAGGCTCTGAAGACTCCGTTCTTTACCAGGGTTGACACCTTTTTGCCTCCTGTGCGTTATCGTTCCTACGATTCCGCCAATCCGTCGGTCTGCCAGACTTTGGCGGTTCTGGATCAGGACTCCACTTCCCTCGGGCTTTCCAAGTCCAATTCTGCCGTCATTCCAATGACGACTCTGGAGTCCACGTTGGGCTTATCTAGAGAGATGCTTGGCATGCTTTCTTTCTCAGACCGCGGCTTTAGCTGCTTATCTGCCTCCAGATAAGTTTGACGAGGTACAGGCTCCTTTGCGTGTGCTGTCCATGGCGCTCATGCATCTTACTCACATGCATGCCTGTAACACGGCTAATCTGGAATTAGTTCGAAGGGACGCTGTGCTGGACACAGTACGATCCCTTCCCGAGGAGCAGTGTGCTGCTCTTCGATCTGCTTCTTTGGCAGGTCCGCAACTTTTCCATGGTTCCGTGTCGACGGACCGGATTGACGTCCTACGTCATTCCAAAGATCAGCTGCTGTTTCGTCAGCTTGATCAGCCTTCTAGGGGAGGTAGGGGCCGTTCCAAGCCTAACAAGTACCCTTCTGCTTCCTCTGTGAAGCACAAGGCTGGTCCTTCTGCCACCGCTTCTACTTCTTACTCAAGGGGTAAGGGTAAAGGTCGGCAGAATCGAGGGAAGTCTCAGGATTCTTCATTTAGTAGAGGAGGTGGTTTCCCTTCTCGCGGGCCTCGAAATGAAGGTCCTCACCTCGACTCGTCCCAGGTTGGAGGAAGGATAGCAGAGTTCGCAGACCATTGGGCCACCATCACATCCGATCTGTGGGTGTTAGATGTTGTTCGGTCCGGGCTGCAAATATCCTTCCGATGGCACCCCACTCTGTCAAGGGTGCCTCTTCCAACCACAGTTCCTTCAGACGTTTTACGTCTGGAACTTTTGTCCACGGAGATTGGCAATCTCCTGGCAAAGGGGGCGATCGAGGTCGTCAAGAACATTCAGTCAGTAGGTTTCTATTCCCGCCTGTTCTTGGTGCCGAAGAAGGACGGCCAACTCCGACAGGTTATCGATCTGAGTATCCTGAACCAGTCTATCATTGCTCCCAAGTTCATCATGGAGACTTTCAGGTCGGTCCACCATTCAATTCACCAGGGAGATTTCGCTGCCAGCATCGACCTGCGAGACGCTTACTTCCACGTTCCGATGCATCGGGCGTCACGGAAGTATCTCAGGTTCGCTTTTCTGGGGCGAGTTTACCAGTTCAAGGCCATGCCTTTCGGCCTCAACCTGGCTCCTTGGGCCTTCACCAGACTGATGTCGCATGTGATAGCGTTCCATCGCACACAGTCCAGGGTGACTACTTCGGCATATCTGGACGATATCCTCCAGAGGCATTCCAATGCTGCCTTACTGGAGTCGGATGTCGCCACTCTGTTGAGCTTGCTCATGTCGCTAGGATCCAGAGTCAACAAGGAGAAGTCGGACCTGGTCCCTTCTCAGTCGTTTTGTCATCTGGGGATGGCTTTCCAATCCCAATTCAATTTGGTAGCGGTTCCCCAGGCCAAGGCTGTGATTCTCTCGGCTTTTGCTCTGACTCTGTCCCAGTCCACGTCCGCGACCGCTCGGAGTTTTCTCCGGCTAATCGGTCTCTGCGGTTCGGTGACGGATCTCATTCCTCTAGGTCGGCTGCGTGTCAGACCTCTCCAACACTTTCTGCTCAGTTGTTGGAGACCAAATGTAGATTCTCTGAATCTGGTGCTTCCGTTTCCGGAATCACTTTATCCTCACCTTCTTCCCTGGACAGATGTTCAGTGGATTATGCAGGGTGTTCCATTGGACTTACCCACGTGCGATCGCGTTCTGACGGCAGATACCAGCGGTCTCGGATGGGATGCGACGTTGGATCCTCTCGGTCTTTCCCTACATGGGATGTGGAAGGGGGATCAAGCACCTCTACACATCAACCAGAAGGAGCTTCTTGCTCTTCTGAGTTTCAGGCAGTGGATCCCTCACCTGTCGAATCGCCAGACCCTTCTGCTGTCCGACAATTCGACAGTGGTTGCTTACATTTGGAACCAGGGCGGCACGCACTCGGTTCCGATGTCCGAATTGGCTCGGGATCTTCTACTGCTCGCTCAGGATGTTCACGTCGGAGTGGTTGTTCGTCACATTCCCGGTCATCTGAACGTCCTAGCTGACTCCCTGTTCTGACAGGGCAGGGTTATTTCCACTGCGTGGATGCTCCACAGGGCAGTGTTCCAGTCGCTTTGCGATCTCTGGGGACGTCCCCACATCGATCTCTTTGCGACTCGTTGGAACCATCAGGTGGACACTTTCGTGTCCCCGTTTCCAGATCCTCTGGCTTTTGCCGTGGATGCTCTGTCACTCGATTGGAACGGTCTAGTCGGCTAGGCATTCCCGCCGGTTCCGATTCTGCCTCAGGCTCTAGCCAAAATTCGAACCTGCAGTTGTCGAATCATTCTGATCGCTCCCCTGTCGCCTCAGCGGGTGTGGATCAATCAGCTCTGCTTGCTGATGGCAGCGGTTCCGGCACGTCTCCCGCTACATCGCGACCTTCTTTGTCAAGGTCACCCGAGGAGGTTTCATGTCGACCTGACTTCATTGTGCCTTCACGCATATCTTTTGTCAGGTCCTGTCTCCTCCGTAGAGGTTTTTCGAGACGAGCAGTGGAGTGCATTTCTTCTTCAAGGAGGCACTCCACTGGTTTAGCTTATGCAGCTAAATGGAAGGTCTTCTGTCGATGGTGTGCTGATCACTCTGTTGATTATGCCAATCCTTCGATTTCACAGATTGCGGAGTTTCTGGTATATCTGTTTGATTCTCGGGGTCTCCAGCCTGTTACCATCAAGGGTTACAGGTCCATGCTTTCAGAGACTTTTTCTTATGTGGGGAAGCGTCGTATCGGCACTAATCCTTACCTCTCCAAGCTTGTTCGGCACTTTTCTTTGAAAAGGCCTCGGACTTTGCAGCTTACTCCATAATGGAATCTTTTGTGGGTGCTGCTTTGCCTGGGGGGGGGGGGGGGGGGGGGCGTCGTTCAAACCTTTATCCAAGGGGGATATGCATTTTCTCACATATTAGACGGCGTTTCTGATGGCGTTTGCTTCTGCCAGATGGGTTAGTGAGCTTCACTCCCTCTCGGTTGACCCGGCCTTTTTTAGGAGCTCTCCCAACAGTGTTACTTTTACTACTGATTGCTCTTTTCTGGCCAAGAATCTGTTACCAGATACTACTCCTCCTCCTATCTGTATCAGGGCTCTTCCTTCTGTTGAGGGTAATCACCCTTTGCTCTGTCCGGTCCGTGCTATTCGCATTTATCTCGATCAGACACGTTTCATACGGAAAGGCAGGAAACGTTTTTTTCTGTCTCTTATTCCGGGTCTGTCTGGATTTGTCTTGCTATTCGTACGGCTTACGGTCGTTTAGCAGCTGGCGATTGTATTACCAATCGTATTTCTGCCCACGAGGTGCGGGCATTGTCCACCTCTTGGGCTTATTCTAACTCTGTCAAGTTCCCCTTTCGGATGTTATACAGGCAGCCTACTGGAGAAATGCCTCTACTTTCTCCACCTTCTATCTGCACCAGTTGCAGGAGCAGTCGGAGGACCTCTTTGCCTTGGGTCCTCTTTCTTCTGCTCAGGCTGTTGTCTGCCCTAGCCATTAGGCTTCTTGAAGGTCAGTTTCAGCCTTGTGCTGTTACTGCCCTTTTTCTGTCTGTGTGTCACACAGGCCCATATGTCTCCTTTCATTGCCCTTTACCAATGATTGCGACGTTATGGTTAATAAGCCTCGGGACCTCTTCCTTCTGCTTCCCGATTCCAGTGCACTGGGGTTATGTGTGGGTTGGTTATGCGATTCCCTCCAGCCTATTGTCTATGCAGCCTGTAGTAAACAATTGTGAGTAGGTTGATAAGAAATCTAAATTTTATAGTAAATTTCCTTTCTTATTATACCTACCACAATTGTTTACATGGAGGCCCTCCCGTCTTCTTTACAGGTAAAGAATCTTTCCTCCCCGCTGATCACATAACTCTAACGTTGACGGATTCAAAAAGAATGAGTCTTTAGCAACGTATATGCGCACTGGCAACGGAAATCGTGGAGTTGTACTTGGGAGAGAGCGTCCCGTACTGGGTCTGCGCCGGTTGCTCTCGACCCAGTTTTAGCTTATTTTTTTCTTGGTGCTTTTGCACCACTTTTCTTTCCCAAATTGCTTGGGAAAGACAAAAATAGAGAGTATTTTATCCCAGTTAGGGACTTCCACTGTAGTGCAAGCCTGTAGTAAACAATTGTGGTAGGTATAATAAGAAAGGAAATTTACTATAAAATTTAGATTTCCACGGATGGAATAATATTAGATTCCAAACACTAATTATAGGAATAATCATACAAAATTTAATTAATGAAGCATTGGGAACAACCCGGTGCTTCTTCAATTAAAATTTTATGACGATTTTTATTACCTGGTAAAGGCATGTGTGGACATCATTGCCCACTCATGGATAACGACCAGTCCATGGTGACTGTACTGTAGGATATGGAATAAACTCCTGTTAATTGAATAAAAAATTTTGTAATATGTTGAGAAATTACCCTTAGAATCACAAGGCTTGATTTAGTCTGAAAATTTTATTTTAATGGCAAGTTACTATTCATTTGGGAAAATTGATGAACTGTTGATGAAAATTAACTTCAGACTGATATTTATTGAACTGCAAGATTTGGAAATTGAATCACAAAATATTATGCGAATCCAGTTAAATTGGGTCCTGGACAATAACCAAATTCCTCTCGTTCATAGACCTATTTGGTTTCAGTACATCCAAGATAGGCATTTAATCTATTATGTCTCGTTTAACTGGTGGAGTGCTACATGTAAATTATTTTTCGAAGATGATTTGAAACTTGAGTATATTTTTTCAAGGATACCATGTTTCCAGCAAAGGGAGCACTATTTAGCAGGATTTTGTTCATAAATTATTGTTTTCTTACAATTTGTTGGAGAGTGCCTATTGGCAGTCTCCAATAACTTGTAACAAAATAATTGTGTGTATACATTTTTGTGTTTCTGCTGCTGAGCAAAGTAGCTAAAAGAATACAATGTAAAGCCACTAATGTGGCTTCCAGCTCTTTTCAAGAGAGCCATGATAGTGACTTATACCACTCAACCAGTTAACAGAGCTCTGTATAATAAATTCTAACTTTATCTCCAGAATACAGGAAAGTGACCAAATCCATGTTAATTGAATACTGTTAATTGAATAATTTTCATTGGCAATGTGGCTATTCTATTAACAGTGTTCCATTGTACTACTCTTACTTTTATAGAAAGTAAAAGTGCATCCTTAATATTCTGATTCAAGAAATTTACCTTTTCACTTTTAGATGGCTAAAAGCATGAGGAGTAAGTGGAGACGGAAGATGCGAAATATCAAGCGCCAGAAATATGGTGAACGAGAACTTGAAAAATTGAAATTGATGGTGAAGAATTCTGAAAAATGTCGTAAAACTAAACCAGTTCAGAAGAAAGATGTTTCCTCAGGTATTGTATGTGAACATGTACACACAGCAAAGCCAAGGTAACTTGGTATATGGCATAGAGCTGGGGGGTACTGAAATTTCAAGTTCAGTTTCGGTGTCGGTATTTTTATAAATGATTTACCTTGATATCAGTATGGTATGGCATACTCACAGCAATACCAATATCGAATGTTATTTTTAATACACTGACCAGCTGCATATCCACATTTTACAGCAGACAAAATCACCGAATTGCCAAAATGTTGGATATAAGACAGGCAATCGTCAATCAACATTGGTCATTTGATGTAATAAGAAAGCTGAGAGAAAATTAAAATACCTCCTGCATATTTTCTCTCAGCTTTTTTGTTGTATCAAATAACCGGTAGTGACTGCCGTGAGAAATACACAGTCTGTGGGCTCTTCTTGTCAAGAATTTTGCATAATGTTCTGTTGTTTGTCCTTTTATTTTTAGCTTAACTTGACCATTGCCATCACATGTGCAGAAGTCTGTTAGTCTGTTCACATTTTCCTTTAGCACAGGCTACACCCCATAGTTTTTATTCAATCGTCATGAAATTTCATATGCAGGTTTGAGGTCATGTCTGAATGAGAATGTCCCCTTTTGGTCGTGATTGGTCAACTATGATGGCTGCCCGACCCAAAACCCAAAAATCATTAGCACAGTCTAAAGGTTGTATTTATGAAGGGATTTCATTATAACTGGTAGGATGCCTCTGTATAATACCTAGATGAGAACGTCCCCTTTTGGTCATGATTGTTAACCGTGACGGCTGCCCAAGTCCGAAACCTCAAAACTTTAGCACAGTCTACAGGTCATTTTTAATATGGAGGGATTTCATTGTAACTTGATAGGATGACTCTGTATGATGTCTAGATGAGAACTTCACCATTTGGTCGCAATCTGTCAACCGTGATTACTGCCTGAGTCTAAAACCCCAAAACCTTTAGCACAGTCTACAGGTCGTATTTACGGAGGGATTTCTTTGTAACTTGGTAGGTTGACTCCATATAATATCTAGGTGAGAGCATCCCCTTTTGGTCGTGATTGGTCAGCTGTGATGGCTACAGGGGTCCAAAGCCCGAAAACCTTTAGCACAGTCTATAGATCATATTTATGAAGGGATTTCATTGTAACTTCGTAGGATCACTCCAGATAATGCCCAGATGAGAACGTCCCCTTTTGATCATGGTCATTCAGCCATGATGGCTGCCTGAGCCCAAAACCCGAAAACCTTTAGCACAGTCTGCAGGTCGTATTTATGAAGGGATTTCTTTGTAACTTGGTAGGTTGACTCCAGATAATGTCTAGATGAGAATGTCCCAATTTTGTCAAGATTATTCAGTCGTGACAGCTGCCCAAGCTCAAAGCCAGAAAACCTTTAGCACAGTCTACAGGTCGTGTTTATGGAGGGATTTTATTGTAACTTGGTAGGTTGACTCCATATAATGCCTAGATGATAACTTTCCCTTTTGGTCGGAATAGGTCAGCTGTGACGGCTACAAGGGCCTGGAGCCCGAAAATCTTTAGGACAGGCTATATGTCATATTTATGAAGGGATTTCATTGTAACTTGGTAGGATGACTCCAGGTAATGCCTAGATGAGAACATCCCATTTTGGTTGTGATCATTCAGCCATGACGGCTGCCCAAGCCCAAAACCCGATAAACTTTAGCACAGACTACAGGTCATATTTATGAAGGGATTTCATTGTAACTTGGTAGAATGACTCAGTATAATGTCTAGATGAGGATGTCCCCTTTTGATTGCGAACGGTCAACCGTGATGGCTACACATGCCCGAAGCGCAAAAACCTTTAGCACAGTGTACAGGCCATATTTATGAAGGGATTTCATTGTAACTTGAAAGGATGACTCGTTTTGGAATAATTACACTGTAACTTGGTAACTTTCATTGACATACATCAACTGTGAGTGCCACAAACATTATAGTCCAGGCACATTAGACATAAAAATGAGAAAGTAAGGAAAAAAATCGGAGAAAGCTGATTTTTTTATATGTTTCCGGGACACACATTGCGGATAAAGTGTGAAAAGTCCCCGCGAATCCGAGTTGAGCTTTTTTAGTTATAGCGTTTTTTTTGCTGAAAAAAAAAATTAAAAAAAAAATTCGACCCAGCTCCATATTTCTCATTCTTATTCGCCTTAGTAGGGTGAGAATCATAAATATCGTGCTGAATTATATTGAGAATACATATCCCCAACAGAAAATGCCAACTTTGTACCAATCCTCACACTCAATGGTGAAATATTCACGAAAATGTACAAAATTACAAAAAAAAATTTATTGTTTTCATACACACAACGGTACACAATGTCCATTAAATCAAATCTACGACTACTTTGGGAGTTAAATTATATATCAAAAATTGCAGAAAAGCAGTGGCTTTATAATGATATATAACAATAGTCATTTATTCCATAATGAACTGGTGAAACGTGTGAAATATTAACCATACCCCCTAAACTCAAATTCAAACGGCATCGACTTTTCTCATTCAAATACCGTATTATAGCATCATTGTTTCAATTTCCATGTTCGATTAAATCACATAATGTGGTGTTCGCCTACACTCAAGATGCATTGGCATGTAATGTGTGCACGCCCTTGATGTGTACTCATAAACAAATTTGTATTGTACAGACAACGCTCTCCAGTTGTTCTTGAGAGCAGAGCGCACAGGCGACTGGGAACTCCACACATATTGTGTTCGCAATATGATTCCAGTATTTCACGCAGGTGGTCATTTTGCATACGCAAAAAGTTCTCATCTCTATTTGCAGCAGATGAATGAGCTAACAGAAATAATGCAACAGGATGATTTGAAGTTGTTCACTGAGAAAGGTTACTTTACCATAAGGCGCTCAGATAAATTCTGGAACGGGATATATTCTGATCAGACCATAGAGCAGTGTTTAATGAGAATGTTCAAGCTCCCTGGTGGTCTCACACATGGCAGGGGAATAACCGATAGCACTGTTGCGAAATGGATACATGGACTACCTCTTTGCCTTCCGATATGTAATGCTCTCGAAAATTTTGTTCATGTTCACTCTGGTCATGGCGAACAACATCGGGATCTCCGTCAAAGTTCACAATTGACTGATGCCAATGATATCACCAAATTATTGAACTGGCTCAGAGTGCATTCCCCCTTTCAGAATAGAGATCCACTACAATTAGTCTCTATAGCGACCGGGCTTGTGGCCGACGAAACTGTGAACTGTGACCAAGTTCGCAAAATTGGTGAATGTTGCGTATCGAATGTTGTAAGCAAAACGTTCAACAGCATCAAACTACGACGTGTTGACACTGTGAAGTCTTTCACATCGATGGCAAATAGCATCAAAGTCTGTGGAAGTAAGGTAGTGATTGACCCCACAATTCCGCATCACATGTGTTATTCAGTCACAAGCAGAGATGGAAGAGTATCTCAAATATGAACTCGCCCCGAAACCACCAGCATTGTTTGATTCTGCTGGAATGAGGAAGACACAGAAAAGCACGCTCGGTAAGATCCTCAAAACATACGGTTCCGAGCAAACTAAAATCCCAGAACATTCTCTGTTTGTTGTAGATGGTGGATTTTTATTGAGGGCAGTTGTGTGGCCTAAACAGTCGTCATATAAGGACATATGTACATCATATTCCAATTATCTAGTGAGACATTTTGGGGCGAACGTCGTGGTTGTTTTTGATGGTTATGCTTGTACAATGTCGACAAAGGGCATGGAACAAGCCCGTAGATCTAAAGACAGGTATTCCATTGATATCAATATCTCACCCGAGTTACCAGCCACCACACCCCAATCCGATTTCCTTGCAAATGCCAAGAACAAAACCCAACTGATCGATCTTCTAATGCAGAAGCTATCTGCTATCAATATTCAGTCCAAGCAGGCCGAGGCTGATGCTGATGTACTGATAGCCGAAACTGCACTTGACATCGCTCAAGATGACAACAATGTTGTCGTTGTGGGAACAGACACAGACTTGTTAGTCATTCTTACCTCTCGAGTTCAACTGGGATGTAATATTCACATGATGTATTCCATTACCCCAAACTTACTAGTTTCAGTTAGTGAAATAGCAACCAAAATGGGTGACCATAGAAGCAACCTCCTTGTAGCACATTCTATAAGTGGTTGTGACACTACTTCTGCACTCTTTCGAGTTGGTAAGAAGAAAGTATTCAGTACAATTGTCTCCGATGTTACTAGCGACTCACAACAGTATGTCAACACAATTTTGGCGGATGACAGTACACCAAGTGCAGTAGCCGCTGCCGGGGAACAACTTCTCCTGATCTTATACGGGAGTAAAACTGTTTTCTCTCTCGACCAATATAGATATGTCACTTACAAGCGTTATGTAGCAAAATCTAAACTGAATAAACCCATCGACCTAGCCTCACTCCCACCAAGCAGCGATGCTGCACAACAACATGTCTACAGATGTTATCTCCAGGTCCAACAATGGCTGGGCACTTCGCTTCCTCCGACGGATTGGGGGTGGTCGCTAGACAATGGACTTCTTGTACCGACTGCAGCCACAAAGCCATGTGCCCCTGATAACCTACTGAATCTGATCAGTTGTGGTTGCAAGAGTGCTTGTACAAAAAGGTGTGGGTGTAAGAAGGCAGGACTCTCTTGCTCAGGTTTGTGTAATTGCAGTTCGGATTCTTGTAACAACCACAGAAACACTGTCCTGTCGGAAATTTCTGAGTTCGATGAATAATATGTATATAGGTCATGTCATTTCTGTATATAGCGTTGATAATAGTCAATGTAACTTAATCCATGTTGATTGATTTGTACATTCTGTAAATATTATTTATTGATTTTTGTATATTCTGTAAATATTATTTATTGATCTAATGCTGCCAGACACAGACGTGTCTGTTCGGTCCCAAGCCCGAAAATAGTTGAGTTCTCATGCTGATGAATTTTATGCCAAAAGGGGAACTCGGCCAGAAGCAGAGGGGGTCTTCCATAATGTCTATTTTGTAAGCAATGATAAAAGTCTTCAAATGGTGGTGGATTTTTTATCGTCTGTCCAACTAACATCCCGTTCTGTACTACGACCCTTTGGGCAAATCCGTTAGGAAAATCGTCATTTTTTGCGTAAATCTGGTACTTTTTTGTGAATTTTCAATAATTTTTCGCAGAAATTGTCACAGAATGCACATTTTCCTCTAGGTAAATGTATATTAGACATTATGTAGCTCGAAATACGCGTAAACAAAAATACAGTTGGATCAATTCGAGGTTACAAAGTTCGTGCAATTTTTTTTTATTTTTTTCAAACGCGTTTTCGAAAAAAGGCTGTAGAAAAAAAAGCTCAACTGGGATTTTAGGGGACTTTTGTCTAATCGTTCAGTGACATGTACTCGACATTCCCTGAAAAAATCAGCTTTCTCCGATTTTTTTCCCTAGTGAAACCTAATGTTCTTGGGCTATTAACTGTGAGCGCCACTTTAACCCACCCCTCAATTCTTTAGTACAGTCTACACCTCATGTTATTTTTATTGAAAACATAGCATACAGGGAACAGAAATTAACATATTCCCAAGTATCCCAATTCTTGTCTTATTTCATAATCCTTTCATAAATTTTGAACATTATCCTTTTCATCAAACACAACACACAGACAAATTAAGCTACAGTGTCATTGACACTTTCATTAAACAAATGCCAGGAATATTTATCAATACCGAAATTTTGGTAGTTTAAGATTCCCTCAGTACAGTAGATCGGTATTGACTCTATACTGATATGGAATGGTATTTATGAAAAACCACCCATCTTTAATTTTGTTTGTCGACATTGGCTGGGTTCATGCATGCTGTACAAACTCCTTGGAAGTAATGGAAAACTGCCACTTCGTTTTCCAGAACCTGGAAAATTTGGTTCCTTGATTGGGCTTTGAAACAGTATGAAAATTGGATTTTTATATTGAAGTTTTATCCCAAATCATTGAAGTTGAACCACTGATATATCCTGTCAGCTGTATACATGTATTATAGAACTACTGCGTATAGAGGATTGGAACGATAGAAGTGAGGTATCAGCCCTATCAGTCAGGTTTGTTTAAAAATGTTTATTGCTGCACTTTCGAGGGCCACCCCTTGTTGTGTCATTGGGCAAGGCACTTGATCCCGGTTGCGTACATGGGGGCACGATGATGTCGTGTACTAAGGTGTACTGCATATCGATGGTGCACATGTCTTCAACCGCTGTAACCCTGCTTGAGTGGAGCTTGAACAGAGTTAGAATGTTGAGGAGCTGACCGTTGCTTGGCGATGCTCGGTGGTTCTTTCCGAGTACTCCGGCTTCCACCACCCATAAAACTGTCATGGTCACGATTAGCCATTGTGCATAAGTTTATGACCTTAAACACCAATAAATAAATAAATGCTGCAATTTTGAAGTTGCAAAGTCGACAATTCGAATAGTGTCAATCAATAGCTAGTATATTGGTTTATATCTCAGTTTATAGTGTGGGAAGTGATGAGGTGAAAAATGCACTCTACACGTGTCTTTCAATAATCAGGAGTACTATTATAGAAAAAAACTTTTTCTTTTGATGACATATTCATTACCTGTGATTCGTTTCGAAGTTCAGTTCGAAATTTGATTTGTTTTCACTAATTCGATTTGATATTTGATTCGATCAAAATTGGCAATTCGCAGATCCCTAGAGTCATCCATAGAAAATGGGTAGGAGTCATCCAATTTTGGGTCTTGTTTGACTGGAGTGAGTTGTCTTAGGCACAAAATGTCTAACATACATTACCTTGCTGCTGTATGTTTTAATTCCCTCAAGTAATTGTGATACAATAATCAAAATCATGGGAAATGATGCTGAATGCACTCAATTTTAGCTTAACTTGACAAAGTCAAGTTAAGCCACTGTCGTCACTCTTAGAAAAGTCTGTGAGTCTGTAAATCTGTTCCCATTTTCTTTAGCACAGGCTACACCCTGTAGTTCTTGTCTGATAATCACAAAATTTCATATGCAGGTTCGAGGCCATGTCTAGATGAGAACATCCCCTTTTGGTCGCAATCGGTCACCTGTGATGGCTACGTGAGCCCGAGACCCGCAAACCTTTAGCACAGTCTGCAAATCGTATTTATGAAGGGATTTCATTGTAACTTGGTAGGATGAGTCTGTATAATGTCTAGATAAGAACGTCCCCTTTTGGTCGCGATTGTTCAACTGTGACAGCTGCGCAGACTCAAAACCTGAAAACCTTTAGCACAGTCAACAGGTCGTATTTATGAAGGGATTTTATTGTAACTTTGTAGGATGACTCTGTATAATATCTAGATGAGAACATTCTATTTTGGTCAGGTTCAGTCAACTGTGACGGGTGCAGGGGCCATAAACTATATTCCTTTAACACAGTCTACAGCCTGCATTTATGAAGGGATTTCATTGCAAATTTTCAGAACGTCTTATTTTGGCTGTGATTAGTGAACCATGAGGGCCGCACAGGCACGTGACCTAGATTTGTTAAGCACTGTCTCCAAACATCTTTTTGAAGCGGTTTTATTGTAACTTGGAAGGATAACTCAGTATGAGGTCTACATGAGACTGTCCTATTTTGGTCACGATCGGTGAGCCGTTACCTCCACCTTGTCACATGACCTAGATTCCTTTAGCAGTGTCTGCTTGTTTTTTTAGCTCATCTTGATGAAGTCAAGCTGAGCTAATCTCATCGCTCTCCGTCCGTCATCCGTCAACACTATGTTTTGGTCTTCTCCTCCAAAGCCACTGGGCCAATTCAAGTGAAAGTTTGTGTGAGTGATGGTCCCAAAGGGGCATTTCATTTTTATCCCCCTGAAAAAAAATTTCGGGGGATATAGTCGTCACGCGTTTTTTTTTGTCCGTCCGTCTGTCCGTCCGTACGTCTGTCCGTCCGTCCGTTTACATTTCGTTTCTGGATGATAACTTCCCTTGAAATAGTTTGATTGTAACCAAACTTGATATGTGGCTTAAACATATAAAAATACAGGTCAAGTTCGAATCCGGGTTCATCCTGATTAATTTTTTCAGAGTTATGCCCCTTTTTAATTTAGAAAATCTTATGATTTTTGGTTTCCGGATGGACCACACTTTTTTCGGGGGGATCAGCAGCCCCGTGGATGTGGCAGCCCTCTAGTTGTTCAACTCAGCATGCCCAGCCCCATAGGGAGGGAGTGGGGGAAAATGCTCCAAAATATTTTAAAAATCTTCTTCTCAAGAACCAGTGTGTACAATGACTTGATATTTGCTATGGAGCTTCCATATGAGGTGTAGAATCAAGTTTCTTCAAACGAAGTTCATGAAGTAATATTTGGCTTTGTAATAGGAGGGGTAAGATTTTTGGCCCCGCCCAAAATTTCTATTTTCTGAACCGATGGTCCGGTATGAACCAAATTTGGTTTGTGGTAGTATTAGGTCATAAGTACTTGACCCATGCAAAAAAAAAAATTCCCGCATCCCCATGGGAACCCTGGGAGCTAAAAATAGAAATATTTTCAAACGCCCATATTTCCCAAAACCCACGGAGCAGAGAGCTTTTATTTGGTATGAAGTATCCTTATGACCAGTAGAATTGTATGGTAAAAAAAAATTGCCTTCGGTTATGTTAGGGTGTTCTGTAATGGGCATCGAAAAAATACTGAGTCAGCATATTTGCAAAAATTTAAAAAAATCTTTTCTCCAGAACCAATCATCAGAATCTTTTGATATTTGGTATACAGCATTCATAAGAGGGGCGGGGGGGGGGGGGGGGGGGGGGGGGGGGGAGGGGGGGGGTCAGATAAAAGATCTTCTTCTTCAGAACCACCAGTCAGAATCTTTTAATATTTGGTATACATAGTTGTTATGAGGGTCAGATTCTAGATTGTTCAAACCAAGTCCCTAGGTTAATATTTGGGCTTCCTATGGAAGCCCAAATTTTATCTTTGTGCAATATGGAGGGTAATTTAAAAAAATCTTCTTCTTCAGATCCATCAGTCAGAATGCTTTGATAGTTGGTATGCAACATCTCTATGGGGGTCAGATTCAAATTTGTTCAAATCAGATCCCTAGGTATATATTTGGGCTCAATATGGTAGCCCAAATTTTTACTTAGTGCAATATGAGGAAATTTCTTTAAAAATCTTCTTCTTCAGATCCACCAGTCGGAATGCTTTTATATTTGGTATACAGCATCTCTTGGGGGGTCAGATTCCAGGTTGTTCAATTCGAGTGCCTAGGTTAATATTTGGGCTCCATATGGGAACATGAAATTTAACTTAGTACAATATGAGGGAATTTCTTCAAAAATCTTCTTCTTCAGATTCACTTGTAAGAATGCTTTCACATTTGGTATACAACATCTCTAGGGGGGTCAGATTCAAGTTTGTTCAAATCGGATCCATAGGTTAATATTTGGGCTTGCTATTGTAGCCCAAATTTGAACTTAGTGCAATTCGAAGAAATTTCTTTACAATTTCTCTTCTTCAGATCCAACAGTCAGAATGCTTTCATATTCGGTACACAACATCTCAGGTAGAGGTGCAGGCTGCAAGCCGAGAGGTCCTCGGTTCGAATCCCACCTGCGGCAACCGCGTTGTGTCCTTGGGCAAGACACTTCATCCCCATTGCCCGTGTGGGGGCACGATGACGCCGTGTACTAAGGCGTACTGCACGTCGATGGTACGCATGTCTTCAACCAATCTAACCCTGCCTGTTCCGCAGTGCGGAGTTACGATGTTGGGAAGCTGGCAGCTGCTCGTCGTTGCTCGGTGGTTCTTTCCGGGTACTCCGGCTTCCTCCACCCGTCAAACTGTCACGGTCATGATTAGCCATTGTGCATAAATATGTGACCTTAAACATCAATAAATAAATAAATACACAACATCTCTAGGGAAGTCAGATTAAATGTGTTCAAATCAAGAGCCTGGGTTACTATTTGGGCTCTCTATGGGAGCCGGAATTGGCCATTGTGCTGAAGAATTGAAAATTGTGTATTCAGTACCCTCTAGAGGTACTAAGATTAATCCACATAGGTTGTATCAAGGGGCTTCATAGGGGAACTCTACATTTTACTTATGATCAACTGATGGAAAGGCATGATGCCCAGATTATTTTTGTCACTCCTGAGGGACTCAAGGATTGACAGTGTAGCCTATGGAGAAGGCTTGCTTACTGTAGACTCATTCTTGGACTCTGTTTAAATTGTGTTCTGTACAAGATGAGCGCTTCAGGCCCCGTGGGGCCTCTTGTTTTTGGAAGGGATTTCATTGTAACTTGGTAGGATAACTTGGTATGATATCTAGATGAGACTCTCCTATTTTGGTCATGATCAGTCAACCGTGGCCACCGAACTGTCATGTGACATATATTCCTTTAGCAAAGTCTACGAGTTATATTTATGAAGGGATTTCATTGTAACTTGATTGTATGACTTGGTTTGGAATTATTTTACTGCAACTTGTTAACTTTGGTTGCCATACATTAACTGTGAGGGCCACATTAACCCAGGCTTCATTTCTTCAGTACAGTCTGCACCTCAAATTATTCTGATTGAAAATATAGCATATAAGGAACAGAAATTAACATATTCTCAATTATCACAATCCTTATTTCATAATCCTTTCATAAACATTGAACATTATCCTTCTCATCAAACACTTCACACAGTCAAGTTAAGTTACAGTGCCATTGACACTTTTATTTCACATCAGTATCACTGCTTCAATCTCGACCGTCTTATTTTCTGTCTTGAAGATATAACCAAATTTATGCCTTGGATCATGAAAAATTCTCAGTACTGTGATCACAAAAGTGGTATTTTTCTCAATCAGATTGCGATCAGGTCAGTCATTCAATTTTGAGGCGAGCTGTCGCTCTTGCATACCAGTGCACCTGCAATTTTTACTTTTTGCAAGTAGATTAACTCTTAACTAAGGGAGCACGGTGACTCAGTGGTTATGGCATTGGACTTTAAACCTAAAGGTCAACAATTCGATCCCTGCCAGGTTTGACTACATTGTGTCCTTGTGCAATGGATGTAATCCTGATTGCCCACAAGTGGGCACAGTGGCCCTGTATATTAAGGCATACTGCACGTCGATAGTGCACTTGTCCCCAATCAATGCTCACCCTGCTTGTGTGGAGTTAGTACATTGGGGAGTCTAACACTGAGTGCTCACTGGTGCTTAGTGGTTCTCTCCGGGTACTCCGGCTTCCTCCACCCGTTAAACTGTCTGACATCAGGTGATCCTGGATGAGGGAAAAAAAAATTTAAATCAGAATTTTGATATTATGTTTTCTGTAAAGAGTTAAAATCTATTCGTTGGGAAATAGCCCACGTAATACAATGCATGCACGAAAATGTGAACATTACACTATGAATTATAAACTGAAGCATAATCCGGTATAAGTATTTCCATTAGTTCCTCGTGTGGTGATTAGTCAACAACCAAAAGTTGAGTTGAAGTCAACTAGTTGGCACCCCACTTTCTGCCACGGAGATTTACATAGCAATACCTCTGCAGTTGAATATTTTTCTTCACTTGTGCACTTTACTGATGCCAGTTCATAGGTGACATACAGTACGTGGAGAGTGGATTGTAACTAAATCACCCGTGGAGTGGAGTTATCACCCAAGCTATAACTTTCAAATTTTGTACATATTGACAAAAAACACAAGCAATGTTTCAGCCAATGGACCTCCGGGTTAAACCCGGAGGTCCATTGACTGAAATTTTGCTGGTGCTGGTTATGCTTTGCAACAAATTTGCAATTATTGCTTGGGTGGAATCTCCACTCTGCGGGTGATTTAGTGATAATACACTCTCCACGTACTGTACATATGCACAATGGGCAATATTTGGATTATATTTTGGTGATAAGTTGATAACAAACTGTCCATTTCATTAGACACCTGCGTATAAGATAATCTGATTAATGATTCAATCCAAGGTATCAACCGACTGCAGATGTGAAAAGCAACCGTGATGAACGATTAACCACCTACTTTCTGTTATCTTGTCGTTGCGACAGTCACATTTGTAATAAAGTAAGTGGCACAGGAATCTCTCTATAATAAAAATTTTATGGTATGGAGACATGTTCAAATAACTACGCCATTAAAAGTATTAAGGCCTGTACAGTGCGACCACTGTCTGTGGATTCAAAGAAGCCAACACAACATAAGTTAACTTTTAGGTCTACTTTGATCTTGACAGTCTGTGTCAGTTATCTCATTATTGGTGTTGTTGATGTCACTCTCTCAACGGAAAATCATTTTAACTCTTCCTCAGTGGACCTTGCATCAAATTTTGTTTCGTTGTAATGTTTTTATTGGAAATACTGCATGTTCCGACTAGTTTATGCAGAAATCTTGCGTCAGCATTGGGCGGTATCAGCGCAGACAATGACTAGTCAGCTAATCGTTTTAACACCAATAGTTGCTTGAATCCTGCACATGAAACTAACTAACCCTGAACATTTTTACAGCCTTAGTCATTGTATATTTTCATGAAGTGTGTGGTTTGGCAGTCGTTCAACTAATCCTGTTTAATGCCCATGGTTAGCCTGTGGATGTAAGCTTACCAACTAACTCTGTGCAATCCACAGGGTTAGTCAAACTTTTCTTTCAGGTTATAAATAAAATCATCTCTATTATGTAACTAAACCTGTGTGTTGCACAGCCTTAAGTGAGTATATACATTTTCATGTAGAGTATGATATGGCTGTAACTACCAAATTTTTATAAGCAGAAAGTTTAACTAACCCTGTGCATTGCACAGGGTTAGTCAAACTTTCTGGTTGTAAAAATGTTTCAAAATTAACTGAGTAACTAACACTGTGCACTGTACAGCCTTGGTATACATATAAATCTCATCTGTAGTAACTCCTTGCACAATGTAATGGCTCGACCCAGTCTGTAATATTCTCAAGAAACATTTAAACTTAGCTTATAACCTCTCTTTGAAATGGATTGTGGAAAGTATTAATAATCAATAAATCAATGTTCAGAAATTTGTCCTCAATAGAAAATGCTGTAATTAACTTTTTACCTCTTGAATCGACCACATCCGTCCATGTAATTTACAAATTAACCCTTTACCCAACACAGACGATTTCTAAATTTATTATTTTAAATATAATTTTTTAACTTTTTTCAAAAAAATTTCAACAAAACCATATCATGTGACCCCTCTTTGGAACGAGCTCAACGAGCTCGTTCCAAAGAGAGGTCACATGATATGGTTTTGTTCAAATTTTTTAGAAAATTTTTTTTTCTTTTTCAGCTGCTGAATTTGCATATTACGCGGGCGGATCGGGCGATTCGTTGGGTAAAGGGTTAAACAGTTGAAAAAACTGTATTTTATCGAAAATTTCAACAAAACCAAGTTTCTTGATCAACACGTAGTATTATCTAACAAGACTTGTTCGAAAGTAAGATAAATTGGTTATTACCGTCAAGTGGGTTTCCAAGTTGGTAAGATAAATTTGTTCTTGGGCTGTGCATAACGTAATCCCCCATTCAGTGTTTCACTTGTACAAAAATCGCCAAAGTTTATAGTAGAGTTTCAGCTGTGTGTTTCTTTGTTTTATTTTTCAGGTTTAATGCATTTTTGGGTCATATAAAGATACCATCATGGCAAAAATTGGTCTAGTCTAATTTATTTCTCCGAGTTGGTGATTTATTATCTCGCCAAGTTGGTGATTTATTAGCTCACTGAGTTGGTGATTTATTAGCTCATCCGTGAACAGGGTGTTTGCACCTGCTCCTAAACTGCTGAACCAATTTTAGTTGAATTTTGAGGTGATTGCTTGTTCTGACATCGCATTTTGTTTTTGTTCAAATCAGCGTGTCCAGCCTCATAGGGAGGGGGTGGGGGAAAATGCTCCAAAATTTTTAAAAAATCTTCTCATGAACCAGTGGGAACAATGACTTGATATTTGGTATGGAGCTTCCTTTTGAGGTGTAGAATCAAGTTTGTTCAAAAGAATTCTGTGGATCAATACTTGCCTTTGTAACCACTGAACCAATTTTAGTTAAACTTGAGGTTGATTACTTGTATGGACATCGCATTTTGTTTTTGTTCAAATCAACGTCCCATAGGGAGGGTGTGGGGGAAATGCTCCAAAATTCTTAAAAAATCTTCTCATGAACAAGTGGGTACTATGACTTGATATTTGGTATGGGGCTTCCTTTTGAGGCGTAGAATCAAGTTTGTTCAAACAAAGTTTTGTGGATCAGTATTTGCCCTTGTAATGGGAGAGGCAATATTTTTGGTCCGCTCAAAATTTCTAAATTTAATATGTGGTATTATTGAGTCATAAGAACTTGATTCATGTCAAAAAAATTTTTCCTGTGTCCCCATGGGAACCTCAGGAGCAAATATAGAAATATTTTCAAATGTCCATATTTCCCAAACCACACAGAAGAGAGAACTGCTATCTGGTATGAAGCATCCTTAGGACCAGTAGAATTGAATGGTAAAAAGAATTGCCGTCGCTTGTTTCAGGGTGATCTAAAAGTGTGTGTGTGTGGGGTGCAATAAAAAAATGCTGAATCAAATATTTTTCTCCAGAACCAAAGGCCCGAATCTTTTGATATTTGGCATACAAATGGGGGGTGGGGGAGGGGGGAGGGGTGGGGGGGGTTTGGTCAGATACAAGTTTGTTAAAATGAAACTCCTTGGTTCATATTTGGTCTCAATACAGCAGCCTAAATTTTTAACTAAGGGCAATATGGGGAAAGATCTTCAGATCCACCAGTCAGAATGCTTTCATATTAGGTATGCAACATATTTTTTTTTGGTGGGGGGGGGGGGGGGGAATCAGATTCAAGTTTGTTCAGTTCGGGTCTCTGGGATAATTTTTGTGCTCTCTGTTCAGATCCACCAGTCAGAATCTCCTTTCATATTTGGTATACAACATCTCTAGGTGGGTCAGATTAAAGTTTGTTCAAATCGGGTCCCTGGGTTAATATTTGGTCTCCCTGTGAGAGGCTAAATTTCAGCTTTAAAAATTTTCTTCTTCAGATCCACCAGTCAGAATGCTTTCATATTTGGTATACAACATCTCTAGGGTGGTGAGATTCGATTTTGTTCAAATCGAGTGCCTGGGTTAATATTTGGGCTCCCTGTGGTAGCCCAAATTTTAACTTAGTGCAATATGAGGACTTTTCGTTGAAAATCTTCTTCAGATCCACCAGTCAAAATACTTTCATGTTTGGTGTACAACATCTCTGAGTGTGTGTGTGTGCGTGTGTGTGTGGGGGGGGGGGGGGGGGGGGGGATCACATTCAAATTTGTTCAAATTGAGTCTCTGGGTTCATATTTGGGCTTCCTATGTGAGCCCAAATTTTAACTTGGTGCAGTATGAGGGAATTTCTTTAAAAATATTCTTCAGATTTTCCTTTTAAAATCCATTCATATTTAGTATACAGCATCTCTAGGTGATTCAGATTCAAATTTGTTTGAATCAAGTGTTTGGGTTAATATTTGGTCTCCCTATGGGAACCCAAATTGTAACTTAGTGCAATGTGAGGGAATTTCTTTAAAAGTTTTCTTCTCAAAAACCATCTGTAAGAATGTTTTGTTATTTGATATACAACGTCTCTAGGGGGGTCAGATTCAAGTTTGTTCAAATTGAGTCCCTGAGTTAATATTTGGGTTCCCTGTGGGAGCCTGATCTTTAACTAAATGCAATATGAGGGAATTTCTTTAAAAATAATCTTCTCCAGATCCACCAGTCAGAATGCTTTTGTATTTGGTATACAGCATCCCTAGGGAGTGAAGTTCAAGTTTGTTCAAATTGGATCCCTGGGTTAATATTTGGGCTCCCTATGGGATCCCAAATTTCAGCTTAGTGCAATATGCGGAAGTTTCTTTAAAAATCTTCTTCAGATCCACCAGTCAGAATGCTTTTACATTTGCTATACAGCATCGTGGTGGTGGGAGGGAAGGACTCAGACTCATGGGGTTTGTTCAAGTTAAGGTCCTAGGTTGATATTGGGTCTCCCTAGATTTGCATTACTGGAAATCGGGGCATTATTTCTGTAGTAGCTTACCAGTACCAGAAAAAAACCATCTGGCATGGACATAGAGTTTAAAAAATAAGTAAATAAAACTTCATTCCTCTGTAGTGTTAAGTAACTATAGATTAGTGCTGTGTGGTATTGAAATTTCAGGTTCGGTATCGGTATATTTCAGGTAAATACCTCTGTTTTGGTTCGGTATTTGGTATATGCTCAGAACATTGAAAGTAGTGGCAAACTGACCCAATTTCCCAACATTCAACCATATAGAAACTTAACAGGTTCAGCGCTGACATCTCATGAACTTGACAAGTTAATTCAACTGTGATAACTGATTAGCTTGGCAAGGTATTTAATGAATCACTCTATTCAGTGTGAATCATCACCCTGAATCAATTGATTCATTAAATAACTTGCCAAGCTAATCAGTTGGCCTCTATGTCCTTCGTACTATGCCTCTCCCCTAATAAATCAGGTAGAAGAAACATATATGTTCTTCAACATCAAGCTTTTCAGTAAGTTTTCACTAGTAGTAACACTCTTGGTCATTCCTTCCCCCCTTATCTTTTAAAGTGGCCACAAGATTAATGTCCACGTGTCCTGTGAATCCAGTGTTCAATATCCACACAAATATGCAAGTAAATTGAAGTAATGTAACTGTAATTAATCTCTCTCTATGATAATCCCAGTTGTGAAAACATTGTGCAATCATTGCCAGTCATTGATAAACATGCAAATTAATGTGTTTTATGACATTCATCTAGTTGCAATTATTGGGTATTTTGAGTGGAATCACTCTTTAGGTGTTCACTAACTTCACTTCTGGTTCCTGGCTTTATACACGTTTCTGAAAATTCCAGAGAATCCATGATTTTCCATGACAATTTAGGGCAAATTTTCATTTTCCATGAGAAAAAAAAATGTACAAATCGATGATTTACTAATAGCAGCAAATCATTTTCAAAGCATTTTCTGCACCTACAATCGATCAAATGAACTTCGATAATGCTAAATCTGATGTTGCCTGTTGGCTTCTGTACATTCCTTGTTTTTTAATGTGTCTGAAAATTAAGATCAATTGCATCTTTCCAGACTGCGCTGGTGTGCAATATAAATTATGTATTCGAAAAAAAATAAAGCAGATGATCGGGTAGTGAAGTTTGGGGGCTTGTATTTTAATAAAATGATCAGTTGTTAAAAGTATCTGCAACTCAAAATAACAATGCTTTATTGATAGAAATGCTATAAAAATACAATCGCAGAGAAGTGATAACTGCAGGCAGTATTACCGTTTGTAAATTGTATGTCAAGCTGTCAATGTATTGAAGTGTCAACACCAGTGGATTATTTCCAACCAACTGTCAACCAGTCAACCACCCACCTGACCCCTAATGGTCCCTGTGAATAAATCGCACAGTAATTTCCAGAAAATATATTGAATCAGCCAGAATGTTAGAAATACTGGAACCAGGCCGTATTTCTTCAGAAATGGAAGTACCGAAACCATACCAAAAATTTGGTATACCACACAGCTCTACTATATATGCCAATTAAATCCTTTCAGCAACTGTTGTCAAGTGTGTGCCTGAGTCCTCATGGGGCCTCTTGTTTGTCATATAATTACTGTTATAAAAACAGTAACCTCGACATGTGTAGTCAGTTTTTGATGAGTGCCTGTAAAAACGTTCTCTTTGTGAATGGAATGTTTGCACATGTTGGCAGAAATTAATGTGTCTGATACAAATTTGTATCAGTCTAGACGTTTTATCTTGTATTACACACCTGTTCTATGTGATCCCCATCTACAGCAAAACAAAACCATGCGGAAAATGAAAATCTGTTCCGCACGTGTTGAACGGGAATTGTTGACAAGACTACTTTTTAGGTAGAAGCGAAATTTCAGTGGAATTTTCTACAAATCGTTCAATGCAATTACAATTTGAATAGCTAGCAATGGCTGAAAATCATCCCCTGAGTTCCAGTGTATTCTATGTGACAGTAGACACACAGAACACATTGGAACTTAGAGGACGAAAGAGTAACACAGGATCCCCTCGCAAATTTGGTTGGCAATAAAATTTGTTCTTTCTGTTGAAAGTTCTCAAATAAATTGCTGAGTGAGTGTCCTTTTATTAATTGTTTTTATAGATGGGAAGACATGCAATAAACACAGAATGGTACACGTGTGTGAATGGGTTTATCGATATGGCACGTGTGCCATTGCGGTAGGATAAAACTTGAGGCCTGCAGCCTCTCATTTTATCCTTCTGCGCTGGCACTCTTGCCTTATCGATTAATCCCTTCACATGCTTGTGTAGTTCTGTGTATGTATCGGGGGGAAAAATTGATTGATTGTAAGATAAATATATTTATTATGTTTCAGACCAAAAAGAAACAAAGATGGAAACAGATAGTAAAATTGTGAAGTTTGATAAGGTAACCAGACGTGATGAGCATGGACAGTATCCAGCATGGATGAACAATCGGGCAATCAGGAAACACAAACGAAAAATTGGTGAGAGAAAAAGGAAAAGATAGTGAAGGATTCTATAAATTGTTTTTTAACTGTTAAAAACAAGTGAAAAACAACAAATTAGTTCTGCAAAAGTGATTTACTGCTACAGCCATTTGAAATCGAAACAAAAGTGAGACTATTCTATTGGTAATTTGGATTTCCACTGAAATACAAGAAGATGAATTTATGCTCCTGATGGACATTAACAATTTCTGCGAACAGCTGTGATGTGAAGTACAAGAACCGTGACAAACTTTCAGTTCATGGACCACCAACTAGCACCAAGTGGTCCATAAAAAGAAGGTTTGTTTCTGCTTCTTGCACTTTTCGAAAATTATAGTTAACTCCTTACAGGGATCACAAAAGCAATCTTTTTTCTAGAGGAGATCACTTACCCCGGTGGGGAAGAATTCCTAAATAAAGAGAATTGCAAAATCAAGTCTGCAGAAAGAAAAAGAAATGAAAATAGTTTTTCAGATTCAGTGTTCTAACAATTTTTGACTGGCGAGATTAACTACAGTGCAGCCCGAGATTCGGGAGGAAAGCCAGTGATGTGGCTAGAGGTTTCTGATTGGGTGGGGGTGGGGAGGGTGTAGGGTAGTGAATTTCCAACCAGAGGGAGGGACTAGGAGGGGAACTCCCCTCCCAGTCCCTCCCCCTAGTTGGAAATTCACTACTGAGAAAACTTTTGAAAATGAAACAATGGAAGGGGGCATAAAATTGATTCTATTAACTGTTTATGATAGAATTATCAGGTTATTATTATTATTTGGTATTATTCTGGGAATTGAATATGTGCTAAACAGATGCTCAAGTTCATTCATGATGTGATTTTCTTGAAGTGCATTCCGAGGATTTTTTTTTTATTACGATAAGTAAACATACTATAAAAATCTAATACCGATTGACATCATAATTATGAAACTCGATATTGTGTACACTGTAGCTGTAATTTGTAACAGTTTGAATTTTTGCTGATTTCAAATTGAGTTGGAATTCTGGCAAGTAAAGCTCTAAAATCCCAATAGATGGAATTTCCAACTACTCATAACTTGTCCTCTGAATTTCCAACTATAGGAAATTTTGGCGAAGATTGGGGGGGGGGGGGGGGGGGGGAGGGGGGGCTGTCACCACACCCCTGAATAAAGCAAAAAGAGAATTTCAACTGGATCATGACTCAGTCATGGCCTGCTTGAAATTTTTTGTCTGCTTTCGTTATAACTGTGCTGTATCTAAACTCTATTAGAACACAACTCTTTAAAGAGATTTATGAATAACGAAGAAAATTTTGCCTCAACACATTGCTTTTCATTTAGCATCCTGATCCGAACTCCATTGCCAATGGTTACATCAAAATAAGTTTGGGAATTGCTTCTACTTTCTTTATCATAGGGAACAGATATGGTAAAACAAATGCTTGTACTTGAATATTTAGATCTTCTGTGTTTTGAAATACTTTTCTCGATATAATTGTAACATAGTCCATGAAATTTTACTCAAATAAATCATTGTTCAGTTTTGTTCTACTCACTCATCATCACCCCTTTTCAAATGTCAACAGAAGAAAATTCTCAGTACTCATTCTGTCAAGAATTAAGGATAGAATACACCCACAAAAATAACTTGCAGCCAAGTATAATGCAAATGAGCAAACTGTCCCGAAACCCAGACATTTTCCCCATGGACATTTGCACCGGTTGCATTTTTCAAGAAAACGGATATTTGCCCCAGATGTACATTTGCCCCAGTACATAAATCAGAGGAGAACATTTCCCCCCAAATAGATTTATCGGTTGAAAATGGGTGGAAATAATTGGGTGTACTTGAATAGTGAAACTGTTCATGTTAACCACAAACATTGTCAGTAATGTGAAAGAAACTGTTTACTTTAATAACATGAAAGATGCCGGTTATGTGAGTATTCTTTAGTAGGTGAAGTTTTACTATTAAGGAATTCTGACTAGTGGGCTTTGTACATTTTATTTGGTGCTGCTAACATGGTAGTCTCTATGAGGTGGCTACACTGCCCCTCCCACACTGAGGCCTGGAGGTGTGGTAGAGGCAGTGGGGCCATCTTACAGAGACCACTAGCAAAGGCAGACATCTGAACAAATGTAGGTTTTAGGAATGGGCTGTTGTGGTAATCATTATTTTCTAAGGCTGGGAGGGCTAGTTTTCACCCGCCTTCATTTTTTAAGGCGAGCAGTGGGTGAGCAAATAAATCGCTCTCCTGATAACGCCAGACCTTTTTATTATCTTATTGGGGCAAATGTCTGGTCTTGAATTTAGCAACCAGGGCAAATGTCGGGTCTTCAGTTTAGCAACCGCGGCAAATGTGCACATGGCAATTGTCCATTTGGGTCAAATGTCCACTCTGCTATCAGGGCAAATGTCTGCGGGACAGTTGTCTATATCCCAAGAGTCCCACTTCTGTTTTGATTACACGTAACTCATTCTTGACAGTGTGTTGATTCTCTAATGTAAGTTTTCATCTAGTCAACTGATGTCAGAAGGTTGAGTGATAATATCAAAACAAAGTGACACAATAATAATAATTCTTTGGCTTTCCACTGATTTGTCACTGTCCTCTAATGAGGAGGCCTACATTAACCTAGTCTCCTGTCCAGCTATCCCTCCCTCACTCTCCCTTTTAATTATCCAGCATTCAGTCAAAAAGTGTTTCATAATTCCCCCCACCAGCTCTTTCTCGATCTCTCAAACTGTACCATTTTCCTCATGTAATTCCTCATCTACTTATCCTTCCTGTTTTCATCTCATTTTTCCATTAGTTTTCTAAGGAGTCTTGTTCTACTTGGCAAATATTCAGAGCATTCTAAAATGAATTTTTCCAGGGTCTCTGTTACTCCTAAATTACACATTTGGCATACTCTCTCCTCACCTTTCATTATTTTTCCCCTCAACTCCAGTGACTTCCATCTTACTTGGAACAACAAAGACCCCCCCCCCCCCCCCCCTTCGTAATCCTCGAACACCATTCCCCTGATAAGGCTGTTCCCCTGCTTCAGTCCCCCTTCTGGATCTTCAGTCTTTTTGAAGAGTAATTATGGCTCCCCTTCACCGAAGGGAGACATATTGTTTTACCCCAAATTCTTCTCCTCCTCGTTCTTGTTCTTGTTGTCTCATACAACCGTGTCTGGGCTAGAACTTTTGAGCTCACCTGACTGAAAGTCAGTGTGAGCTTTTGCCATCACTTTGCGTCCGTCGTCCATTAACTTTCGCGACTCGGTCTTCTTCAAAACCACTAGCCCAAACCCAAACAAATTTGACATACAATATTTTGGGGGTATCCTCTTTCCAGTTTGTTAAAATGAACTCAGTGCCCCCACTGGGGTGGGAGTGATGCCCCAAAAGCATCAATTTCTCCTGAAATCTTCTTCTTATGAACCACCAGTCAGAATGCTGTGATATTCGGTATGTAAGCTCCTTTGGTACTCAAGATTCAATTTTGTTCAAAGAAATTTTCTCTGTCAATATTTGGGCTTGCTACGGGAGGATCCCCATTTTGTGCTCCGCCCAAAATTTCTATATTTTTATACTGTACCAATGACCCAGACTTAGCTGGTGCTAACTCCAACAAAACCAGGGCCAAACACAAATTTTGCCCCCCAATCCCCAAAATTTGCATCCAAAACAAAAAGAAATCATGTCCTAAAGGACCTCCATAGTACGCCTCTACTGTGCATGCGCAGTGACGCAGTCATCCCGAAATTGGCGCCAATTATCATTCTCTGTTTGGCCCTTCATCACTCAACATCTCACTGATCTTTGTGCTTGTAAATCTCAGTTTAAAGGATGCCAGACACATAATTTTTGGAGAAAATGTGATTCTAAGGAGGATAGAAGGAGGAGAGGAAAAAGAAGTGGCAAAAAATAATCAGGGCTGTACTTAAAATTTTTTGATGAAATTATGTTAAGTTGCCTATTTTCGAGGCATGGGCCTCTTGTTGTCATTCTTGCTAATTGTTGCACTGCTTATTCAGTGTTTCCTCTCCCCTAGCCTTCTAAAGTCCCCCCTGGCAATTCTCCCATGCTTTTGGCATATTTTTGAGAAGTTTCATTTCTAAAATTTCCTGGGAGAGTTGCTTGGTTACAGAATGTTTTCTGTTATTTTCCCCATAGTTACGTTTTCACCCATGGGTGTATAACGTTTGTGTTCTTCATCTTCCATCTGATGTTCTACAGATTCTCCCCTGGGAGTCTCTGTTTTGCATCAGATAGAGTGTAATTGATGACTGATTCCGGGCCAGTTTTTTCAGTGCCTGGAGTCATGTTTTCTAGTGTGTTTACACTGTTTGTTTTCATTGGCAACAGCCTTTTTTGAGGGGGGCTGTTTGCCTTTGTGGTAGTTTATCTCATTATAAGATACATTTATATTATCCGAAAGTGTCTCATTAATTATTTTATATAAATTTAAAATTTTTGACCACACTTTGCCATCGGATCCATCGGGGCTCAACGTTACTTTTCAGCAACTTGGGCTTCTCTGAAAAAATATTTTTTCAAAATTATTTTGTTTTGCAATTGTTTTTTCATTTATTAATGGATCATGTTATTATGTATCTTTGTGTCAGGGTTTTTTGCGAGTAACTAGGACTTATTGTTGTTCTTTCACAATGAAGGGACATTGTTCAAATTGTAATAGGAAGAAATCTTCCTCTGACTTTCATGATCATTGTATTAATTGTAGTCAGTGTTCTCGCATTAATCCCTGTCCTATATGTGAACATTGGGATGAGAAACATTGGAAACGTGTGTCACGATATGTTGTTTCTGGAGAAAGAGCGATGCCGGCTCTTTCTCCACAAGGTCACTCTACTCTCCCAGTTTCTATTTCAGAGGAACCAGAACAGGGTGATGTTTCCATGTTATCTTCTTCAAGTGTGCGTCCGTCGTCACAAATGAATTCAGAGCTAGCGGCAAAAGTGCTCATGGAGATTAGACAAATGTCGTCCGCCAGCTCGCCCGGTGTAGCGTCCATTCACCGAATGGTTTGGCAGCCGGGTTCGTCCGATGCGGTCCAAGAGGAAATTTTGGGTGATGCGAGCACTATAAACATAATAGATGCACACCCAGTGACGGCGGATAGTAAGCGAGAACGGAGGAAGCCTTTTAGTCCGGTTCCTAGCTCGTCCAGGTCCAGCTGGGCCGCGAGCGAGAGAGGTCCCTCTCTCGTACAACAACATCTGGGACCAGATGTTGTGGTACAAAATGTGTCTTTAGCGGAGCATACGTCCGTCGCTCGGGACGCTCCGTTGTATAAGCAGTCCGCAGAGACTGTTAAGGCTTCCTCTTCTCGTCAGCGCACACGACCGCACCTTGGCTGCGTGACCACCGATATTTTACCAGCTTTGCCGATGAAGGATTCTTCGGCGACCAGGTCACACCATCCGGCAGCCAGGGATTCGAGACCGATGGACTCTGGACGTTCGCATAGGAAAAGTATGCGGGAGCCATCTGATGCGGAGCTGCCCTCGGTGAAGCAGCGAAAGACTGCGCCTCCGCAGGTCTCGACGTCGGACATTCTTGTGCAGATAGCACAGCTTATCGCAGCATCCCAGCAGCCGACAGAAACGGTGTCGGATCGAGAATTATCCGACGGCGCTGGGTCGGTACGCTCCGCCGAAGCATCGGGGGCGGACGACCGGGAACATCGGGAGGTCCGACCGGATGGTGAAAGGGATACGGATGAATTGGAGCTATCCCTTTCGGAACAACATAAAGCTGCCGTCGACTTCATCCGGCACTTTCTCCCTCAAGTTGTTCCGTCGGGCCAGACTGCTGCGCTTCCGGACAAGAGAATTATAGCGTCATTGGACTCTGAATTTTTTGAGCGGTTCAGGGACATCGCTTCCGAGTTTCCGTCGCAGTCCAATAATGTTGCAAGAACATTTGAATTATTGAACGATGCTATATTTAAACTGGCTTCCAGGACGGGGAAAGCAGGTTTCTTGTCCGCTAATACTCTTAACCTGCCTTTCATTAATGCAAGGAATAAATTCGATACGGCAGGACAGGGTATACCGAGAGTTCCTCTGCGTATGGACGACGAGGCGGAAGACTTAGAGCTATCATTACCGTCGTCAGCTTCTATTCCAACCGCGGTGTTGGAAACAGCTATTGCGTCTAACAGAGCCAGTTTAGATGCCTTATCTTACGCAGATCACCTTACTAAGGCGTTATCACTGCGCCTTCAAGGGGAAGAGTTTCAGGATATACAATCCTCTTTAAGACTTCTTTCAAGGGCAGTAGCTTATTCCACGTGTAACTCCGCCCTTTCAGTGGCAAATCTGGAGTTGGTTAGACGTGACGCAGCCCTAGCTACATCCACACTAGTGGATTTTAAGGTGAAGAACTCTCTTAGAGTCGCTTCGGTCTCAGGAGAACTTCTCTTTGACGGCAAGCTTTCCGCTATTTATGATAAAATTAAAAAGAAAGCTAATGATTCTCTGTTGTTCAGATCGGCTCCTAAAAAGTCGGATACAGCAGACACGAATAAGACAGGCACTTCTGGGTCTAATGCGCCCAAGAGAGGTTCCTATAGAGGTTCCGGTGCATCCTCTTGGTCTTATTCGAGAGACCGTCAGGATAGCGACTCTCGTTCGGGACGTCCTTCAGGCCGGGACAATCGGTCGGACGCCCCGAGGTCGACGAGGCGAGGTGCGGGTCGTGGAAGACGTGGTTTCTCCTACCGCAGGCCTCGCAGGTCCAGGAGGTGATGGCTTAAACCTCTATCGCGTTTCGGTTGGCGGAAGGTTGTCGAGTTTTTCACAAGAGTGGGCGTCGATTACGGACGACCCTTGGGTGAGAGGAGTGACTTCGGAAGGTCTAAAGATATCCTTCAAACGAAAGCCTCCATTAACTCGAAGTCCAAAGTGGACTCATCTTCCGTCAAATCCACAGAAAAGAGACGCTCTGTTATCAGAGGTGCAGTCTCTTTTAATGAAGAACGCGGTAGAGGTCGTAGAAAACCAGGAATCTCTGGGATTCTACAGCCATCTGTTTCTGGTTCCGAAACCAGACGGCTCGTTCCGTCCAGTCATAGATTTGAGCTGGATAAACAAGCTGATCGTCGCTCCGAAGTTTTATATGGAGACGATTCGATCGGTCAGAGCGAGTATTCGGGTGAACGATTATGCAACGAGCATAGATCTCAAAGATGCGTACTTTCACGTCATGGTACATCCGACATTCCGAAAGTATCTACGCTTCGCAGTCCTAGGAGTGGTGTATCAGTTCCGGGCCATGTGCTTCGGATTGAATCTAGCACCCTGGGCTTTCACTCGGGTAATGAACTCGGTAATGATCTACTTCCGAGCTCATTCGTCTGCGGTAACGTCGGCCTACCTGGACGACATTCTTCAGAGGTACGGCAACGAGTTAACGCTTCAGAACGATGTTCAGAATCTTCTTCTATTGCTCCGACGTCTCGGTTTTATAGTAAACGAGGAGAAGTTGGATCTGGTGCCGTCCAAGTCATTCACTCATCTGGGAATGAGCTTCGAGACGCACAATAATCTCGTTCGTCTGCCGTTAACCAGAGCGAAATTAGTCAGTTGTTACGCTCGCTATTGTCTGCACGCAGACAAAGTCACGGCGAGAGAATTTATGAGACTGATAGGTCTGTGCGGAGCCGCCGCGGATCTCATTCCGATGGGGCGGCTACGCACACGTCCTCTTCAAATTTTCCTGACTCAGAATTGGAGTGTGAAAATTCATTCGCTCGATGTAGACGTTCTCTTGTCAGATCAAGTGAAACAAGAGATTCAGACTTGGGCAAACATTCAGTGGTTAACTCAAGGAGTTCCGCTGCAGTTGCCGGATCCGAGTTTTACCGTTATGACGGATGCCAGTCAAACAGGTTGGGGTGCATCATTAATCCCAACGGATTCGAGATGCCAGGGTCTTTGGGATCCGCAATTCCTGTGCAAGCACATAAACATCAAGGAAATGATGTCAATTTGGCTTGCGTTACGTCACTGGATGGACATTATTCACGATGCTCATGTCCAAATCCTATCCGACAATACGACAGTAGTGGCGTATATACGGAATCAGGGAGGCACTCATTCAGTTCCGTTGTTCAATCTAACGGAAAGAATCCTTCTGTTTGCGTTAGAACATCACGTTCTTCTTTCGGTCCGTCACATACCGGGTCGTCTGAATGTGCTAGCAGACTCCCTTTCACGAAAGGGTCGCTTGTTGCCGTCGGAGTGGACTCTCAACAAACAAGTATTCAATCAGATTTGCTACCAATGGGAATGGCCAATGATAGACTTATTTGCGACACATCTCAACAATCAGTTGCAGACGTATGTGTCTCCGTGTCCGGATCCAAGAGCATTTGCAGTAGACGCTCTGTCGATCCCTTGGGACGGAATGATGGGATATGCGTATCCTCCAGCGCCGTTAATTCAACAAGTATTGCTAAAGATAAAACAATCTCAATGCAAGATTCTGTTGGTAGCATCTCTGTCGCCACAGAGACCGTGGATAAATCTACTCAGGTGTCTGTTGTGGGACCTACCGCGGAAGCTTCCTCCACGAGAGGATCTTCTTTCGCAGGGGAAATCGCGCCAACTCCATCACAACCCGCAAGGTCTCAACCTTCACGTTTTTCCGTTGTGCGGTCCTTCTTGCATGGCAAGCACTTTACAGGACGAGCAGTGGACGCGATTTCTAACTGTAGGAGGACCCCCTCTTCGCTAAACTATGCGGCTAAGTGGAAGGTTTTTCGTTGTTGGTGTAGGGATCATTCTGTAGATATATTTGATCCCTCTATACCAGACATTGCAAACTTTCTAGTATACTTGTTTGACGAAATCAAACTGCAGCCTGTTACTATAAAGGGTTATAGATCTATGTTATCTGATACCTATGCACATCATGATAGTTTACAAATTGGATCTAATGTCTCTTTATCGAAGTTGGTTAGAAACTTTTCGATAAATAGACCCAGAACTCTTAGATTAATTCCTAAGTGGAATTTAGCTTGGGTTCTCCTTAAATTGAAGGAAAAGCCATTTGAACCTCTTGGGACAGTAGATTTCAAATTCTTATCTTATAAGACAGCTTTTCTCTTAGCTTTCTCTTCTGCCAGAAGAGTCAGTGAGCTTCATGCACTATCGGTGGATGATTCTCATTATCGTAGTGTTGGGAACACTATCACCTTCACTACTAATGTGGGTTTTTTAGCTAAGAATCAGGCTCCTAATAAATATCCGGAACCTATTGTTATTAAGGCTCTTCCGTCTTCAGACGGGCATAGGCCTTTACTCTGTCCTGTTAGAGCACTACGTATCTATAAACAGAGATCTCAGTTTATCAGAAAGGGACGAAAACGTTTCTTTCTGTCTTTGATGCCTAATAGAAAGGACATTTCAGTCCATTCTATTGCTAGATGGATTCAGTTAACTATCCGTACTGCTTATGAAGATTTATCTTCTTCTCAGCAGTCTGTGCTTAAGATTTCTGCTCATGAAGTTAGAGCTCTTTCTACTTCCTGGGCTTATGCTAATAGTGTTGCTATTACAGATTTAATGAAGGCTGCTTATTGGTCTCAGCCATCCACATTTACGAATTTTTATCTCAGAAATATTGAGTCCATTTCTGGAGACCTGCATTGTTTAGGTCCGTTATCTGTTGCTCAGAATGTCGTCCACTAAACAGTTGCAACTATAGTTATGCAGGCTTTCTGTTCCGGCAGTGACTCCGTCCGGCTGCCCTCTTCGCTCTGGGCTATTTGACCCAGGGCAAGGGGAAGGGGGGGGGGGGGGGGGGGGGGCGGGTGTTCCCTTAGGTCACCTGCTTTATAGAGAAAAGCAAGGGAATGCCTCCTCCAAGTCAGTATTTCTGAGTCGCTTCCGGGATGGTTTTAAAGTGTAATATTAATGTTTAAATTCATTCATGTCTTATTTTTAAAGTGTAGCTCGGTGTGAAGCATTTGTATATGTCAAGTGTCAAACGGGCTTTAATATACAATACTCGGACACTTTTAAATGATTATAAAGATTCTCAATTCTCTGGACTACTTTATTTATTGGCTTGCTTTAAAAATAATTAGTATAAGGGTTATACTGGATGTTAATAGAGAACATGAATGTTATTGTGCTCAATTATTAAGGGTAGTGTATCTTTCTAATTTAATATTAAATAAGAAAGATACATGTAAAGCCTAATACTCCTTTTCTCCTTAAGGGGTTACCTCTTTTCTATATAGTTGAGCTTATTGGATTTTCCTCTATGTCCTAGGCCCTCCAGCCTGTTTACTATTCAGCTAAGTCTGGGTCATTGGTACAGTATAAAAATGTTAAAAAATTTATAGTAATTTATATATTTTTTATACTTACCAATGACCCAGACGGGGATGGCCCTCCCTGGAGTTGGGAACTCTTGCCTCCCCGCTGAGTACATAGCGCTGACCAGGCACTGCCAGTAAGAATGATAATTGGCACCAATTTCGGGACGACTGCGTCACTGCGCATGCACAGTAGAGGCGTACTATGGAGGTCCTTTAGGACATGATTTCTTTTTGTTTTGGATGCAAATTTTGGGGATTGGGGGGCAAAATTTGTGTTTGGCCCTGGTTTTGTTGGAGTTAGCACCAGCTAAGTCTGGGTCATTGGTAAGTATAAAAAATATATAAATTACTATAAATTTTTTAACTTTCCGAACCGATCGGCTGATTTGAAACAAATTTGCTATGAGGTATTATTGGGTCCTAAGTACTTGATTCATGCCAAAAAGAATTTTCCCGCTGCCCTGTGGGAACCTCAGAAGCTAAAAATAGAAAAAAATTCAAACACCCATATCTCAAAAACTGCACAACACCGAAACTTTTTATTTGGTGTGAAGCCTCCTTAGGACCAATAGAAAGGAATGGTGCTATCGGTTTTGTCCTAAGGTACAGTTTCGGGACCTTTGAAAAAATCCTGAGTCAGCATTATTTAACACTGAAGGTAATGGGAAAAATATAAAATAATCTTTTTCTCCCCAACCACTGCTCCAAAAGCTTTCATATTTCACATATATTATAACATCTATGGAAGATTGATTCACATGGTTGTTGAAATTTACCCCCTGGGTCCATATTTGGGCACTCTACAGAAGCTCAAATGTTCAAATTAGTGCAATATGAGGGATATTCTTTAAAAATCTTCTTTTCCAGTTCCAACATTTTTATACTGTACCAATGACCCAGACATAGCTGGTGCTAACTCTTAAAATATAGGGCCAAACACAAATTTTGCCCCCGAATCCCCAAAATTTGCATCTAAAACTAAAGAAAACATGTTCTGAAAGGCCCTCCACACTTCGCCCCTACTGCGCATGCGCAGTGTCAAGGACGTTCCGAAATTGGCGCCATTAATCATTCTAAGTTTGGCCCTTCATCAGTTAACATCTGACTGATCTTTGTGCTTTTAAATCTCAGTTTAAATGATGCCAGACACATAAATATTAGTGAAATGGTGATTCTAAGGAGGATAGAAAAGGAGGAGAGGAAAAGAATGTGTGACAGAGTATTATCAGGGCTGTAACTTAAAATTTTTTAATGAAATTATGTTAAGTTACCTATTTTCAAGGCAGCAGCCATTTTGTTGTCATTCTGATTATTTAGTTACACTGTTTTTTCAAGTGTTTTCCTCTCTCCCTGTCCTTTAAGTTCCCCCTTGCTATTCTCCCATGCTTTTGGCATAGTTTCTGTAATTATTATTACTAAAATTTCTTGGGAGTTTTAGCTGAATAACAGAATGAATTCTGTTCTTTCCCCATGTTTACGTCTTCACCTACGGGTGGTTAGGCGTTGTGTTCTGCATCTACCATCTGATGTTCTGCAGTTTCTTCCCTGGAAGTCTCTGTTTTGCATCAGATAGTGTATTTTTGGTAACTGATTTCGGGCCTCGGTGCCTGGAGTCTTATTTTAGTGTTTTTACACTCATTGTTTACATTTACAACAGCCCTCTGTGTGAGGGGGGGATTTCTAAATAATAATATCTTTATGTTATTTTAATCATAACTAGATACATTATTATTGTTCGTAAGTGTTGAATAAATTGTTTAAAATATTTTTAAAATTTGTGTCCACACTTAGGCTTGGGATCCATTGGGGCTCAACGTTACTTTTCAGAAACTTGGGCTGTTCTGAAAAAATATTTTTTCAAAATATTTTGATTTCAATTATTTTTTCTATATTAATGGATCATATTATTATTATGTATTTTGATTGCCAGGGGTTAGTGCGAGTACCAGGACTTGTTTTCTTTTCACATTGAAAGGATATTGATCAATTGTTTTAAGAGGAAGTCTTCCTCTGACCTTATTATCATTCTATATGTGGTCAGTGTACTCGCATTAACTCCTGTTCTGTATCGTATGATTTCGATGACAATATGGGAAGCGTATGTCACGGTATGTTGTTGGGGATTTGGACACTCCGGTCCTTTCCCCGCAGGGTCACTCTACTTTATCAATTTCTATTTCAGACGATCAAGATTAGGGTGATGTATCTGTGATGTCTTCCAACAGTGTGCCTCCGTGGTCACAATTAATGAAGGGCTAGCGGAAAAGTGCTCATGTAATACGCCAATTGCCTAAGAGGACCCTAGTAGGTTCGACGGCCTTTGACGTCCGCTAGCTCGCCCGGTGTAGCGTCCATTCACCGAATGGTTCGGCAGCCGGGTTCGTCCGTTGCGGTCTAGAAGGAATTTTGGGGTGATGCGAGCACTATAAAATTAACTTAATGCACACCCAGTGACGGCGGATCGGAGGGAGAACGGAGGAAGCCTTTTAGTCCGGTTCATAGCTCGTTCCGGTCCATCTGGACGGCAAGCGAGAGAGGCCCCTCTCTCGTTCAACAACATCTGGCCCCAGATGTTGTGGTACAAATGTGTCGCTAGCGGAGCATACGTCCGTCGCTCGGGACGCTCCGTTGTATAGGCAGTCCGCTGAGACTGCTAAGGCTTCCTCTTCTCGTCAGCGCACACGACCGCACCTTGGCTGCTTGACCGCCGATATATTACCAGCTTCGCCGATCAAGGATTCTTCGGCGACCAGGTCACACCATCCGGCAGCCAGGGATTCGAGACCGATGGACTCCGGACGTTCGCATAGGAAAAGTATGCGGGAGCCATCTGATGCGGAGCTGCCCTCGGCGAAGCAGCGATAGACTGCGCCTCCACAGGTCTCGACGCCGGACATTCTTGTGCACATAGCACAGCTTATCGCAGCATCCCAGCAGCCGACAGAAACGGTGTCGGATCGAGAATTATCCGACAGCGCTGGGTCGGTAGCCGGGGACTCGAGGCCTGCAGACTCCGGACGTTCGCATAGGAAGTGTGCGGGAGTCAACGTACACGGAGCTTCCAGCGGCAATGCATCGTAAGTCCGCTACTGCACAGGACTCGGGAACGGACGTGCTTTCCTTAATAGCACAGTTTATCGCAGCATCCCAGCATCAACTGAATCTGTCGCATATATTTTATCCGACGATGCTGGGTCGGGACGCTCCGCGGAAGCGGGTACGGACGTCCGAAAGTTTCATCCGGTCCGACGGGATACCGAAAGGGATTCGGAGGATTTCAAGCTTTCCCTTTCGGAACAACATATGCTGCGATGCCGGATAAGAAACTGATAGCGTCGGTGGACTTAGAAATTTTTGGTTCGGTTCAGGGACATCGTCCCTCAGTTCCGACATAGTCCAATAATGTCACACAAACTTTCGAATTATTGAACGACGCTATATATATTATTATTTTATGCTTGCTATCCAAGCATTTCTGGTTTTTTGTTCGAAGAGTTATGGAGATGTCTTTCAAAAGTGTGCCTCTGTCGTCATAGTTAATGAAGAGTTAGCGGCAATAAGTGCTCATGGAATATGTCTATCGCTTACGGAGTGACATTCGCTAGCTCACCCGGTGTAGCGTACATTCATCGAATGGTTCGGCTGCCGGGTTCGTCCGTTGCGGTCTAGGAAGGAGATTTGGGTGATGCGAGCACTTTAATTACTTTAGTACTCACCCAGTGACGGCAGATTGAGGACAGATCGGAGGAAGCCAACAACATAGGGGACCGCATGTTGTGGTTCAGATATTTTACATTCGGAGCATATGTCCGTTGCTCGGGACGCTCCGTTATATTGACAGTCCGAGAGACTGTCTTTAATGCTTCCTCATCCTCACAGCAGGGCACACGACCGCACATTGGCTACGTGACCTCGAGTATCCGATCAGTTTCGGCATTCAGTGATTCCACGGCGAATAGGTCGTGCCATCCGGTAGCCAAGGGACACGAGGCCTATACACTCCGTTCGCTCGCATATTGGAAGTATGCACGGGGTAACGATCTCGGAGCTTCCTGCGGCAATGCATCGTAAGACCGCTTCTCCTCAGGCCTCAGTGTCGGACGTGCTATCCGAGTTAGCACAGTTGTTTCGCAGCATCCCAGCAATTGACAGTTTCTCGGTCGAATCAGGAATTATCCGACGGCGCTGGGTCGGTGCGGTCCGCGGTTGCATCAGCTACGGACGACCGAACGCTTTATAGGGTCCGACAGGATGGCGAAAGGGATTCGAAAGATTTCGAGTTTTCCCTTTAGTAGTATCGGAAGATGCCTTTCATATCTTCTGGCATTTCTTCCAGTGATTATTTTTCGGACTTCATTGCTGCGATCTTGGATAAGAGACTTATAGCGTCATTGGACTCGGATTTTTCGATCGGTACAGGGACATTGTCCCTGACTTACCGACGCAGTCCAATATTGTCATTACAACATGTGTTTTATTTTTCGACGCTATATATTTATATATATATACAAGCCTGCTACTTAGCATGATAGTTTAGTTTCTTGTCCGCGTGGCTCATTTCTGCCATTTTATCATTTTTACAAATAGTTTATTTTGGCAGAGCAGGGCATACCGAGAGTTCATATGCGTCTAGACGGTGTGATTAAAGACTGCATATATTCTTTTTCGCCGTTTATGTCTTTTCCAATTTCAATGTTGGGAACGACATTATGTATAGTAGACTTAACTTAGACGCTTTATTATACATAATCCGCCTTACTGAGGCGTTATCATTACGTCTTCAAGAAAAGATTTACGGGATATTATTCTCAATGTAATTTCTTTTGAGGGCACTAGTTTGTTCACGTATAACTCCGCCCTTCAGTGGCTGATTGGAGTTGGTTAGACGTGACGCAGCCCTAGCTACATCCACACGCGTGGATAGTAAGGTTAAGAACTCTCTCAGAGTCGCTTCGTTCTCGGAGGAGCTTCTCTTCGACGGCAACTTTCCGGCAATCCATGAATTGCTCGATTTATACATTCTCTTGTCTATCTAGTGTTACAAGAGATTCAGACTGGGGCAAACATTCGGTGGTTGACTCAGAGAGTGCCGCCGCAGTTGCCGGACCCGAGTGTCGCTGTTATGACGGTTGCCAGTCAAACAGATTGGGATATATACTGATCCCTACGGATTCGAAGTGCCAGGGTCTTTGGGTTCCGCAGTCTTTTAGCTATCAGTTTAACTTCCGCGGAATAATGTTTTTTAGGCTTGCTTTATGTCATTGCATGAACATTATTCAGAAACGCATGCCCAAATTCCTGTCCTTTAATTCGACAGTAGTGGCGTATCTCCGGAACCAGGGAGGCACTCTTTCGTTTCCGTTATTCAATTTAATGGAAAGAATCCGTCTGTTGGTTATAGTACACCAAGTTCAGTTTTGGTCCGTCATATTCTGGGTCCTCTGATTGTTTTATCGGACTCCCGTTCTCTTACGGGTCGCTTGTTGCTGTCAGAACGGACTCTCAACAAACAAGTATTCAATCAGATTTGCTATCTATGGGAGCGCCCAATGATGTTTTATTTATGACACAGCTTGCTAATCAGTTGCAGACGTATGTGTTGGCTTGTCCAGATCTCTGAGCTAATACTGTTAACGCTCTATTGATCTATAGGACGGAATGATAGGATACGCGTATCCTCCGGCGCTGTTGTTTTAGCAGGTATTGCTAAGATAAACAACCACAATACATTTCTGTTGATAGCATCTCTATCTTCACAGAGATCATGAGTAATTTACTCTCTTGTCTACTGTGGATCTTAACGTGAAATCTTCCTCTATGTGAGGATCTTTTTTCACTGGGTAAATCGTGTCATCTTTATCACAACCAGCAAGGTCGCAACCTTCATGTATTCCGTTGTGTGGTCCGTATTGCATTGTAAGCACTGTACTGGACGAGCTTTGGATGCGATTTCTTACTATAGGAGATCCTCTTCTTCGCTATTCTATGCGACTAAAGTGGAGGCTCTTCCGTCGTGGTGTAGGGATCATTATGTTCATATTGTTGATCCCTCCATACTACTCATTGCTATTTTTTAGTATACTTGTTTCACAAGATCTACTGCAGCCTGTTATTATTTAGGTTATAGGTTTATGTTACCTCATACCTATGCACTCTACGATAGTTTACAATTGAGTCTTTTGTCTCTTTATCTAAGTCAGTTAGTAACTTTTTGATAAATAGACTTAGAATCTTTAGATTAAATTCCTATACGGATTTTAACTTCGGTTCTTATTTAGCTAAGTAATCATTTGAGCCTCTGGAAACAGTAGTTTTCAAATTCTGACCTTTTAGACAGTAATTCTGTTGGTTTCTCTTTTACTGTAGAGTCAGTGAGTTTCATGCACTATCGATGGATGATTTTCACTTTCATAGTTTCGGAATCAATACTTCCGTTACTATTTAGGTTGGATTGTTGCATAAGAGTTAGGCTCCTATTATCCGGAACCTATTATTTTAAGGTCCTTCCGTCTTCGTATGGGCATAGGCCTTTACTCTTTCCGGGTACAGTTTATGTATTTATAAACAGATATCTGTTTATTACAAGGGCGTAAGCTTCTTCTGTCTTTGATGTCTAGTAGAAGGACGTTACGCTCCATTTTATTGTTAATGGATTCTATTAACTAGCGTACTGCTTATGGTATATCATTGACTTAGCAGTTGTGCTTAAGATTTCGGCTCATGAAGTAAGAGTTCTTCTACTTCTTGGGCTTACTTTAATAGTGTCGCTATTATAGATTTTTGAAGGCCGCTCATTGCGCTCAGCCATCCACATTCATGAATTTTATCTTAGAAATATCGAGTCAATTTCTTGAGGCCTCTTTTGTTAGGTCTATTATCTACTGCTCAGAATGTCATTCTCTTAACAGTTGCTACTATAGCTAGGTAGGCTGTCTGTTTCGGCAGTGTCTCCGTTCGGCTGCCCTCTTCGCTCTGGGCTATTTGACCCAGGGCAAGAAAAAGGGGGGGGGGGAGGGTGTTCCCTTGGGTCACCTGTTTTTACTATGAAAACAAGGGGATACCTCCTCCGGAGTTAGTAATTCTGAGCTGTTATTGGGATGGTTGTTTAGTGAGAAGTTTAAGTTTATAAAATTCATTCAAGTCTTAGTTTTTAAAGTATAGCTTTTGAATATTGCATATGTCAACGGCCATGATTATGCAATTCTCAGACACTTTTAGGAGTATAAGAGTCTCTATTCTCTAGACTTACTTTATTATTGGCTTACTTTAAAAATTATTAGTATAAGGATTATATTGGATATTAATAGAGTACATGGATGTATGAAGCTCAATTTTTGGAAGGTGTTGTATCTTTCTAATTTATCATAAATAAGAAAGATACATGTAAGGCCTATTACTTCTTTTCCCTACAGGGGATGACTCTATTTTATTTTATTGAGCGTATTCCATTTTGCTCTATGTCCTTGGCCCTCCAGCCTTTTTACTATTCAGCTATGTCTGGGTCATTGGTACAGTATAAAAATGTTAAAAAATTTATAGTAATTTATATATTTTTTATACTTACCAATGACCCAGACGGGGATGGCCCTCCCAGGAGTTGGGAACTCTTGCCTCCCCGCTGAGTACATAGCGCTTACCAGGCACTGGTTATTAGAATGATTAATGGCGCCAATTTCGGAACGTCCTTGACACTGCGCATGCGCAGTAGGGGCGAAGTGTGGAGGGCCTTTCAGGACATGTTTTCTTTAGTTTTAGATGCAAATTTTGGGGATTGGGGGGCAAAATTTGTGTTTGGCCCTATATTTTAAGAGTTAGCACCAGCTATGTCTGGGTCATTGGTAAGTATAAAAAATATATAAATTACTATAAATTTTTTAACATTCAGAATCTTTTGATATTTGGTATACAGCATCCTTAGGGAAGGGAGATTCAAGTTTGTCCAAGCCAAGTCCCTGGGTTCATATTTGGGCTCGTTATGGGAGCCCAAATTGTAACTTTGTTCAATATGAGGAATATTCTTTAAAAATCTCTTTCTTCAGATCCAGCAGTCAGAATCTTTTGATATTTGGTGTATATCATCCTTAGGGAGGTGTGATTCAAGTTTGTTCAGGGGGTATTTTTTTGTGCCCAGTGGGAACCACAGGAGCAAAAAATAGAAACAAATTCAAATGCCCATAGCCTTCCCATTCCCCGTTTATTCTCAAATCACAGAATACTAAAAAATTATATTTAGTATCCAAAATTATTAGGGTTAACTCAAATTGTAACTTTGTTCAATATGAGGAATATTCTTCAAAAATCTCTTTTGTTCAGATCCAGCAGTCAGAATCTTTTGATATTTGGTGTATATCATTCTTTGGGAGGTGTGATTCAAGTTTGTTCAGGGGATATTTTTTTTTGCCCAGTGAGAACCCTAGGAGCAAAAAATAGAAACAAATTCAATACCCATAGCCTTCCCATTCCCCATTTATTCTCAGATCACAGAACACTAAAAAATTATATTTAGATCCAAAATTATTAGGGTTAACACTGGTTAACATACACTTTTACTCCCCCCCCCCACTCCGGGAAGTGCAGTAGTGCTTGTTAAAAATATCTTCTCCTCACAAACCAATGGCCCAAATTGAAACATATATGGGCCACATCATCTTGAGGGTATTCTGTTTTTGTTTTGTTCAAATGGGGTCTCTGCCCTTTTTGGGCTTGGGCTTATTTATGCCCAAATATCATGAACTTCATTAAAAATCATCTTCTCATGAACCACAAGTGGGAATGCTTTGATATTTGGTATGAAACTTCCTCTGGTGTTCAAGATTAAAAGTTGTTCAATGAAAGGTGATAGGTCATATTTGGGCTCTCCAGGGGATGGGCTCACTTTTGAGCTCCCCTGAAAATTTCTGTTTCAAGAACCCATGGAACGATTTGAACCAGATTTTATATGTGGCATTAGTTGACCCCAAGTACTTCATTCATGCCCCAAAAAACACCTGGCGCTGAAAATAGAACAAAAATGAAATGTCCAATATTTCCCAAACTGCACGGACTGGAGATTTTGTATTTGGTATGAAGCTTTCTTCTGAGCAGTTGAAACAATTAGACAAAAAAATTGGCGAATCTGTCATATGGTTCATTCAGATTACATTTTCTCCATACCCATAACCCTTACAGTTTAAGACAACTTAGTTCAGGTGAGCATTTTAGGCTCACTTGAGCCTCTAGTTTATCTTTTGACCTTGGCTTATGATATTTAGCATGTGGGTGTATCACCATGAGACAATGTGTCGCGTACCATCATGACCCACATATGACCTTGCCCTCTAGGTCAAATTACTGATTTTTTGGCAAGGAAGCTTGTCCGGGCCAGAACTTGTTTACCTTTTCACCTCAGCTTGTGATGTGTCGCGTACCATTATGATCCACATATGACATTGACCTTTGACCTCAAGGTCAAATTACTGATTTTTAGCTTAACTTGACAAAGTCAGGATAAGCTGTTGCCATCACTCATGCGGAAGTCTGTGAGTCTGTTCACATTTTCCTTTAGCACAGGCTACACCCCATAGTTCTTGTCTGATTGTCACAAAATGCAGGTTTGGGGTCATGTCTAGATGAGAACGTCCCCTTTTGGTCGCGATTGGTCAACTGGTATGGCTGCCTAAGCCCAAAACCCGAAAACCATTAGCACAGTCTACAGGTCATATTTATGAAGGGATTTCATTGTAGTTTTGTAGGATGCCTCTGTATAATGTTTAGATGAGAACGTCCCCTTTTGGTCATGATCTGTCAACTGTGATGGCTGCCCAAGCCCGAAACCCAAAAACTTTTAGCACAGTCTTCAGGTCATATTTCATATGAGGGATTTCATTGTAACTTTGTAGGATGACTCCGTATGATGTCTAGATTAGAACTTCCCCATTTGGTCGCAATCTGTCTTCCGTGACAACTGCCCCAGCCCAAAACCCAAAAACCTTTAGCACAGTCTACAGGTCATATTTATAGAGGGATTTCATTGTGAATTGGTAGGTTGACTTCATATAATGTCTAGATGAGAACATCCCCTTTTGGACATGATTGGTCAATTGTGATGGCTACAGGGGCCCGAAGCCCGAAGCCCGAAAACCTTTAGCACAGTCTACAGGTCATATTTATGAAGGGATTACATTGTAACTTAGGATGACTCCAAGTAATGTTTAGATGTGAACGTCCCCATTTGGTCGTGTTCATTCAGCCGTGATGGCAGCCCGGGCCCAAAACCCCAAAACCTTTAGCATAGTGTATAGGTCGTATTTATGGAAGGATTTCATTGTAACTTGTTAGGTTGACTCCATATAATGCCTAGATGATGACATCCCCGTTTGGTCGTGACTGGTCAACTGTGGCGGCTACAGGGGCCCGAAGCCCAAAAACCTTGAGCACAGTCTACAGGTCATATTTATGAAGGGATTTCATTGTAACTTCGTAGGGATCACTCCAGATAATGCCCAGATGAGAACGTCCCCTTTTGGTTGCGATCATTCAACCATGATGGCTGCCCAAGCCCAAAACCCGAAAAACTTTAGTACAGTTTACAGGTCGTATTTGTGAAGGGATATCATTGTAACTTGGTAGAATGACTTGTTATAATGTTGAGATGATGACTTCCCTTTTAGTTGCAATCGGTCAACCTTGATGGCTACACAGGCCTGATGCCCGAAAACCTTTAACGCAGTCTATAGGCCATATTTATCAAGAGATTTCATTGTAACTTGATAGGATGACTCGTTTTGGAATAATTTCACTGTAACTTGGTAACTTCTGTTGACATACGTTAACTGTGAGGGCCACATACATTAACTGTGAAGGCCACATTAGCCCACCCCTCAGTTCTTTAGTACAGTCTACACCTCATATTATTTTTCTTAAAAACATAGCATACAGGAAACAGAAATTACATATTCCCACTTATCACAGTTCTTGTCTTATTTCATAATCCTTTCATAAACATTGAACATTATCCTTTTCATCAAACACAACACACAGACAAGTTAAGCTACAGTGTCATTGACACTTTCATTTGGCAAGTAAGCTTGTCTGAGCAAGAACTTATTTTCCTTACACCTTGGCTTATGATATTAGTCATGTGGGTGTATCACCGTGAGACGATTTGTTGTATACTATCATGACCCACATATGACCTTGACCTTTGACCTCAACGTCAAATTATTGATTTTTTTTTTATCTTTTGACCTAGGCTTATGATATTTGGCATGTGGGTGTATCACCATGAGACGATGTAGCATCATGACCCACATATGACTTTGACCTCAAGGTCAAATTACTGTAAGCTTGTCCAGGCAAGAACTTATTTATTTACCTTTTTACCTTGGCTTATGATGTTTGACATGGAAGTGTATCATCATAAGATGATGTGCCACGTATCTTCATGACCCATATATGACATTAACCTTTGACCTCAAGGTCAAATTACTGATTTTTTGGCAAGTTAGCTTGTCCGGGGCAGAACTTTTTACCTTTTCACCTCGGTTTATGATATTAGGCATGTGGGTGTATCACCATGAGACGATGTGTCATGTACCATTATGATCCTCATATGACCTTGTCCTTTGACCTCAAGGTCACATTATTGACTTTTTAAAAAAATCTTTTGACCTGGGCTTATGATTTTTGGCATGTGAGTGTATCACCAAAAGATGATGTGTCACATACCATCATGACCTACATATGACCTTGACCTTTGACCTCAAGGTCAAATTATTGATTTTTTTTTTATCTTTTCACCTAGGTTTATGATATTTTGCATATGGATGTATCAATATAAGACAACATTGTATCATGTACTGTTGTGATGACAGATGACCTTGATCTTTGACATCAAGGTCAAATTATTGAATTGTTCAGCTGGGTTTATGATATTTGGTAAATGAATGCAACAGCCAGGCTGATGTGTCACATTCTATCTTGAACTTCCATGATCTTGACATTTGACCTTCAGTTTGATCTTTGTTAGTCATAAGTTGGAAGTATGGAACTAATTGAAGGGGAGAGATGTTTTAGTTCACTAAAACAGTTCTCTCTAGTTCTTCATTAGCTCCCTCGCTTGCCTTAACCACACTGTCTGAATGTGAGTTACATACATGGCCAAATGTCATTTTAAACCATCTGCTGTTTGGGAGGTTTACCAGATAATGCAGAGAGCATAATTTTCCCATATCTGTTCTATCTTTAAGTGATATCCACTCGAGTTCCCCTCTGACTGCTTCCATCATGGCTGCATTACTGTGTTACACAAATTAAAGCTCAATACAATAAATGAGACAAAGGTCACTCCATTAACCTTAGTTGTTTATTTTTAATGAAGCACATGACCCCAGTTGCAGTTTTCTCTTTTCATTGCAGCCATTCCAGTCCTTTAGATTACCCCAATTTTACACTGTTTACAAGCGTGCCCAAATAAGAGAAGGTGTGAAGAAATCAAGTAAAATATATAAGTTCTCTGTGCCTCTTCTAAATTTGAGAATAACTTCCACCATAACATGACCATAGAAACAAAAAGAAAGGCATTGCCATAAAATATAAGAGGCTAAGACTGTTATTTCTGGTTTTAATGTGCCGAAATTAGGCCAAACAGTGTTCCCAAAATAAATAAATTTAAAGGCCTTGCAGTTCATGGAATTATAGTCTGTTTTAAGAAGCTGGTTTTTGAAATTCTCAATAAAATATTGTCCTTGCACTATTTTGCTGGCTCCGATAACAACACAGAAAGAGTGGTTCAATCAAATCAGACCATATCTGATGGACATTCCCAAACATCTTCATCTGTGAGATGATCTACTTCATCAAGGTCCACCCAAAAAGTTTCTGTTTGACATGAGACCATTACACCTTCACGCCTATCTTTTATCAGGTCCAGTCTCAGATGTACATTTAAGAGTTTTTTTCCAGAAGAGCAGTGGAATTCATTCTATGCTAAAATCAATGCTAAATGGTGTGTCTTGACTCGTATGTGTAATGACTGTCAAGTTGATTGTAGACATCCATCCATATTGTAGAGTGACAATTTTTTATCAACCTACCTTGCAATTGTTAACAACAGGCTTGCACTACAGTGGAAGTCCCTAACTCGGAAAAATACTCACTATTTTGTTCTTTCCCAAGCAATTTGGGAAAGAAAAGTGGTGCAAAAGCTCCCAAGAAAAAATAAGCCAAAACTGGATCGAGTGCAACTGGCTCACACCCAGTATGGAACACTCTTCTCCTTGTACTAATCCATGGCTTCCAGAACCAGTGCGCAGACATATAACCAACATGTCATTCTTTTTTGTTCCGCTATCTTGTCAAGATGCAGATCTTCTTGCTCATCAACAGTGATACCTTTTGACTCATTGTTGACGATGTTCCTGTTCTGAATTCTAGACTCATAACTGTTTCTTCACTATCCAGACATACGGGCTGTGTTTTTAGCTCACCGAAGGGAGCTTAACTTATCTCTTGCCGTCCGTCATCGTCGCCGTCTGCCGTGAACTTTACATTATTGACTTCTCCTCCCAAACTACTGGACCAAATTAAGTGTGCATGTTCATTATCATGTCAATTCAAGTTTGTACAAATAAACTTTCCACGTCCACAAGGGGCATTACTCAGATAGCACCCATATATTTTTTTTTAAAGTTAAAAAAATCTTCTTCTCCAAAACCATCCTTTAGAATCTTTTGATATTTGGTATATAACATCTCTATTGGGGTCAGATTCAAGTTTGTTCAAATCGAGTCCCTGGGTTTATATTTGGGCTCCCTATGGGAGCCTGAATTTTAACTTAGTGAAATATGAAGAAATTTCTTTAAAAATCTTCTTCTTCAGATCCACTATTCAGAATGCTTTCATATTTGGTATACAACATCTATAAGGGGACAGATTCAAGTTTGTACAATTTGGGTCCCTGAGTTAGTATTTGAGCTCTCTATTGAAGCCCAAAGTTTAACTTCGTACAATTTGAGGAAATTTCTTTAAAAATCTTCTTCTTCAGATCCACCAGTCAGAATCCTTTCATATTCGGTATTCAGCATCTATAAGGGGGGGGGGGGGGGGGGGGGGGGGGGGCAGATTCAAGTTTGTACAAATTGGGTCCCTGAGTTAGTATTTGGGCTCTCTATTGAAGCCCAAAGTTTAACTTCGTACAATTTGAGGAAATTTCTTTAAAAATCTTCTTCTTGAGATCCACCAGTCAGAATCCTTTCATGTTTGGTATAAAACATCTATAGGGGGGTCAAATTCAAGTTTGTTCAAATCGAGTCCCTGGGTTTATATTTGGGCTCCCTATGGGAGCCTGAATTTTAACTTAGTGAAATATGAAGAAATTTCTTTAAAACTCTTCTTCTTCAGATCCACTAGTCAGAATGCATTCATATTTGGTATACAACATCTTGAGGCAGGTCAGTTTCAGGTTTGTTCAAATTGGTTACCCGGGTAAATTTTTGGGCTCCCTATGGGAGCCCGAATATCAACTTAGTGCAATATAGGGAATTTTTAAAAAAAAAATCCTCTTCTATAGACCCTGTAGTCAGAATGTTTTCTTATGTGGTATACAACATCTCTAGGAGGGTCCGATTCAAGTTTGTTCAGATCTGGTCTCTGGGTTGATATTTGGCTCCTATGGGAGCCTGAATTTTAACTTATTGCAATATGAGGAAATTTCTTTTAAAAGTCTTCTTCTTCAGATCCACCAATCAGAATCCTTTCATATTTGGTATACAACATCTCTAGGTGGGTCAGATTCAAGTTTGTTCAAATCAGGTCCCTGGGTTAATATTTTGGCTCCCTTTTTGAGCCCAAAGTTTAACTTAATGCAATGTGAGGACATTTCTTTAAAAACCTTCTTGTTCAGATCCACCAGTAGGAATTCTTTCATATTTGGTATATACTTTTGTAACATCTCAAGGGGGATCTGTTTCAAGTTTGTTCAATTGGAGTCCCTGGCTTATTTTTTGTGCTCTCTATGGGCAGGGTTGGGGGGTGGTCAGGTTTGTTCAAATCCATTCCTTAGTGTTTTTCCATAAAATTTGCCTTTGCATGGCTTCATTCCTTTGTAGTGTTGATGAACCATGTCTAATTGAATGTGGCCCCAAACACTTCTTTGAACCACTTTGGCCGGTGAGCGATTAAGGCCCCCCTTGGGGCCTCTTGTTATATATTTTCTTGATTATTCCCTGTATATTTTTAGTCCCCTACGGGAACCGTAAGGGGACTATAGGATTGCACTCCGTCTGTCTGTCTGTCCGTCCGTCTGTCTGTTTTTTATGTTACCACCTCTCCCTCCAACATGCTTTAAGCTACACCTTTCATATTTGGTACATGGATAAATGGTTCTGAGGGGATCATGCACGCTCAAAATTTTTTTTTCAAAATCCAAGATGGCGGAATGGCGGCCATTTTTGTTGTGTTTTTTTAGCTTTTTTCTCTATTTTCATGTTACCACCCCTCCCACCAACATGGTTCAAGCTACACTTTGCATATTTGGCTCATGGATAGGAGGTTTGTATGGGATGTTGCACGTTCAATATTTTTTTTCCAAAATCCAAGATGGCGGCATGGCGGCCATTTTTGTTGTGTTTTTTAAGCTTTTTTCTCTATTTTATATTACCACCCCCTCACTCCAACATGGTTCAAGCTACACTTTTTATATCTGGCACATGGATAGAGGGTTGTAATGGGATGTTGCACGCTCAATATTTTTTTTTCAAAATCTAACATCTGTCTGTCTGTACGTCTGTCTGTCTGTCTGTCTGTCTGTCTGTTTTTATGTTACCACCTCTCCCTCTAATATGCTTCAAGCTACACCTTTCATATTTGGTACATGGATAAATGGTTCTAAGGGGATGATGCACAGTCAATATTTATTTTTCAAAATCCAAGATGGCAGAATGGCAGCCATTTTTGTTGTGTTTTTTTAAGCTTTTTCCTCTATTTTATGTTACCACCCCTCCCTCCAACATGGTTCAAGCTACGCCTTTCATATATGGTACATAGATAAAGGGTTGTGAGGGGATTATGCACGTTCAATATTTTTTTTTCAAAATCCAAGATGCTTATATACTGTAGTGTCTTCTGTGACAAAAACACCTTATGTCACAAAAGCGCCGTAGGGGACTAATACCACCTTGGTGGTCAAACACTTGTTCTACTATAACCCAATGGCCCAGACTAGCTGGTCCTAACTGACAAAATATCTAGGGCCAAACACAAATTTTGCCCCCAATCCCCAAAATTTGCATGCAGAACCGAAAATTAAAAAGTCCTATCTGGTCCTCCATGCATTTACTCTCCGCACATGCGCAGGTGCCAGGAAGGGACTGGAATTGGTGCCAACATCATTTTTTGTTTGGCCCTCAGATAACAACAAACTCACATCTGTGCATTTAAATCTCAGTTTTAAATGATGCCAGACACTAATCAATGGTTAATTTGGTGGATCCAAGGACACAACTTGATGAAGGAAGGAAGAAATGGTGGTTTGAAATGTTCAGGGCTATAACTTTATAATTTTTATAAAAATTATTTCATGTTCCCCATTTTCGGGACATGGGCCAGACATCATCATTCTTGCCAATGATTTTTCCATTGTTTGTTAAGTGTTCCTTCCCTATCCCTCCTTGAAGCCCCACAGTTAAACTTCCAAGCTTTTTGGCTTGTTTTATTGAATATTTTTTTATAAAATTTGTTGGGAGTTTGACGTGTTATACAGAATGTTTATTCTGTATATCCCCATGGTTACATCCTCACCCTAGGAGTGTTTAGGCATTTTGGTCATGCAGCAAACATCCGATGTATCGTTTTTTCTTCTGATGAAGAGCTTGCTTTACATCGGATAGTTCGAAATCTGTTACTGACTTCGGGCTGTGTTGCCTGGGGTCTTGTTTCTGGTTTTCATTCTGATGTTGTTTACATTGACAACGCTCTATTTATATATGTAGTTTCCTTTTTAGCCTGACTGTTTACAGTGAGGGCTATAGTCATGACTTTCCGTCTGTCCGTCCATCTGTCTGTTAACATTTAGAGTTTTGGTTAAAGTTTATGGTTCAAGTTTTTTACTGGAGGTTCAAGTGGGTTTTTTTTTTCCTGTTTAGTCATGACTTTCGTCTGTCCATCTGTTAACATTTGAAGTTTTGGTTAAAGTTTGTGGTTAAAGTTTTTTAGTCAACCTACTGAAAATTTCTACAGTGATTTTCATTAATACCGGCATGATTTTAACCCCTTTTAAAAATGTTTTCAGACTTACTTTCTTTGTATTTGAAATTAGACTTTGCCACATGCTTTCTTACTCCAATTCTTGCATGGTCAATTTACATCAGTGATTTCTTTTATCGGTTTTAGAAAATATTTAACCCTTTTTTGCCAATCAATTTTACTTAGTATTCCCAGCTTAAAGTTTGGGATTAAAGTTCTGCTTTTCAAGGTTCTACCTTCATTCTCCAAACACTCTGTTACAACGTCATTTCTTTTTTTTCATTTCGCGCAAGGTCTACTGAAGCTGCACACAGTGGTTTCAAATATTTAATATTGGCTTTAATTTAACCCTTTTCACAATGCTTTTCGAACTTAGTTTCTCTAAATTTCAAATTAGGCTTCAAACACATATTTTGTTACTTTTTTCCCCTCCCATAAGGGAGGGATATAGCACAGAGCTCGCTCCATTGTGTCTATCTGTTAGTCCGTCCATCAGTCTGTCCATCGGTCCGAACTTTCTTTATGCCATAACTTAAACAAAAGTTAACGGATTTCAATTCTTTTCAGTTCATGTCTCTAGGTCAAGTTTGATGACCACAATTATCCAATGAAAATTGTTGAAGTTATTGCCCTGCCCAGCCCCCGCCTATTAGGCTTCTTTTTTTTTTTCCTCAATATGCATTTTGAACTATTTACAGTCACTACATGCAGAACTTTTTTAAACTCTTGCACCCCTTTCTTTCGTCAAAACATTTTTACAGTTTTGCTTAAAGTTTGTAGTTAAAAACCCAGACAAACACCACCACCACGCCCCCCCTCCCCCCCTCCCCCCCCCCCCTCCCTTGGTGCCAGTTAGGCATTTTTTTCTCTTTGCTCAAAATTCATCCTGAAGGATTTAGACTGACCACATGTGGAAAAAAAAATGGACTCCCTTAAAACCCCTCACCTCTCACCCCACCTCCTCCTCACTCATGGCCATTTAAGCAATATTTTTTCTTTGGTACAAAATGCATTTTTAGCCCGACTGTTTACAGTTTGGGGCTATAGTCATGACTTTCATCCATCTGTCCATCCATCTGTTTGTTAACATTTAGAGTTTTGGTTAAAGTTTGTGATTAAAGTTTTTTAGTCATGGTTAAAGTTTTCTTTCTTTTAAATTAATATTAATTTCTATTGATTGTATCATTCTCATTATGTTTTTTCATCTTATTTTGGGAAATATTTAATCCTTTTTAGCCTGACTGTTTACAGTGAGGGCTATAGTCATGACTTTTGTTTGTCCGTCTGTTAACATTTAGAGTTTTGGTTAAAGTTTGTGGTTAAAGTTTTTTACTGAAGGTTCAAGTGTTTTTTGTTTTTTTTTCCTGTTTAGTTAACATTTGGAGTTTTGGTTAAAGTTTGTGGTTAAAGTTTTTTATTCAACCTTCAGGTACAGGCTACACCCTGTAGTTCTTGTCTGATCATCACGAAATGGTAGGATGACTCCAAATAATGTCTAGATGAGAACGTCCCATTTTGATCTCGATCATTCAGCCTGGATGGCTGCCCGAGCCCAAAAACCTTTAGCACAGTCAAAAGGTCATATTTATGAAGTGATTTCATTGTAACTTGTTAGGTTGACTCCATATAATGCCAACATGATGACATCCTCTTTTGGTTGTGATTGGTCAACTGTGATAGCTACAGGTGCCCGAAGCCCAAAAACTTTGAGCACAGTCTACAGGTCATACTTTTTAAGGGATTTCATTGTAACTTTGTAGGATCACTTCAGATGATGCCCAGATGAGAATGTGCCCTTTTGGTTGTGATCATTCAACCATGATGGCTGCCCGAGCCCGAAGGCCAAAAACCTTTAGCACAGTCTACAGGTCATATTTATGAAGGGATTTCATTGTAGCTTGGTAGGTTGACTTCATATAATGTCCAGATAAGAACGTCCTCTTTAGGACACGATTGGGCAACTGTGACAGCAACAGGGGCCAGAAAACCTTCAGAACAATCTACAGGTCATAATTATGAAGGGATTTCATTGTAGCTTGGTAGGATGACTCCAAATAATGTCTAGATGAGAACGTCCCCTTTTGGTTGCGATCATTCAGACTTGATGGCTGCCCGAGCCCCAAAACCTTTAGCATAGCCTATAGGTCGTATTTATGGAAGAATTTCATTGTGACTTGTTAGGTTGACTCCATATCATGCCTAGATGATGATATCACCTTTTGGTCGTGATTGGTCAACTGTGATGGCTACAGGCTGCCGAAGCCCGACAATATTGAGCACAGTCTACAGCTCATATTTATGAAGGGATTTCATTGTAACCTCATAGGATCACTCCAGATGATGCCCAGATGAGAATGTCCTCTTTTGGTTTCGATCATTCAACCATGATGGCTGCACGAGCCTGAAGCCCGAAAACCTTTAGCACAGTCTTCAGGCCATATTTTTGAAAGGATTTCATTGTAACTTGGTAGGTTGACTTCATATAATGTCTACATGAGAACAGTCCCTTTTGGACCTGATTGGGCAAGTGCGACAGCTACAAGGGCCCGAAGCCCAAAAACCTTTAGCACAGTCAACAGGTCATATTTATGAAGGGATTTCGTAACTTGTTAGGTTGACTCCATCTAATGCCTAGATGATGACCTCCTCTTTTGGTCGCGATCATTCAGCCTTGATAGCTGCCCGAGCCCAAAAACCTTTAGCATAGTCTATAAGTCATATTTATGGAAGGATTTCATTGTAACTTGTTAGGTTGACTCCATATAATGCCTAGATGAAGACATCCCCTTTTGTCATGATTGGTAAACTGTGACCACTACAGCGGCCCGAAGCCCGAAAACGTGGAACACAGTCTACAGGTCATATTTATGAAGGGATTTCATTGTAACTTCGTAGAATCACTTCAGATGAGGCCCAGATGAGAATGCCCCTTTTGGTTGAGCTCATTCAACCATGAAGGCTGCCTGAGCCCAAAGCCCAAAAACCTATAGCACAGTCTATAGGTCATATTTATGAAGGGATTTCATTGTAACTTGGTAGGTTGACTTCATATAATGTCTAGATGAAAACATCTCCTTTTGGATGGAATTGGGCAACTGTGATGGCCACAGGGGCCCGAAAACCTTAAGCACGGTCTAGAGGTCATATTTATGAAGGGATTTCAATGTAACTTGGTAGGATGACTCCAAATAATGTCTAGATGAGAACGTCCCCTTTTGGTCGCAATCATTTAGCCTTGATGGCTGCCCAGGCCCAAAACCCAAAAACCTTTAGCATAGTCTATAGGTCATATTTATGGAAGCATTTCATTGTAACTTGTTAGGTTGACATCCCCTTTTGGTTGTGTTTGGTCAACTGTGATTGCTTCAGGGCCCCAAAGCCCGAAAACCTTGAGCACAGTCTACAGGTCCCACATATGAAGGGGTTTCATTGTAACTTCGTAGGATTACTCCAGATTATGCCCAGATGACATCGCCCACTTTTTGTCGCGATCATTCAACCATGATGGCTTCCCGAGCCAAAAACTTTAGTACAGACTACAGGTCGTATTTGTGAAGGGATTTCATTGTAACTTAGTAGAATGACTCAGTATAATGTTGAGATGAGGACGTTCCCTTTTAGTTGCAATCGGTCTACCATCATGGCTACACAGGCCTGAAGCCCGAAAACTTTCAGCACAGTCTACAGGCCATATTTATGAAGGGATTTCAATGTAACATGATAGGATGACTCATTTTGAAATAATTTCACTGTAACTTGGTAACGTTCATTGATATACGTTAACTATGAGGGCCACATACATTAACTGTGAGGTCATATTAACCCACCCCTCAGCTCTTCAGTACTGTGTACACCTCATTTATTAAAAACATAGCATACAGGGAACAGAAATTAACATATTCCCAATTATCACAATTCTTGTCTTATTTCATAATCCTCTCATAAACATTGAACATTATCCTTTTCATCAAACACAACACACAGACAAGTTGAGCTACAGTGTCATTGACACTATCATTATCCCTTCCCACAAGGGAGGGATATAGTGCAGAGCTCGCTCCGTCTGTCTATCTGTCAGTCCATCCGTCAGTGTGTCATTCATTCGTCATTCCATCTGTCTGTCCGAACTTTCTTTATGCCATAACTTAAACAAAAGTTAACGGATTTCAATTCTTTTCAGTACATGTCTCTAGGCCAAGTTTGATGACCACAATCATCCAATGAAAATTGTTGAAGTTTTTGCCCTGCCCAGCCCCCCGCCAATTAGGAATTTTTTTTTCTTCCTTTCCTCCAATATGCATTTTGAAGTATTTACAGTCACTACATGCATAACATTTTTTTAAACTCATGTATCCCCCCCCCCCCCCCCACACACACACACACAACCCTGGGGGGGGGGGAGTCAATTAGGCACTTTTTTTTTTCTTTCGTCAAAAATGCATTTTTCCAGTTTTGCTTAAAAGTTTGTGTTTAAAAATCCAGACAAACACCACACACCCCCCTTTTGCCAATCAATTTCATTCTCCAAACACTCTGTTACAATGTCATTTCTTTTGTCTCATTTCGGGCAAGGTCTACTGAAGCTGTACACAGTGGTTTCAAATAATATTGGCATTCATTTAACCCTTTTCACAATGCTTTTCGAACTTAGTTTCTCTAAATTTCAAATTGGGCTTCTACCACATACTTTATTACTTTTTATCCCCTGCCACTAGGGAGGGATATAGCACAGAGCTCGCTCCGTCTGGCTGTCTGTCAGTCTGTCCATCTGTCCATCCATCTTTCCAAACTTTCTTTATGCCATAACTTAAACAAAAGTTAACAGATTTCAATTCTTTTCAGAACATGTCTCTAAGTCCAACCAATGAAAATTCTTGAAGTTATTTGTATTTATAATACAGGCCAGGTTTGAATATAGGTTTCACAACCCCCCCCCCCCCCCCCCCCCACCCACCCCAGGATTGGGAGTTATTACATGCAAAAAAAAAAAATTGACTCCTATAGCCCAACATTGCTTTATGTACTGCATCTTTAATCCTTTACCTAACACAAGTTGAAGCCAACATTACAAATTATTTTTCAGGAACATCAGATTTATGGCTTATTAAGCTCATCAAGCTTGTTCCATTAATAGTTCATGGGGTATGTTTTGGAGTAGAGAAATGAAAAAAATAAAATTTGAATAGCAAGTTTTGTACACCACGAGTGCAGATATGGCAGATTCGTTAGGTAAACGGTTAACAAAAAATGGCTCTAACTATTTTGTGTCTTAAGCATTGCCATTGCTGGAACAGTCGGGCTGTATACGTGACATCACTCTAGTTTGTATGGAAATTTAACTTAGAACTTCTAGGTTAAAGTTTTTAATTAAAGTTTTTTTTTTTTAGCTCATCTGATTTTCAGTCAGGAGAGCTATAGTGATCACTCGCCGTCTGTTGTCCGTGAACATGGTGTTTGCATCTTCTCCTCCCAAACCGCTGAACCATTTTAATTGATATTTGAGATAATAGTTTTTTATGACATCGCAATTTGATTTTGTTCAAATCAAGTTGCCTCGCCCCTCGGTAGGACCACGCCCAAAAAGTGTGCTTAAATCTAAAAAATCTTCTCATGAACCAGCAGTAGCAGAGACTTGATATTTGGTGTGCAGTTCGAGGAGCTATATTTGCCTTTGTTATGGGAGAGGCAAGAATTTTTGCCCCACCCAAAATTTCTATTTTCCAAACCGAGATGCAGATTTGAACCAAATTTGATATGAGGGCTTATTGGATCATAAGTACTTAATTTATATGCCAATTTTTTTTTTTCCTGTCGCCCCATGGGAACCGCAGGAACCGCAGGAGCTAAAAATAGAAAAAAATTAAAACGCCCATATCTCCAAAACTACACGGCACTGAGAATTCTTGTTTGGTGTGCTGCTTCCTTAGGACCAACAGAATGGAATTGTAAAAAACAATTGTGGGTTATATCATGGGGTACTTTTTGGGGACTTTTGAAAAAGTGCTGAGTCAGCATTTTTTAACACAGTGGGTAATGGGAAAAACATTTAAGACTACTTTTCTCTCAAACCACAGCTCCAAAAGCTTTCAAATTTCACAAAAAACATCTTTGGAAGATTCATTGTTGAAATCAAATCCCTGGGTCCATATTTTGGTTCTCTATGGGAGCCCAAATGTTCAGATTAGTGCAATGTGAGGAATATTCTTTAAAAATCTTCTTCTTCCAATCCACCAATCAGAAGCTTTTGATATTTGGTATGCAACATCCATAAGGGGGTGATATTCAGGTTTGTTCAATTTGAGTCCCTGGCTTAATATTTGGGCTTTCTATGGGTGGGGTGAGGGGGTGGTAGGGGGGGTGCATGTTAGGTTCAGGTTTGTTCAAATCAATTCCTTAGTGTTTTTCCATAAAATTTGCCTTTCATGACTTTTTTTTGATGAACCATGTCTAACTGAATTTGACCCCAAATACTTCTTTGAACCACTTTTGCAGGTGAGCGATTAAGGCCACTTGGGGCCTCTTGTTCTTTAAAAATCTTCTTCAGATTCAGCAGTCGGAATGTTTTGATATTTGGCATGCAGCATCCTTAGTGGGATGAGATTCAAGTTTGTTCAAGCCATGTCTCTAGGTTCATATTGGGGGCGCGGTGGCTCAGTAGGTAGAGGTGCAGGTTGCAAGCCGAGAGGTCCTCGGTTCGAATCCCACCTGCGGCAACCGCGTTGTGTCCTTGGGCAAGACACTTCACCCCCATTGCCCATGTGGGTGCACGATGACGCCGTGTACTAAGGCGTACTGCACGTCGATGGTACGCATGTCTTCAACCAATCTAACCCTGCCTGTGCTGCAGTGCGGAGTTACGATGTTGGGGAGCTGGCAGCTGCTCGTCGTTGCTCGGTGGTTCTCTCCGGGTACTCCGGCTTCCTCCACCCGTAAAACTGTCACGGTCATGATTAGCCATTGTGCATAAATATGTGACCTTAAACATCAATAAATAAATAAATAAATAAATAAATAGGTTCATATTTGGGGCTCACTGTGGGAGCTCGAATTGTAACTTAGTTCAAAATGAGGAATTTTCTTAAAAAATTGTCTTCAGATCCAGCAGTCAGAATATTTTGGTATGCGGCATCCTTGGGGGGGGGGGGGGGGGGGGGGGGGGGGGGGAGATTCAAGTTTGTTGAAGCCAAGTCCCTGGGTTCATATTTGGGCTCCCTGTGGGTGCTTGAATTATAACTTAGTTCAATATGAGGAATTTTTCTTTAAAAATCTTCAATTTCAGCGGGCAGAATGTTTTGATATTTGGCATGTAGCATCCTAAGGTGGTGAGATTCAAGTTTGTTCAAGCCAAGTCCCTGGGTTGATATTTGGGCTCCCTGTGGGAGCATGAATTATAACTTAGTTCAATAGGAGGAATATTCTTCAAAAATCTTCTTCTTCACATCCACCAGTCAGAATCTTTTGATATTTGGAAAACGGCATCCATCCCACTGGAGGTGAGATTCAAGTTTGTTCAAGCCAAGTCTCTTGGTTCGTATTTGGGCTTCCCATGGGAGGCCGAATTATAACTCAGTTCAATATGAGGAATATTCTTTAAAAATATTTTTTTTTAGATCCACTGGTCTGAATCTTTGGATATTTGGTATAAGCTTTTCTAAGGAGGGGCAGATGCATCTTGTTGAAATCAATTCCCTGGGTTTTATATTTAGGCTACCATGTCAGGTGGGCACCCTCAGGCCCCCTGGGACCTCTTGTTTGTTTACAAAGTTACACCTTTATTTCTTCAAACACTTTACTGCAGTGTTACTGTTTCTCATTTGGGACAATGTCTACTATCTGCTGAATCTTTCTGCAGTGATTTTCATTAATAATGGCATGATTTTAACCACTTTTAAACATGTTTTCGGACTTAGTTTCTTTGTATTTTAAATTAGGGTTTGCCGCATAATTCTTGCATGGTCAGTACAACTTAACCCTTTACCCAACGCAGACGATATCAAAATTTATTATTTTAAATATCATTTTTTCAAATTTAAAAAAAAATGTCAACAAAACCATATCATGTGCTCCCCCGTTGGACCGAGCTTGTTCCAACGAGGGGTCGCACGATATGGTTTTGTTGACATTTTTTTTAAAAAATAATATTTTTTCAACTGCTGAATTTGCATATTACGCGGGCGGATGTGGGCGATTCATTAGGTAAAGGGTTAATGATTGCATTTACATCAGTGATTTCTTTTATCGGTTTTAGGAAATATTTAACTCTTTTTTGCAGTAAATTTTACTTAGTATTCCCAGCTTAAAGTTTTGTTTCTTAAGGTTGTACCTTTTATTCTTCAAACACTGTGTTACGCCTTTTTTCATTTGGAGCAAGGTCTACTGATGCTGCATACAGTGGTTTCAATTAATACTTGCGTTAATTTAACCCTTTTCAAAACAGTTTTCGAATTTAGTTTCTTTAAATTTGAAATTGGGCTTCTAACACATACTTTGTCACTTTTTGTTCTTGCATGATCAATACAACTTTTAATTATTGCATTTACAGACCTGATTTCTTTTACTTGTATGCAGCTTTTTTCCCCATTACCTGACCTTTACAGTTTGAAATATAAGGAAATGCCTTCTGCAGCATACTTCTGTTCTTTCACAAAAGTAATACAGTTTGGAAGGAAATTGGAGTGAGGGATTTTGATGCTGTCTCCAAAACTTTGGGGGGAGATGGGTGGAATCAATCCACTCCTCCCTCCTTCCCATGTTATCCAGAAGATAAATCCAGTTCTAATTATATGATTTTCTTCAAATTTGATATTACTTTTTTATACGACCATTTGTAAAAATGGTCATATTATGTAAATGGTCCATCTGTTCGTCTGTAAACAATTGGTTTCCGAACAATAACTCCAGTTTGGATTATTTGATTTCAACTAAAGTTGATAGATATATGTGTATTTTCCAGCTAGTACTACAGGCCAGGTTTGAATATGGGTCTTCCCAAATAAACCCACTCACCCCCCCCCCCCCCCCCCCCACCCCCACCCACATTAATTTAGGCAATTTTTCCAAAAGTGCATTTTGAAGGATTGGGGGTTAATAAATGCAAATAAACAAAATATTGACTACTATAACACACCACCAGAGAAATGAAAAAATAAAATTTGAAGAGTAATTTTTGTATATCGCAAATGCAGATATGGCAGATTCGTTATGTAAATTGTTAACAAAAAATGGCTCAGACTATTTTGTGTCTACGCATTTCCATTGCTGGGACAGTCGGTCTGCATGTGTGACATCACCCTAGTTATTAGTCCCCCACGGTTTTACCGTTTTAGGGGACTATTGGATTGCACTCCATCTGTCCGTCTGTCCTCATTTATGTTACCACCTGTATCTCATATATGTTTCGACGCTGTACTTTCATTTTTATACCATTGGTGACACATAATAGGAGGATGATGCATGTCAAAAATTTTTGAAAAAAAATTCAAGATGGCCAACTGGTGGTCATTTTTGTCATCATTTTTTGCTTCATTTGTTGTTTCATTTGACGTTACCACTTGTATCTTAGACATGTTTTGATATATTTGCTTCAGGTTTCTAACATTGTTCATAGATGCTATGAGGATGATGCATGTCAAAATTGTTTGAAAAAAAATTCAAGATGGCCAGATGACATCCATTTTTGTTCATTTTTTGCATTCTCAAGTTACGTTAGCACCCGTACCTTAAAGATGTTTTGAGATATTAGTTTTAAATTATCAACATTTGTCAGACATCATAGGAGGATGATGCATACCAAAATCTTTTTTAAAAAAAAAATTCAAGATGGCCGAATGGCAGCCATTTTTGTTGTCATTTTTTTGCTATATTTGACATTACCACCTGTATCTTAGTTTATGTGACCACCTGTATCTCATAGATGCTTCGAAGCTGTGCTTTCATTTTTATGCCATTGGTGACACATAATAGGTGGACAATGCACATCAAAATGTTTTGAAAAAAAAAATTCAAGATGGCCGACCGGCAGCCATTTTTGTCATCATTTTTTGCTTCATTTGATGTTACCACCTGTATCTTAGACATGTTTTAATATATTTTTTTCAGGTTTCTAACATTATTCATGGATGCTATGAGGATGATGCACGTCAAAATTGTTTGAAAAAATCAAAATTCAAGATGGCCGGGCCATGTTTGTTCATTTTTTGCATTCTCAACATTTGTCAGACACCATAGGAGAATGATGCATGCCAAAATCTTTTGAAAAAAAATTCAAGATGGCCGAATGGCAGCCATTTTTTTTGTTATTTTTTTGCCATATTTGACATTACCACCTGTATCTTAGACATATTTTGAGCTATTACTTTCAGATTTCTAACATTGGTCAGAGATGGTAGGAGGGTGATGCACATCAAAATTTTTTGAAAAAAATTCAAGATGGCCGAGATCTTTTGAAAAAAAATTCAAGATGGCTGAATGACAGACTTTTTTGTTGTCATTTTTTTGCCATCTTTGACGTTATCACCTGTATCTTAGACATGTTTCGAGCTATTACTTTCAGATTTCTAACATTGGTTAGAGATGCTAGGAGGATGATGCACGTTACTAAGAGGATTTTTAACATTGGTCAGAGATGCTAGAAGGATGATGCACATCAACATTTTTTTGGAGAAAAAAATTTAGAATGGCCGAAGGACGGCCATTTTCATTGATTTTTTTCTGTTAGTATTTTATGGTTACCACCTGTATCTAATAGACAGATGCTTCGAGACTGTACTTTCATATTTATACCATTGGTGACACATAATAGGAGGATGATGCACGTCAATAATTTTTGAATAAAAATGCAAAATGGAATGATTACATTGTTGTTCCTGTTGTTAAATGGTAGGTGCCTGAGAACAGATACATGATGTGAGAGAGAGGACTTCAATTCCCACTTGCTGTTGAAATCTTTTATCCATTTCATAATGTGCAACTTATTTTTTAAATGCCCAACAGGCCTAAAAAATATTTTGCATGTTTTATAGAACAGACCATCCACCGTGGGGGAGTCTGATCGCCAGTGATCGGCATTGCTCTTGTTATTATGGTAGGACTGTTGTAAGATACATTAAATATTCCGGTAGTGTAGAAATTAATTTTTTTGGATAGTAAATAATTTTTGTCCACACTTAGGCTCTATCGGGATACATTTGGGCTCATCATTCCCTTAGGGGACTTGGGTTCTTGTCAAAAGTTTTTGAAAAAATTTTTTGTGTAAATTATTTTTCGATTTATATTTTGAATGTTATTTGTTATGTTATATCTTTTTCTAATATTTAATGTGGTGTTGGTCGGAGTACGATCAACTTTATTTTGCTTCATTACGTAAGCATATTGCTCAAATGCAAGGCGAGGAAGCCTTTCCTCTGATTTACATGTTGGTTGCCTTACTTGTAGTTGATGTACTCCCACAAATTGTTGCTCAACATGTGTCGGATGGGATGACAAACGTTGGAGACGGGTGTCAGGGTATGTGGTTAGCGGCAAGAAGCCACTGCCAGTCCTCTCGCCATAGAGTCATTCTCGTTTCTTAGTTTCTATTTCAGAGGAACAAGGACATGGTGATGTTTACATGACGCCTAGACGGAGTGTGCTGTCATCCTCGCATTTAGATAATTAACAGAGCCAGCAGTAAAGGTGCTCTTGAACATTGGGCAGGGCTATAAACCACAAACCAGTGGTTTCAGTTCCCTGTCGCCAGCTAGTTCGACCGGTGAAGCATTACTCCATCCGTGGGTACCGTGACAGTGGGTGTGTCCATGGTGATCTAAGAGGGGGATTGGGTAGAGCGAGCACCTTATAATATAAACAGGTTCACCCAGCAACAGAATAAAAAGCTGGCAAGTTCATTAGGAAGCTCGGCAAGGTCTGAAAGGACCATGAGCGAGAGAGCCCCCCCCGTCTTTCCCAATAACATCTGGAGCCAGATGTTGTGATCGGAACTTCCGTCAGTTGGAGCATACATCCGTGTCTCCCGTCCGGGACACTCCATTCAGTTCACAGCCAGCGTCTGCTACAGTTACGGCAAGTTAATTGGGAAGCTCGGCGAGGTCTGAAAGAACTGCGAGCAAGAGAGCCCCCTCTCTTTCCCAATAATATCTGGGGCCAGATGTGGTGATCGGAACTTGTGTCGGTCGGAGCATATGTCTGCGCCTCCTGTCCGGGAGGCTTCGTTCAGTTCACAGCCGGCGTCGGCTATAGTTTTAGCTTCTGCATCGGCATCTTCCAAGCACACACGACCGCACCTTAGCTACACGACTTCAGATATCCAGCCTACATCTCCGAGAAGGGACCACTCATCATCAGGAAGTCGGACCATTTGGTAGCTAAGGAGACGAGTCATCATTTATCGGGACGTCCAGAGAAAAGAGCTCGGACACACCATCCCGGGAGCAGCCAGCGGCCAGGAAACAGAAGACCTCTGCTCCTCAGGCCTCTGTAACGGACTTGCTGTCGCAGATTGTGCAGCTCATCGCAGCATCCCAGTAAGTGCAGAAGCAGCCGACAGCAATCTCAGAACCTGAGCTGTTGGATGGTGCTGGGTCGGTCCAGTAATCTGCAAGTTCAGATGCCGCTGACCGTGAATTTCAACCGATTCAGACAGATGGTGAAAGGGACACGGAGGATTACCCTTCCCTTTCAGAACAACACATGGTTGCGATGGTTTTAATCCATCAACACTACCCTGAATTTGTTCAAGTAAATCAGAATGCTGCGACTACTAGGAAGAAACCGCTGGCGTTGTTGGTCGCTGACTTTATCCGGACAAAGGAGGAGGTCATGTCTTTTCCGGTTCAGTCTAGACAGGTGATGCAGACCTTTGGCCATTTAGACGATGCCATATACAACTTTCCAGTGGGAAGAAGAAGGGTGGTTTCTTGTCATCATCTTCTGTAATTTTACCGTTTGTTGGACTACGTTCATTTAAAACAGTTGGGGAAGATGTATAGAGAGTTCCTCTGCATTTGGATGAGCAGACTGAGGACCTAGTCATGGCCTTACCTTCATCATTCACTGTTCGCTCAGACATAATTGAGACGGCAATTTCTTCATTCAGAGCAAATTTAGACGCAGTGTCTTACGCAGATCACCTTTAAGAACTGTGGCGCAATGTCTCAACGGAAAGGAATTTGAGGACGTTTGTACCTCTTTAAGAGTCCTTACCAGGGCTATTATGTTTATCACATATAACTCTGTCTTAACAGTGACTAATTTGGAGTTAATCGGACGTGATGGAGCCCTTGCGTCGTCATCTTTAATAGATGACAAGGTGAAACACTCTCTACGGGTCGCTCCGGTATCTGGACACTAAGGTTTTGACGATAAGCTTTCATTGGTTTATGACCAAGCTGCAAGAAAGCATCAATACTCTGCTCCTTAAGTCGCCGTCTATCGACCCGCAGCAGCAGAAAAGAGTAAGGGAGAATGTCCTAGACAGAAATCGTCTAAAAGGGACTCCTCGTAAGGCTATAGGAAACTCTCCTATAATTACTTCTAGGCATCGTCAATACAGCGACTTGGAAAGGGGGCATAGGTGTGATCGAGACTACCGGTCAGACGCCCCTAAGCCGCCAGGTCGAGGCTCTTCATGAGGGGGATGTGGTTTCTCCTCCTGTAAGCCTTGCAGGTACTACAGGTGATGGTTAGGACCTCTATTGCTAGGCGGATGGTTATCAAGATTCGCATCAAACTGGATAACTATTATGGAAGACCAGTAGGCGAGAAGCGTGGTCTCTGATGACCTATGGCTATCTTTCCAAGAGAAACCACCACTAACATGATGTCTGTGATGGACAAAACTTACGTCAAATTCCTGCATAAGAGTCTCTCCAATCGGAGGTAAAGGCTGTCTTGACAATGGAAGCAATAGGGGTCGAGAATCAAGATTCTCTAGGATTCTACCATCACCTGTTCCTCGTACCAAAGCCAGGCAGCTCGTTCCACCAAGTAATAGACTGTAGCTGGATAACAACTTTATCATGGCTCTAAAAGTTTATTTATGGTAATCATTCAGTCGATATAAGCGAGCGTTCGAGTGATCGACTATGCGGCAAGCATAGATCAAAGGATCCGTTCTTTCATGTCCTGGTATATCCGACATTCAGAAAGTACCTACGGTTCGCCGTTCAAAGGATAGTATTTCATTTCCGAGTGATGTGCTACGGTCTATATCTAGTGCCCTGGGCGTTCACTCGAATAATGAACTCAGTAATGTCTCACTTCCGAGCTCATTCGTCTGCGGGAATGTCAGCTTACTTGGACGACATTCTTCAGAGATACAACATCAACTACTCTTCAGAAGGGAATGAGCTTCTAGACTTGCAACAATCTGGTTCGTCTGTCGCTACCCAGTTAGTCAGTTGTTATACTCGCTTTTGTCTACACTCAGACGCATTAACAGCGAGGGATTTTGTGCGACTGATAGGGTTGTACAAAGCGGCTGCGGATCTTATTCCGATGGGTCACTTACTCACACGTCCCCTCCAGTTTTTCTTTACCCAGAACTGGAGTGTGAAGATGCATTCGCACGAGACCAGTATTGTTTTAATGGATCCAGTAAACAAAAGGTCCAGATTTGGGCAGATATTCAGTGGTTAACTCAGGGAGTTCCGTTGCAGCTGGCAGATCCGACTTTCACGATTATGACGGATGCAAGTCAACAGTTTGGGGCGCGACCCTGAGCCCGACAAACTCAAAATGCAAGGGTGTTTGGGACCCTTGGTTCCTGGAGAAACACATAAACATCAAGAAATGATTTGAATGGATCCAGTAAACAAAAGGTCCAGATTTGGGCAGATATTCAGTGGTTAACTCAGGGAGTTCCGTTACAGCTGGCAGATCCGACTTTCACGATTATGACGGATGCAAGTCAACAGTTTGGGGCGCGACCCTGAGCCCGACAAACTCAAAATGCAAGGGTGTTTGGGACCCTTGGTTCCTGGAGAAACACATAAACATCAAGAAATGATGTCAACATTATTAGCGCTACGCTACATCAATGGATTCATATTATAGCGGATGCGCATGTTCAGATAATGTCGGACAACTCAATAGTGGTAGCGTACATCAGGAACCAGGGCGGCACCCATTCATTTCCGTTATGCCAACTAACAGAGAAGTTTTATCCGTCATATACCATGTCGTATTAATGTACTAGCAGACACGCTCCTCGGAAAGGTTGCCTGTTGCAATTGGAATGGACTCTCAACAAATGAGTATTTGGGACAGTTTTGCTACCAGTGGGTTCACCCCATGATAGATCAGTTTGCTACACACCAGAACAATTAGTTACCGTCGTTTGTGTTGCCATGCCCAGACCACTGAGTGCTTGCAGTTGATGCTCTGCTGATCTCATGGGATTAGATGATAGGATAAGCGTATCCTCCAATTCATTTGATTCAGTAGATTATGTTTAAGATCAAACACTCTTGTTGTGAATCTTATTAGTACTCAAGTGTCTGTTATGGGACGCTCCCCAGAAGCTTCCTCAACGAGAGGACCTTCTTTTTCAGGGGAAGTTTTTGTTCTTCACATCCTTCTCCGCCCATAGTGGCATAATGGAGTCGGTTGGACATGAGGGAACCATTGCGGTTCCTATTTTATTTGATGACTAACACAGGAACGATTAAGTAATGCAGGTGAGGAGATTTCGATATGACTTTACTGGTATTCAGAAGATTACATGCTGGATTTTAATGCTCTTGCACATTATTATGCCCCCGAAAAATTTTTCCGAGGGGTATATAGTGGAGGTCTCTGTCCGTCCATACGAACATTTGTATTATAACTCGAACATCTGTTGTCGGATTTTAATGTTCTTTGGTGATAGGGCAGCTTGGGGAAACGGATGCCCTTGTACCTAGGGTTGCGTCTGACAAATCTTAACAGAAGTTATGTCCTTTATTTACTTTTTCCGTCCGTCCATACGAACATTTTGTATTATAACTCGAACATCAGTTGTCGGATTGTAATGTTCTTTGCTATGGTGATAGGGCAGCTTGGGGGAATGGATGCCCTTGTACCTAGGGTTTCGTCCGACAAATCTTACAGGAGTTATGTCCCTTATTTACTTTTTCCGTCCATCCATACAAACATTTTGTATTATAACATCAGTTGTCAGACTTTAATGTTCTTTGGTATGGTGATAGGGCAGCTTGGGGGAACGGATGCCCTAGTACCTTGAGTTTTGTCCGACAAATCTTACATGAGTTATGTCCCTTATTTACTTTGAAAATTGATGATTTTTTGGTTTCCTACCAATTAAAATTGTTTGGCTGAACCGATGAGTTTCAAATTTTACATGCTGATTACTCATGTCAAAGTACAGGTCGGTTTCAATTTGAGGTTTGACTCGGCAATGTTTGATGCAGTTATGCCCCCTTTTTCACTTGGAAAAGATGCAAGACCTGTTCTACTTTTTCACTGGTTTGAGAATTTTTAACAAAGGTATGTGCCATTCCTATTTTTGCCTCTTTCAGTTATTATTCAATATGGCACCATTCAAGTCATCTGCAATTATTTTTATAACTTTTTCTCTATTACTGACTCCTTAGTGCTGTTCTGCAATGTAGCAGCAGTGAAGCTGTTGTCTGTTGTTACAAAACATATTAACAAAATATAAGTAATAATAATTTTATTGGCACTTTGCCATTCCTTACTGTTGTTCTGCAATGTAGTGTTGTTCTGCAATGTAGCAGCAGTGAAGCTGTTGTCTGATTATCCACATGTGAGTACGACTTGGCTACCTTCGGGTGCATTAGCACACGCGTTAGCATTGCTCTTGTAATTATTAGGCTAACGCTTTATTGTATTTTATGGACCTTGAAATTATGAACTATTTTGGGGGCGGTTCGTGTCGGAGCCTGTTAATCATACCTACTTCCATTTCTAGATCCAGGTTTCTATTATGCCAGTACTCAAATTACATATTCACATGTGTTTACGGTCATAGATATCGGATAGTACAAGTTGGAGAGTGTTGTTACTGAAATTTATTGTGCAGAGGTCGACTGTGGGTTACCTCGGAAGTGTGTTTTCTCTCCAGAGATTGTTCAGTGTGGCTCGATTGGACATGTGCATGTTATATTTTATATCACCGGTTTTCGACGTATCTGTGTGCGCCATCTGTGGTTTACGATAATATAGTGGGCAATATTAATTACCAGGATCATCGCTATAGCCTTAACTTCTGAAGTGAAGTTAAGCACCATTTATTAATCATGGATTAATACCTGTGTACCTGTTCGACGAGTATTTATATTGTTTTTTGGTACCGCTCTTACTGATTCCAGAGCTCTCCCCTCTCTTTCTTTTGAAGATTCCTTCAAAGGAAAAGGGTGGGGGGGGGGGGGGGGGAGGGGGTGATTTTTACCTCTTCTCTGGCTTGATAGGTATGTAACTATGAAGGAAGCTGTTTTGTCCGTAATTATATCCTGCATACAGCTGGAGTGTTATTGTGTCGCGTATGTTTGTGGGGGATTTTCTCTCATTCTCAGATACGCCATCCTAATTTTTTGGGCTTAGTCCGGACTAGCCTTAAAAATTAGGAACTCGATACATCCTAATTATACCCCCACTTTCAAAGAAAATGGGGGTATACTGGATTACATGAGTCCATGCGTCCGTCCGTCCGTCCGTGTGTGAGTCCATCCGAGAATATTCATCATAACTTATCTCGGGTATCAAATGTTCTATTGCAATGAAATTTGCCATGAACACTGCTTATGGTATTGGCTTTAAAAAAAAGGGTTCAACGATATTTCTCACATTCTCCTTTTTAGAGTTATCCCCCTTCTTTGACTTAGAAATTGTAGGAAATAGACATTATTTGTCTGTTCAGCCTGTATCTCAGGTATGGGTTATCGGATTTCAGTAAAATATGGCCTGCAGTTTGCCTATGACAAAGGCTTCTGCCTCATTGCATAAAACTTCCAAACACCAAACAATTTACCATACCTTTTGACTTAGAAATTATTGGTAATTGTTGAAAACTTTCGAAGAAAATGGGGGGATATACTGGGTTGGGGTTATCGGATTTCAGTGAAATATGGCATGCAGTTTGCCTATGACAAAGGCTTCTGCCTCATTGCATAAAACTTCCCAACACCAAACAATTTACCATACCTTTTGACTTAGAAATTGGTGAAAAGTTTCGAAGAAAATGGGGGGGTGGGGGGGGTATACTGGATCCATCTGTGCACAGGTATGCCCACACTAGGCGGTACACCACGTGGGGGTATGCACTGGATGAAAGTCCAGCTCTTGTTAGCATAGTCTCCATGCTTAGAATAAGGATTTACTTAAATTGGGCTCCTTATTTAGGATATGTCTCCTCCATTACAGTATAGAGAGACATACATGTAATTCCTAATTATTCTAAATTCCTTTCATCTTGGACTGCAGGATTGGAACTATGTTGATCTACTATTTCGGACGTCCTAGCCCCTCCACCTTTTTATGATTCAGCTAGGCTGGACCATTGGGTTATAGTAGAAAAATATTGTAAATTCATAGTAATTTGTATATTTTTTGTATTTACCAGTGGCCCAGATGGAGATGGCCCTCCCATGAGTGGGCACTCATACCTCCCCACTGAATTATTATGTAATACTCTCTTTTACAAAGAATGATGTTGGCGCCAATTCCGGTCACTTCCTGGCGTCTGCGCATGCACAGAGAGTAAATGTATGGAGGGCCAGATAGGACTTTTAATTTTCGGTTTTGCATGCAAATTTGGGTGTTTGTGGGGGGCAAAATTTGTGTTTGGCTGGCCCTAGATATTTTTGAGTTAGTACCAGCTAGTCTGGGCCATTGGTAAGTATAAAAAATATACAAATTACTATGAATTTATAATTTTTCGTGATAAATTTCTTTTCCTATTTCGCATGTGATTTTCACGTACCGTGCTGTTTCGGTCTATTGTTCATTAATGCTAACCCTTTGGGTTCTGCTTTTATCTGAGTTAGGTCAGCTGTGGGCTGTTGTGGCAGCTTTTCTCCCCTCTGTTGAGGGGTGAATTTCTGCCAGTTCCCTTTTTGGCTGTTGGGGTGCTTTTCTGTTCCTGTCAGGCTTTTGTTTCCTGCCACCTTACTATGGTAGCTGCGGGTGTCCTGATTTATTTTTTGGGGGGTTTCGCCTTCCCGGCTACATTGCTCTCACCAGATATGCCTAGGACGATACTTTGCAGGCAATGTTTGTTGTCTTAGCATTTTGAAGTTTCCCATTATTCATGATCCACTCTGTTTGGATGTTCTGTTGAAAGACCCTGTGGGCAGTGTGGTCTAACACCTTTCGGGCTTCAGTATATCATGTGGTTCAGACTCGTGCCATTTCCTCCCGAGCCTGCAGGATGGGGAATGCAGTCGGTCAGGGCCTCCCGAACTGACTCTGTCTGGAGAGAGTTCTAACCCTCTGTGGAGTTTTGCAGTCTTTTTGTGGCAAGGATACCGCGGTAACTGTTGACTTTCTGGCGAAGAGATACCTGCTTCCGGGACTACTGTCCTCCTCCAGTTGACTCCTCATGTCACTAGGGTTGTGACTCCTCATATGGAGCCGAGCTCTGTTGCTCTCTCTGCTTTACCACCACTTTTGTCAAAAGCTACTGATGTATCTGCTCCTGCTGCCGCTCCATTGGTGATGTCATTGGTCTCTGTTTCAGCCGGCCTTGGCATATCCCAGCAGGGGTCTGCAGGGATTTCTGCTTCTTTGGACGTGGTATATCAGTCTCAACCTTCCCTGGCTGAATGACATGGGCTAAGTGTCTTCGAACTCAGGCAATGGGTCAGACACATCTGACGTCGAGAGCCATCAGTCTTCTAACTTGGGGAGGCTCTTGACTTTGTGTCCCGGCAAACTTTGAGTAAGGGTAAGCGTCGGCAGTCCAGAGGGAGGTCTCAGGATCCTTCATCTAGCAGAAGAGGTGGTTTCTCCTCTCATGGGCCTCGTTGGGGCTTGAAATGGAGATCCTCACCTCGATTCCATCTCAAGTTCCTTCAGAAGTTCATGTCAGGAACTTTTGATTAGGGAGATCGACAATCTCCTATCAAAGGGGGCGATCGAGGTGGTCAAGGACATTCATGCTGTGGAATTTTATTCCCACCTGTTCTTTGTGCCGAAGGAGAACAGCCAACTCCGACCGGTTATCGATCTGAGTATCCTGAACCAGTCTATAACTTGCTCCTTAGTTCAGCATTGAGACTTTCAGGTCGGTTCGCTGCTCCATTCACTAGGGACTTTTCGCTTCCAGCATTGACCAGTGAGACGCTTACTTTCACGTTGTGATTCATCAGACATTTGCTTTTCTGGGACGAGTTTACCAGTTCAAGGCCATGCCTTTCGGCCTCAACCTGGCTCCTTGGGCCTTCACCTGACTGATGTTGCATGTGATAGCCTTCCATCGCACACAGTCCAGGATGACTACCTCGGCATATCTGGACGTTATCCTTCAGAGGCACTCCAATGCTGCTCTTCTGGAGTCCGATGTCGACCAACTGTTGAGCCTGTTCATGTCTCTAGGGTTCAGAGTCAACGAGGAGAAGTCGGATCTGGTCTCTTCTCAGTTGTTTTGTCATCTAGGGTTGGAATTCTGTACTCAGCTGAATACGGTAGCAGTTCCCCCAGTGAGAGCGGTGATTCTCTTGGCTTTTGCACTGACTCTGACCCAGTCCAAGTCCGTGACAGCTCAAAGTATTCTGTGGCTGCTCGGTCTCTGCGGTTTGGTGACAGATCTCATTCCTTTAGGCCGGCTACATGCCAGACCTCTCTAACACTTTTTGCTCAGACTGAATGTCGATCCTCTGGATCTGATGCTTCAGTTACTAGCATCTCTCAATCGTCACCTTTTTCCCAGGACGGATGTTCAGTGGATTTTGCAGGGAGTCCTGTTGGACTTGGCCACATCCGATCGTGTTCTGATGTCAGATGCCAGCGATCTCGGATGAGCATAACTGATCCACTATGTCATTCCCTTCATAGTGTTTGGGACCAGCATCAAGCAACTCTTCACATCAACCAGAAGGAGCTTCCTGGTCTTCTTCTGAGTTTCTCATAGTGGATCCCCCACCTTTCAAATCGTCAGGTCCTTCTGTTGTCCGACAATTCGACAGTGGTCGCTTACATTCGGAACAAGGGCAGCACGCCCTCGATTCCCATGTACGAATTGGCTCAGGATCTTCTACGGCTTACTCAGGATGTCAACGCCGGGTTGGTGGTTCGTCACGTTCCTAGTCGTCTGAACATACATGTATTAGCCGACTCCCTGTCCCGATGGGGCAGGGTCATTTCCACCGAGTGGATGCTTCACAGAGCAGTGTCCAGATCCTCTGGCTTTCGCCATGGACACTCTGTCACTCAATTAGAATGGGCTAGTCGGCTACGCCTTCTCACCAAGATACGAACATGCAGTTGTCAGATTATTCTGACCGTTCTCCTGTCCCCTCAGCGTGTATGGATCAATCGGCTCCGCTCTCTGTTAGTGGCGGTTTTGGAATGTCTCCCTCTACATCACAACCTTCTTTGTCAAGGTCACCCGAGGAGGTTTCACAGCGACCCAACTTCATTGTGCCTTCACGCATATCTTTTGTCCGGTCCTATCTCCTCCATAGAGGTTTTTCGAGACGAGCAATGGAGTGCTTTTCTTCAAGGCGGAGCACCTCTGGTTTAGCCTATACAGCTAAGTAGTGGAAGGTCTTCTGTCGCTGGTGTGCTGATCACTCTGTTGATTATGCCGTTCCTTCGATAACACAGATTGCAGAGTTTCTGGTATATCTGTTTGATTCTCAGGATCTCCAACCTGTTATCATCTAGGGGTACAGGTCCATGTTTTCAGAGACCTTTTTGTTTGTGGGAAAGCGTCATATCGGCACTAATCCGTATCTCTCCAAGCTTATTCGCCACTTGTCTTGAAAAGGACTCGGTTTTTGCAGCTTCCCCCAGAATGGAATCTTTCTTGGATGCTGCTTTGCATTATGGGGGTGGGGGAGGGGGCGGTGCCATTTGAACCCTTATCCCAAAATTAAAAGTTCATAGTAAATTTTCTTTCTTATTATACCTTCCACAATTGTTTACATGGAGGCCCTCCCATCTTCTTATTCAGGTAAGAATCCTTCCTCCCCGCTGATCTCTTAACTCCAATGCTGGCAAATACAAATAGAATGACACGGTGGTTATACGTCTGCGCACTGGTTCTGGAAGCTATGGATTAGTACAAGGAGAAGAATGTCCCCTACTGCGTGTGCGCCGGTCGCACTTGACCCATTTTTTGCTTATTTTTTCTTGGTGCACCACTTTTCTTTCCCAATCGCTTGAGATAATAGTTTGTTTATGACATCGCATTTTGATTTTGTTCAAATCAAGTTGCCTTGCACCTTTCATGAACCAGCAGTAGCAGAGACGTGATATTTGGTCCTTTTGAGGTGTAGACTCAGATTTGTTCAAGACAAGTTCGAGGAGCTATATTTGCCTTCGTTATGGGAGGGGGCAAGAATTTTTACCCCGCCCAAAATTTCTATTTTCCAAACTGAGAGGCTGATTTGAACCAAATTTGAGATGAGGGCTTATTGGGTCATAAGCACTTAATTTATGCCAAAAAAAATTTCCGTCGCCCTATGGGAACTGCAGGAGCTAAAAATAGAAAACATTTAAAACGCCCATATCTCAAAAACTACACAGCACTGAGAATTTGTATTTGGTGTGAATCTTCCTCAGGACCAACAGAATAGAATGGTAAAAAAAAAATTGCCATCGGTTTTATCATGGCATATTTTTTGGGACTTTGAAAAAGTGCTGAGGCAGCATTTTTTAACACTGTGTAATGGGAAAAACATTTAAGACTCCTTTTCTCCCAAACCACTGCTCCAAAAGCTTTCAGATTTCACATATAACATCTTTGGAAGATTGTTTCACATGTCACATGTAACCATGATTTTTCTTGTAAAGCGCCATGGAACTTTTTATTATTGTGAAATGAGCGCTATATAAATATCTATTATTATTATTATTATTATTATTATTATTGAAATCATATCCCTGGGTCCATATTTGGGTTCTCTATGGGAGCCCAAATGTTTAAATTAGTGCAGTGTGAGGAATATTCTTTAAAAATCTTCTTCAGATTTACCAATCAGAATCTTATGATATTTGGTATGCAGCATGCTTAGGGGGGTGAGATTTAAGTTTGTTCAAGCCAAGTCCCTGGGTTCATGTTTAGGCTCACTGTGGGAGCCCGAATTATAACTTAGTTCAAAATGAGGAATTTTCTTTAAAAATCATCTTCTTCAAATCCAGCAGTCTGAATGTTTTGATATTTGATATGCAGCATCCTTAGGGGGGTGAGATTCAAGTTTGTTCAAGCCATATTTGGGCTCACTGTGGGAGCTCGAATTGTAACTTAGTTCAAAATGAGCAATATTCTTTAAAAATCTTCTTCAGATCCAGCACTCGGAATGCTTTGATATTTGGCATGCAACATCCTTAGGGTGGTGAGATTCAAGTTTGTTGAAGCCAAGTCCCTGGGTTCATATTTGGGCTCCACTGTGGGAGCCCGAATTATAACTTAGTTCAATATGAGGAATTTTTCTTTAAAAATCTTCTTCAGATTCAGCTGTTAGACTGTTTTGATATTTGGCTTGTAGCATCCTTAGGGGGGGTGAGATTCAAGTTTGTTCAAGCCAAGTCCCTCGGTTCATATTTAGGCTCACTGTGGGAGCCCGATTTATAACTTATTTCAAAATGAGAAATTTTCTTAAAGAATCTTCTTCAGATCCAGCAGTCGGAATGCTTTGATATTTTGTATGCAACATCCTTGGGTGTGTGTGTGTGGGGGGGGGGGGGGGGGAGATTCAAGTTTGTTCAAACCAAGTCCCTGGGGGCCCAAATTATAACTTAGTTCAATATTAGGAATATTCTTCAAAAATCTTCTTCACATCCACCAGTCAGAATCTTTTGATATTTGGTATACAGCATCCCACTGGAGGTGAGATTCTAGTTTGTTCAAACCATGTCCCTGGGTTCATATTTGGCCGCCTGTGGGAGCCCGAATTATTACTTAGTTCAGTATAAGGAATATTTTTTAAAAATCTTTTTTTTTTAGATCCACTGGTCAGTATCTTTGGATATTTGGTATAAGCTTTTCTTAGGAGGGGCAGATGCAACTTGTTCAAATCAATTCCCTGGGTTGATATTTAGGCTACCATGTCAGATGAGCACCCTCAGGCCCCCTGGGGCCTCTTGTTTAGAAAAGAATCAGTTACCTGTTGTAGCCAATTTACCTATCAGTATCAGGTCTTTATCCCTTGAAGATCAATCTGGACACAGACCGGTGCTATGTCCAGTTTGTATGCTACAGACCTATATCTCCCCTCCCCATTTCATTAGAAAGGGTAGGAAGAGATTCTTCTTATACTTTGTTCCAGGTAGAAAAGACTTCTCTCCACACTTTGTTTCTATATGTCTGATAGAATATCCAGCAATATCTTGGCTCATGAACACCGGGTCCTGGCCTCTAACTCTATTGTTGATCTTATGCAAGAAGTCTATTGGGGAAATAGGTCCATCTTCTCCACCTTTTATCTCTGAACAGTCTACAGACCTCTCCTCACTAGGTTCCACTATACCTACTCAGTCTACTGTTGCACCCAGTCGGCAATAGGCACAAACCAATTGCTTTTAGCTCACCTGACTGCAGTTCAGTGGGAGCTATCGCAATCACGTGGTGTCTAGCATCTGTTAACTGGGCCAAATTCAAAACATGTATTGCACAGACCATCTTTGGAGTATACCCTTTTTATTTTATTCAAATGAAGCACCTGCCATCTTCAGCTTGTGGTTAATGCCCAAAAAGACTAAAAATCCTTAAAAATCTTCTCATGAACCACCAGAGAGAATGCCTTGATATTTGGTATGGAACATCCTTTGGTGAAGAAGATTAAAGCTTGTTCAATGGAAATTTGTAGGTCAATATTTGGGCTCTCTGTGGGAGCATCCCATTTTGGGGTACACCCAAAATTTGTATTTCAAGAACTGATCGGCTTATTTGAAATAAATTTGGCATGTAGTATAATTGGGTCAGAAGTATTTGATTAATGCCCCAAAAATGTTTTTTCACAGCTCTGTGGGTCCCCTAGGAGCTAAAAATAGAAAAAATTCAAATGCCCATATTTCCAAAACCACAGGAAACGGAGAACTGTTATTTGGTTTGAAGCATCCTTCGGACCAGTAGAATGGAATGGTAAAATAAAATTGCCATCAGTTGTGTCAGGGTGTTCTGTAACGGGCAGAACACAAAGTTATCTAGTTTCGGAATGTTTTATAGAAAGCTAGTTACCAGGATCATTTGATTTTTAGCTCATCCTGCCAACTTCAAGTATGAGTTATTGGGATGGGTTGTGATGCATCAGCCGTCTGTACGTTCCTCTGACTGTCCACAATTCCTTTAGCACACCCTACAGCTCTCACCAGATCAGTTCCAAATTTCATACGTGGCTTTGGGGTGATGTCCAGATGGGAGCTATCAAATTTTTCCAAATTTTGTTGAAAAACTTGGATGCCACTGGCCATCCTAGATATGACATATGAATTGATATGCACACCCTGCAGGCCTCCTCTCTTACCCGATCAATTTCAAATTTCCTATGTAGCTTTGGTTTGATGTCAAAATGGGAGCTGTCAACAATTCCATGGGCACACCCTGCAGGCCGCATCTCTTACCTGATTAGTTTCAAATTTCCTGTGTAGCTTTGGTTTTTTGTCAAGATGGGAGTTATCAAATTTTTCCGAATTTTGTTGAAAGACATGGCCCCCAGCAGCCATCTTGGATTTGGCACATAAATTGTCAGCAATTCCATTGGCACATCCTACAGGCCACATCTCCCACCCGATCAGTTCCTAATTTCATATGTGGCTTTGGGGTAATATCTAGAATGGAGCTATTGAATTGTTTTGAATTTTGTTGAAAAACATAGCCAGCTGCAGACATATTAGATTTGGCATATTAATCATCAAAAATTCCATTAGCACACCTTACAGGCAGCATCTCTCACCCAATCTTTTTCAGATTTCATATGTGTCATTGGTATGATGTCAATTCTGTTAACACACCATACAGGCCCCATTTCTCACCCAAATTTTTTCAAATTTCATATGTAGCTTTGGTGTCATATCTAGAAGGAAGCTGTTAAATTTTCTGAATTTTTTTTAAAAACATGGCCGCCAACAGCCATCTTGGATTTGGCATATAAATTGTCCATTAGCACACCCTACAGGCTGCATATCTCACCAAATGTTTAACAAATTCCATATGTCGCTTTGGTGTGCTGTCTGCATGGGATCTATCAAAAAATATTTGAATTTCTTTTCAAAAACATGGTCGCCATCAGCCATCTTGGATTTGGCATATAAATTGTCAACAATTCCATTAGTACACCGTGCCCCATGGGATACACCTATCAAAACACTCCATGACAGAGCCGATATCCCCACCATAAAAGACTGCCTTGCCTCTCTAGCTGCGAAGAACCATGACCGGTTAGCCGATAGCCAACTAATATCCAAACTACATGTAATTTGCAAAAGCAGACAACAACGCCTAAACTTAAGGGGGAATACTAACTGGTATTTATAACTGAGGGCAAGACAGGAAAGTAACACCTCTGGGTGTGGCTCTGTGTGTAAGCCTGTTCTTTGCTACCTCAATTATCTAAAATAGGCTGATTACAAAACCGTTCAAACGACTAAATTGGTAAAGAAAAGGTGAACTGACAGGCAGTGAAAACGGCGAAAGCTGTGACCTTCTACCAGGAAGGGCTGTCTTCACCTACCCATCTAAAAACAATCATAACTGAGGACAAGACAGGAAAGTGACACCTCTGGGTATGGCTCTGTGTGTAAGCCTGTTTTATGCTCTCTCAAAATATCTAAAAATAAACCGATCACAAAGCAGAGGCAAACAGGAAAGTAACACCCTTGGGTGTGGTATTGTGTGTAAACCTGTCCTCTGCTTTCTTCTAACGAAACCACCCAAACTAACACTTTTAACCGAGGACAAGACAGGAAAGTAACACCCCCGGGTGTGGCTCTGTGTGTAAACCTGTTCTTCGCTACCTCAAATCACCTAGAATATGCAGATTAAAAAACACGTGAAACGATAAAAGTTGTAAAGGGAAGGTGAACCAACAGGCAGTGAAAACGGCGAATGCTGTGACCTTCTACCAGGAAGGGCTGTCTTCCCTGCCCAACTAAAATCACTAAAAATTGGAAGCCTCAAAACAAAATAGGGAACAAGAAGGTGAACTAACAGGCATATTAACAGCTCAGCTGTGGCCTTCTACCAGAAAGGGCTGCCTTCACCAACTCAACTAAAATCACTAAAAATCGGAAGCCTCGAGATAAAATAGGGAAAGAGAAGGTGAGCTAACAGGCAGATTAACAGTTTAGCTGTGGCCTTCTACCAGAAAGGGCTGTCTTCACCGACTCAGCTAAAATTACATTATATTTATAGACTGTATAAAATTAAATATGCTATTTTTATTTTTTACATATTTTCATGAAAACTAATTCTGCCTTCTTCTTTTTGCACGTACACAGAAGATGCTTTTTGACCAGCACCCCAATAACCGCTATAGAAACTATAACCATTATGGAAACTGTAACCCCCATGGTTCCTGAACAACCTCCACTCCATCCTTAGAAGTGGTCGACCTACATTGCGCATTTTCTGTCCCAGCCAAATAGGATCATAATGCAGGCCTGCCCCCGAACCAGGGATGTTCGGGTCTTCTTACTGGTGGTCCCCAAAAGGGGTCATTGTTGTTATCTTTCCAAAGATATCCTACCACGAAACTGAAAACTGCCTAAGACAGCCTGAGGCAGACTATACTTGCCAATGATGGCCTAACATCGAAATCATCTCCGAAGTGGCAGACTACACTTGCCCGAAAATAAAACACCACAGCACCCTCGGGGAGAGATAGTACCTTTGTGAGAGGACCCAATCTCCCACACTGGTCCTCACCGAAGGGTTCAATCAACATCAGTCAACGAAGCCAACCCAACACCCATGACACCTTAGCCAGAGACATCTGCCGAGTACCTGAACCTTTTCTTCCTTCAACACGCCTTGACATGAAACCAATAGATCATAAACAGTCACTGAGGGTCGAAAGGGGCTTGCCCCATAGCGCCCCTGCGTGCCTTCGGTGTGCAAAAACCATTCCATTCGCGACTAGTACACCCTACAGGTCGCATCCCTCACCTGATCTTTTTCATATTTGTAGAAACTTTATTAAAAGTCTTGGCCTTGCTGGAGCTTTCTGTTTAGTTCAGTCCCTTCTCGGACAAATTGAGCTGCCGTGTCATTGACATTTTCATTGGTTATCCAAGATTTGTATCTATCCTATGATCATGAATTAGTAACACTGTTATAGACCCCATATTATATCGAGACTGATATGTCCTTAGTTGATAGTTTAACACAATTGATATTTTTCTGAAGGCGTGTTTTGTTTTTTACAGTAAAGCAGATTCTAGCTGGTGTGACTCATTTGCACTAAGTGACCTTTGTGTGTCCAGCTGTGGTAAAAATGGTAAAAAAAAATTACCATTGGTTTTATCATAAGGTACTTTTCCAGGACTTTTAAAAAGTGCTGAGTCATCATTTTTTATGCCCCTGAAATTTTTTTTTGAGGGGTATATAGTGGAGGTCTCTGTCCATCCGAACGAACATTTTGTATTATAACTCGAACATCAGTTGTCAGATTTTAATGTTCTTTGGTATGGTGATAGGTCAGCTTGGGGGAACGGATTCCCTTGTACCTAGGGTTTCGTCCGACAAATCTTACAGGAGTTATGTCCCACATTTACTTTTTCCATCCGTCCGTACGAACATTTTGTATTATAACTCGAACATCAGTTGTCGGATTTTAATGTTATTTGGTATGGTGATAGGGCAGCTTGGGGGAACGGATGCCCTTGTACCTAGGGTTTCGTCCGACAAATCTTGCAGGAGTTATGTCCCTTATTTACTTTGAAAATTGATGATTTTTTGGTTTCCTACCAATTAAAATTGTTTGGCTGAACCGATGAGTTTCAAATTTTACATGCTGATTACTCATGTCAAAGTACAGGTCGGTTTTAATTTGAGGTTTGACTCGGCAATTTTTGATGCAGTTTTGCCCCCTTTTTCACTTGGAAAAGATGCAAGACCAGTTCTACTTTTTCAACGGTTTGAGAATTTTTAACAAAGGTATGTACTATTCCTATTTTTGCCTCTTTCAGTTATTATTCAATATGGCACCATTCAAGTCATCTGCAATTATTTTTATAACTTTTTCTCTATTACTGACTCCTAACTGCTGTTCTGCAATGTAGCAGCAGTGAAGCTGTTGTCTGTTGTTACAAAACATATTAACAAAATATAAGTAATAATAATTTTATTGTCACTTTGCCATTCCTTACTGTTGTTCTGCAATGTAGTGTTGTTCTGCAATGTAGCAGCAGTGAAGCTGTTGTCTGATTATCCACATGTGAGTACGACTTGGCTACCTTCGGGGGCATTAACACACGCGTTAACGTTGCTCTTGTTAACTCTGTAGATAATGGGAAAAACATTGAAGAATCTTCTTCTCCCAAACAAACCACTGCTTCAGAAGCTTTAATATTTGGGTTCTCTATGGGAGCCTGATGTATAACTTAGTTCAGTATGAGAAATATTCTTTAAAAATCTTTTTTTTCTGATCCTCCAGTCAGAATCTTTTGATATTTGATTTTTAGCTCACCTGACTGAAAGTCAGGGTGAGCTTTTCTGATCAATTTTTGTCTGTCGTACGTCGTGAAGGTGGTGTTTGGGTCTTTTTCTCCCAAACCACTGGCCATCTTTTAATGAAATTTCACTACTCCTTTCAATATCAGAAAACTCAACTTCTTGTTTGGTGAGGTACTTTGGCAGTCATTGACTCTTCCGTCCACCATTCGGAGCTTATTAGCATGATAACTCAAACAAACGTATACCAATCTCGCTGTTTTTTGGTATATGCTTATCTCAATAATATTCTAATCAAGTTTGACAACCAGTGATGTCCATTTTTTCCATCCAGAGATTCATTTTAATAAAAAAGTTACCCCTATGACACTGCATCCCCCACCCCACCTTGGGGGAATTATGGGAATTTTTTTTTTTTTTTGCTGAAGAAAAAAAAATATCCCTACAACCAGACCCAAATGTTTAGCCTCGGCCTTGCTGCATGTTTGGTATGGGCCACCAAAAACCAAGACCAAGCATCTGTGATGTTTACCTCTTGTTTGACACTATGGGTAATGGGAAAAACATTTAAGACTACTTTTCTCCCAAACCACTGTTCCAAAAGCTTTCAAATTTCACATATAACATCTTTGGAAGATTGTTTCACATCTTTATTGAAATCAAATCCCAGGGTGTATATTTGGGCTCTCTGTGGGAGCCCAAATGTTTAAATTAGTGCAGTATGAGAAATATTCTTTAAAAATCTTCTTCTTCAGATCTACCAATCCGAATCTTTTGATATTTGGTTTGCAGCATGTTTAGGGGGGTGAGATTCAAGTTTGTTCCAGCCAAGTCCCTAGGTTCATATTTGGGCTCACTGTGGGAGCTTGAATTATAACTTAGTTCAAAATGAGGTATTTTCTTTAAAAAATCTTCTTCTTCAGATCCAGCAGTCGGAATGTTTTGATATTTGGTATGCAGCATCCTTATGGGGGTGAGATTCAAGATTGTTCAAACTATGTCCCTAGGTCTATATTTGGGCTCTCTGTGGGAGCTCGAATTGTAACTTAGTCCAAAATGAGGAATTTTCTTAAAAAATCTTCTTCAGATCCAGCAGTCGGAATGTTTTGATATTTGGTGTGCAGCATCCTCAGGGGGGTGAGATTCAAGTTTGTTAAAGTCAAGTCCCTGGGTTCATATTTGGGCTCCCTGTGGGAGCCCGGATTATAACTTAGCTCAATATGAGGAATTTTTCTTTAAAAATCTTCTTCAGATCCAGCCGTTGGAATGTTTTGATATTTGGTGTGCAGTATCCTTAGGGAGGTGAGATTCAAGTTTCTTAAAGCCAAGTCCCTGGGTTCATATTTGGTCTCCCTGTGGTAGCCCGAATTATAACTTAGTTCAATATGAGGAATATTCTTTAAAAATCCTTTTTTTTTTTAGATCCACTGGTTAGAATCTTTGGATATTTGGTATAAGCTTTTCTTAGGAGGGGCAGATACAACTTGTTGAAATCAATTCCCTGGGTTGATATTTAGTCTGCCTTGTCAGGTGAGTGCCCTCAGGCCCCCTGGGGCCTCTTGTTATATTTTATTGAGACTACTGAAATTTTTCAGTGAACATTTTATTACAAATCTACGGGATACTGTTTCTGAAGACACATTCTTGGATTTAATGCTACCAGCTGGAAAGTTTCTTCACAAGATTCTTCGCCACTGGATTACTGGATTCTGTCAAACTGTATTTTGGACTAATTCAGTAATTGATAAGTACCACTGTTTTTATTTTCTGTAAACCAATTACTGTAAAGGATCTTTGTATCATTTTTAGCTCAACTTTGGCGACGCCAAATTTGAGGTATTGCCATAGCCTGTCGTTCATATGTCCGTCCGTCGCGCCATACACACTGCTTGGGCTAGAGGTCGTATTTATGAACTAATCTTTACGAAACTACTTGGGTACCTTTGTTATCACCGTGAGACGAGAACGGGTGTTTTGGGGTCCGGTCCGAAATATAAATATGGCCGCTGGCAGCCATTTTGTACCAAAATTAGGTGCAATCAGATTTTTGAGCAGAACTTCCATATGAAAGCTCCGATTTGAATAAATTTTTGTATGAATGTTTAGTACCATGGGATACATCACATATAATACGGGTGTTTTTCTCCTGCGTAAATTATGCAAATTGGACTAACTTTGATTTATTTAGTGTTACATTCAGCAATGTAAGTGCAAATGCCAATACGGCTCGGCTAGAGGCCGTATTCCTGTACCGATCTTTACGAAACTTCTTGGGTTCCTTTGTTATCACTGTGGGACGAGAACGAGTGTTTTGGGGTGCGGTCTGAAATTCAAGATGGCTTCTGGCGGCCATTTTGTACAAAATTAGGTGCAATCAGATTTTTGCGCAGAACTTCCATATGAAAGCGCTGATTTGAATAATTTTCTGTGTGAATGTTTAGTACCATGGGATACATCACATATAATACAGGTTTTTTTCTCGTGCATAAATTATGCCAATTAGACTAACTTTGATCTATTTAATATTACTTTCAGCACTGTAACTGGAAATGCCAATACGGCTTGGGCTAGAGGTCGTATTTATGAACCGATCTTTACAAAACTTCTTGGGCACCTTTGTTATCACCTTGGGACGAGAACGAGTGTTTTTGGGAGCAGTCTGAAATTCAAGATGGCTGCCGGCGGCCATTTTGTAACAAAATTGGTGCAATCAGTTTTTTGTACAGAACTTTTGTATGAAAGTTCTGATTTAAATAAATTTCTGTATGAATGTTTAGTAACATGGAATACATCACATATCATACAGGTTTTTTTCTCGTGCAGAAATTATGCAAATTAGATGAACTTTAATTTATTCAGTGCTACTTATACACACAGTAAGTGCACATGTCAATACGGCTCGGGCTAGAGTCTGTATTTATGAATCGATCTCCACGAAATTTCTTGGGTACCTTTGTTATCACCTTGGGATGAGAACGAGTGTTTCTGGGTGCGGTCCAAAATTCAAGATGGCTGCCAGTGGCCATTTTGTACCAAAATTAGGTCCAATCAGTTTTTTGTACACAACTTCTATACGGCTCAGGCTAGAGGCTGTATTTATGAACCGATCTTTACGAAACTTCTTGGGTACCTTTGTTATCACTGTGGGATGAGAACGAGTGTTTTTGGATGCGGTCAAAAATTCAAGATGGCTGCCAGCAACCTTTAGTATGTACCAAAATTAGTGCAATCAGTTTTTTGTACAGAACTTCTGTATGAAAGTTCTGATTTGAATAAATTTTTGTAGGAATGTTTAGTAACATGGAATACATCACATATAATACAGGTGTTTTTCTTGTGCAGAAATTATGCAAATTAGATGAACTTTGATTTGTTCAGTGCTACTAAAAAACAGTAAGTGCACATGTCAATACGGCTCAGGCTAGAGTCTGTATTTATGAACTGATCTTCACGAAACTTCTTGGGGTACCTTTATTACCACCTTGTGACAGGAACGAGTGTTTTTGAGTGCCTTTGTTATCACTGTGCTATGAGAACAAATATTTTGGGGTTCGGTCAGACCCACTCTGGGACTAAAAGATTTCTTTTCTAGTTTAGCATCTAACTGTTGCCCACCTTTACAATACTTTACCTACACATTTGTTACAGGCTACGGTCAGCATTTATGTTCAGACCGTTACAATACTTTACATGTACCTTTGTTATCAGGTCATTACCTAGATGTTTGTCATTGCTGTGTCATATACTATACATGTACATGTCTTAAACATGTTGAGCTACAGTGTCACTGACACTTTCATTTTATAATTTCAGAATAATTAAATTCATAGTTGTTGCTGATTATCAGATTTCTTTCTGTTACCACATCATTAACATTTCCACACCGTAACAAACACCTGCATGGTCTTCAGACTACTTTCATGTTTTTCCCTATCACAAGATTTTAAAGAAACAAGATGTCACTGTGCTGTGTTATGACTTTATCATGCTTAATATACAGGTGCAAATCGATAACCAAAGTATGTCATGGGCCTGATTAGTACCCAGCCAGCCATTTCAGTAGGAAAATGGGTTGTTTTAGCCTGATGTAGGTAAGGCTGCATGGTGTTTCGATAAACCGTTACATATCAGTATTCAAACAAGTATCGATTGAATACCGGTGTAACTGCAAAAATATTGGTTTATCATCATTTATTTATCCACAATTCCATTTTCAAGATGTTCGGAGTTTTTTAACTGTAGTCGCAAACAAATAATATTATTCCTGTATCTAATGAATGCTGCATCATCAAGGGAAATACACAAATTGTGCAGTTGAACAAATATTTTTCCAAAAAATCATATCATGTGACCCCTCTTTGGAATGGGCTCATTCCAGTGAGTGGTCACTTGAGATGGTTTTGTTGAAATTTTTTGAAAACGAAGTTGCGGGGGTATAATGTTTTTGACTGGTCCGTCCATCAGTCTGTCAGTCTGTCAGTCCATCAGTCAGTCCTACTTGTTTTCCGGACTTTTTTTCTAAACGCTTCCAGATTTTGAGCTGATTTTTGGTATGTGAGTCTAACATGGTGGCCTACAAGTTTGCATTTTGTTCTGCTCCACTGATTTTTACCAAAATTACGGCCCTTGGACTCTGAAAAATTCATCAAAATTACAGTTTTCCGGATTTTTTTTTCTACATGCTCATGCTTCCAGATATTGAGCTGATTTTTAGCTCAACTTTGGCGAAGCCAAATTTGAGCTTATGCCATGGCCCGTCATCTGTCTGTCCGTCAACAATTGGATACGGCTCGGGCTAGAGGCCATATTTATGAACCGATCTTTACGAAACTTCTTGGGTACCTTTGTTATGATCGTGGGACGAGAACGAGTGTTTTTTGGGTGTGGTCCAAAATTTAAGATGGCTGCCAGCCGCCATTTTGTACCGACGATGCAGAAATCTGTTTTTTGTACAGAACTTCCATATGAAAGCTCTGATTTGAATAACTTTTTGTATGAATGTTTAGTACCATGGGATACATCACATATAATACGGGTTTTTTTCTCGTGCGTAAATTATGCAAATTAGACTAACTTTGATGTTTTTTGGTGTTACTTTCAGCACTGTGAGTGCAAATGCCAATACGGCTCGGGCTAGAGGCCGTATTTATGAACTGATCTTTACGAAACTCCTTGGATACCTTTGTTATCACAGTGGGACGAGAACGAGTGTTTTTGGGTCCGGTCCAAAATTCAAGATGGCCGATGGCAGCCATTTTGTACAAAATTTGGTGCAATCAGATTTTTGCACAGAACTTCCATATGAAAACGCTGATTTGAATAATTTTTTGTGTGAATGTGTAGTACCATGGGATACATCAATATAATACGGGTTTTTTTCTCGTGCAGAAATTATGCAAATTAGATGAACTTTGATTTTTTCAGTGCTACTTACACACACTAAGTACACATGTCAATACGGCTCGGGCTAGAGTCTGTATTTATGAACCGATCAGCACGAAACGTCTTGGGTACCTTTGTTATCACCTTGGGACGAGAACGAGTGTTTCTGGGTGCGGTCCAAAATTCAAGATGGCTGCCAGTGGCCATTTTGTACCAAAGTTAGGTCTAATCAGTTTTTTGTACACAACTTCTATACGGCTCAGGCTAGAGGCCATATTTATGAACCGATCTTTGCGAAACTTCTTGGGTACCTTTGTTATCACCGTGGGATGAGAACGAGTGTTTTTGGGTGTGGTCCGAAATTCAAGATGGCCACCAGCAGCCATTTTGTACCAAAATTAGTGCAATCAGTCTTTTGTACAGAACTTCTGTATGAAAGTTCTGATTTGAATAAATTTTTGTATGAATGTTTAGTAACATGGAATACATCATATATAGTACGGGTTTTTTTCTCGTGCAGAAATTATGCAAATTAGACTAACTTTGATGTTTTTTGTTGTTACTTTCAGCACTGTAAGTGCAAATGCCAATACAGCTCGGGCTAGAGGCCGTATTTATGAACCGATCTTTACGGAACTCCTTGGGTATCTTTGTTATCACAGTGGGACGAGAACGAGTGTTTTTAGGTCCGGTCCAAAATTCAAGATGGCCGATGGCAGCCATTTTGTACAAAATTTGGTGCAATCAGATTTTTGCACAGAACTTCCATATGAAAGCGCTGATTTGAATAATTTTTTGTGGGAATGTTTAGTACCATGGGATACATCACATATAATACAGGTTTTTTTCTCGTGCAGAAATTATGCAAATTAGATGAACTTTGATTTTTTCAGTGCTACTTACACACAGTAAGTACACATGTCAATACGGCTCGGGCTAGAGTCTGTATTTATGAACCGATCTTCACGAAACGTCTTGGGTACTTTTGTTATCACCTTGGGACGAGAACGAGTGTTTCTGAGTGTGTTCCAAAATTCAAGATGGCTGCCAGTGGCCATTTTGTACAGAAATTAGGTCTAATCAGTTTTTTGTACACAACTTCTATACGGCTCAGGCTAGAGGCCGTATTTATGAACCGATCTTTACACACCTTCTTGGGTACCTTTGTTATCACCGTGGGATGAGAACGAGTGTTTTTGGGTGTGGTCCAAAATTCAAGATGGCCACCAGCAGCCATTTTGTACCAAAATTAGTGCAATCAGTCTTTTGTACAGAACTTCTGTGTGAAAGTTCTGATTTGAATAAATTTTTGTATGAATGTTTAGTAACATGGAATACATCACATATAGTATGGGTTTTTTTCTCGTGCAGAAATTATGCAAATTAGATGAACTTTGATTTATTCAGTGCTACTTATACACTGTAAGTGCACATGTCAATACGGCTCGGGATAGAGGCTGTATTTATGAACCGATCTTCACAAAACTTCTTGGGTACCTTTGTTATCACCTTGGGACGAGAATGAGTGTTTCTGGGTGCGGTCCAAAATTCAAGATGGCTGCCAGTGGCCATTTTGTACCGAAATTAGGTCCAATCAGTTTTTTGTCACAACTTCTACACAGCTCATATTTGTGAACTGATTTTCACGAAACTTCTTGGGTACCTTTGTTTTCACCTTGGGACAGGAATGAGTGTGTTTTGGGGTGCCTTTGTTATCACTGTGCTATGAGAACAAATATTTTGGGGTTCAGTCAGACCCACTCTGGGACTCAAAGATTTTTTTCTAGTTTAGCATCTGACTGTCACCCACCTTTACAATACTTTACCTATACATTTGTTACAGGCAACGGTCAGTATTTATGTACAGACCGTTACAATGCTTTATATGTACCTTTGTTATCAGGTCATTACCTAGATGTTTGTCATTGCTGTGTCGCATACTATACATGTACATGTCTTTGTCTTGACAAGTTGAGCTACAGTGTCATTGACACTTTCATTGGTATGTTAGTCTGACATGGTGGCCTACAGATCAAGTTTGCATTTTGTTCCGCTCCACTGCTTTTTACAGAAATTACGGCCCTTGAACTCCGAAAAATGCATCAAAATTACAGTTTTCCAGACTTTTTTTCTACACACCTCCAGATATTGAGCTGATTTTTGGTATGTTAGTCTAACATGGTGGCCTACAGAACAAGTTTGCGTTTTGTTCCGCTCCACTGATTTTTACCGAAATTACGGCCCTTGGACTCTGAAAAATGCATCAAAATTACAGTTTTCCAGACTTTTTTTCTACACACCTCCAGATATTGAGCTGATTTTTGGTATGTTAGTCTGACATGGTGGCCTACAGATCAAGTTTACATTTTGTTCCACTCCACTGATTTTTACCGAAATTACGGCCCTTGAACTTTGAAAAGTTCATCAAAATTACAGTTTTGAGGACTTTTTTCCTTTACGCTTCCAGTTTGTGAGACTAACATGGTGGCCTACAGATCAAGTTTACATTTTGTTCCGCTCCACTGATTTTTACCGAAATTACGGCCCTTGAACTTTGAAAAGTTCATCAAAATTACAGTTTTGGGGACTTTTTTCCTACACGCTTCCAGATATTGAGCTGATTTTTGGTATGTTAGTCTAACATGGTGGCCTACAGAACAAGTTTGGGTTTTGTTCTGCTCCACTGATTTTTACCAAAATTACGGCCCTATAGACTTTGGAAAGTTCATCAAAATTACAGTTTTCCAGGCTTTTTCTCTACATGCTTCCAGATCAAGTTTGCATTTCGTTCTGCACGGCTGATTTTTGCAGAAATTACGGGCCCTGGACTCTGAAAAATACAAGTAACAGATTTCCGGGTCATTTTCCTAAAAATTACAGTTTTCCGAGCCTGAAATATCGGGGCGCATGGGGTATGTGAGCGTGCTCACTAAGGTTCTATATTTTGAACTCTATCATCAAGGCATGCTGATTTGTTCCGGTTGGGGAGCGCGGTGGCTCAGTAGGTAGAGGTGCAGGCTTCAAGCCGAGAGGTCCTCGGTTCGAATCCCACCTGCGGCAACCGCGTTGTGTCCTTGGGCAAGACACTTCATCTCCATTGCCCACGCGGGGGCACGATGACGCCGTGTACTAAGGCGTACTGCACGTCGATGGTATGCATGTCTTCAACCAATCTAACCCTGCCTGTGCTGAAGTGCGGAGTTACGATGTTGGGGAGCTGGCAGTTGCTCGCCGTTGCTCGGTGGTTCTCTCCGGGTACTCCGGCTTCCTCCACCCGTAAAACTGTCACGGTCATGATTAGCCATTGTGCATAAATATGTGACCTTAAACATCAGTAAATAAATAAATAAATTTGTTCCGGTTGTGATGGATCAAGTCCCGATTATGGTACGTATGTTCAGATATCTGAACAGTCTTACAACATACCGGCATACCACAGTATTTGTTTGAACACCGATACCGATATTTAGTTTCGAATACTGTGCATCCTTAGATATAGGGGCATCACTTTCATTAGCATTGAAGTAAACTTGATATATCTTGGGATAGTCTGACACATGTTTTAGTGCTGAAACGGTTAGTCGGATAACTGGTTTGCAACCAGTTATCAGTATCACTGGTTGGAAAAGCTGTCAACCGGATTACCTATAGTCTACAAGATAGCCTCTGGAAAATAAATAGTATTTGACCGTGAGATGTTAGAATTCTTGAGCCGGCGCAAGCATTGTCAAAGCTACCAAACATTTGTTCATTTACAATGGTGTGTACTCGATGTAACATAGAAGGGTTATGGTGTTGGAATGTTGAATGAACAGTTGTATTGATGCTTGGGCTGTCAAGTCACAGATAAATGTTTGTAACAAACTATCAACAGTCTATTGCACTGTAGGTTGTTTTCTGCATGGGCAGCATTGAGCACATGCCTGTCAATGTAACATAATCTTCTAAAGACAAATTTGACATTCTTCTCTGATGTGTTGTTAAGTGGAGATTATAATGCTGAAAAAAAAAACCCTCTGTGTGAGTAATGGTGCTTCCAAAATAAATTGCCTGTTTGGTACTTTACTGTGTTTTAGAAAAAACATGTTTTGATTTTATTGAACTGTTCAAAAGTATGAAAGTATGTCATAAAAAAAAGACTATTTTAAAATCTTCCATTTTAAAATTCATTTTTCAATGAACAATGTCAGACAACAAGGGGCTCTTGGTCAATGGGGCATATAATAATTTCTTACCACACCCCTTTCATGGCTCGCAACATATTCCCCCTAGCAATTTCACTTCGAGGAATAGGTAAATGTAAACGTGGAACTTTTTGTGACATTTGTTTTTGCAGAGAACAGAAAAAGATACTCAAAAAATTAGGAGTACATATTCACTCTATAATCACATCAAAATCAAGTAACTCAAGGTAAGTGGCTCTTTGCTAATACAATTAACTATGCCCTACTACAACAAACTGGTTGGAAAATTCGTAACTAATATTAATGACAATCATCCCTCACTTCAAAAGCATGCCCGTGAGAACTAATCACACCAGCAAACTTTGCATCAGGTGTGGGGTATGCCGCATGCCTGTGATTTTCAAATGGCAAGGCCTGGTTTTGTGACTGGGCAATGCAGGGTGGCCACTGTTATGATGTATCATCACTATTATGTGGAAGCATTGACTCATATAAATTGTTGTTGATCGTTTGCACTTCGGCGATTTCCGTTTGCATTTGATGGTGTTCATTTGTGTTCTTTTTGTGGAAGTCAGATGGCAGTGTTTTGAGCTGTTTTCTGGCCATTCCTTACTGATTTTTTGTATTATAAACAATGCAGTAATACCAGCGGTTGAAATTAACAGATATCTGATTGAAATCTGTTTATGCTCGATGATCAGCCGGTTACAAAAATGGCCCAGCCGTTTCAGCACTAACATGTTGATGCATTTTTCTGTTGGATTTATAGAGGATATCTAGTGTTTTTGAGTGGATACCGAAAATTATCTCATGAGTGACAGAGACAAATGTTTATTTTTTGCGTGCGCTTGCTCGAGCGAAAATAACCATTTGGCTCTGTCATGAGTGAGATAATTTTCGGTATCCTCTCAAAAAAATTAGATTTTCTTTTTATTATGCGCTTTTTATAAGAATCTGATCATTCCTATCGATAATTGCACTTGTTTCAACCTTGAATTGATGCATGAAAGTAAATACCACCCATTGATACGCAGAAGTGATTTGATCAATACTCGGAACAGGTAGCATCTTGGAAATTGATTCAGCTGGCAGGTTTCATGCATCAATTCAAGGTGAATATGTATTGAATTATTGCTGGAAGTGATTGGTATCCACTCAAAAACATATATGTGTTCATCACCATCCTCCATTTGTCACATTGTGTTGGTGTGGTAGGTTGTCAGAGAAATTGTCAATGTTTCATCATTTTGTAACTGTGAATGATTGAATTAACTCAGGATAACGATTATACATGATGTGATTTTCTTGAAGTGCATTTCGAGGATTTTGTTTTGTTACGACAAGTAATACTTATGAAGCTTGATATTGCGTATACGGTAGTTGTAAATAATAACAGTTGGAATTTTTGCCAATTTGAAACCGAGCTGGAAGTTTGGGAAGTAAAGGAGACCTCAGCATTACCAAAGAAGAAGCTCTAAAATCCAGATATCAGGGACCGATCAGGACTATTTAAAATACGCTCTAGCCTCGGAGCCTATTTTTTCAATTCATGTGCCAGATTTCAATTTACGGAGTCACACTGCTGTTTGTAACACACACTGCAAGTCTGTAATAGCTCTCATCATTTTCATTTAGTACACTATAGCAAACATTAATCTTCACTGTGGTTTCTGATCAAGTCTTGGCTGCCTATTTAGGCAGCCAAGACTTGATCAGAAACCACAGTGAAGATTAATGCTTGGTAATTAAGACTTGAAGTATTAACTTAAGCACTCTACAACAATGATAAATGATAATCATATATATAATACATGTAAGAGTGTCTCTCTCGATTATCCATCGAAAGAATATCAAAATATGATCTGAGAAGTTACGCGCCAACTGAGAAGCCTATTTCTGAGATTTAAGAGCCAGGTCCTGATGTTTCAGAACCAAATATGCACTGGCGCATGCCCAGGTCGGTCCCTGAGATATATGGAATTTCCAACTTCTCGTGACTTGCCCTCCAAATTTTCAACTATAGGAAGTTTTTGTCAAGATTGGGGGGCAATGCACAGGATTAGTCATTCTTTTCTCTCTGGTTAAAAATAAGATCCTCTCTTATTCGACTAACCCTGTACATGCACAGCATTAGTGAGTATACATTTTCATGTACTGTGTGATATGGCGGTTACCAATTTTTTATAACCCAAAAAAGTTGTTTTTTTTTAATTTTTTACTGAATTCCAAAAATGAAGACATATTCTAATTTCAGTTAACCCTTTACCTTACATGGAAAGCAGACGACACTTGCAAAAAAAAATTCTTGAATAACTAATTTTTTTCATTTTTTGTCTCAAAAACATAGGTTATGACCCCTCGTTGGAACGAGCTCGATGAGCTCGTTCCAACGAGGGGTCATAACCTATGTTTTTGAGACAAAAATTGAAAAAATAATGAAAATTAATTGGCGATTTTTGAGAATAGCACTGGCCGGTTTTGGCTGTTATGTTGGGTAAAGGGTTAACAGCTTGTTGTGACATTTCTCACATATGCCACGCTATGAATCACCCCAGTTCAAACAGTTATGTGATTGCTTAGGAATAATATAGTGATCATCCACAACTGGATTGTCTCTGCTTTCAGGAGGTTACTAAACTGTTAAATAATTTATCTATAACTGACCATGAAGGATGCATCTATAAATTAGATTCCGATAGTTTAACAGATTTTGTGTCACAGATAGGATGTTTTTAATAAACATTTTCATGCTTTTCCTGCCAGTCAATTTCATCTACAGAACCAACAATAAGTTTGTGTTACCAGATTTCATGAATATTATGCTGCAGGAAAGACCTGATGTACATAATGTTGTAGAATGTAATTCAGACTATTTCTCAAGAACTATACATATAGTTATTTCCATGATGCTTCTATCAGACTGCCACCATCAACTCTTAACCTGGTGAATATTTAAAAAAATATTTTTCATCAAATCTAGTTATGACTCTTGTGCCAAGCCTGGACCTTCTGATCCCCGAGCGAGAACCAGCAAGATAAGTTGCGTGTCATATTGGAATACTAGTTGACACTCTTGTCAAGAAGAAATGGGAGTACCGTGTTAATAGACTGTTATCTATAGACATATGCACCAGACTCTGTGTTATGCAGGTTTCCAAAACATTCCTACAACAGCAGAAAAAGTTCTAAAAAATGCCATTTTGATGGCCAAAAAGTAATGTGATTTTTCATCTGCAAAGCCACCAGAAGTCTCCATTTGATACTAGTAACTAATTTCAAAATTTTCTTAGGGGAGCCTTTGGCACTTGCTGCAGATTCCTTTGGCATCTGCATCAGTATCCCAACACTTTCGTAATAGGAGCACAGATATAACCCTGGGGCCCAAATTTCCTTTCCCCAGCCCTGATGTTCACTAAAATACAAAATAAAACCTGAGGAAACTGAAAAAAATGTCTCTTGTGACCTCATTATCTTATTTTGCAAGAAATATTTTTTTACATTCAGCATTGCATTATTCCACCAGAGTCCACTGAAATACAGAAACTGAAGAATATATTTCTGGTGACATCAGTTATCTTATATTTTTTCACCAATTTCATGCATGTTTGGAGTAATGAGTTTGAGAGCCTTTCTCAGCAAAGATTGAAATATGGGACAAGGCGATACTATTGTAAGAGGCTCAATCTGTATCAATCATGGAGCCATTTTTCCCAAAATCCCTCTTTTTGAAAAAAAAAATTTACAGACCCATATGAGGTGGCATTGGCTGGAAATGTATGTCCAAAGAAGGGATTACTGGATTGAAAATTGTCCATCAAGATTATAGTGTCAGCAACACAGATAGCTTTGTAATCAGTTCCAAGCAGATATTGTCTCTGTCCACAACACTTTATCGGGTTGCACCATTGATCTCAATTACATCACTGGAAGAACCTGTTATCAGGTTCGTTTTATGGAGCAAATGTCACTGAGCAGGTAAAATTGTGGTTCTCAAGAGCTACAACTTTCCTGGGATATGTTGTTCATTCACATTTTACTCTCATTACTTCCACTTACCAGCAGCAATTCCAGAAGTATAGACAAAAATAAAATGGCAACCCACCCCCTACCATACCCCCACCCCTTATACAGGCAATATTTTGACAATTAGATTTCAGGAGCACTGCTCCAGTTCAAACCTGCAATGAATTTATCTTGGTTCACAAAAAAGTTGGGTTTTTTTCTTGGTGTTATGTAAGCAGAAAGACAAAAAGTAAGCAATTCACTGTTGACAAGCAAGCATTTAACTATCCCAGGTGCCAAGAAATTTAGTTTCAAGGCAACAAATTTCAAAATTCTTATTGCCTGGAGCAAAGCCAAAATGTCGGTTTTATCCCACAGACTTGAAAGATGACATGATAAACATGCCTGAGGCTATCAACAAAACAATGAATGGTGACAAGACTGATAACATAATTTTGTTTGGGCCAATAATGAAGCAAAATGTCGCAAAAATCACAAACATCTCTTGGATACCCCTCACCCCTTGGATGTCAAGGCGAGAACATCAATCAACACTGTAATCATGGAAATACCAGACCACATCAAGAGGGCCTTGCCAGCCTTGAACTAAAATGTATTGAAAAGGTTGTGGTTGCAAGTGTATAGCATCAGACCAGTAATACCTTAGGAAATTGTGCCACCAGACATCCCTGTCAAAAGACTGGAAACAGAAATGTAGTTTTATGATTCAAGAATAGGAATTACCTCTGTATTATGAAGATATCTTGGTCAAAGATGTGAACTGTCAGTGTGCCCAGGCCTCAGTTAACGGAACAGGAATGCACCCTCTGTGTACATTGGATAAAGTTAAATCAACATCAGAAATATATTGTTTCATGATTACAGAATACTACTTGCCTACTTGGAATGAGTCTTTTGATAAGGTTCCTGCACTTGAATAAGATAAGGAGTTTCCAGGACTATCCTGAGTATATTTTCAAAGAGGTGGAGATAAGAAAATCAGAGGCAAAAAAGAGGGAGCTCAATATTTCCTATTTTAATGTCTTGACATAATCACATCTAGGAGCACAGTGGCTCATTAGAGTATTGAACTTCAGATAGAAATGTAGGTTCAATTCTAACCCATGTCATATGAATTGTGTTCTTGGACAAGGCACTAAATTCAATTTGCTTAGATGGTGTAGAGTGATCAGGCATATTGATGGTACACATGCCTTCAATTGATGCCAACTCTACTTGTATGGCATTACTTATTAGTGGCTCTCTCCACATATTCTGGCTTCCTCCCCCATTAAACTGTCAAGACACCATATGACCATGGCTGTTCAAAGCATCATTAAACCTCAATACCCAATAAAGAAATAGTCATATCCACAATCTAATGCATGGATCTCATTTTATTAGGCAGACGAGATCCACTCCAGCATTAGTCAGCTAGGTGAATAATGCTGAAATTAATCACGTATTGCCTGATTTATTATTTTCAAGGAAGATTCCAATGTTCAAGATCCTTGGTTTCTAAATTCCAGGACTTCAGAGAGACACAGAACCCTAAATGGAAAAACCTTGGTTTAAAATATGCTGTATGAAACTGTCCATGCCTTGGCAAACTGAGTCATCATACATCTTTTTGTGAACTAGATACTGTCAAAGGAATCATAACAGGTATGTTCGGTTTTAGGATTCAATAATAATACGGCATGTATTTGCTTGTTTTATTAACACGTGACCCAACCTGAATAGCAGACAACACTTGCAAATAACTTTCTTGAATAATTAAATATTTTCTTTTTCTGTCGCAAAAACATAGCTATGACCCCCATTGCAATCATTTTGTTTAGCTTGTTCAATTGCGGGGTCACATGCTTTTTTTAAACAAAAAATGTTCAAGTATAAACAGCACTGGTTGGTTTTAATCATTATGTTTGGTAAAGGGTTAAAAAGTCCAACAGTACCAAATTAGTTACACAAATCTTTGGCAGGGTACACAACCCTATGTACCCTGTCAGAATTTTTTATAACCTGGGTGGCATGCACAGGGTACATAAAATTCTGACAGGGTGCATAACCCTGCCAAAGATTTGTATAACAAATGTTTCAAGCTTGAAAGCTACCGCAATATGTTCCGAATGTAGTATTTTCAAATCTCCTTCCTAGCATCCAAGTAAAAAGTATAATGTTGGCCTATTCATCACCTCACTGTGCTGAATAACGTTCAAATGTGGTATCTGGCTTTTTATTTCTCAAATATTTATAAAACCTATCAGCTGCTGAGTTCTAATTATTTTTTTGTGGTAGCTAGCCTGATTTCAGGCTGTATGTACATTTCAAACCACACATAACTTTATTTTCTTGGTTCCCTTTTCAAGAGGAATGTATCTCCCTTATCTTCTATGTAGAATGGTGTGTGATTTTATGTAAACGGGATCCATGAAGAAACCCTGGGAAGTGATGCTGTGCTTGTTTTCTATGTAAACAAGTTCTGTTTTACTGGTAAAATAGGACCCGGTAACCATTGCCTGGGGTGGAAGTCCTCTAAAATAGGCAGTATGGATATAAACGATTGGCTGGATTTAACTTTATATCCATGCTGTGGTCATGATTAGCCATTGTGCAGAAATATGTGACCTTAAACACCAATAAGTAAATCCTATTTTGTCTCTTGCAAAAACAAGATTTCTGATATCGGTCGTCATTACCTTCCAAAGTCAGAATACTTTTACATAACATAACAGGGTTTAAGTCTGATAGCTCGCCAGTGATTTCAAGTCAAATCCTGATTGTTCATACAAGACTTGACTGAAAGCCCGCACTAGAATAATTTGTATCTTTAGGAAGATAAACAAGGTGCAAAGCCACCGGTATCCCCCACTGAGCAAAAACCATAAAAATTGAAATTTTCTAAGTTGCAAAAAGTGGAAAGGACTCATAACTCTAGAAAAAAAAATGGACAAAATCTGTTACTTGTGAATATCCTTTCCCCCATTGAGGTCTATCAGCATACCAAAGATCATTTAAATCCAACATCCACTGACTGAGATATGTATGTCCTATGTCGTTACGGCCAACTGACTTTTATTCCAGCTGGATGTTTTGAAAACATTCACATTTATTGTAAAAGTGAACTGAAATATTTTTATACTAAAACCAATGGCCCAGACTCAGCTTAGCTGGTGCAAACTCATTAAATTTTTATACTGTACCAATGACCCAGACTTAGCTGGTGCTAACTCCACAAAAACCAGGGCCAAACACAAATTTTGCCCCCCAATCCCCAAAATTTGCATCCAAAACAAAAAGAAATCATGTCCTAAAGGACCTCCATAGTACGACTCTACTGCGCATGCGCAGTGACGCAGTCGTCCCGAAATTGGCGCCAAATATCATTCTCTGTTTGGCCCTTCATCAGTCAACATCTCACTGATCTTTGTGCTTGTAAATCTCAGTTTAAAGGATGCCAGACACGTAATTCTTGGAGAAAATGTGATTCTAAGGAGGATAGAAGGAGGAGAGGAAAAAAGAAGTGGCAAAAAATAATCAGGGCTGTACTTAAAATTTTTTGTTGAAATTATGTTAAGTTGCCTATTTTCGAGGCAAACGCCTCTTGTTGTCATTCTTGCTAATTGTTGCACTGCTTATTCAGTGTTTCCTCTCCCCTAACCTTCTAAAGTCCCCCCTTGCAATTCTCCCATGCTTTTGGCATATTTTTGAGAAGTTTCATTTCTAAAAATTCCCTGGGAGAGTTGCTTGGTTACAGAATGTTTTCTGTTATTTTCCCCATAGTTACGTTTTCACCCATGGGTATATAACGTTTGTGTTCTGCATCTTCCATCTGATGTTCTGCAGATTCTCCCCTGGGAGTCTCTGTTTTGCATCAGATAGAGTGTAATTGATGACTGATTCCGGGCCAGTTTTTTCAGTGCCTGGAGTCATGTTTTCTTCTGTGTTTACACTGTTTGTTTTCATTGGCAACAGCCTTTTTTGAGGGGGGCTGTTTGCCTTTGAGGTAGTTTATCTCATTATAAGATACATTTATATTATCCGAAAGTGTCTCATTAATTATTTTATATAATTTTAAAATTTTTGACCACACTTTGCCATCGGATCCATCGGGGCTCAACGTTACTTTTCAGCAACTTGGGCTTCTCTGAAAAAATATTTTTTCAAAATTATTTTGTTTTGCAATTGTTTTTTCATTTATTAATGGATCATGTTATTATGTATCTTTGTGTCAGGGGTTTTTGCGAGTAACTAGGACTTATTGTTGTTCTTTCACAATGAAGGGAACTTGTTCAAATTGTAATAGGAAGAAATCTTCCTCTGACTTTCATGATTATTGCATTAATTGTAGTCAGTGTTCTCGCATTAATCCCTGTCCTGTATGTGAACATTGGGATGAGAAACATTGGAAACGTGTGTCACGATATGTTGTTTCTGGAGAAAGAGCGATGCCGGCTCTTTCTCCACAAGGTCACTCTACTCTCTCAGTTTCTATTTCAGAGGAACCAGAACAGGGTGATGTTTCCATGTTATCTTCTTCAAGTGTGCGTCTGTCGTCACAATTAAATACAGAGCTAGCGGCAAAAGTGCTCATGGAGATTAGACAAATGTCGTCCGCTAGCTCGCCCGGTGTAGCGTCCATTCACCGAATGGTTCGGCAGCCGGGTTCGTCCGATGCGGTCCAAGAGGAAATTTTGGGTGATGCGAGCACTATAAAAATAATAGATGCACACCCAGTGACGGCGGATAGTGAACGAGAACGGAGGAAGCCTTTTAGTCCGGTTCCTAGCTCGTCCAGGTCCAGCCGGGCCGCGAGCGAGAGAGGCCCCTCTCTCGTACAACAACATCTGGGACCAGATGTTGTGGTACAAAATGTGTCTTTAGCGGAGCATACGTCCGTCGCTCGGGACGCTCCGTTGTATAAGCAGTCCGCAGAGACTGTTAAGGCTTCCTCTTCTCGCCGGCGCACACGACCGCACCTTGGCTGCGTGACCTCCGATATTTTGCCAGCTTCGCCGATGAAGGATTATTCGGCGACCAGGTCACACCATCCGGCAGCCAGGGATTCGAGACCGATGGACTCCGGACGTTCGCATAGGAAAAGTATGCGGGAGCCATCTGATGCGGAGCTGCCCTCGGCAAAGCAGCGAAAGACCGCTCCTCCGCAGGTCTCGACGTCGGACATTCTAGTGCAGATAGCACAGCTTATCGCAGCATCCCAGCAGCCGACAGAGACGGTGTCGGATCGAGAATTATCCGACGGCGCTGGGTCGGTACGCTCCGCCGAAGCATCGGGGGCGGACGACCGGGAACATCGGGAGGTCCGACCGGATGGTGAAAGGGATACGGATGAATTGGAGCTATCCCTTTCGGAACAACACAAAGCTGCCGTAGACTTCATCCGGCACTTTCTTCCTCAAGTTGTTCCGTCGGGCCAGACTGCTGCGCTTCCGGACAGGAGAATTATAGCGTCATTGGACTCTGATTTTTTCGAGCGGTTCAGGGACATCGCTCCCGAGTTTCCGTCGCAGTCCAATAATGTTGCAAGAACATTTGAATTATTGAACGACGCTATTTTTAAACTTGCTTCCAGGACAGGGAAAGCAGGCTTCTTGTCCGCAAATACTCTCAACCTGCCTTTCATTAATGCAAGGAATAAATTCGACACGGCAGGTCAGGGTATACCGAGAGTTCCTCTGCGTATGGACGACGAGGCGGAAGACTTAGAGCTATCATTACCGTCGTCAGCTTCTATTCCAACCGCAGTGTTGGAAACAGCTATTGCGTCTAACAGAGCCAATTTAGATGCCTTATCTTACGCAGATCACCTTACGAAGGCGTTATCACTGCGTCTTCAAGGGGAAGAGTTTCAGGATATACAATCCTCCTTAAGACTTCTTTCAAGGGCAGTAGCTTATTCCACGTGTAACTCCGCCCTTTCAGTGGCAAATTTGGAGTTGGTTAGACGTGATGCAGCCCTGTCTACATCCACACTAGTGGATTCTAAGGTGAAGAACTCTCTTAGAGTCGCTTCGGTCTCAGGAGATCTTCTCTTTGACGGCAAGCTTTCCGCTATTTATGATAATATTAAAAAGAAAGCTAGTGATTCTCTGTTGTTTAGATCCGCTCCTAAAGGGTCGGATACAGCAGACACGAATAAGGCGGGCACTTCTGGGTCTTATCCGCCCAAGAGAGGTTCCTATAGAGGTTCCGGTGCGTCCTCTAGCTCTTATTCGAGAGACCGTCAGGATAGCGACTCTCGTTCGGGACGTCCTTCAGGCCGGGACAATCGGTCGGACGCCCCGAGGTCGACGAGGCGAGGTGCGGGTCGTGGAAGACGTGGTTTCTCCTACCGCAGGCCTCGCAGATCCAGGAGGTGATGGCTCAAACCTCTATCGCGTTCCGGTTGGCGGAAGGTTGTCGAGTTTTTCTCAAGAGTGGGCGTCGATTACGGACGACCCGTGGGTGAGAGGAGTGACTTCGGAAGGTCTAAAGATATCCTTCAAACGAAAGCCTCCATTAACTCGAAGTCCAAAGTGGACTCATCTTCCGTCAAACCCTCAGAAAAGAGACGCTCTGCTATCAGAGGTGCAGTCTCTTTTAATGAAGAACGCGGTAGAGGTCGTAGAAAACCAGGAATCGCTGGGATTCTACAGCCATCTGTTTCTGGTTCCGAAACCAGACGGCTCGTTCCGTCCAGTCATAGATTTGAGCTGGATAAACAAGCTGATCGTCGCTCCGAAGTTTTATATGGAGACGATTCGATCGGTCAGAGCGAGTATTCGGGTGAACGATTATGCAACGAGCATAGATCTCAAAGATGCGTACTTTCACGTCATGGTACATCCGACATTCCGAAAGTATCTACGCTTCGCAGTCCTAGGAGTGGTGTATCAGTTCCGGGCCATGTGCTTCGGATTGAATCTAGCACCCTGGGCTTTCACTCGGGTAATGAACTCGGTAATGATCTACTTCCGAGCTCATTCGTCTGCGGTAACGTCGGCCTACCTGGACGACATTCTTCAGAGGTACGGCAACGAGTTAACGCTTCAGAACGATGTTCAGAATCTTCTTCTATTGCTCCGACGTCTCGGTTTCATAGTAAACGAGGAGAAGTCGGATCTGGTGCCGTCCAAGTCATTCACTCATCTAGGAATGAGCTTCGAGACGCACAACAATCTCGTTCGTCTGCCGTTAACCAGAGCGAAATTAGTCAGTTGTTACGCTCGCTATTGTCTAAATACAGACAAAGTCACAGCGAGAGAATTTATGAGACTGATAGGTCTGTGCGGAGCCGCCGCGGATCTCATTCCGATGGGACGGCTACGCACACGGCCTCTTCAAATTTTCCTGACTCAGAATTGGAGTGTGAAAATTCATTCGCTCGATGTAGACGTTCTCTTGTCAGATCAAGTGAAACAAGAGATTCAGACTTGGGCAAACATTCAGTGGTTAACTCAAGGAGTTCCGCTGCAGTTGCCGGATCCGAGTTTTACCATTATGACGGATGCCAGTCAAACAGGTTGGGGTGCATCATTAATCCCAACGGATTCGAGATGCCAGGGTCTTTGGGATCCGCAATTCCTGTGCAAGCACATAAACATCAAGGAAATGATGTCAATTTGGCTTGCGTTACGTCACTGGATGGACATTATTCACGATGCTCATGTCCAAATCCTATCCGACAATACGACAGTAGTGGCGTATATACGGAATCAGGGAGGCACTCATTCAGTTCCGTTGTTCAATCTAACGGAAAGAATCCTTCTGTTTGCGTTGGAACATCACGTTCTTCTTTCGGTCCGTCACATACCGGGTCGTCTGAATGTGCTAGCAGACTCCCTTTCACGAAAGGGTCGCTTGTTGCCGTCGAAGTGGACTCTCAACAAACAAGTATTCAATCAGATTTGCTACCAATGGGAACGGCCAATGATAGACTTATTTGCGACACATCTCAACAATCAGTTGCAGACGTATGTGTCCCCGTGTCCGGATCCAAGGGCATTTGCAGTAGACGCTCTATCGATCCCTTGGGACGGAATGATAGGATATGCGTATCCTCCAGCGCCGTTAATTCAACAAGTATTGCTAAAGATAAAACAATCTCAATGCAAGATTCTGTTGGTAGCATCTCTGTCGCCACAGAGACCGTGGATAAATCTACTCAGGTGTCTGTTGTGGGACCTACCGCGGAAGCTCCCTCCACGAGAGGATCTTCTTTGGCAGGGGAAATCGCGCCAACTGCATCACAACCCGCAAGGTCTCAACCTTCACGTTTTTCCGTTGTGCGGTCCTTCTTGCATGGCAAGCACTTTACAGGACGAGCAGTGGACGCGATTTCTAACTGTAGGAGGACCTCCTCTTCGCTAAACTATGCGGCTAAGTGGAAGGTTTTCCGTCGTTGGTGTAGGGATCATTCTGTTGATATATTTGATCCCTCTATACCAGACATTGCTAACTTTCTAGTATACTTGTTTGACGAAATCAAACTGCAACCTGTTACTATAAAGGGTTATAGATCTATGTTATCTGATACCTATGCACATCATGATAGTTTACAAATTGGATCTAATGTCTCTTTATCGAAATTGGTTAGAAACTTTTCGATAAATAGACCCAGAACTCTTAGATTAATTCCTAAGTGGAATTTAGCTTGGGTTCTCCTTAAATTGAAGGAAAAGCCATTTGAACCTCTTGGGACAGTAGATTTCAAATTCTTATCTTATAAGACAGCTTTTCTCTTAGCTTTCTCTTCTGCCAGAAGAGTCAGTGAGCTTCATGCACTATCGGTGGATGATTCTCATTATCGTAGTGTTGGGAACACTATCACCTTCACTACTAATGTCGGTTTTTTAGCTAAGAATCAGGCTCCTAATAAATATCCGGAACCTATTGTTATTAAGGCTCTTCCGTCTTCAGACGGGCGTAGGCCTTTACTCTGTCCTGTTAGAGCACTACGTATCTATAAACAGAGATCTCAGTTCATCAGAAAGGGACGGAAACGTTTCTTTCTGTCTTTGATGCCTAATAGAAAGGACATTTCAGTCCATTCTATTGCTAGATGGATTCAGTTAACTATCCGTACTGCGTATGAAGATTTATCTTCTTCTCAGCAGTCTGTGCTTAAGATTTCTGCTCATGAAGTAAGAGCTCTTTCTACTTCCTGGGCTTATGCTAATAGTGTTGCTATTACAGATTTAATGAAGGCTGCTTATTGGTCTCAGCCATCCACATTTACTAATTTTTATCTCAGAAATATTGAGTCCATTTCTGGAGACCTGCATTGTTTAGGTCCGTTATCTGTTGCTCAGAATGTCGTCCACTAAACAGTTGCAACTATAGTTATGCAGGCTTTCTGTTCCGGCAGTGACTCCGTCCGGCTGCCCTCTTCGCTCTGGGCTATTTGACCCAGGGCAAGGGGAAGGGGGGGGGGGGGGGCGGGTGTTCCCTTAGGTCACCTGCTTTATAGTGAAAAGCAAGGGAATGCCTCCTCCAAGACAGTATTTCTGAGTCGCTTCCGGGATGGTTTTAAAGTGTAATATTAATGTTTAATTTCATTCATGTCTTATTTTTAAAGTGTAGCTCGGTGTGAAGCATTTGTATATGTCAAGTGTCAAACGGGCTTTAATATACAATACTCGGACACTTTTAAATGATTATAAAGAGTCTCAATTCTCTGGACTACTTTATTTATTGGCTTGCTTTAAAAATAATTAGTATAAAGGTTATACTGGATGTTAATAGAGAACATGAATGTTATTGTGCTCAATTATTAAGGGTAGTGTATCTTTCTAATTTAAATATTAAATAAGAAAGATACATGTAAAGCCTAATACTCCTTTTCTCCTTAAGGGGTTACCTCTTTATTTTATAATTGAGCTTATTGGATTTTCCTCTATGTCCTAGGCCCTCCAGCCTGTTTACTATTCAGCTAAGTCTGGGTCATTGGTACAGTATAAAAATGTTAAAAAATTTATAGTAATTTATATATTTTTTATACTTACCAATGACCCAGACGGGGATGGCCCTCCCTGAGTTGGGAACTCTTGCCTCCCCGCTGAGTACATAGCGCTGACCAGGCACTGCCAGTAAGAATGATATTTGGCGCCAATTTCGGGACGACTGCGTCACTGCGCATGCGCAGTAGAGTCGTACTATGGAGGTCCTTTAGGACATGATTTCTTTTTGTTTTGGATGCAAATTTTGGGGATTGGGGGGCAAAATTTGTGTTTGGCCCTGGTTTTTGTGGAGTTAGCACCAGCTAAGTCTGGGTCATTGGTAAGTATAAAAAATATATAAATTACTATAAATTTTTTAACTTTCCAGGGCCAAACACAATTTTTGACCCATCCCCAAAATTTGCATATAAAACTGAAAATTCCTAGTCCTATCTGGTCCTCCATACTTTTGTTTACAGTGCATGTGCGGTAACCAGGAAGGTACCGAAATTGGCGCAAACATCATTCTTCTGTTTGGCCCAAGTCAGTAAACATCTGAACTGACATCTGTGCTTTAAAATCTCTTGTTTGATGATGCCAGACACAAATCATTGATGATTATGGTGGATTCAAGGATGTGAAAGGATGCTGGAAGTGAACTATGGTGGTTTTAGACATTCAGGACTGTAACTTTAAAATAATTATGTAAAATTGTTCATGTTTCCCATTTTCGGGACTTATGGACCATAAAGTCATCATTCTTGCTAATGATTAAACCTACTGTTTGTTAAATATTCCTTCCCTAACCTCCCATGAACCCACCTGTTAAGCTCCCAAGCTTTTTTATTGACATTTTTTATAAAATTTCTTGGGAGTTTAACGTGATCTATGGAATGTTTATTCCAGTTATCCCCATGGTTACGTCCTCACCCTAGGGGTGTTTGGACATTTGTAGTCTTGCATCTTCTACCAGATGCATTATTCTTTCTTCCTATGAAGATCTGGCTTTGTATCAGGTAGTGATTGATCGGTTGCTGACTTTGGGCTTGACGTTTTCAGTTTAACAATGCTTTAATTTATCATTTTCTAGTGTTATAGTGCAGCACAGTTATTATATTTAAAGTAGGATACATGTTTTAAATAATTCTGGTAGTGTAGCTTTAATTATTTAGTGTTTGTCCACACTTGGGCTCTATCGGGACACCCTTGGGCTCATGAGGTTCCCTCTAGGAACTTAGGCGTTTTCAAAAAAAAAATTTCAAAATTTTTTTTTTCAGTTTTAAGATTTCTTTCGAAATGATTTTCATTGCTGTATTTTTGTATCCTTATTATGTATAAATTATTTTGTAGTTTGGGAGTGCAGTGGACTTTGGCTTAAATATTATTATGAAATATTTTTGCTCATAGTATAAGGCGAGGAAGTCTACCTCGGATTTACATGCTTGTTGTCTTGCTTGTAGTTGCAGCACTTCTTCAGATACATGTGCTACTTGTGTAGTTTGAGATGCTAAACGTTGGAGGCAGGTGTCGCGTTATGTGTGCAGTGAAGTTCCAATGCCGGAACTGTCACCACAGGCTAATTCTAGTTTTTAGCTCACCAACTTAAGTTGTGTGAGCTTATGGCATGGCTCGATCGGTCGGCGTACGTGTCCAATAATGTAAAAGTTTCTGTTTAGGTCACTTACTCGCCCTATTTCTATATCATGGCGTTTATAATGCTGCTATATGATGATTATATCATTCTACCATGATTTAACCCCTCATACTCTGCATTTTAAACATTTTTCTTGACATTTTTAGTTGTGTTTAGTTTTCTGTTCAGCTCAGAATGTCATGTTCCACTTAGTGTTTAGGTAATTTGCTGTGTTCCTTCTCTTCCTACGGCACTTATATTCCTCATACATATTTCTCATTATCATTGTTCCATGATTTAACCCTTCCTCAGTGAAGTACTTCAAATTTTTCATCAAATTTTGAACATTAAGTTTTCTGTTCAGCTCACACTTACATTTTTCAGTGTGTTAAAGTTTTTTTTTTAGTTCAGCTGTTGACACCCTTTTCATCCCGTGGCCATTATATTGCTTCTATATGGTGCTTATTATCATTCTATCATTATTTAACCCTCGCCCAGTGCATTCTAAACCTTTTTCTTACCATTTTTAGCTACGTTTACTTTTCTTTTTAGCTTAGATTTTAGGTTTAACTTTGTGTTCAGGTCAGCTGCTGTGTTCCTTCTCTTCTCATGGTGTTTATATTCCTCATACATGTTCCTCATTATCATTCTTTAACCCTGGTCCACTGAAGTTCTTCAAATTGTTCATCAAATTTTTAACGCTCACACTTTCAGTGTGTTAAAGTTTCTGTTTAGGTCATTTTCATCCCATGGCCTTTATATTGCTTCTATGTGGTGCTTATCAATCTACCATTATTTCATCCTCACCCAGTGTGGTTTAAACCTTTTTCTTAACATTTTCTTGTTGTGTTTACTTTTCTGTTTAGCTCAGAATTTCATGTTTAACTCATTGTTTAGCTCACCTGCTGTGTTCCTTCTCTTCCCATGGTGCTTATATTTTTCATACATCTTCTTCATTATCATTCTACCATGGTTTAACCCTTGTCCAGTGAATTTCTTAAAATTTTTCTTCCAATGTTGAACGTTTAGTTTTCTGATTAGCTCACACTTCGACATTTTCAGTGGGTTAAATTTTTTGTTTACATCGACTACGGACACCCTTTTCATCCCATGGCCTTTATAATGCTTCCATATGGTGCTTATTTTCATTCTACCACTATTTAACCCTCACCCAGTGTGTTTTAAATGTTTCTCTTAACATTATTTAGTTACGTTTACCTTTCTGTTTAGCTCAGAATTTCATGTTTAACTTAGTGTTTAGGTCAGCTGCTGTGCTTCTTCTCTTCCCATGGCACTTATATTCATCATACATGTTCCTCAGTATCAATGTTCCATGATTTAACCCTTCTCCAGTGAATTTCTTTAAATTTTTCATCAAATTTCGAACGTTCTTTCTTGCCTCACACATACACATTTTCAGTGTGTTACCGTTTCTGTTTAGGTCAGCTGTTGACACCCTTTTCATCCCATGGCCTTTATATTGCTTCTATATTGTGCTTATTATCATTCTACCATTATTTAACCCTCGTCCAGTGTGTTTTAAACCTTTTTCTTACCATTTTTAGTTACGTTTACTTTTCTGTTTACCTCAGAATTTCATGTTTGAATTTATGATTAGGTCAGCTGCTGTATTCCTTCTCTTCCCATGGTGCTTATATTCCATCATGCATGTTCCTTATTATCATTCTAGCATCATTTAACCCTTGTCGAGTGAATTTCTTCAGATTTTTCATCCCATTTTTAATGTTAAGTTTCCTGTTTGCCTCACACTTAGACATATTTTTATACTGTAACCAATGACCCAGACTTAGCTGGTGCTAACTCTTAAATATTCAGGGCCAAACACACATTTTGCCCCCCCCAATCCCCCAAATTTGCATCCAAATCAAAAAATCTAATGTCCTATATTGTCCTCCATACTTTTACCTACTGCGCATGCGCAGTGTCAAGGAAGTACCGAAATTGGCGCCAGAGCCTCATTCTTTGTTTGGCCCTTCTGTCAGTAACATCTCACTGACTTCTGTGCTTATAATCTATGTTAAAATGATGCCAGACACAAAATCATGATGGAAATGGTGGATCCAAGATGAAATAAGGTGATGAGAGGAAGAAACAGTGGTTGGATGTGTTCAGGGCTGTAACTTATTATTTTTATACAAAATTATTTCATGTTCCCTAATTTTGGGGCATGAGCCTGATGTTTTCATTCTTGCCATGAAATCTCCACTGTTTGTTAAGTGTTTCTTCTCTCCCTTTCCTTGAAACCCCCTAGTTAATCTCCCATGCTTTTGGAATATTTTTTGAAATTTTTTTATTGAAATTTCTTGGGAGTTTAGTTACAGAATGTTACAGAATGTTTATTCTGTTATCCCCATGGTTACATCCTCACCCTTGGTCATGCATCTACCATCTGATGTATTGCAGTTTCTTCTGTGGAAGATTCTGTTTTACATCGGATAGTTTTTAAAATTGGTTACTGACTTCGGGCCGTGTTTTTCAGTGCCTGGAGTCTTGTTTCCAGTTTTTATTGACTTTTGTTTACGTTGACAATGGTTACTTTCTTTTAGTAATTCCTTGTCTTCTGTTTGGTTTATTTTGTAGTCAGATACATTAATATTATCCGTAAGTGTAACATTAATTTTTAGAATTGTTTTAAAATTTTTGTCCACACTTAGGCTTTTTTGGGATCCATTTGGGCTCATTGTTCCCTTTGGGAACTTGGGCTCATGTCGAAATTTTTCTTTTTGAATTATTAGCTCAACTTTGACGAAGTCAAATTTGAGCTATTGTCATGGCCCGTCGTCCGTCTATCCGTACGTCAACAATTGGCTATGGCTCAGGCTAGAGGTCGTATTTATGAACCGATCTTTACAAAACTTCTTGTGTACCTTTGTTATGACCATGGGACGGGAACGAGTGTTTTTAGGTGTGGTCCGAAATTCAAGATGGCTGACAGCGGCCATTTTCTACCGATGATGCAAAAATCAGTTTTTTGTACAGAACTTCTGTATGAAAGTTCTGATTCGAATAAAGTTTTGTATAAATGTTTAGTACCATGGGATACATCACATATAATACGGGTTTTCTTCTCGTGCGTAAATTATGCAAATTAGACTGACTTTGATTTATTTAGTGTTACTTTCAGAGCTGTAAGTGCCAAGCTGCTATGGCTCGGGCTAGAGGCCGTCTTTATGAACCGATCTTTACGAAACTTCTTGGGTACCTTTGTTATGACTGTGGGACGAGAACGAGTGTTTTTGGGTGCGGTCCGAAATTCAAGATGGCTGCCAGCTGCCATTTTGTACCGACGATGCAGAAATCTGTTTTTTGTACAGAACTTCCATATGAAAGCTCTGATTTGAATAATTTATTGTATGAATGTTTAGTACCATGGGATACATCACATATAATACGGGTTTTTTTCTCGTGCGTAAATTATGCAAATTAGACTAACTTTGATGTTTTTTGGTGTTACTTTCAGCACTGTAAGTGCAAATGCCAATACAGCTCGGGCTAGAGGCCGTATTTATGAACCGATCTTTACGAAACTTCTTGGGTACCTTTGTTATCACCGTGGGACGAGAACGAGTGTTTTGGGGTCCGGTCCGAAATTCAAGATGGCCGATGGCAGCCATTTTGTACGAAATTTGGTGCAATCAGATTTTTGCACAGAACTTCCTTATGAAAGCGCTGATTTGAATAATTTTTTGTGTGAATGTTTAGTACCATGGGATACATCACATATAATACGGGTTTTTTTCTCGTGCAGAAATTATGCAAATTAGATGAACTTTGATTTTTTCAGTGCTGCTTACACACAGTAAGTACACATGTCAATACGGCTCGGGCTAGAGTCTGTATTTATGAACCGATCTTCACGAAACGTCTTGGGTACCTTTGTTATCACCTTGGGACGAGAACGAGTGTTTCTGGGTGCGGTCCAAAATTTAAGATGGCTGCCAGTGGCCATTTTGTATCGAAATTAGGTCTAATCAGTTTTTTGTACACAACTTCTATACGGCTCAGGCTAGATGCCGTATTTATGAACCGATCATTACGAAACTTCTTGGGTACCTTTGTTATTACTGTGGGGTGAGAATGAGTGTTTTTGGGTGTGGTCCAAAATTCAAGATGGCCACCAGCAGCCATTTTGTACCAAAATTAGTGCAATCAGTCTTTTGTACAGAACTTCTGTAGGAAAGTTCTGATTTTAATAAATTTTTGTATGAATGTTTAGTAACATGGAATACATCACATATAGTACGGGTTTTTTTCTCGTGCAGAAATTATGCAAATTAGATGAACTTTGATTTATTCACTGCTACTTATACTCAGTAAGTGCACATGTCAATACGGGCTCGGGCTAGAGGCTGTATTTATGAACCGATCTTCACAAAACTTCTTGAGTACCTTTGTTATCACCTTGGGACGAGAACGAGTGTTTCTGGGCGCAGTCCAAAATTCAAGATGGCTGCCAGTGGCCATTTTGTACCGAAATTAGGTCCAATCAGTTTTTTGTCACAACTTCTACACAGCTCATATTTGTGAACAGATCTTCACGAAACTTCTTGGGTACCTTTGTTTTCACCTTGGGACAGGAATGAGTGTGTTTTGGGGTGCCTTTGTTGTCACTGTGCTATGAGAACAAATATTTTGGGGTTAAGTCAGACCCACTCTGGGACTCAAAGATTTTTTCTAGTTTAGCATCTGACTGTCACCCACCTTTACAATACTGTACCTATACATTTGTTACAGGCTACGGTTAGTATTTATGTACAGACCATTACAATACTTTATATGTACCTTTGTTATCAGGTCATTACCTAGATGTTTGTCATTGCTGTGTCACATACTATACGTGTACATGTCTTTGTCTTGACAAGTTGAGCTACAGTGTCATTGACACTTTCATTTTTCTAAAATATTGTTATGGATTGTATTATTATTATGTATCTTTGTCTTTTTGAGGGTTAGTGCGAGTACTACGGCTGTATAATATTTTTTAATTATGAAAGAATATTGTTCAAATTGTAAATCGAGGAAGTCTTCCTCGGATTCTCATGCTCATTGTGTTTGCTGTAGTCACTGTACTCGCACTAACTCTTGTACAGTTTGTGCCAATTGGGATGACAAACATTGGAGATGTGTGTCATGGTACATTGTTAGTGGTGAGAGGTCGATGCCGGTCCTCTCACCACAAGGTCACTCTAGTTTTTCAGTTTCTTTTTCAGAGGAACAAGAACAGGGTGATGTTTCCGTGATGTCTTCCGGAAGTGTGCTGCTGTCGTTGTAAATCAATGAAGAGCTAGTGGCAAAAGTGCTCAATGAAATCAGACAGGTGCCTAGGTCCCAAAAGAAATTTACGGTCTTGTCGCCGACTGGTGGATCTATCACTCGTCAAGTGAGTGGTGTGACGCCGGATATGTCTGTTGCGGTCCAGGAGAGGAAAAAGGGCATTGCGAGCACTATAATCTCAGATCATGCACACCCTGCGACGATGGAACGGAGGATGGATCAGAGGAAGCTAGTCAGTCCAGTAGCAAGCTCGTTCAGGTCTACCCGGACCGCAAACGAGAGAGGCCCCTCTCTCTTACAACAGCATCTGGGGCCAGATGTTGTGCATAACGTTTGTCAGTCGGAGCATACGTCCACTCCTCCTGCTCAGGACGCTCCGTCGCTTAGGCAGCCAACATCGGCTAGTCTATTGGCTTCCTCTTCTACACGCCAGCACACACGACTGCACCTTAGCTTTGTGACCTCAGATATCCAGCCTGCTTCACCGACAAAGGATTCCATGTTGCCTAGGTCACACCATCCAGTAGCCAAGGACATGAGGCCTCACCAGTCGGGACGTTCACATAAAAGGATTATGCAGGACATACCATCCCAGGATCTTCCAGCGGCTAAGCAACGTAAGACCGCAGCTCCACAGGACTCCGTGACGGACTTGCTATCACAGATAGCCAACTCATCGCAGCATCCTTCGGAACATCCTTCAACAGTTTCAGATCAGGAACTGTTGGATGAAGCTGGGTCGGTCCGTTCCTATGCAGCGTCAGACAGGGATGACCGAGATTCGCATCTGGTCCAGTTGGATGGTGAAAGGGAAACTACGGAGCTGGATTTTTCCCTTCTGGAACAACATAAGGTGGCGATGGACTTTATCCATCAACACCTTCCGGACGTTGTTCCATCGGACCAGATTGCTGCGATACCGGATAAGAGACTGATAGCGTCATTGGATACTGACTTTTTTTGGCTGGATTAAGGAAGATTAAGGAAGATGAGTATCCGGTCCAGTCCAGCAATGTCCAGCAATGTCTCACAGACGTTTGAATTGCTAAATGACGCTATTTTTAAATTAGCCTCTAAGACAGGCAAAACCAGTTTCTTATGGCAACAAGCTCTTCATCTATTGTTCATCAACAATAAGAATAGATTCGCTATGGCAGGAAAGGGCGTGCCGAGAGTTCCTCTGCGTTAACACGAAGTCCACGATGGACTCAGCTTCCGTCCACCCTTCAGAAGAGAGATCTATGAGGTGCAATCTCTCTAGGAGAAGAATGCAATAGAGGTCGTAGAAAACCAGGAATCCCTGGGTTTTTACAGTCACCTGTTCCTGGTACTGAAACCAGACGGCTCGTTCCGTCCAGTTATAGATCTCAGCTGGATAAACAAACTGATCGTGGCTCCAAAGTTTTATATGGAGACCATTCGATCGGTGAGAGCGAGCATTCAAGTGAATGATTATGCTGCGAGCATAGATCTCAAGGATGCGTACTTTCATGTCATGGTACATCCGACATTCAGAAAGTACCTTCGCTTCGCTGTCCTAGGAGTCGTTTATCAGTTCCAAGCAATGTGCTTCGGACTCAATCTAGTGCCCTGGGCTTTCACTCGAATAATGAACTCGGTAATGACTTATTTCCGAGCTCATTCATCTGCTGTAACGTCAGCCTTCTTGGACCACATTCTTCAGAGATACGGCGACAGATTAATTCTTCAGAACGATGTTCAGAGTCTGCTTCAATTGCTCCGACATCTCGGTTTCATTGTAAATGAAAAGAAGTCGGATCTAGTTCCGTCCAAATCGTTCATTCACTTGGGAATGAGCTTCGAGATGCACAACAATCTGGTTCATCTTCCGTTACCCAGAGCGAAATTAGTCAGTTGTTATGCTCGCTTTTGTCTACACTCAGACGTAGTAACAGCGAGAGAATTCATGCGACTGATAGGTTTGTGCGGAGCCGCTGCGGACCTTATTCCGATGGGGTACTTATGCACACGTCCACTCCAGATATTTTTCACTCAGACTTGGAGTGTGAAGACTCATTCGCTCGAAACACGTATCGTCTTATCGAACCAAGTAAAACAAGAGATTCAGACTTGGACAGATATTCAGTGGTTGACTCAGGGAGTTCCACTGCAAATGCCGGATCCGGTTTTTACGATTATGACGGATGCAGGTTGGGGCACGACATTGAGCCCAACAGATTCGAGGTGCCAGGGTCTTTGGGATCCGAAGTTCCTGAACAAGCACATAAACATCAAAGAGACGATGTCAATTTGGCTTGCGCTACAGCATTGGATGAACATAATTCAGAATACACATGTTCAAATACTGTCCGACAACTCGACGGTAGTAGCGTACATTTGGAACTAGGGAGGCACTCATTCCATTCCGTTATTCAACTTAATGGAAAGAATCCTTCTGTTTGTTCTAGAGCATCATGTTCTTCTGTCGGTCCATCATATTCCGGGTGGTCTGAACGTTCTAGCGGACTCGCTCTCTCTGAATGGTCACATGTTGCCATCAGAATGGACTCTCAACAAGCGAGTATTCAATCAGATTGCTACCAATGGGATCGCCCAATGATAGACTTGTTTGCGACGCATCTCAACAATCAGTTGCAGACGTATGTGTCGCCATGCCCAGATCCTAGAGCGTTCACAGTAGATGCACTCTCGATCTCTTGGGACGGAATGAGAGGATGCGAGTATCCTCCAGCTCTGTTGATTCAACAGATCTTGCTAAAAATTGGCCGATGAAATCGTCAGATGTGTACCATATGCGCAACTAGTAGAAAGCTTTATGACGGAGGGCCACCACGGATGCCGACATTATGTACACCATACATGGTATGGGTACATATAGAAATGGATTGGAGGAGTGTCTAATTTGATGGATAAAGGGTTAATATCTCCGGATCAAATTATCAGATTTACATAAAAAAAACTATACAGCACAGCACATCAGTAAACTGAATAAATATATAAAGTAACATGACAATCAGATTGATATTTTTTGAGTTATCTCATGCCAAAGGGATTGGAGGAATTTTCAATTTGAAGGATAAAGGGTTAATTATCTCAGGATCAAATTATCAGATTTACACCAAAAACTATACAGCTCGGCTCATCAGTAACCTGAACACAAATATAAAGTAACTTGACAATCCAAGCAATATTTTTCAAGTTATCGAATGCCAAAGGGATTGGAGGAATTTTCAATTTGAAGGATAAAGGGTTAATATCTCAGGATTAAATTATCAGATTTACACCAAAAACTATACAGCTCGGCACATCAGTAACCTGAACACAAATATAAAGTAACTTGACAATCCAAGCAATATTTTTCAAGTTATCGAATGCCAAAGGGATTGGAGGAATTTTCAATTTGAAGGATAAAGGGTTAATATCACAGGATCAAAATAACAGATTTACACCAAAAATAGGCCGATGAAATCGTCAGATGTGTACCCATACGCACAACTAGTAGAAAGCTGTATGACGGAGGGCCACCACGGATGCCGACATTATGTACACCATACAAGGTATGGGTACATATAGAAATGGATTGGAGGAGTGACTAAGTTGTTGGATAAAGGGTTAATATCTCTGGATCAAATTATCAGATTTACATAAAAAAAACTATACAGCACAGCACATCAGTAACCTGAATAAATATATAAAGTAACATGACAATCGGATTGATATTTTTTGAGTTATCTCGTGCCAAAGGGATTGGAGAAATTTTCAGTTTGAAGGATAAAGGGTTAATATCTCTGGATCAAATTATCAGATTAACACCAAAAACTATACAGCTCAGCGCATCAGTAACCTGAACACAATTATAAAGTAACTTGACAATCCAAGCAATATTTTTCAAGTTATCAAATGCCAGTAGGTAATAAAGGCCGAACTACGACCACTTGTACATGTACGTGTACAACATACGCACACGATGCGTTCACCAACGTGGAATTCAGTGTTAAATCACACGCTTGTTCACAAAAACTGTACATGGCGTTGAATCCCCCTCATGTACAGTTGTGACTCCTAGATCGCACTTTTAACGTTCAAATACTTGTGGTGAACGCGTGGTGAACGCGCGTTTTTAAAAAAAGGGTGAAATTGTACAGTTCACTTTTATCTTGTACGTAATTTTTTGTCGACGTTCCCATCGCAGATCAGACCCATCGATCCATCGTTGGCGAACGCGAGCAAAAGCAAAAAATTCTGGGTCATCATCAAAAAACAGTTTTGGGGACTCTAAACCAGCGGTCCAGAACCCGCAATTTTGTTGAGACAGATGGTCCAGAACCTGCAATTGTTTTGAGGCGGTGGGGTTTTTTTTTCTCCCATTTATGACATTATTAGGGGAATTCCTCCACTATGAGAAATTCTCAAAAAAAAAACACTCAGCTGATCGAGCGATCGGATCGCTCGATTCTCGTAAAAACTCGATCTGAACGAAGAGTGTTGTTGTCGTCGGTGTGTTGGAAATTCGCGAATCCAGTCACGTCTTCCTGAAGTAAAAAAAACTAACACATGTTATCGTAATGAGTGAATGAGGTTTTTTGTTCAAAAGAGTCGATTATGAATATAGTCTGTATTATAGACATTGATGTTTTCTGTTGATGGGACGGATAAAAAAAATTGAGTTTTGAGGGTTTTTTTGTTCGAAGGGGAGTTGATCTGTAATAGATATTTGTGTTTTGCCTTGATTAGAGAGATTGACTGTTAAGCGTTCGTTGGAAAAAGTCAAAAACACTTATCGGAATGTTTAAAACGCATTTTCCGCTCAATTAGGTTTTGAGTGGTAAAATTTTTAATATATTCATGATAGCAATCGCAGTCATCAAAAAGGATTCTCTCTTAATTCGACACTCGGTGAATTGATGTGTGAATGAATGAAGATCTTTTGACAAATGTAAACACTACTGTCAAAATGCGTTAAATCAGAAACCGGTTTGTCATGTACTGTTTAAACGTATTTTTTTAAACTTCAATTAACACAGTCAGTTTGAGATGTGAATATTTTCAGATTATTATATTAAGACGGAAAGAGTTTTTTATTACTTAAAACATAAAAACATAAAAATATAATTAAACATTTAATTTTGAAAATAAATAAAAACAATTAAAACGAAAGATGTTTTTACAGATGAATTCTAGACACCGAGATCGAATTTTAGAACAGTATGAACGTGCTAAGAAGGGGATTCAGTCAGCTGACAGGAGCAGACGTCTTGGTGAGATGGAACTCAGACGCAAAGCCACAAAAATATTTAAACCCGTGACGGAGGGTCAAGAGCGAAGCAGATAGTCGAAAGAATTGAGACCCATAAAGGAGAGTTCTTTGAGAATGGGTTCGTTGCCTCCTAGTTTTGGAAATCGGTATTCCGTTCAATCTACACCGGATTACGTTCCTACGGGAATTCAAACAGATATGAGCGAGAGCGACACCGATACGGCTTCGACTATCACCACTAGTAGCGTCGCATCCTACGATGATGATGGCGGTAAGAGAGATCAGTCGTATGGAATTTATAAGGATTCTGAGGGTAGAACTTTTGTAGGTGATACGGAGGTGGAAATGGATGATGATGAATTGATCGTGGGTTCGAATAAATATACAGTAACGGATGGTCTGCGGAGATTGCTCCTTTACGACAAGCCTGGAGATTACACAGAACAGGATTTCGACAATTATGGTGACATTCTAGTTCAAACTCACGCCATGAAGAGAAATAACGATGCCAGAGAGACGAGACCTTTGCAAAGCCAACAAAGGTTACAAGTGGACGAAAGTGGTGAAACCCATATGGGACATGAACAAGAAGTTCGTCGAATCGGTGACTGGCAAAGGGGTGAAAACCACTTTTCTTCCGAGCGATTCCGACGCTCTGTCTCAGAGATTGAGTTTGTTGATGGCGAGCAGACGGGCTGGTAACACGGGATTAGATAATCAGATAGTTGCTATATCTGACGAATTGTTGAGACAGAAGGTTTTGAATAAAAACCAGTATAAAAGGCTGATGGACGAATTGAAGGATTGATGTGTATATAATAAGTAGAGAGAAACAAAACAAACAAACAAAAATAAAACAGTAAATTTTTACACTAGAATAATAAAAAGTATTTAAACGGCAAAAACGATTTACCAGTGAAAAAAACAAAAATATATCATAAAAAATAAAATATGTTGGTGATAAAGAACAGGGGATACGTCAGAACTTACGTTCAAGGCGGTTCTGGCATCGTCTATTCTATAATGCGAGCATTCACGAGCAATGCGGGTAGAAAACTCGCATCGACCGCGTTTGAGGTCGGTAAGAAGACGGCTTTGGATGCTGGTAAGAAAGCCGCTACCGAAGCCAGTGGTAGGATAGCTTCTGCGGCTGGCAAGAGGGCAAGTTGATCAGTCCGCCGGCGAAGCGAGCTGCGTTAGAGCGAACGCCGAAAAGTTGGAGAGATTTTAAGGATGCCGTGGTGCCCATACAAGATTTAGCCAAAATGACGAGTGGATCCGGATTGAAGAGAACTCGTGATGGTGTGATATAAATAAATAATAATAACATTAAAAAAAAACAGAGTTTGAAAAACATAAAAAAATTTGTGTTTGAAAAGAATCTAAAATAACAAACAAAATAAAAACAAAGATGAACATTAAAGATATGTCTTGGAACGACGCCGCGACCAAGAGGTCGAATAACGAGTGCTTTCCCAAGAGCATAAGAGGCTTGATAGTGGGAAAATCAAATTGTGGAAAGACCAATCTGTTGATGAATCTGTTGTCCCGACCCGACTGGTTGGATTACGACAGATTGTTCGTGTTTGGCAAGAGCTTGTTTCAACCCGAATACAGAAGACTAATCTCTTCCAAAACGTGATCACATCGTTCAATTTAACGCGTTCGAACGCCGGTTCGAAATACATGACGACCATATCTTCCCTTTCCATCATCAGACACGAATGATCCTCGTGATCGAAGTCTAGATAATCCCGACATCCGACGCATCGTTCTAACAAGATGGGACGTAGTTGTTCGTTCACGCAGATTGCGTATGCTCTCATCAGCATGTTTAAAAGAAACCTCGCTCTAATAGTCTGAGAATCGCTCATGATTTACGTATTTTTTTTTTATTATCTATTCGATTTGATATATTTAATTTTCTAAATAACTATTTATTTATATTTTTTTTTTTTTCTCCCCTGTATATATATATATCAATCAAAAACGTGACAGCGGGCTTGCAAATTTCCAACACACCGACGACAACAACACTCTTCGTTCAGATCGAGTTTTTACGAGAATCGAGCGATCCGATCGCTCGATCAGCTGAGTGTTTTTTTTTGAGAATTTCTCATAGTGGAGGAATTCCCCTAATAATGTCATAAATGGGAGAAAAAAAAACCCCACCGCCTCAAAACAATTGCAGGTTCTGGACCATCTGTCTCAACACAATTGCGGGTTCTGGACCGCTGGTTTAGAGTCCCCAAAACTGTTTTTTGATGATGACCCAGAATTTTTTGCTTTTGCTCACGTTCGCCAAAGATGGATCGATGGGTCTGATCTGCGATGGGAACGTCGACAAAAAATTACGTACAAGATAAAAGTGAACTGTACAATTTCACCCTTTTTTTTAAAAACGCACGTTCACCACGCGTTCACCACGAGTATTTGAACGTTAAAAGTACGATCTAGGAGTCACAACTGTACATGAGGGGGATTCAACGCCATGTACAGTTTTTGTGAACAAGCGTGTGATTTAACACTGAATTCCACGTTGGTGAACGCATCGTGTGCGTATGTTGTACATGTACAAGTGGTCGTAGTTCGGCCTTTATTACCTACTAATGCCAAAGGGATTGGAGGAATTTTCAGTTTGAAGGATAAAGGGTTAATATCTCAGGATTAAAATAACAGATTTACACCAAAAACTATACAGCTCGGTACATCAGTAGCCTGAACACAAATATAAAGTAACTTGACAATCCAAGCAACATTTTTCAAGTTATCGAATGCCAAAGGGATTGGAGGAATTTTCAATTTGAAGGATAAAGGGTTAATATCTCAGGATTAAATTATCAGATTTACACCAAAAACTATACAGCCCGGCACATCAGTTACCTGAACACAAATATAAAGTAACTTAACAATCCAAGCAATATTTTTCAAGTTATCGAATGCCAAAGGGATTGGAGGAATTTTCAATTTGAAGGATAAAGGGTTAATATCTCAGGATCAATATAACAGATTTACACCAAAAACTATACAGCGCGGCACATCAGTAACCTGAACACAAATATAAAGTAACTTGACAATCCAAGTAATATTTTTCAAGTTATTGAATGCCAAAGGGATTGGAGGAATTTTCAATTTGAAGGATAAAGGGTTAATATCTCAGGATTAAATTATCAGATTTTCACCAAAAACTAGACAGCTCGGCACATCAGTAACCTGAACACAAATATAAAGTAACTTGACAATCCAAGCAATATTTTTCAAGTTATCAAATGCCAAAGGGATTGGAGGAATTTTCAATTTGAAGGATAAAGGGTTAATATCATAGGATTAAATCATCAGATTTACACCAAAAACTATACAGCTCGGCAAATCAGTAACCTGAACACAAATATAAAGTAACTTGACAATCCAAGCAATATTTTTCAAGTTATCGAATGCCAAAGGGATTGGATAAATTTTCAATTTGAAGGATAAAGGGTTAATATCTCAGGATCAAAATAACAGATTTACACCAAAAACTATACAGCTCGGCACATCAGTAACCTGAACACAAATATAAAGTAAATTGACAAGCCAAGTATTATTTTTCAAGTTTTCGAATGCCAAAGGGATTGGAGGAATTTTCAATTTGAAGGATAAAGGGTTAATATCTCGGGATCAAATTATCCGATTTACACCTAAAAACTATACAGCTCAGCACATCAGTAACCTGAACACAAATATAAAGTAACTTGACAATCCAAGCAACATTTTTCAAGTTATCGAATGCCAAAGGGATTGGAGGAATTTTCAATTTGAAGGATAAAGGGTTAATATCTCGGGATCAAATCATCAGATTTACACCAAAAACTATACAGCTAGGCAAATCAGTAACCTGAACACAAATATAAAGTAACTTGACAATCCAAGTAATATTCTTCAAGTTATCGAATGTCAAAGGGATTGGAGGAATTTTCAATTTGAAGGATAAAGGGATCAAATTATCAGATTTACACCAAAAACTATACAGCTCAGCACATCAGTAACCTGAACCCAAATATAAAGTAACTTGACAATCCAAGCAATATTTTTCAAGTTATCGAATGACAAAGAAATGGATACGGATGCCGGACGGACAGACAGACAGATGGACGGACAAAGGATGGACGAACGACGGATGGCCAACCCGGATGCCGGCATTATGTGTACCATACGTAGTATGAGTACACATAAAAATCAAGCAATCTCACTGCAAGGATTCTGTTGGTAGCATCTCTGTCACCCCAGAGACCATGGATAAATCTATTCAAGTGTCTGTTATGGGACATTCCTCGGAAGCTTCCTCCATGGGAGGACCTTCTCTCACAGGGGAAATCACACACACTGCATCACAACCCGCAAGGTCTCAACCTTCACGTATTTCCATTGTGCGGTCCTTCTTGCACGGCAAGCAATTTTCAGGATGAGCAGTGGACGCAATATCTAACTGTAGGAGGGCCTCGAGCTCCTCTTTGCTAAATTATGCAGCAAAGTGGAAGGTTTTCTCTCGTTGGTGAAGGGATCACTCGATTGATATTTATGATCCCTCCATTCCAGACATTGCTAATTTTCTGGTCTACTTGTTTGCCGATCTCAAACTGCAGCCAGTAACTATTAAGGGTTATAGGTCTATGCTATCGGATACATATGCTCATCATGATAGCTTACAAATTGGATCTAATGTCTCTTTATCTAAATCAGATAAAAACTTTTCGATAAATAGACCTAGAACCCATAGGTTAATTCCTAAGTGGAATTTAGCTTGGGTTCTTTTGAAGCTCAAAGAAGCTCCTTTTGAACCTCTTAACACTGTAGACTTCAAATACTTCTCTTATAAGACAGTTTTTCTCTTAGCCTTCGCTTCCGCTAGAAGAGTTAGCGAGCTTCATGCTCTATCTGTGGATGATTCTCACTATCGTAGTGTTGGTAATACTATTACTTTAACTACCAATTCGGGGTTTCTGGCTAAGAATCAGGCTCCTTATAAGTACCCTGGGCCTATTATTATTAGGGCTCTTACGTCCTCAGATGGCCATGGGCCTTTGTTGTGTTCAGTTAGAGCTATGTGTATTTACAAATGCAGATCTGAGTTTATCAGAAAGGGGTGAAAACGTTTCTTTCTGTCTTTGCTTCCTAATAGAAAGGACATTACGATCCATTCTATTTCTAGGTGGATTCAGTTGGCTATTCGTACTGCTTATGAAAGTTTATCTTCAACTCAGCAGTCTGTGCTTAAGATTTCAGCGCACGAAGTTAGAGCGCTGTCTACATCTTGGGCTTATTCTAACAGTTTTGCTATTATGGATCCGATGAAGGCTGCATACTGGTCTCAGCCTTCTACTTTCACTAATTTTTACCTTAGAAATATTGAGTCTATTTCTGGCGACCTTAGATGTTTAGGTCTGTTAGTTATCTGTTGCTCAGAATGTTGTCCACTAAACGGTTGCAACTATAGTTATGTAGGCTTTCTGTTCCAGCAGTGACTCTGTCCTGCTGCCCTCTTTGTTCTGTAGTGATTGACCCAGAGCAAGGGGTGGGGGGAGGGGGGGGAGGGGGGATGGTGTTCCCTTATATCACCAGCTTTATAGTGAAAAGCAAGGGAATACTTCCACCTGAGTCAGTAATTCCGAGTCTGTGCTGGGATGGTTTTAAAGTGTAAAGCTAATGTCTGTCTCATTTATGTAATATTTTTAAAGTGTAGCTCGGTGTAAAGCATTTGTATATGTCACATGTCCTATGAGCGTTAATATACAATCCTCGGACACTTTTAAATGAGTATAAAGAGTCTCATTCTCAAGACTATCTTTATTTATTGGCTTTCCTTTAAGAAATTAGTATAATGGGTTATACTGGATGTTAATAGAGATCATTGATGTTATTGTGCTCAATTATTGATTGGTAATGTGTCTTTCTTATTTTTAATAAACGAAAAAGATATATGTAAATCCTTTTTCTCCTTTTCTCCTTGAGGGGATAATTCTTTATATGTAATTGAGCCTATTGGATTTTCCTTTATGTCCTAGGCCTTCCAGCCTTTTTTCTATTCAGCTAAGTCTGGGTCATTGGTTACAGTATAAAAATATGAAAAAATTTATAGTAATTTATATATTTTTATACGCCCGTTTGAAAAAACGGGACGTATTATGTTATGGCGTTGTCCATCCGTCCGTCCGTTTGGTTTCCGAACAATAACTTTAGTATTTGTTTTCCGAGCGGCTCCAAATGTGGTATGTGGTTTAATCACAACAAAATACAGGTCAAGTTCGAATATGGGGTCGGTCCGAACATTTTTCGCCTGAATTATGGCCCCAGTTGGACTTAGAATTCGTCAAATATTTGGTTTCCGGATGATAACTTTAGTATTTGTTTTCCGATCGGCTCCAAATGTGGTATGTGGTTTAATCACAACAAAATACAGGTCAAGTTCGAATATGGGGTCGGTCCGAACATTTTTCGCCTGAATTATGGCCCCAGTTGGACTTAGAATTCGTCAAATATTTGGTTTCCGGATAACTTTAGTATTTGTTTTCCGATCTGCTCCAAATTTGGTATGTGGTTTAATCACAACAAAATACAGATCAAGTTCGAATATGGGGTTGGTCCGAACATTTTTCGCCTGAATTATGGCCCCTGTTGGACTTAGAATTCGTCAAATATTTGGTTTCCGGATGATAACTTTAGTATTTGTTTTCCGATCGGCTCCAAATTTGGTATGTGGTTTAATCACAACAAAATACAGGTCAAGTTCGAATATGGGGTTGGTCTGAACAATTTTTGCCTGAATTATGGCCCCTGTTGGACTTAGAATTCGTCAAATATTTGGTTTCCGGATGATAACTTTAGTATTTGTTTTCCGATCGGCTCCAAACTTGGTATGTGGTTTAATCACAACAAAATACAGGTCAAGTTTGAATATGGGGTCGGTCTGAACAATTTTTGCCTGAATTATGGCCCCTGTTGGACTTAGAATTCTTCGTCAAATATTTGGTTTCCGGATGATAACTTTAGTATTTGTTTTTCGATTGGCTTCAAACTTGTTAGTCTTTTTCTCAAATGACCGTAACATATATATATATGCCAGTATAAATTTCTCGCACTCTAAAAAAATTGCAAATGTGTTAAAATGGTACAATTTGAACAGTTCACGGGCGTATGATGCAATGCCCAGCGGTGCTCTTGTTTATACTTACCAATGACCCAGATGGGGATGACCCTCCCATGAGTTGGGAACTCATACCTCCCCGCTGATATATAACATTTAGCAGTCACTGTTTGTAAGAATGAGGCTTTGGCGTCAATTTCGGTACTTCCTTGACACTGCGCATGCGCAGTAGGTAAAAGTATGGAGGACCATATAGGACATTAGATTTTTTGATTTGGATGCAAATTTGGGGGATTGGGGGGGGGGGGCAAAATTTGTGTTTGGCCCTGAATATTTAAGAGTTAGCACCAGCTAAGTCTGGGTCATTGGTAAGTATAAAAAATATATAAATCACTATAATTTTTTTCATTTTCAGTGTGTTCAAGTTTTTGTTTAGGTCAGCTGCCGACACCCTTTTCATCCCATGACCTTTATATTGCTTCCATATGGTGCTTATTATCATTCTACCATTATTTCATTCTCACCCAGTGCATTTTAAACCTTTTTCTTAACATTTTTTTAGTTACGTTTCCTTTTCTGTTTAGCTCAGAATTTCTTGTTTAACTTAGTGTGTAGGTCACCTGCTGTGTTGCTTCTCTTCCCATGGTGCTTATATTCCTCATATATGTTCTTCATTATCATTGTACCATGGTTACACCCTTGTCCACTGAATTTCAATTCAAATTTCTCTTCAACTTTTGAACTTTTGAGTTTTCTGTTTAGGTCACACTTTGACATTTTCAGTGTGTTAACGTTTCTATTCAGGGCAGCTGCCGACACCCTTTTCATCTCATGGCCTTTATATTGCTTCTATATAGTGCTTATTATCATTCTATTATTATTTAACCCTCACCCTATGTGTTTTAAACTGTTATCTTAACTTTTTTATTTATTTACTTACGTTTAGTTTTCTGTTTAGCTCAGAATTTCATGTTTAACTTAGTGTTTATGTTAGTTTCTGTGTTCCTTATCTTCCCATGGCCTTTATATAAATCATACATGCTCCTCATTATCATTCTACCATGATTTAACTCTCATTCAGTCAATATTTTTCAAATTTATTTCCACATTTTTAACGTTTCTTTTTAGCAAACACCTGGACATTTTCGGTGCATAACAACTCTTATTATTATGCAACTATTATTGTGTCATAATAATTATTTGTGTAATGTTATTTGGAATTATATATTTTGTGGCATCATAGGAGCTGCTATGATTTGCAATCCCAATGTGTTCATCTTATTTGTAAGAAGTTTTCTTTCAGTTAGCTCATCATGATGAGATATAATGTTTTTAGGATTTTCTTTGTTACCATCACAATGCAATGGCATTAACCCTTCTGCTGTTAAAATTATTATTTTTTCAGTTTTACTTTTAAGAGGTTGTGTTTAGGTCAGCTTTGTCGCATATTATCAGCCTGTTTGATACAGTTCTTGTGTTTGCCAAAGTTGCTATCAAAGAGGAATGTTGGTGAGCTTTAGGGCGTTGGCATCCTTCTTGTTCAGTTTCTTTTTCAGAGAAACAAGAACATGGTGATGGTATAGCAACACCCATTCAAAATGTGCTGCCGTCTTCGTGCTCTGATGAGCAAACAGAGCTAGCTGCAAAGGTGCTCATGAATATCAAGCAAGGAATGAGGCCTCTTATTCCTTCACAAGCAGCTAGCTCGACCGGTGAAGTGGTTACCACGTTTGATGGAGCCGTAACACCGGGTAAGTCCGTAGTGGTCGAGGAGAGTGTAGAATTGGGTCGAGCAAGCACCTCAAAATATAAAGCTCACCCAGCGAAGACTGCAAAGGGGAAGAAGCAAGCAAGTTTCTCATCGGGATGATCAGTGAGACCTGGGGTCAGATCGCAAGCGGAGAGCCTTCTCCATCCTGGCAACAGTCGGGGCCGCCTCTTGCTGTTGAGAGAAACTTCACTGAGTCAGAGCTGAGGTCCTCGGGGGAGGGGGGGGGGGCTGATCGGGGTGCTCCATCCAAACTGCAGCCGGTGTAGGCGTCAGTTATGGCTTCTTCCACGGCTCTTACTAAGCACATTAGACCGCTCACTAGCTATCCGACTTAGGTGTTCAAGCCATTTCGCTAGCTAGGGGTTTGAGGCTTGATTATGCAGAGCATTTGGGACGCTCGGCGAAAAGATCTTGGGACAAATCTCCGTCCTGTGAACATCATGCGGCAAAGAAACATAAGACCGCTGCCCCGCAAACCTCAGTGACTGACTTGCTGTCGCAGATTGTGCAGCTTATTGCAGCTTCTCAACAAACGCAGGTGCGGCCATCAACAGACTCCGGGAGAAAGCTGTCGAACGGTGCTGGCTAGGTCCAGTCATCCGTTCATTTGGATGGAGCTGACCGAAATTCACAGCTAGACAAAGCGGATGGTGAAAGGAAAACAGAGGTAGATTCTCCGTCCTTTTTGGAACAACATACGGAAGCTATGAATTTTATTCATCAGTTTTTTCCATATCATGTTCCTCCTGGACAGCAAGCTGCATCAGCTAAACAGAAACCGCTATCGTCCCTAGACAGGAAGACCCTGCAGAGGAAAGACGACGTTCTTTCCTTCCCGGGTCGGTCTGTTCATGTATGTCGGAGGCCTTCAGACAAATTGTCGACGCAATATCTCACTAACCACTTCATTCAGTGTCCGCTCAGATGTGATCAAATCTACAATAGATTCTAGTTGGGCAGTTTTAGATGCTATGTCCTATGCAGATCATATCACCAGGGCTTTGGACCATCGGCTTGTTGGGAAAGAATTTGACGATATTAATTCATCGCTCAGAGTTCTTTTTAGGGCAGTTATGTATGCCACGCATGATTCTGCCCTCACAGTGCTAATATGAAATTGATAAGACGTGATGGTGCCTTAGCATCATCTTCATTAATAGACGATCGGATGAAAAGCTCTCTAAGAGTCGCTTCAGTTTCCAGGCATACCTTGTTTGACGACAAGTTATCCTTAGTGTACGAAGAAGCTACCAAAAAAGCTACCAGCACTCTTTTGCTGAGGTCAGTTTCCCAGCAGCAGTCGTTTGCTGGATGTGGTAGTCGAGGGCGCTCCAATTCGCAGCCAATGAGAAAGGGCTCCTCAGGAGGACATAGTTTCTCTTCCCGAAAGCCTCGCCACTCATACAGGTGATGGTCTAAACCTCTATTGCTCTCCAGTTGGCGGAAGGTCATCAAAATTCGAGAGAAACTGGATGGACATTATGGAAGATCAGTGGGTCAGGATTGTAGTCCGAATGGGTCTGTGGCTATCATTCCATTCAAAGCCCCCACTTACAAGAAGTCCACGTTGGACAGATCTTCCGGTAATCCTTCAAAAAGGGAGTCTCTTCTTGCAGAAGTTCAATCTCTCCTAGTAAAGGAAGCAATAGTGGTCGTAGAAAATCCCAACTCATCAGGAGAGTCTGCTTCAGTTATTCTGATGTCTCGCTTTCATTGTAAATGAAAATAAGTCGGATTTAGCTCCATCCAAGTCGTTCATTCACTTGGGGATGAGCTACGAGACTCACAGCAATCTGGTGCGCCTTCCGATAACCCGATCGAAATTAGTCAGATGCTATGCCCGCTTTTGTCTAAACTCTCTCACAGTATCAGCATGGCAGTTTATGCAACCAGTGGAACTGAGCGGCACAGTGACAGAGTTGATTCCGCTAGGTCACTTACGCGCGCTTCCTCTCCAAATTTTCTTTACTCAGAACTGGAGTGTCAAGACGCATTTGCGAGAAAGCCCGATTGTTTTAACAGATCTGATAAAATAAAAGGTTCAGATTTGGGCGGATCTCGAGTGGTGGGCTCTAAGTTCTGCTTCAAGTACCAGATCTGGTCTTTACTATTATGACGGATACGAGCCTGACGGGTTGGGGCACATCCCTGATTCCCGCAGACCTGAAGTGTAAGGGTCTTTGGGACCCTTGGTTCCTGGAAAAGCACATAAACATCAAGGAGATGATGCCTATTTCGCTTGCACTCAAACACTGGATTGCTCACATAGCTAATGCCCATGTGCAGATTCTGTCGGACAATTCCTCTATTCGAATTGACAGAGAAAAATCTCCTATTTGCTCTGAATCATTGTGTTCATCTCTCAGTCCATCATATTGAATTTGGTTGCAGACTCGCTCTCAAGGAAAGGTTGCTTGTTGCCATCGGAGTGGTCTCTCAACAAACGAATATTTCAGCAGATTTGCTACCAGTGGGATCATCCCATGATAGATCTCTTTGCCACGAACCTAAACAATCAGCTTCCGATGTTCATGTCGCCTCTCCAGATCACCGAGCGTACGCAGTAGACGCTCTATTGATGTCATAGAATGGACTAATAGGATATGCATATCCTCCAGCTCCGCTGATTCAGCAAATTCTGTTAAAAAACAAACAGTCTCACTGCAAAATCTTGCTGGTAGGCACCTCTGTCAGCTCAGAAACCTTGGATCAACCTGGTCAGATGTCTTATGGGAAGCTTCCTCCTCTCAAGACCTTCTATATCAAGGGAAGTCATACGCACTGCATCACAACCTGGAAGGTCTCAACCTTCACGTATTTCCGTAGTGCAGTCCTTCCTGCATGGAAAGCAGTTTTCAGGACAAGCAGTGAATGCAATTTCTAACTGTAGGAGGACCCCCCCCCCCCCCCCCTATCCTTTCGTTGAATTACGTAGCGAAGTGGAGAGTTTTCTTTCGTTGGTATACAGATCAGTCAGTGGATATTTATGATCCATCTATTCCTCAAATTGCCAATTTTCTGGTCTACCTGTTTGACACACTCAAACTGCAGCCTGTCACGATTAAGGGCTATAGGTCTATGTTATCAGATACATATGCTCATCATGATAACTTGAATATTGGATTAGATCCTTCTTTATCCAAACTAGTTAGAAATTTCTCTATTAATAGACCTAGAACCCTCAGATTAATTCCTAACTGGAATTTGGCTTGGGTTCTCTTGAAGCTTCAAGAAGCTCCTTTTGAGCTGTTAGATGATATAGAATTTAAATTTCTAACCTACAAAATGGCATTTTTCTTAGCGTTCGCTTCTGCCAGACAAGTTAGTTAGTTATCTGTTGAAGATTCACTTTACCGTAGTGTGGGTAATACTATTACTCTTACTACGGAAGTGGGATTCTTGGCTGAGAATCAGATTTCGGATAAAAATCCAGAGCCTATTGTCATTAAGGCCTTACCATCCTCGGACAACCATAGACCGCTGTTGTGTCCAGTCATGAGCGATGCGCATCTACAAACGTCGATCTAGCTTTATTAGAAAATGAAGAAAAAGGTATTTTTATACTGTACCAATGACCCAGACATAGCTGGTGCTAACTCTTAAAATCTAGGGCCAAACACAAATTTTGCCCCCCAATCCCCAAAATTTGCATCTAAAACTAAAGAAAACATGTCCTGAAAGGCCCTCCACACCTCGCCCCCACTGCGCATGCGCAGTGTCAAGGACGTTCCGAAATTGGCGCCATTTATCATTCTAAGTTTGGCCCTTCATCAGTTAACATCTGACTGATCTTTGTGCTTTTAAATCTCAGTTTAAATGATGCCAGACACATAAATATTAGTGAAATGTTGATTCTAAGGAGGATAGAAAAGGAGGAGAGGAAAAGAATGTGTGACAGAATATTATCAGGGCTGTAACTTAAAATTTTTTAATGAAATTATGTTAAGTTACCTATTTTCAAGGCAGCAGCCATTTTGTTGTCATTCTGATTATTTAGTTACACTGTTTTTTTCAAGTGTTTTTCCTCTCTCCCTGTCCTTTAAGTTCCCCCTTGCTATTCTCCCATGCTTTTGGCATAGTTTCTGTAATTATTATTACTAAAATTTCTTGGGAGTTTTAGCTTAATAACAGAATGAATTCTGTTCTTTCCCCATGTTTACGTCTTCACCTACGGGTGGTTAGGCGTTGTGTTCTGCATCTACCATCTGATGTTCTGCAGTTTCTTCCCTGGAAGTCTCTGTTTTGCATCAGATGGTGTATTTTTGGTAACTGATTTCGGGCCTGGGTGCCTGGAGTCTTATTTTAGTGTTTTTACACTCATTGTTTACATTTACAACAGCCCTCTGTGTGAGGGGGGGATTTCTAAATAATAATATCTTTATGTTATTTTAATCATAACTAGATACATTATTATTGTTCGTAAGTGTTGAATAAATTGTTTAAAATATTTTTAAAATTTTTGTCCACACTTAGGCTTGGGATCCATTGGGGCTCAACGTTACTTTTCAGAAACTTGGGCTGTTCTGAAAAAATATTTTTTCAAAATATTTTGATTTCAATTATTTTTTCTATATTAATGGATCATATTATTATTATGTATTTTGATTGCCAGGGGTTAGTGCGAGTACCAGGACTTGTTTTCTTTTCACATTGAAAGGATATTGATCAATTGTTTTAAGAGGAAGTCTTCCTCTGACCTTATTATCATTCTATATGTGGTCAGTGTACTCGCATTAACTCCTGTTCTGTATCGTATGATTTCGATGACAATATGGGAAGCGTATGTCACGGTATGTTGTTGGGGATTTGGACACTCCGGTCCTTTCCCCGCAGGGTCACTCTACTTTATCAATTTCTATTTCAGACGATCAAGATTAGGGTGATGTATCTGTGATGTCTTCCAACAGTGTGCCTCCGTCGTCACAATTAATGAAGGGCTAGCGGAAAAGTGCTCATGTAATACGCCAATTGCCTAAGAGGACCCTAGTAGGTTCGACGGCCTTTGACGTCCGCTAGCTCGCCCGGTGTAGCGTCCATTCACCGAATGGTTCGGCAGCCGGGTTCGTCCGTTGCGGTCTAGAAGGAATTTTGGGGTGATGCGAGCACTATAAAATTAACTTAATGCACACCCAGTGACGGCGGATCGGAGGGAGAACGGAGGAAGCCTTTTAGTCCGGTTCATAGCTCGTTCCGGTCCATCCGGACGGCAAGCGAGAGAGGCCCCTCTCTCGTTCAACAACATCTGGCCCCAGATGTTGTGGTACAATGTGTCGTTAGCGGAGCATACGTCCGTCGCTCGGGACGCTCCGTTGTATAGGCAGTCCGCTGAGACTGCTAAGGCTTCCTCTTCTCGTCAGCGCACACGACCGCACCTTGGCTGCGTGACCGCCGATATATTACCAGCTTCGCCGATCAAGGATTCTTCGGCGACCAGGTCACACCATCCGGCAGCCAGGGATTCGAGACCGATGGACTCCGGACGTTCGCATAGGAAGTATGCGGGAGCCATCTGATGCGGAGCTGCCCTCGGCGAAGCACCGATAGACTGCACCTCCGCAGGTCTCGACGCCGGACATTCTTGTGCACATAGCACAGCTTATCGCAGCATCCCAGCAGCCGACAGAAACGGTGTCGGATCGAGAATTATCCGACAGCGCTGGGTCGGTAGCCAGGGACTCGAGGCCTGCAGACTCCGGACGTTCGCATAGGAAGTGTGCGGGAGTCAACGTACACGGAGCTTCCAGCGGCAATGCATCGTAAGTCCGCTACTGCACAGGCCTCGGGAACGGACGTGCTTTCCTTAATAGCACAGTTTATCGCAGCATCCCAGCATCAACTGAATCTGTCGCATATATTTTATCCGACGATGCTGGGTCGGGACGCTCCGCGGAAGCGGGTACGGACGTCCGAAAGTTTCATCCGGTCCGACGGGATACCGAAAGGGATTCGGTGGATTTCAAGCTTTCCCTTTCGGAACAACATATGCTGCGATGCCGGATAAGAAACTGATAGCGTCGGTGGACTTAGAAATTTTTGGTTCGGTTCAGGGACATCGTCCCTCAGTTCCGACATAGTCCAATAATGTCACACAAACTTTCGAATTATTGAACGACGCTATATATATTATTATTTTATGCTTGCTATCCAAGCATTTCTGGTTTCTTGTTCGAAGAGTTATGGAGATGTCTTTCAAAAGTGTGCCTCTGTCGTCATAGTTAATGAAGAGTTAGCGGCAATAAGTGCTCATGGAATATGTCTATCGCTTACGGAGTGACATTCGCTAGCTCACCCGGTGTAGCGTACATTCATCGAATGGTTCGGCTGCCGGGTTCGTCCGTTGCGGTCTAGGAAGGAGATTTGGGTGATGCGAGCATTTTAATTACTTTAGTACTCACCCAGTGACGGCAGATTGAGGATAGATCGGAGGAAGCCAACAACATAGGGGACCGCATGTTGTGGTTCAGATATTTTACATTCGGAGCATATGTCCGTTGCTCGGGACGCTCCGTTATATTGACAGTCCGAGAGACTGTCTTTAATGATTCCTCATCCTCACAGCAGGGCACACGACCGCACATTGGCTACGTGACCTCGAGTATCCGATCAGTTTCGGCATTCAGTGATTCCACAGCGAATAGGTCGCGCCATCCGGTAGCCAAGGGACACGAGGCCTATACACCCCGTTCGCTCGCATATTGGAAGTATGCACGGGGTAACGATCTCGGAGCTTCCTGCGGCAATGCATCGTAAGACCGCTGCTCCTCAGGCCTCAGTGACGGACGTGCTATCCGAGTTAGCACAGTTGTTTCGCAGCATCCCAGCAATTGACGGTTTCTCGGTCGAATCAGGAATTATCCGACGGCGCTGGGTCGGTGCGGTCCGCGGTTGCATCAAGCTACGGACGACCGAACGCTTTATAGGGTCCGACAGGATGGCGAAAGGGATTCGAAAGATTTCGAGTTTTCCCTTTAGTAGTATCGGAAGATGCCTTTCATATCTTCTGGCATTTCTTCCAGTGATTATTTTTCGGACTTCATTGCTGCGATCTTGGATAAGAGACTTATAGCGTCATTGGACTCGGATTTTTCGATCGGTACAGGGACTTTGTCTCTGACTTACCGACGCAGTCCAATATTGTCATTACAACATGTGTTTTATTTTTCGACGCTATATATTATATATATATATATACAAGCCTGCTACTAAGCATGATAGTTTAGTTTCTTGTCCGCGTGGCTCATTTCTGCCATTTTATCTTTTTTACATATAGTTTATTTTGGCAGAGCAGGGCATACCGAGAGTTCATATGCGTCTAGACGGTGTGATTAAAGACTGCATATATTCTTTTTCGCCGTTTATGTCTTTTCCAATTTCAATGTTGGGAACGACATTATGTATAGTAGACTTAACTTAGACGCTTTATTATACGTAATCCGCCTTACTGAGGCGTTATCATTACGTCTTCAAGAAAAGATTTACGGGATATTATTCTCAATGTAATTTCTTTTGAGGGCAGTAGTTTGTTCACGTATAACTCCGCCCTTCAGTGGCTGATTGGAGTTGGTTAGACGTGATGCAGCCCTAGCTACATCCACGCGTGGATAGTAGGTTAAGAACTCTCTCAGAGTCGCTTCGTTCTCGGAGGAGCTTCTCTTCGACGGCAACTTTCCGGCAATCCATGAATTGCTTGATTTATACATTCTCTTGTCTATCTAGTGTTACAAGAGATTCAGACTGGGGCAAACATTCGGTGGTTGACTCAGAGAGTGCCGCCGCAGTTGCCGGACCCTAGTGTGGCTGTTATGATGGTTGCCAGTCAAACAGATTGGGATATATACTGATCCCTACGGATTCGAAGTGCCAGGGTCTTTGGGTTCCGCAGTCTTTTAGCTATCAGTTTAACTTCCGCGGAATAATGTTTTTTAGGCTTGCTTTATGTCATTGCATGAACATTATTCAGAAACGCATGCCCAAATTCCTGTCCTTTAATTCGACAGTAGTGGCGTATCTCCGGAACCAGGGAGGCACTCTTTCGTTTCCGTTATTCAATTTAATGGAAAGAATCCGTCTGTTGGTTATAGTACACCAAGTTCAGTTTTGGTCCGTCATATTCTGGGTCGTCTGATTGTTTTATCGCACTCCCGTTCTCTTACGGGTCGCTTGTTGCTGTCAGAATGGACTCTCAACAAACAAGTATTTAATCAGATTTGCTATCTATGGGAGCGCCCAATGATGTTTTATTTATGACACAGCTTGCTAATCAGTTGCAGACGTATGTGTTGGCTTGTCCAGATCTCTGAGCTAATACTGTTAACGCTCTATTGATCTATAGGACGGAATGATAGGATACGCGTATCCTCCGGCGCTGTTGTTTTAGCAGGTATTGCTAAGATAAACAACCACAATACATTTCTGTTGATAGCATCTCTATCTTCACAGAGATCATGAGTAATTTACTCTCTTGTCTACTGTGGATCTTAACGTGAAATCTTCCTCTATGTGAGGATCTTTTTTTACTGGGTAAATCGTGTCATCTTTATCACAACCAGCAAGGTCGCAACCTTCATGTATTCCGTTGTGTGGTCCGTATTGCATTGTAAGCACTGTACTGGACGAGCTTTGGACGCGATTTCTTACTATAGGAGATCCTCTTCTTCGCTATTCTATGCGACTAAAGTGGAGGCTCTTCCGTCGTGGTGTAGGGATCATTATGTTCATATGGTTGATCCCTCCATACTACGCATTGCTAGTTTTTAGTATACTTGTTTCACAAGATCTACTGCAGCCTGTTGTTATTTAGGTTATAGGTTTATGTTACCTCATACCTATGCACTCTACGATAGTTTACTATTGAGTCTTTTGTCTCTTTATCTAAGTCAGTTAGTAACTTTTTGATAAATAGACTTAGAATCTTTAGATTAAATTCCTATACGGATTTTACCTTCGGTTCTTATTTAGCTAAGTAATCATTTGAGCATCTGGAAACAGTAGTTTTCAAATTCTGACCTTTTAGACAGTAATTCTGTTGGTTTCTCTTTTACTGTAGAGTCAGTGAGTTTCATGCACTATCGATGGATGATTTTCACTTTCATAGTTTCGGAATCAATACTTCCGTTACTATTTAGGTTGGATTGTTGCATAAGAGTTAGGCTCCTATTATCCGGAACCTATTATTTTAAGGTCCTTCCGTCTTCGTATGGGCATAGGCCTTTACTCTTTCCGGGTACAGTTTATGTATTTATAAACAGTTATCTGTTTATTACAAGGGCGTAAGCTTCTTCTGTCTTTGATGTCTAGTAGAAGGACGTTACGCTCCATTTTATTGTTAATTCTATTAACTAGCGTACTGCTTATGGTATATCATTGGCTTAGCAGTTGTGCTTAAGATTTCGGCTCATGAAGTAAGAGTTCTTCTACTTCTTGGGCTTACATTATAGTGTTGCTATTATAGATTTTTGAAGGCTGCTCATTGCGCTCAGTAGTGTTGAAACGATTAGCCGACTAATCGATGTCGACGCGATTATTAAATTAGTCGATCCCTAAATCTGCTAGTCGATTAGTCGGAACATCTGCCCCAACATTACACAATCCCCTTAAATTCACCCAACGTTGTTGCAAACGTCACAAGTAAACTCTCGAAATCAAAAAACAACCCACGGAAATAACGCGTTTGATGGTTCCGACTGCATGAATAACAACCCTAGTTGGCCAACTGACCAGAGATTGAATAAGACCAGGGGTGCGTGAAGTAAACAGGGAAAAATATATGGGTGAGCTTATTCTCGAGGGAGCAGCCTGCAAGAAAATTAGGACCCAAAGTTGACATGAAATTAGGCCACCTACGGACATCAATTTGTTCACCAGGTACTGGTAAGTTCGAAATGTCTTATAGAAACATCAAAGAGAAATTATGGAAGAACACATACCAGTTTGTATTTGGAACAATTTGTTATCACTAAAGAACCAATTACAAAATCCATGTGCTTTTTATTTTCATTTTGTAAATACATGCGGACAAATTCCTGGAAATCTGCGAGTTTCCAGGAAATTGAAAGTGAAACTAGCTTTTCCTCGAACTGCAACTGAGTTAAGAGGAAACCCAATCAGGTCAGGTGATGATTTTCAAAGCAGACAATATGGAAATTAGTAGGCGTGTTCGATGTATGCATAATTATGGACAGATAAGAGGTTAAGTCATAATACGAGAAGTTGTGTGAGAGTGTTCGGTGTACAATTGTTGACAGACTGATGACTGCTGTGGGCGTTAACTGTGCTTAATTTTCAACAGGGGATGTACATCACGCATGCGTAAAGAGCACTTCCTTTTGTTAACATTCAATGGGATGGAACGAATAATATAAAAAAAACCTGAATAATGATTTATTTTATTAAAATATCAGTGACTATATTGAGAAAAAATTATTTTAAACAGAAGCTACCAACATTAATTCTCTCTCGAAACTGAAAGAGGTTTTGTGGACTTTGAAAGCTTCACTTGCCATTGTTTCACTGCAAGTATTACTGTTAGTTTTAACCAGGGAAGAACGTTGAACACGTGTTTGAACAGTTTGATAACAATAACATGGGGGCTTCGACTAGTCGATTAGTAATTGATTACTGCTGGCGACTAGTCGATTCCTGAAAATCACTAATCGTTTCAACACTAGCGCTCAGCCATCCATTCATGATTTTTATCTCAGAAATATCGAGTCCATTTCTGGAGGCCTCTATTGTTAGGTCTATTATCTACTGCTCAGAATGTCATTCACTTAACAGTTGCTACTATAGCTAGGTAGGCTGTCTGTTTCGGCAGTGTCTCCGTTCGGCTGCCCTCTTCGCTCTGGGCTATTTGACCCAGGGCAAGAAAAAGGGGGGGGGGGGGAGGGTGTTCCCTTGGGTCACCTGTTTTTACTATGAAAACAAGGGGATACCTCCTCCGGAGTTAGTAATTCTGAGCTGTTATTGGGATGGTTGTTTAGTGAGAAGTTTAAGTTTATAAAATTCATTCAAGTCTTAGTTTTTAAAGTATAGCTTTTGAATATTGCATTTGTCAACGGACATGATTATGCAATTCTCACACACTTTTAAGAGTATAAGAGTCTCTATTCTCTAGACTTACTTTATTATTGGCTTACTTTAAAAATTATTAGTATAAGGATTATTGGATATTAATAGAGTACATGGATGTATGAAGCTCAATTTTTGGAAGGTGTTGTATCTTTCTAATTTATCATAAATAAGAAAGATACATGTAAGGCCTATTACTTCTTTTCCCTACAGGGGATGACTCTATTTTATTTTATTGAGCGTATTCCATTTTGCTCTATGTCCTTGGCCCTCCAGCCTTTTTACTATTCAGCTATGTCTGGGTCATTGGTACAGTATAAAAATGTTAAAAAATTTATAGTAATTTATATATTTTTTATACTTACCAATGACCCAGACGGGGATGGCCCTCCCAGGAGTTGGGAACTCTTGCCTCCCCGCTGAGTACATAGCGCTTACCAGGCACTGGTTATTAGAATGATAAATGGCGCCAATTTCGGAACGTCCTTGACACTGCGCATGCGCAGTGGGGGCGAGGTGTGGAGGGCCTTTCAGGACATGTTTTCTTTAGTTTTAGATGCAAATTTTGGGGATTGGGGGGCAAAATTTGTGTTTGGCCCTATATTTTAAGAGTTAGCACCAGCTATGTCTGGGTCATTGGTAAGTATAAAAAATATATAAATTACTATAAATTTTTTAACTTTTCCTTACTCTTATGCCTAACAGAAGGGATATTTCTGTTCATTCACTCCCTAGATGGATTCAATTAGCAATACGAATCACCTACGAGAATCTGTCTTCTGATCAACGCTCTGTCAATAAGATTTCAGCGCATGAGGTTAGAGCACTGTCTTCTTGGGATTATTCAAATAGTATTGCTATTACTGATTTAATGAAGGCAGCCTACTGGTTGCAATCTTCTTCATTTTCTAAATTCTACCTCACAAATTTAGAGTCTATCTCGGGTGACCTTTGATCCTCTTTGTCGCACAGAATGTCATCCATTAATAATACATCTCAGAGATGTCTTAGTTAGTGATGAACTGATAATCAGAATCGGCAATCGGAATCGACCGGTTATGGGGCATCGTCTAATTATGACAACTGGCAGTTAAAAACTGGCAGCTTCCAGTTATTCTATATTTAACACTGACTATTAAAAATCCCTTTGATATCTGACCATTTCAATAAAGTTTCTCCATTAAAAATGTGTGTAGTGGATAGCAGAAAATTAGGTATTTGTAGAGCAGAGATATTACTGAATTTACCAACTGCAATCGGTACGAGATCACCACCATTTCCCAAGGATTGTAGAGTTCATGTAAACATTAGGGAAACACATCAAGGGAGGTAACATGTTGAAAAAAGAAGACTGAATAATACATTCTGACAAATGTGTAAACCATGCATCATACGACTTCACAACACACATTAACATTAAAATTATTATTCATTTAAGAAACAAAGTATGTGTGCTCAGTATATTCCTGGTTAACCCTTTACCCAACGCAGACGATATCAAAATTTATTATTTAAAATATAATTTTTTTAAATTTTTCAAAAAATTTCAACAAAACCATATCATGTGACCCGCCATTGGAACGAGCTCAATGAGCTCGTTCCAATGAGGGGTCACATGATATGGTTTTGTTGAAATATTTTGAAAAATTTAATTTTTTCAACTGCTCAATTTGCAAATTATGCGGGCTGATGCAGGCGATTCGTTAGGTAAAGGGTTAATACAGCCAAGTGTTTTATATCCTTACACAAAACCGTATTAACACTATTTACTGGAATAAAACACAATGTTCATGAGAACAATATAATGTGATTGTATCGTTAATAATGGTCTTTTCCCCACACCCCAACCAAAATGCAAATATTACTTTCGCTAATATTGCCCAGCACTAAATATGCATACTCTGAGAACTAATGTGGTATTAAGCTTTCGTAATTGATGATTTATCAATGAAATTTTATCAATGAAATTCTGTAGTATAACAGCCACCAACAGATTTTCTTTAGTGTCCTACTTCAACCATAGGAATGGGCATCAGAATCAGCATAATCGGCAGAGAAATAACCAGTAATCGATTGATAGTAAATTTTGATAATCGGTTCATCACTAGTCTGCTCAAGCACTGATGTCGTTCTGCTGCTCTCTGAGGATTCTTCCTTCAAAACAGGGGGGGGGGGGGGGGGGGTCCCTTTACATCATCTGGCTTTATAGTGATAAGCAAGGGAATACCTTTTCCAGCGACAGCAGACAGACCAGTGTCGGTGCTGGGTGGTTTTAATGTGTAGCTTAGTGTGAAGCAACAATTATATCTCATTCAAGCATTGCTTTTAAAGTGTAGCTCAATGTTCAGCATTGTATATGTTACGTGTCAAACGAGCGTTAATATACAGTCCTCGGACACTTTTAAATGAGTATAAAGCATCTCATTCTCTGGACTGCTTTATAATTGGTTTCCTTCACCAAATTAGCAGAACGGGTTATGCTGGCATTAAATGGAGAAATTATTGTGTATTACTCCCAGATATGATTGGTGTTATGTTATTCTCTTTGTTATGAAGAGAAAGACATATGTAATTCCTCTGTCTTCTCCTATTCTCCTGCAGGAGCTATTCTTTAATGTGGAGTAACAGAGATAGTGCATTTCATCTACGTTTTCGTCCCTCCAGCCTGTTTACAATTCACCTAAGTCTGAGTCATTGGTTTTAGTATAAAAATATGATAAATTTAACCCTTTACCCAATGTAATGGCCAAAACCAGCCAGCCCTATTCACAAAAATTGCCAAATAATTTTCATTATTGTTTTCATTTTTTGTCTCAAAAACATAGGTTATGACCCCCTTTTGGAGCGAGCTCATTCCAAAGAGGAGTCATAATCTATGTTTTTGAGACAAAAAATGAAAAAAATTAGTTATTCAAAATTTCTGGGCCTTGGCAGAGATCTTAAAAGATGTGGGTTTTAGGTATAGGTGGTTATGGTAATCATTATTTTCTAAGGCTAGTTTTTGCCCTTCTTAATTTTTCTGAGGCGAGCAGTAGGTGAGCGAATAAATCACTCTCCTGAAAATGCCAGGCTTGGTGAAGCACAACAACACCCTTTTTCTGTAGGTTACTTTATTTCCAAGTCTGACTAAGCAGCAGTTTCTTTCAAAATATGGGTCAGTGACAATCTTGTGTTCAGTGCTCCTTTCTAAATCTCCCCATCAAAGGTTGAGTCTTATCAAAAAGCCTCATGAAAAGTATGGGGTGAAACTAAACAAAAATTCAAAGAAATGTGACAATCATAAGTAACTTTTTCAGCAAAACTAGAGGTGCACGAGCTGAAAAAGATCACTGATGCTTTTCATCAGAAATTGTAAATAACTGTTTGGTTGATAATCCTCCTTGTGATGTTTTAGGACAGTGGATATATGTTAACTGAATAACCACGTTGCCAGCAAAACATATTTAGTTTAGAGGAACATTGAATTAACCCTTTACCCAATGTAATGGCTAAAAATTGATGCTATTCACAAAAATTAACATTAAATTTTCAATATTTTTTTTCATTTTTTAGCTCAAAAACATAGCTTATAACCGTTCATTGAAACAAGCTCATTCCAATAAGGGGGCATAAGCTATGTGTTTTGATGAAAAAAAGATTTATTCAAGAATTTTGTTTGCAAGTGTCGTCTGCATTTTGTTAGGTAAAAGGTTAATTATAACTTTGTCATTTAGCTAAATTCTGATGAAATATTGTTTACATTTTCTATAATATCTTGTTTGGAAGCACTCATAGATCTCTGTCAAATAAGATAGAATAAATGGTTTTCTTGGAAGTTTTGAGACCAAAGAGGTCTGATCAGCCAGGAAATTTGGGGGCTGTCGATAATTTTTCCAACAGCTCTGATCACATGTTTTTTTATACAATTAACAGAAATTTATGTTACCAACATGCAATCAATGGTCATATTTGTGCTGATGATATGATCAGTGGTTTGCTGTTTAACCCTTTACCCAAAGTAATGGCCAAAACCGGTCAGTGCTATTCACAAAAATCGCCAATTAATTTTTATTATTTTTTCATTTTTTTGTCTCAAAAACATAGGTTATGGGCCCTCTTTGGAATGAGCTTGTTCCAATGACGAGTCATAACCTATGTTTTTGAGACAAAAAATGAAAAAAATTAGTTAATCAGGAATTTTGTTTGCAAGTGTCGTCTGCTTTTCATGTTAGGTAAAGGGTTAAATGTCATTTTTAAATAATGGGGTTATTCATTGAAGCAAGATCCCATTAATACTTCACCTTATGTAATCTTTACCTCTACGTAACACCTTTTACCGTCAGTGCAATTCACAATGAAAGTGTCGATGACACTGTAGTTCAACTTGTCAAACTTGAACTTGGTAAGTTATAAATGAAATGGAAAAATTGAAGATCATTGGTACCAATGTTATTTGGTGAAATTTCAACAGAACAGCATTGGTGTGTGCACAACGTCAGAGTAATCCATGCATTTTTAAATGTAAACTGTAAGACTTGCTAAAGGAAGAATGTTGATACACAAATGCAGTATGTTCAGAAGTTATTGTAAATGGCAACTTTTTTCACAGAAATCAATGCTAATCAATAGCTCTTATCTAAAGGTCTTGCCAAATAAGCACATCAAGTTCAAAGACAATCCTATGATAAATGTGGCCTGTAGGCCATGTCAAAGAAGAATGTTGATGTACAAATGCAATAAATTCAAAGATTGTTGCTAACAGCAACAGTTTTTGATGGAAATGAAAAGAAAATCAATAGCTCCTATCTTTGTCACCCTGCATAAGCATACAAAGTTTCACAACAACCTGATAATGAATGTGCCCTCTGACGCATGCGAAAGGAAGATGTTAATGCTCAAAGTTTGAAGGTCATTGCTTGTGGCAATGCTTTTGGGGGTTTTTTATGGAAATTCATAAATATACCCTGCAGAGAATGCAAAAGGGATAAGTTGATGCACAAATGCAGTAAGTTCAAACGCTGGTGATAATGACCATAATTTTTTATGGAAATGAAAAAAAGCAATAGCTCACATCTAGAGGTCACTCCGAACATACATACCAAGTTTCAAAGTGATCCGATCATAAATGTGCCCTGAAGGGTGTGTTAAAGGGAAATATTGAGGTCTGACTAAACTAAGTTCAAAGGTCAGCGGCAACATTTTTTGACAGAAATGGAAGAAAATCGACAGCTCCCATACAGATGTCACCCCACACAAGCACAGTAAGTTTGCAAGCGATCCAATCATAAATGTGCCCTGCAGGGTGTGTCAAAGGGAAATATTGATGCTTAAATGCACTAAGTTTTTACTAAGTTCATCAGAGGTTGTTTCCAATGGCAACTATTTTTGATGGAAATGGAAGAAAATCAATAGCTCCCATCTAGAGGTACCCCAAACAAACACCAAGTTTCAAACCATCGCGATTATAAATGTGCCCTGTAGGCCATGCCAGAGGAATATGTTGATCCCTGACTAAACTAAGTTCAGAGGCCAAAGGCAACATTTTTTGACAGAAACTGGAAGAAAATCAATAGCTCCCATGTAGAGGTCACCCCAAACAAGCATGCCAGGTTTCAAAACAATTCAACCATAAATGTGCCCTGTAGGGTGTGACAAAGAGAAATATTGAGGTCTGACTAAACTAAGTTCTAAGAATGTTGCCAGTGGCAACATTTTTTTTGACGGAAATGGAAGAAAATCGATAGCTCCCATCTAGAGGTCACCCCAAACAAACATACCATGCTTCAAAGTGATCCAATAATAAATGTGCCCTACAGGTTGTGCCAAGGGGAAATTTTGATGCATAACTGCACTAAGTTCATCAAAGGTCGTTGCCATCGGCAACATTTATTGGCAGATATCAAAGAAAATGGATAGCTCCCATCTAGAGGAAACCCCAAATAAGCATACCAAATTTCAAACCAATCTGATCAAAAAATGTGCCCTGTACGGCATGCCAAAGGAGTATATTGATGCCTGTCTAAACTAAGTTCAAAGGTTGTTGCCAGAGGCAACATTTTTTGACGGGTTTGGAAGAAAATCGATAGCTCCCATCTAGAGGTCACCCAAACATGCATACCTGGTTTCAAAGCAATCCAATCATTAATGTGCCCTGAAGGGTGTACCAAAGGGAAATACTGAGGTCTGACTAAACTAAGTTCTAAGAACTAAGTTCTAGCTCCCATCTAGAGGTCACCCCAAACAAGCATACCAAGTTTCAACATGATCTGATCATAAATGCGACCTGTGAGGTGTGCCAAAGAAAATTGTGGACGTACATACGTAGGTATGCCCAGACATATGTATGTATGTATGCCAACAGACGAGAAGTGATGGCAACAGCTCAGCTTGACTTTGTCAAGTTGAGCTAAAAATTACTATTCAAATTTTTTTTTTTTTTTTTTCAGTTTTTGCCTCAAAAATATAGCTTTTGACATTTTTGTTAGAACAAGCCTTTTGGGCTTGTTTCAATAAGGGTCATAAGTTATTGTGTTTAAGTGAAAAATGAACATTTTTAGTTTATTTAAGAATTGATTTTTAAAGTGTCATCTGCTATTCACATTTGTAAAGGGTTAACCTATTACCCAATGCACATGATACCAATCTTTATTTTATTTTTGAAAATTGAGCAAAGCCATATGTGACCCCCACATTAGAACGAGCTAAACAAGCTCATTGCAATGAGGGGTCACATGATATGGTTTTGTTGAATATTTCTGAATTAATTTGTTTTGGACTGCTCAATTTGTAAATTACATGGGAGGATGTAGCAGATTAAGTCAGTAAAGGGTTAAGTGGTCTCAGAATTATTCTATCATAAATTAGTGAACAGCTGTGTGTGGAAAGTTGCAGATGGTGCCAAATAAAAAGCACAAAATGTGTAATTCACTAATCATAAATAGGAAATGTTCTAAAGCACTGACGATATATTCATAAGACATAACATATATAAATAGAATGTCTCTTCCATCCAGGATGTCTATCAAAACACTGGGAGAATCATCTTTTACAAATACACTATTTACACAATAATCCAATGAAGTTTCAATGAAGCACTATCAACAAACATCCAAATGTCTTGACTACTTTATGAGATGAGTTCAAAAAGGTTTTTCATAAAAACCCACACTAACTTGTCCATTAAATGTCCAAGAATGTTTTAACTTTGTGTGTGAGTAATCTGATGAATGATTTTGGGAACATTCTTTTAGACATGGGAGCATACTTGAAATAACTGTTTGGATTTTCAATAACTTCCATGAGTGTTGTAAGCAGCTTTCGGTCCTGAAAAAAAAGTTACTTGAGATTAAACATTGTTCATACACTCCTGAGCAAAAAAAGGACTTTTAAGCACTTGCCTACTCTTCACCTCTAATCATTCAAATACCCTATCCCTATGATGTTGGTTTTCAAGCCTTTTCCTAGACCTCTATTTAAATCTATTCCTCATTTTTGATATTATAAATTATGGTGTTCTTACTTGGTAGAAACACTGTGTCATATGGGGTGAGGAAGTATGCCAAGCCCACTATTGTTTTTGATGAGCCTCATATGACCCTGTATCTTTCAACTAAGCACACCAGAATGTATTTGCAGCCTGATCGTTCAAGTTTGTTGTGTTTTCAGACTGTACTTTCTTCTTTTTCTCGGCTACTTCTTGTTCCAATGAATTTCCAAAACATTTCATGGTGCAACTGATCAATTTTTACATGTTTTTGTTCATAAATGTCTGCATCAGGTGATGCAAGGATGCTAGCTCAGTTTTCAATAGAGTTATACATTATAGATAGGCTAATAAATAACTCAAGACTTCAGTTAGTGGTAAGGTATTTTTGATTTGCACTCTCTGCAAGAAAAGGAGATTTATTAAGAATCCCAGATGGTGTCTACTCACACCATGTGGGGTGACTTCAACTCCAAGGTGACAGTATATGGCTCAGTCTTGAGTGACTAATACTGCATGGTGATTGGTTAAAGAAGTTTGCTGGTAAAATAAGGATCCTTGAAATGTTTTCTCTTTGAGAGAGCTTTCTAAGAATCAATGACAGGAGTTGGTACCATTTCGGTGAAGTAAAAGTATTTGCAACAAAAATATCAGCTTATAAGTACACTTTTTGACCAAAACAGACCAAACATTAGCAAACAATATATTTTTCCAGGATTTTCCATGACATTTTTGAAGAAATTAGGATTTTCAGGAACTTTTAAATGGTGGCATAATCCAATACTCAAAATCAAATATGTATACCTTTTTGAGAAATGGATATTTTGCATGCATATCATCTTCCTTTCTTCTGTTTAACCTTTTACCCAATGTAATGGACAAAACCGCTCAGCTTTATTCACAAAAATCACGATCCAATTTTCATTATTTTTTTTCACTTTTTGTCTCAAAAACATAGCTTATGCCCCCTCACTGGAATGCACTCAATGAGCTCGTTCCAATGAGGGGTCATAATCTAAGTTTTTGACACAAAAAATGAAAACTATTCAAGAATTTTATTTGAAAGTGTCGACTGCCTTTCATGTTAGGTAAAGGGTTAAATAAACATAGCTAATTTGTAATCAACTGAAAACTGTATCCAATGAAACAGGCAAATTCACCCCCTGATACATGCAAAATGTATCCAGTACTTTAATACTTATTATTTATTTATTTATTGGGGTTTAATGACACTTTTGACAGCCAGGGTGAACTTGTGTAGAAAAGTTTTACAGGTGGAGGAAGCTGGAGTACCTGGGGAGAACCACAGAGCAATGGCAAGCAACTGTCAGGCTCCCCAACATACTAACTCCACCCGAGCAGGGTTAGCATTGGCTGAAGATAAGTGCACCACCGACATACAGTATGCCTTAGTACACTGTGCCACCATGCCCCCACGTGGACAATGGGGGTGAAGTGTCTTGCCCAAGAACACAACGTGGTTGCCGCAGTTGGGATTCGAACCAAGGACCTCTTGGCTTGCAGCCTGCACCTCTACTTTACTGAGCCTCATTTTAATACTTAAATGTTATTTTTCCACAAACATAATTTATGATCCCTCTTTCATGTAGGTTTACCCAGCTTCTTCCAGTAAATAGACATTAAACAATTTTATTTTCATTTATGAATGGAAACTAGCACTGTTTCCTGAACACTGTATTGTTACATCTACTAGAATACTTGAGTGTTTTACCCACCAAACTGACGTTCCCATCTAGATGATTGTGAACTTAAAATATGTTCAGGATTTTTCAGATGTGCCATACCAGAGAATCTTACTGGTGTTCCAACTTAATATGTAACTGTTTAGAAATCTGAATGTGGTGACCGTGCACTCTTTAATAAGCCTTGGTAGTGAGGGGAATAAACCAATGAAGACCCTTATCAGGGAGTGAAGGCTATAAAAAAAAAAGATTGTAATCAAATATTGTTGGGGGCAAAGTAAAAAGGAATTCAGATGGTTTACAGAAGAGATGCCAGCCCTTGGGAGATACCTAGATGGCACATTTGGGGGAGGTAGGGAGTTATAGCTGTTCAGATTGAAGTTGAAATCCCTGGGAGTTGGGGGAAGGGGGAGGGTGGATGCTGAGAACCTGATAAATCAGTGCTCAGGCCAAGTGTTTATATAAATATCAGTGGGTTAGGAACTTGCCTGTAAAACATTCATCAAAAATAAGTGAAGAATACCATAGCAATATTTTCCTCAAACCCCGTCTTCAATCTAACTCCAGCTTCAACTTAAGACTTTTAGAAAGCTCTTAGGGAAGGCTTTCAAAAGAGCTGTGTTGAGCTGTATCAGTAATGAGAAAAAAAGACATTTTCTTTTGGATATACTCCACTTTTATGACAGGTACTCTAGTTTATTAGCACATGCTTGCAGCACATTGTAACACTTGAGATTTTGCTACCTTTCAGAAAAAAAATTATTTATTGGTGTTTATGGTCACATACTTCTGCTGAATAGTTAATTGTGACCTCACTGGAATAAAAGAGTACTGTGAGAGAATATCATACCTTCAGTATTGATTGATGCTGAAGAGAGCTGTACAACCTTCCATCACTAACAATATCTTCTATCAAATCATGATAATTTTCTGCAACAAAATGAGAATAGAAATTATACATATTTTAACTTTTTGAATCCTTAAGTGCCTATTTCCAACTTTACAAACCATCCAGACTAAAAACAGGTACCCACCATCTCACTACCACCCTCCTCCTCCACCCCCCCCCCCCCCCCCCTATGTGACAAGTCTTCCATACTAGAGAAACTCAACAACGCAATGGTTTTTAGTTTGCAGACGGCCAATAAATGTCTTGGACTTCACTGCCAAGGCTCTATAATGACATGCTGTGTAAATATTTCTAGACTGTTCATGGGGAGGAGGGGTCATCAAAAAATTCCTCTCCACAGGTCTGGGGTGGGAGGGTGGTCCCATTGCAAAAAAAGACACTGTTTGTCTCTGATCAATTTTATACATTTTTTTCTGTTTTAATCTATTTAGATACACTCTTTGGTGATTTAATGGTGTTTTGGATAGTTATACATATGTGACATAGTAGAATGACTGATAACCAGCTGTTATAACTCACATTTGGTGAGATGGTAACTATCAAACAGTTGGTGGTCACTACTGCCCACCCTTAATCTGTTTTCAACAGGTTTAAACCAGTGTTACATAAACAAAAATCAAATGTTCAATTAAATAAATCATTGGTAACAAAGAACAATAATAAGAACAAACAAATAATGAGGTAAGATACTTGTGAAAACCAGAAAATAGGATCATATTTTGCCTTGAGGTTTTAATCTTCCAATACTTGTTCAATGCACCGCAGTTCTTCATTACACTTCTCTGATGTCTGTGCATTCCATTGCATTATCAACAGTTCTTTTCGTTCAATACAATTGAATTGTTGGAAATTAATTTCACGTTCCTGTTACATCACTAATTAAGATGGAAGGACTAATACTCTTCATATTCATAGTATATGTTAATACAAATATGGATTTGAAATTTGTTGAAGCAGTACTTTTGATAGTGAAAATGTGATAAAGGAAAAGGCTTTCAAATGGAATCCAGTGTGGTGCCCGGGTATAATAGGCCCACCTCTGGTAGCCAGGTTGTAAATGCACAACTACGATGATGGCCTGGCTGTTCACATAGCTGTCTCAATCTACTGATGTAGCAAATTCTGAGAAATTTGTTTCATCAGGATCAGGCCTGAAAATAAGCAGTCTGACATTTGCAAAATGAGGTCTCCAGAGGGTGAATTTGATAATGCTATCCCATACTGTGGGCCAATTTATCCTCTGGGTATCTCTTTCTGTTCAGTTTTGTGACCCTGATTCAGATTTAAGTTTGCAGAGGGTAAATTTAGTGATGCTACCCTGCTCTGCAGGGTAGCTCCACTAAATTCATGCTCTGGGGACCTCATTTTGCAGATGACAGTCTGCTTATTTTCTGGCTTGATCAGGATATTGCTATTTGTGTGTGGATGCACTTGTTACTTACTTGTCAATGGTTGGTGGGTTACGTTTCCCATCCAGTGATGCTGGATTAATTCCACTTTCATCTTTGGAATGAACAATAATGTGATATAGCCATAGCTGTTGCAAGCGACGTAAAACACCAATCAGGCAGATATCAAATGGATCTCCTATTGATCTGCAGCTGGTAGTGATCATCTCGCCAACTTGCAAAAGTATCGGAAGCTTTTACTGGTATGTCTAGGCATGTTGAAAATAAAACTTGAAATGAGCTGAATTGAGCAAGTGAATAAAACTTTAAGGAGTTAGAATAAAACCACTATGGTCTCAATGTTCGCCTGGTAATCTCAACAAACTGTTGTTTCGAAGTAAACTTGTCACCTATGCAAAACCTGATTTTAACCTTATTCACTGTTAATCTTATTATCCAACCGAGTATATTTTCTGTTTGTAACTGTTTAAAATCAACAGCATTCAGAAGAGATTAATCCCATCTATTCTTGCCTACCCTGGACTCTTGAATTTTGAAGTGATATACCCAGTAGTCACTCATGACAGCCCATTTTCTTCAAGAAGTGCATGAGATTATCTCAATCAGTGCAATCTGAGCGCAGCAATGCCCTTTGTGATAACAGATTAAAACTTGCACCAAACTACATTAGAGTTTACCACGACCAGTCAACTAGGTTGTGTAAGTAAAAAGGATCCCAGTCTCCCACACTATAAAGGTAATGGCATTGGTAACTGCATAGTGCTGGTAAAATAGGGCCCAGTCACCAATACTTGCACCTCCCTCTCCACTGGGCAACATGGCTTATTAACGCACAACCCTGGTCTTGAGTTGATACTGATGTTGTGGTTATGATCTGCCATTGTGCAAAAATATGTGACTTTAAACACCAATAAATAATAATAACTGCATGGTGCTTCACTACACATTTAAGCAGTCCACTGGTTGCCCACAGTGTTGTGCCATACCAATAACCCATGATTTATGATGAATTTGATATTTGGTTATGGTTCAAGTCAGGGTTGTGATCAAGTTTGTCAATTTCTTCACAAAATCATTATGCTGGCTGACACTGGTGGGTTAGAAAGATAGCATCAGTACAGTGTATATGTATGCCTTATAGGCTATTGCCTTTTTCTACCCCATCAACCCATCTCAATTCACCTCCAAAATCCCATTGAATCTAAGTTCGATTCTAATGGTCATTCCAAGTGTTCTAAAGATAACTAAATCTTCCTAGGTTTTGTTGTATAAATGAATGGAAAAAAAACACACACTGACAACATTGTGTCTGGGAGCATCCCACAAATCTACTTAAGTTAGTGAATATAATTGAGCTTCTCAGTTCAATAACCCATGCTAAAACAATTTCAGATATAATTGGGAACAATTGGGTACCATTAAATTAGTGCAGACCTGAAGTATTTATCTTATATATTTATTGGGGTCACATCAGTTGTTGGTTCAGTTTTTATGATTCGGATGACATCAATTGTCGAAGTTCATCTTGAGCCTGTTTCCATCCAGACAATCTATTTAAAGATCACATTCTAGCAATAACAATTTACAAGTTGACCAAATGAAGCCTCTGGGGTCATATTTAGGTTTGTCGGTATTTATTTATTAATTGGGATTTAACAATACTTTGACAGTCAGGGTCACCTTGTGTAGGACAGTTTTCCGGGTGGAAGATACCGGAGTACCCAGAGAGAACAACCGAGCAATGGCGAACAACTATCAGGCTCCCCAACATGCTAATTCCACTCAAGCAGGGTTTGCAATGGAAGACAAGTGCACCATCGATGTGCAGTTCTCCTTAGTGCACACCGCCACCATGCTCCAAGGTGGGCAATGGGGAGGGGGTGTCTTGCCCAAGGACACAACATGGTTGTTGCATGCTGTGCCCCCATTTATCTTATTTATCTCTGGTTTTGCACAAAATCTGCTCGAATCTTTTTTTTTTTTTAAAATTGTGACTTATCTCCCCTTTTTGTGTTGATAGAAAAAGTGGAATAGCAGATACAGATCAGTAATAAGACTAAACACCAGACAGTTTTGTGTTGAGAATTCATTTTAGTGGGTTGAAGGGGGTTGGTCCCCCACATGAAAAAGGAAAAAAAAAATCTCCCAAAAAAGGGGGTGGTGGGTGGTCTCGAGGCAGAAGAAACTTTTTTCCGCCCTATGTAGAGGAATTTTTTCCAGATGACCTCCCCTCACCAACCCCCCCCCCCCCAACCGTCCCCCCCCCCCCCCCCCCTGCTTGTGGATTCATGACAACACGAGAGGTCCATTGTTGTTAGAACGTACAGTGTAGAAAAAAATGTATAGTTTAGAAATGATGTATAGTGTAGAAAAAATCAAAGTAGCATGAAGAAATTGTCCCAATGTATAATGTAGATTGCTTTTAACATATGGTTATGGTGTAGAAAAAATTAGACTTCTTGAAAGATTATAATGAAAACACAATTTTTTAATATATGGAATTTTTTTAAAGCCAAAATCATGTTTGTTACTTCTCGACGACCTGTTTGTGTATGCAGATGGGTGTACATAATAGGGATGTGGACTGGACTGCCCTGGAAGGACAGGTCTGTGGTCCAGGGGAGTACTGGGCCACTGTACAGATCACTACCATTGGACCACTTCAGACCAGTCCACCCACCACAGTCTGGTATTTTGGGGTCTGCTCCACTTTTTCGCGTTTTGATATACATTTTTTTTCAATTACAAAGATATGCTTCTCAATTTTTTGTGAAACATGTTTTTGATGTATATTTATTGAACATACAACAAAAAGAAAAAAAAAATGACGGCACGATATATAATTCATTCAACATCTGAAGTTTGGCCTGTCTCTCGACCAAACATTATAATGAGAAACTGATGTTTTCTGTGATGCCATCTTTATAGCAGTGCTGACTAGTTTGAATCAGGAGAATGGGATGTGGGAGGTTGGGTAAAGATAGTCACTGGGTGGCATAGCATACTGCAACATATCGCCCTAAAAGATCAACAAATCTACCTAAATTTCCTAAATTTAGGGCAATTTTTGCCTGAATTACTGTGATAGTCAAATTTGTAGAGGGGACGCCCCCAAACCTGGGCCGTGCATCTGGGGGTGTGGAGGTGGTGGTTCTGAGATTTTACGAATAAATATAGTGTCAGGGCAAAGCCTGTCTAAAAGGGGTGAGGCCCCCTCCCCCAACTTTCTCAAGTTCAGATATATGTATATATTTCTTGTTTTTGTATTGTAAACACACGTTTTAATTAGATAATTAGCCTTAAGGGAATCACAGTGGGATGCTCCAATGGCATGGTACTAGTCAGACGAGGTGTCTCTCCATGTTATCATCGGTCAATTAATCTAGCAGTGACTAGTAGTTATAATAAATTAATTTCAATTGTCATAGCCATCAAGTACTTTTATCTTTAGAAATGTCGAGTGCCATTTTTAGGCATCTTGGAATACTGTTATCTCACATCCAAAGACAAGATATAAAATGTGGAGAACTAACTAGTTCAGGGAAACTTTGGTTTTGGTCGTTTAGGAGATGCACTAAGAGCGTCTTGTGCGAGTGAAATTGCTGGGCAATTCATGGAACTTGGTTGTACGCTGCTATTCTCTAATTAGGTGAATGTAGGAGGGCTACAGGCCCAAATTCACAGAATACATTACAAATCCATGTAATAGCTCAGTTTTTATGTTGTTAGCGAGGATCAACTTGCACCTGTCTCAAAGTGTAGGCTACTTTATTGTGGTATTAACCTTTAAGAACGCAGAGATTGATTGCGTAGTACCCTGTTTTAGTATCAGTGTTGTGAATATCAACTCGAAGTTGACCAGTGATAATTGGCGCAAGTATGAAAGTGCATTTTGAAAGTAATGTGAGTTCTGCTATGAACTGTGTGAAATCCAAAAGGACAGGAACATTTGTGGAGAGTTCTATCAAAGACACATGAATAAGGTATGTGATGTAGATTTGCTAAACTAGCCGACCGAGTGGATGAACTGAATCCAAATCAGAACTGACGTAAAAGTTCAGACACAGTGTATGAAGCTCCTGTTGCGAACCGGCGACAATGGCATTTTCAAGGTGTACTATAGCAACAGTGACCTTGACCTTGGGGCACGAAACTCTGAAATCGATAGGTGTTTTCCTTTCCTATAGGGTAACCTCTGGTGTAAGTTTGGTAAATGTGCATCAAATAGAACAAAAGTTATTGCCCGGAAACCAATTTGTCACAAAATATTCTATTAATAGTAACAGTGACCTTGACCTTGTGGCCCCAGACTCCGAAAGCAATAGGTGTCTTCTCTTCCTATAGTGTAACCTGTGGTATAAGTTTGGTGAAGATACACGGAATAGAACTAAAGTTATTGCCCGGAAACCAATTTGTCACAAAATATTCTATTTATAGTAACAGTGACCTTGACCTTGGAGTCCCAGACTCCAAAATCAATAGGTGTCTTTCTTCCCTTCCTGTAGGGTAACTTCTGGTAAGTTTGGTAAAGGTGCGTCAAATAGAACTAAAGTTATTGCCCGGAAACCAATTTGTCATAAAATATTCTATTTATAGTAACAGTGATCTTGACCTTGGAGTCCCAGACTCCAAAATCAATAGGTGTCTTCCCTTCCTGTAGGGTAACCTCTGGTATAAGTTTGGTAAGGGTGCATCAAATAGAACTAAAATTATTGCCCGGAAACCAATTTCTCACAAAATATTCTATTTATAGTAACAGTGACCTTGTCCTTGGGGCGCGAGACTCTGAAATCGATAGGTGTCTTCCTTTCCTATAGGGTAACCTCTGGTATAAATTTGGTAAAGGTGCATCAAATAAAACTTAAGTTATTGCCCGGAAACCAATTGTTTATGCCCACCGCCCGCCCGTCATTTCATCAAACTAGAAGTCGAGTTTGACTTCGTCAAAACTCGACTAATAAATAAAAGAATCATTATTACTTCAATCATTGTTTCTTTTACGCAGCCTGAAGTGATTAGGAATCGCACCTAACAAAGAGCAAACCCATTTCGAGTTCACTTGGCAGGGAAGAAAATCATAGTGTGGTCCCAACTCAGCTCTGCAAGCTGAGTTTGGCCCATGCCTGTATTCCGACCCTCCTTGATGGCTCATCCCCCAAGTCTAAACAACCCTATGTTCATTCCTCCCATGCAGATGAAGGTCTTGACATACAGCAACACACCTCAGAAGATGCATAAAACAAGTATCCACCATTCGTACTTAAGCTATATACGGTTCAGTATTTCCATGAATAATTTAATTTGCTGTGTAAAATATAGGGGGACTGCACGATTTGTCGAGAAGGACCATTCATCCCAATTGTTATGGTGGACTATTCACCCCTATGTGTTTTTGCCACCATTTTTAGAACAGGGAAAAAACAACTTTGGTTTAAATATTCCTCATTACCATCAAAGACTGATCCAGGATTTTCTGTTAGTGGGGGCTTGGGTGCGAAAATGTGATATGACTGAAAACTGGAATTGGTATTTTTTTGCGACCCGGGGAGTAACATGGGATTGGTCATGTTTTGACCTTTCGCCCCTTTTTTGACATTTAGTTGCATTTTTGCTTGGGCTGTCTTGGCTATTACTAGATGGATTCATTCTACTTCTCCCGGGCGGAGCTGGGTAACCCATAAAGTAACCCAATGAAAGTTGAGTGTACGGAATGATATGCTAATAGCGTAATCTCCAAACAAGCCAATCAGGGATTGTGTTACATCCAAACAGTTGGCTAAAGTTAATAGCAAATCATGAAACATGGACTGGTTAATCGATGACTAAAACATAATAGGCAAAGCAAACAACTTATTTCAAAAGAATAGCCAGTATTATGACAGGTTTTCGACGCCATCCAGCTAGATCCGGCAATTGGTATACATGCTGCATATATTGTATGCTATGGTGTGTAATAATAATTATAATAATAATAATAATGTTTAAGCCTTAAATCCACATTGTGCTCTATGGCTTTGCAAAAGTAACTGACACACACACACACGTGCACACATGCTCATAAAACTGTGTAATGATCAGGGATTACAAAATCAACAGATAAAGGCCTGTTTGTACAAATGGGTTTTGAGACCGGATTTAAACTGCTTTATTGTCAATGGAGATTTTTGATGCACTGGGATGGAGTTCTACAGAGCCAGTGCAGTGCATATGAAAGCTCTGTGTATAGTGATATATGTACACACAGGGTTATGGGTATATATAGTACTCAAAGTTTGCTAAGCACCAAGAATATCAACTACTGGTACCTGTTTTACATTTTAATTGAAATATTGTGATGAAAAGTGTATATATTTTTTATTTAATTATATCTTTAATGATTAAGTACAGAATTTAAGATTTTATTTGTGTTTGACATTATTTTTTAGCTTTTGAATACGATAACCATGGAAAATAGTTATTATTGGTAAAAGAGGAAATTTTTAAATTTGCCAGAAAGTTAACGGAGTGAACTGGTATGGCTTCAGTATTGAGTATGAGACACATTAGCATAGTTTAAGCATTTTGAATTAAATATCCTAGGAGCCTTTCGATGAAAACTCATTTTCTAATGATAAATGTTGTTCCACGGGAACCACTTGGGGCCAAATCAAAATTCCGAAACCTTCATGCGCATCTCGAGTTGCTACCTGAACACCTTAGCATAGTTTAAACGTTTCAAATTGAATACCTTAGGAGTCTTTCAGGGTGTGACGTATGGATGGACAGACATATGAATGGATGGACGTATGGACAGAGATCACAACTATATCCCCGCATTTTCAAAAATGCGGGGATGATAAATAATAATAAATAATGACTTCCCCAAACATTTCATTGATGTTTTTAATATTACTTGATATCATGATCAAATTGAGTCATAGCTTCTAAATAATATTAACATCTAATACTTCTGGAAAAAATAATATTCATCCATACACTATGGAGAAACCTCATCCAAAAGGTTTGGGTCAGAGTTACAGGGTATATATTTATATTTGGTAGACTAATTTGTCGTCTGATCACATACTACTATTGTTCCAATGTTGAACATGCAATAATAATGTCTTGTAATAATGACTCTCCACAATCCCAATCCCAGGTCCGAAGTCTAATCATTATCTCAATTCTAATCCTAGGATGACCCCCCATACCCCGGCCCACACCAACCCAGTCCCTTCCCTTTTTTCCTTCCTTGCTTCCCCTTTCTTCCTTCAGTCTAAGCCCTAAACTTTAAGGGACACTCTTAGAAAAATCAACAAAAAAATTTTATATGTTATTATCCTGATATATCAGAGAAATAGGCACAAAAATAGGTATTTGACCCCCCACCCCCAATAGTGGGGCCAGGCAGCTTCAACATACTACTTCCCTGGCAGGAAAGACTACTTGAGTTGGAAAAAAATACCTTTCGCCAAAGATGGCAGCGCTCAGGGATAATTCGATGGGGTATCTCGCGAGACTCTGATATAGCTTAACAAAAAAATCTGAAATTTCCAGAATGTGTCATCTTAGAATTATGTGTGCGATGCAAAGACACCACGTATCACCACGATGATGATGTCCCAAGATGTCAAGTTATCAGTGGTACGAGGAGGTATGGTTACATGACATGAGATCCCCCATATTAGATCTCTCAGGCTGGGTTCTCCCAATAGGAGCCGAAACACTTCTCGTATATTACTGGTGCGAGTACCCATTGGAAAAATTGGAGAGAACCTTTTTTTTTAGAACTATCAGATTCTAAACAATCCAAATATACCCCAAAAAACATTTCTACACTATGTGTTGATTTTTTCTACACTGTACGTCATTTCTACACTGTATGTTGATTTTTTTTTACATTATACATCGTTTCTACACATTACGTTATTTTCTACACAATACGTTCTAACATACATACCTATTGGATCATACCAAAAAATGCTGAAAGTGCCTCAAAATAGCATTTCTTCAGCAAAGCTATGCAGTTCCATTTCTTTAGCAAAAGCAACTATTTATCACCTGTGAAACTTTAAAAAAAAAGTAACTGAGAAACCTCAGTAACGCATTCTTCTTCACAGTTTATTCAGCGATGCAAAAAGTAAAAATTTATTATAAGGCAATCATCCAAAAGAACTTTACATTTACTGACAAAATACTTACTAAGCCTGAGGAGCAAGCCACCCTCTGTCCTCCAACCCCCACACATTTTATATTGAAACTCAGTAATTGATAGACTTACCATCATATGTTACAAATGGAATAGAAAATCCTGATGATGTGTTGTTACCATTTGATTTGAATTTGATCCATAGCTTCCTTGATCTGGCTGTGAATGCTCTTGGAGTCTTGGTTGTCTCACATGCCTCATATGTTGTTTGAGAATGTGAAGACCCTATAAATATATAGAACCCATTATAATCATACAAAATAATCCTGGGCCAAAAAAGTATCGCTTACCTTTTAAAACATTTTTTGGACAAAAATGCAACATGAAAATTTGCCGTTCATGCACTCTGGGGTAGTCCCATTAGTTGTCCACTCTTCCCAAAGATATACTACTCAAAGTTTGCTAAGTTCCAAGTATATCCAACTACCTGTTTTAGTTAAAATACTGTAATGAAAAGTGTATATATTTTTTATTTAATTATATCTTTAATCATTTAAGTACAGAAATTAAGATTTTATTTGTGTTTGACATTATTTTTTAGCTGTTGAATATGATAACCATGGAAAATGGATATTATTGGTAAAAGAGGAATTTTTCAATATGCCAAAAAGTTGTCGGAGCGAACTGGTATGGGTTCAATATCGAGTGTGAGACCCATTACTGTTAATTACAGCTTTGCAACGTCTTCTCATGCTCCCAGTCAGGTTCCTGGTGGTCCTTTGTGGGATGTTGTTCCATTCTTGGACCAGCATGGCACCAAGCTCCTGGACACTTCTTGGCTGGACTGGATGGGCTGAAATTGCAAGCTGCAACTCATTCCAGACATGTTTGATTGGATTGAGGTCAGGGGATCTTGCTGGCCAGTCCATAAGCTCAATCCCCTCCCTCTGTCAGTACTCCCAGACAGCATGGGCAACATGAGGATGGGCATTACTGTCCATCAGAATGAGTCTATCACCCACTGCACCTGCATACAATCTGACGTGGACATCCAGGACCTCATCAATATACCGTTGTGCAGTCAATGTACCATGTTCAAGGACACAGAACTCTGTACATCCATCCCAGCTGATGCTGCCCCAGACCATGATTGACCCTCTACCATAGCGGTCATGCTCAGCAATGTTGGCTGCATGGAATCACTTTCCTGGTCTTCTCCATACCCTAGAATGCCTATCTGTGTGGTCTAGGCAGTACCTTGACTCATCTGTAAAAAGGACAGGTCACCAATCTTCTCTGGTCCATCCAATGCGGTCCATGGCCCATTCATATCGTGCCTGGTGGTGGTTCTGGAACAGCGCAATGCGAATACTTGGCCTTCTCAATCGGAGACCACCTTGGTCTTCTCCACCGGATAGTCTGCGTCAAAACATTTATCCCGGGTGCATTCTGAAGGTCACTGCGAAGCTGGGTTGCTGTGGCAAAGCGGTTCCTATCAGCCTGAATGATCAAAAACCGGTCTTCAGCTGCAGATGTTGCCCTGTCTCTGCCACCACCATGTTGTCTTAGTGGTGTGCCATACTGCTGAAATCTTGCCCAGGCTGTGGTGATCACCGTATGGTACACACCAAGGGTTTCACCAACCTGACGATGGGTAGCCCCTTGCTCCACCATCCCTACAGCCCACCACATTTCTGCTTCAGACAAATGTCTTCTTACGTTTGCATTTGCCATATTCAATCATTAAATCACAAGGGTTTGTGTTGAAGTGAAGATTGAATACCCTACACATGTCATGTACATGTAGACAGTACACGAAAACATCATGAAAATCAAGGGATTACATGCTTTCCATGACTGTCCCGAAAAGTCTGCCTGTCAAGAGAGCTAATGTAAACACAGGGGACCATCTCAATACATTCCTCAATCATATCCACCAAAAATATCGCAAATATGTCACCAGCAAATTTCAAAATGATGTGTCAAATATTTGGTGCTTAGCAAACTTTGAGTAGTATATAAAACATCACAAACTTTACTATTTTCAAGTAGGATCTTCAAAATCTAGACATGTGACCTTGGTATTTATACAGCAGTTTACATGTATTCTGTACGTGCATGACTGAACTTGATAACAGCACCGTGAGGAAGTTTTATCATTATACAGCTGCTAAATATAAATTCTAATACAATTATTATAAATCTCGAAATTTGATTGGTTAATCAATAAAATTTGCAACAGTAAAATCGGCGTAACCTGTCGGAAATTTTGTGTTTTCAAAAACTATTTCAGGAAAGTCAAGATGTATTCATGGGCATACTATTTTCGTTCCATTTGGAGTCATTGAATACCGTATCCAAGGTAAACATACGCTATGAACGCGTTGACTTTCTGTAAAAAAAACAAAACGTTTTCTATCTTTCTTCTAATTAACTGTAATTAATATGGATGAAGCTGGAAAGTTTAATATTAATGTGGAAGAGGTTTGGCAGAGACTGATGAGTAATGAAATGAGAGTTGAAAAAACTGATTCCGACAGGCTGAATGGAAACCGTGTGGAATCAGTCAATATTATAATTTACAAATAGCAATTTTTCGTACAATGAAGAATTTATGGACACTTTGTGCGAAATAGAAAACCAAATTTCTGGCAACTGGCAATAATAATTTTAATTGTTCAAGGCCAAATATTTCTGATCAATCCGCTAGTGATTGACTTCAAGTGCAAGTGGTCCTTTCATTTTCTAATTTGTCACCTGCGTTCGTGCCACCAACATGTACAGCTGCAGAAACGTGTTCACCACTGAGAGAGCTGAACTATTTGTTTTGCAACAATTATGTCAATACCAGTAGCCCAATTCCACAAGACATCACTTCCCAGAAACAGTTTGAAATGAACAACTGTTCTATAATGATAAGTAATTATTATGGTTACACAAGGGCTTCCAATCAAAGCTCTCAAAATTTTTAACGTAATGGTAAATCCTCGAGTGCTTTCCGACTCGGACTGAAACATCGCAAGGTGAACTCTAAACTCTGAACAGGGAAACCAGCCGGCGTATTTTGTTTTCACATTGTCACAAACATTTGAACATGATAAATGTTGTCAGTACAAATATAAATATATTTTGTTGTTGCTGACAAAATGACTAAAACATTTGGAACTATTTGTATAGTGGCAGCGTAAAATATATATCATGATTTGGTTCGGAACTCCCAAATGACGTCACAAAGATTGTATTTTTAGATTTAAATTGTTGTCTTCAACAAGGCATTATTTTATAGTTGGGAGATAAAATACTATCTCCGTTTTTCAGCTCTGCTAACGCATCGCCGGCAAAACACAATTTGCAACTGTAAACCCATCATTTACGACCCCAAACAATCAAATACAACATAGTTATCCCCTAATTCAATAGACCTTGCTCATTTACATTTGTTTCAATTTTTTTAAAAACTTTTAAACATTCAATCATTTCCTTTTAGATGTTCCCAAAATTGTGATTATCAAACCATCATTGGCCATATTGGATATGCCAGAGTCCTGATTACCAAAAACAACCTCTCTACTCATAGAAGTAAGACCATAAATGCAGGAGGAGATGTGCACACAAGCATTTTGGATTGGCATTCAGATGGAGGTATAGGGTTACAGCAATATAGCTACCACTTTTTAATGATGAATATGTTTGCCACTAACAACAGGATTTCCATTACCGGAGGCAGATGACTGGTTGATAATTTAGAGAAAGGTCACAACAATAGGCTGACATTCAGTGGATTAATTTAATCATAAAGATTCAGAAGCCAACATTATTGCAATATTACGTTTTTGGAGCCTGATCTGATTTGAATCATTACAGCACTGTTTTCAAAATAATAAATGATCAGGCCCAAGTATTTCATGCAAGATTTGAATAAGTTTTTGTAATAATCAGTTTATCACAAGTGTGTTATTCAAGATTTGAACACACGCATTCTTCATATTTCCCATTGCCTGAAATTAGTGAATTCACTGATACAAAAGATTTCCACTCTTCTGTCGTAAGTGAGCAGTTAACCAGTGGCAAAAATTATAACGGGGAAAATCTTGTAACCATTCTAGTACAGCTTATTCAATTAATCGTTTCAACACGACCCTTTTGTATGAATGTAATACTTTACTGGACATCTGTGGGCATTTTACCCATCAAAAATGCTTGGACCACAGACAGATCGTTGCCTGAGTGCTATAATGTCCTATGTCCCCTATGGGACATAGGATATTCTAGCACTCAGGCAACAAGATGTAGAAGAAAGATTAGATGTTGTGTGTGCATTGAAAGCAGCTCCTGTGTTGTGTCTGGACTGAAAGCAGCTCTCACAATAAACAGACTCTGGCACTTGCATCAGCACGGTTTCCTTTTGTGAGCAAAACTGTCACATTTATTACTTACTTGACTTTCTCATGACTAATGCATCACCACACTTATCTTCAGGCGGAAGGAACATCTCTGGAACAATAACTAACACTCTTCTTCCTTTACCTGGCTTTATCTTCCAGACACACGATATATCATTTGGATAGTCTCCTGGATAATTTGGTGATTCTAGTATACCATGAAACTTTCCCACATATCCACCACACTTTCGATCTGCAATGAAAATCACAATATAAGTCATTTATACAGCACACAACACCATAACAGGTATATTATTTGTATCCCCACATGAAAAAGATTTTTTGCCAAGCCACATCTCCACCCCACAATTTCCACGTACCACCATATGAGGCTTTACAAATACAGGATTTGGTAAGAAAATGAAAAGTGTAACCTCCTTTGAGAACAAGTGCTTCGATAATATGCTAGTACCTTCATATTCGTGTTTACCTGTGGAAGGATCAAAATAAAAAAAACTTGTTATTACTTTTGGTAAAATGTATTAATACACACTCCTGCATGTTTGTGATTGCATCTGTGAACATCTCCCCACACACTGCTTAATAATCAGAAGTCAGAGTTACAGTGTGGTTGATAATTTATTAATGAAGAGAATAAGAACACCGTAAGAGAACAAACATCAAGTAACAAAGATTTTTCAACACACCAGCATATGTGAGGCTTTCGCCCAATTCATTTTAAATGGAAACATGTACTCTCAACGACCTAACAGACACTTTGTAACAAGATGCCAGTCACATTCTAACTCGGGCAAGTAGGGCAAATAGTTTTATTCAAGGACACAAATGTTACAGATTTTAATGCGCAATGTCCCGATTAGAAACTACCTTGATAGGCCATTTGAAAATTAGAAGAAAACCATTACGTCTCTCCTCAATCTAGCTCAGAAGAGCCACTTTGTCAGTCCAAGTGTGCATGTGGTGCTCAATCAGTTTAACCCTTAACTGGTACGCAGAGCGCTGATTTATTTTTTAAAGGTGATTTGTAACTTCTTTTTTTTAAATACTGTACTGCAGCCAGTAAGGGAAGCCTTGGTTTAGCAAAATTTTATTCATAAATAATTGATTTGTTAGAATTTACTGGAGAGTGCCTATTGGCACTCTCCAATAAATTATAACATAACAATTTTATACAAACATTTTTTGTTCTACTGCAGTGCAAACATCAAGCTAATGTATACAGTGTTAAGCCACTACAGTGGAACCATGTTAATTGAATAGCCAATTTGCCAATGGAAATTATTCAATTAACAGGAGTATTCAATTAACAGGGATGTGTCACTTTCCTGTATTTGGGAGATAAACTTAGCATTTATTCTATTATATCTTGTTTGACAGAGCTCCATGAGCTCTGTCAAACAAGATATAATAGATTAAATGCCTGTCTTGGATGCACTGAGGTCAAATAGGCCTATAAACAAAGGAAAACTGGGGAGAAACAGGGTAATTTCTTGACAGGTTACAAGATTTTTATTCAATTAACAGGAGTTTACTTTATAACCTATATTCAATTAAAGGGTCGAATTTGTACAGGAGGTATGGTAAATGGTTTTGTGTTGGGAAATTATTTTCAATTAACAGGGTTATTCAGTTAAAAGATATCCAATTAAGTGGGCTCCACTGTATAATGGCTTACAATCCTTTTCAATAAAGCCATGATAGTGGCTTCTAGCACCTAACGAGTTAAAGGTGGGGGGATTTTTACACACTTTTGGTACACTCTGCATCCCATGAGAAGACTTGTCTAAAAATAGCTGCCAAGATACTAAGAATGAAACTTGCAAGTTTACCCAGAGACTGCCAGTTGGGGCACTTGAGAAAAAAATAATCAAAGAAGGAATTGGACCCTTAAGGGTTAACTGAGACAATGTTCTAAAATTTTAATAGGAATTGTTAGGATAAGTGTAGCAGGGGAGTTTACACCTGATAAATTTATGAACAGCAGAGCATATCCCCCAGCAAATGAGTGGCCACATTGTGTGAATGAATAGTCCGGGAAAGCCATAATAGGTCACTTAGAACAAGTATGGCCCTCCTTATTTAATTTTACATGTGCTGTCAGAGTGAGAATCATTGCTCTCCTCAAATGTCAAGGCATGCCGTGAAGATTTTCAGATGGACTTATATGAAATTTAGATTAGGCCCCACAAAGTAGATCTTCTGTTTCTCAGGCCATTTTTTGTAAAATTGCATGTGGGCAGGCATTTTTTTTTAATTTATTTTTTATTTTTGTAATTATTTCTTTTCCAGCAAAAGTTCATGTTCTTGGTTTGTTTTATGTTTTAGGTCTCATAATCTACAGAATAGCATGGGTGGTGGTGTATTTTGTCCCTTGAGTGCAAGAAGGCTTTGCAATGTAAAAGCATTGCAAACAAAGCCTTGTTGCACTCATGGGACAAATTTATCAATTTTATTAACTTGGGTAAAATATCAGACATAAACTAGTTAATTTTTATTTATTCAAGTTTGAATTGATTATAAAAAGAGAGCATTCGGCGCCAAAAGGACCATGTGGGAGGGCCTAAGAAACATATTTTTTAACTTTTTTTGGCCTTAGGAATATTTAATCACTCAAAACATTACCAAAATGGAAAGTGCAAAAGATTCCAAAGAATACAGGCTGTGTATTTATACACCTTATTTCTAACTATTTCTTATTTCTATGAATCATAAAAATCTGACATGCACTATATTTAAACATCTCCATACAAATTTTGCATCTTTTCGATTTTTTTTGCATTTCGCACATAGCATATGATGCCTCATCTCTCACTGCTGGGCTCATTACAATGAGAGGTCATAAGTTATTTTTCAGAAGCAAATTTAAACATTTCCAGTTATTCAGGAAAATATTTTGTAATTTGTCTGCTAGTCACGTCAGATAAAAAGTTAAATGAGTTTACAGATATAGATGTAGTTTAGATATTTCACTCTATCTGGAAAGCAGAAAATCAAGCTTTCTTGATTTTTTAGAAAATATATTACCGCTGTCATCTTTAAGTTAGTCATCATACTAAAACTGGCCTGATAAGAGAAATGAAAGATCTCAAACCAAAAGGCAGCCAGTGAACATTATGTCCCTCATAAACCATCATCAAGAAATTCACTACCTAATGGAATTTCACAGGCTGCAGAAAAAACAAAACCAGAATACCACAAGTAATTCTTTTATATCTCATACTAATATTTCCTATTAAGATTTGCTTTCAAAACTTTATAAACATCCAAACAACTGTCAACATGAGAAATCCAAATCAGTAATTACCGTAAAAGGTTTGAACTTATCATGACACACTCATCAAGTTTTGAGACAAAACTTCTAGTTTAACAATACATGTATGTAATCACTCACTTTTGCATTGTGAGCTTTTAGTTGATGCCAAGAAATCTGTGAGTGTGCTTCCAGGACAAGGCAGACAGTGATTCTGCCTCTCACGTGGCTGGTATGTACCAATTTTGCAAGGTGTACAGGTACGGTTATGGATTTCATAATAGGTTCCAGGTTTACAGGAAACTGAAAAATAGAAAATATTACACAACCATGTTGCAGAACCATTAGTTTTAGTTTCTGTCAGTAGGAAATCTACTTTCTATCTGATTATTCATATTTTTTTTGTATAGTTCTGATACCCTTTACAGGGATTATGGAATGATATTCAAAGTTGTTTGATTTTTGTACGCTTGCGTAGTGGGAAAGGGAGTGAATGTGATATGCAGGCCTTTAGATTACCCCAATTTCACACCGTTTACAGGTGTGCCCAAATTAGAAAAAGTGTGACAGCATAAAAAAAATGTACAAATTTTCTGTGCCTCTTCTACATTTGAGAATAACTTGCATCATAATATGACCACTGAAACACAAAGGCATGGCAACAGAACACAGCAGGATAAGACTATTATATCTGGTTTTAATATTCCCAAAGGGGCACAGTGGCATCGTGGTAACCGTTCTTGTCAGATCACCGAAGTTAAGCAACGTCGAGCCCGGTTAGTAGTTGGATGAGTGACCATTTCAGCGACTGATTCGTGCTCCCGCGCTCTGTCCTTGGACAAGGCACTTAACCCTGATTGCTTACATGGGGGCACGATGATGCTGTGTACTATGGTGTACTGCACGTCGTTGGTGCGCATGTCTTCAACCAATCTAACCCTGCCTGTGCTGCGGTGCAGAGTTCAGAGTTACCATGTTGGAGAGCTGACAGCTGTTCATCGTTGCTCGGTGGTTCTCTCCAGATACTCCAGCTTCCCCCACCCATAAAACTGTCACTAATATGATATGACCCTGGCTGTTAATGTGTCGTTAAACCCTAATAAATAAATGAATAAATAAATAAATTTTACAGTAAATGTCCTTTCTTATTATACCTACCGCAATTGTTTACTACAGGCTTGCACTACAGTGGAAGACCCTAACTCGGATAAAATACTCTCTATTTTAATCTTTCCCAAGAGATTTGGGAAAGAAAAAGTGGTGTAAAAACACCACGAAAAAATAAGTCAAAACTGGGTTGAGTGCCATCGTCGCACACCCATTAGGGGACGCTCTTCTCTTAGTACAATTCCACGACTTCCATTAACCAGAGTACAAGGCAGTCATCAAACCCTTCTTTTGAATCTGCCAACATAGGAGTTATGTGATCAGCGGGAAGGAAGGATTCTTACCCAAATAAGAAGACGGGAGGGCCTCCATGTAAACAATTGCAGTAGGTATAATAAGAAAGTAAATTTACTATAAAATTTATATTTCTTATCAACCTACCTTACAATTGTTTACTACAGGCTGAATAGACAATAGGATGGAGGGAATCACATAACCAACCCACACATAACTCAATTACACTGGAACAGTGGACAGAAGAAGAGGTCCCTAGGCCTATCAAACCATAGCATCATAAACATTAGTAAAAAACAATGAAAGATGAGGCATATGGTGATGTGCGATGCACAGACAGAAAAGGGCAGTAACAGCATGGAGCTGGAACTGACCTTGTAAGAAGCTGAATGGCTGGGATGGACAGCAGCCTGAGCAGAAGAAAAGGGCCCATAAAACAAAGGTCCTCTGCCTGCTCCTGTCGCAGAAAGTAGCATTTCTCCAGTAGGCTGCCAGCATAACATCCAACAACATGACGGAGTTAGTATAAGCCCCGGGAGGTTGACAATGCACGCACCTTGTGGCAGAAAAACGATTGGTAATACAATCGCCAGTGGCTAGACGAGCGGAAGCTGCAAGAATTGCAAGACAAATCCATCAAGAAATGGATTCAGGAGAGATCTGTCGACTGGGAATAAGAGACAGAAAATCGATTCTACCCTTCCAAATGAACAGAGCAAAGGATGTTAACCCTCAACAGAAGGAAGAGTCTCGATAAGATAAGAGGTGGAGTAGTGTCCGGTATCTGATCCGTGGCCAGAAAGGAGCAATCACTGGTAAACATAACACTCATGGGAGAGCTCCAGAAAAAGGCTGGGTCAACCGAGAAGGAGTGATGCTCACTAGCCCGTCTGGTTGAGGCAAAAGCCATCAGAAAAACTGTCTTGCATGTGAGAAAACACATATCCACCTGGGATAAAGGCACGAATGCCCCCCCCCCCCCCCCCCCCCCCCCAAGCAGAGCAGCACCCAAGAAAGAGTCCATCTTGGAGTAAGCTGCAAAGTCCTAGGACTTTTCAAGGAAAAGTGCAGAACAAGCGTGGAGAGGCAAGGATGAGTGCCAAAAAAGGTCTCCGAAGCATGGACCTGAACCCATTGCTGGAGACCCCCAGAATCAATCATATACCAGAAACTCCGCAATCTGTGTGATCGAAGGAGTGACAGAATCAACAGAGTGATCCACACACCATCGACAGAAGACCTTCCACTTAGTCGCAGAGGCTAAACCAGTGGAGTGAGTGCCTAATTGAAGAAGAAAAGCAACTCCACTGCTCGTCTCGAAAAAAACACTATGGAGGAGACAGGACCTGACAAAAGACATGCACAAAGAAGTCGGGTCGACGTGAAACCTCCTCGGGCGTCCTTGGCAAAGAAAGTCGCGACGTAGAGGGAGACGTGCCGGAACCGCCGGTAACAGATAGCCGAGCAGATTGATCGACACCCATTGAGGCGACAGGATTCGACAACTGCAGGTTCGTATCTGGGCTAGAACCAGAGGCAGAATCAGAACTGGCCGTAAGGCGTAGCCGACAAGACCATTCCACAGGAGAAACAGAGCGTCCACGGTGAAAGCCAGAGCATCTAGACATGGAGACACGAAAGTGTCCACCTGATGGTTCCAACGAGTCACAAAGAGATCGATGTGGGGATGACCCCAGAGATCGCAAAGAGACTGGAAAACCGCCATGTGGAGCATCCACTCGGTGGAAAATAACCTGCCCCGTCGGGACAGGGGGTCGGCTAGGACGTTCAGACAACCGGGAAAGTGACGAACCACCACTCCAGCGTTGACATTCTGAACGAGAAGTAGAAGATCCTGAACCAATTCGTACATGGGAACATGGTGCGTGCTGCCCTGGTTCCTAAACAAACACTGGAAACTCAGAAGAAGAGCAAGAAGCTCCTTCTGGTTGACGTGAAGAGCTGCTAGATCCTGGTCCCATGACACATGAAGGAAAAGACATAGAGGATCCAACGTCACACCCGATCCGAGATCGCTGGCGAGTGCCGCCGGAATACGATCGGCTTTGGGGAAGTCCCTGCATAATCCACTGAACATCTATCAGGGGAGACGATGTCGAGGAAGAGACGCCGGTAACTGAAGCACCAGATCCAAAGGATCGACATTCGGCCTCCAGTGACTGAGCAGAAAGTGTTAGAGAGGTCTGACATGCAGCCAACCTAGAGGAATGAGATCCGTCACCGAACTGCAGAGACCGAGCAGACGGGGAAAACTCCGAGCTGTTGCGGACGGGGACTGGGTCAGAGTCAGGGCAAAAAGCTGAGAAAACCACAGCCCTTGCCTGGGAAACTGCCACCATATCCAGTTGGGTACGGAAGTCCATCCCAGATGACAAAACGACGGAGAAGGGACCAGGTCCGACTTCTCCCCATTAACTCTGAACCCTAGTGACGTAAGTAGGCTCAACAGAGTGATGACACAAGACTCTAGAAAGGCAGCATTGGAATGCCTCTGGAGGATATCAACTAGATAAGCCGAAGAAGACATCCTGGACTGTGTGTGATGTAAGACTAACACATGCGACATCAGACAGGTGAAGGCCCAAGGATCCAAGTCAAGGCCAAAGGGCATGGCCTTGAACTGGAAAACATCCTGGGGAATGGAGCGGCGAACCGACCTGAAAGCCTCCTTGCTGAACTGAGGAGCAATGATAGACTGCGTCAGAATACTCAGCTCGATAACCTGTCTGAGTCGGCCGTCCTTCTTCGACACCAAGAACAGGCGGGAATAAAATCCCACTGAAAGAAAGTTTGTGATGACCTCGATCGCCCCCTTTGACAGGAGATTGCCTATCTCCGTGATCAAAAGTTCCCAACGTGTAACGTTGAAAGGGACTCATGTTGGAAGAAGCACTCTCGATTGAGTGGAATGCCTCAACCTGGGACGAAATTGAGGTGACTACTGCCGATGCCTACCCTTACCCTATGAGTGAGTAGAAGTGGCGGCAGGAGGATCAGCCCTTAGCTTCGCAGAGGAAGCAGAAGGGTACTTGTTAGGCTTTGGATGGCCCCTGCCTCCAACAGAAGGCTGACCAAGCTGACTAAGCAGCAGCAGATCAATGGAATGACATAGGGAGTCATCCCGGACCGTCGCCACGGAACCATGGAATAGTCGCGGACCTGCCGATAGAGGTAGATCGAAGAGCAGCGCACTGTCCCTCAAGAAGGGAATGGCTTGTGTCCAGCACAGCATCCCTGCAAACTAATTCCAAGTTAGCCGTGTTACAGGCATGTGTGTGAGAAGATGCATGAGAGCCTTGGACAGCACACACAAAAAAAACCTGTTCGTCGTCAAACTTATCTGGGAGCAGCAAAGCAGAAACAACTTGACTGAAGAGAGAAAGCATTCCAGCATCTCTCCCGATAAGCCCAACACAGACTCCAGAGTCTCCACATGAAAAATGGCCGGCATGGGAGTTGGAGTCCTGATCCAAGACTGTCAAAGTCCGGCAGACTGACGGATTGACGAAATCGTGGGAACGATAATGCACCGGAGGCAAAAATGTGTCAACCCTGATGAAGAACAACATCTTCATAGCCTTGGAACTCAACTTAGAGTCCAAAGCTGTAAATGCTTCAACCATCTGTACCGACAGGCACAGTCGAAGGTGCCCAGAAGCAGGTTGCTCCACAGGCTGTAGGCACATGACTGATGATCGTGGCCGGGCTGACACTGTCGGCTGGTTTGACGGTTTGAGACCTGGAAGGAACCCAAACACAAAGTCAAGAGCTGCCCCCAAATCAGAAGAGTGTTGGCTCTCGACGTCAGGGATGACGGACTCATCCCATGAGTCAGAAGACACATAGCCCATCATGGGCAAACCAGCCGACGCCTCCCATGGTGTAGGCACACCAGGGGGATCAGAAAGTGGCCTGTTTCCAATCCCGAGAGGTGGCGCCACAGGGGGCGCCAAAAAACCACTCGTAGCCTAGCTGGAAGCAACAGGAAAAGGCTCTTGGACAGAACCTAAGTGAGCTAGGAGAGGGCCTCTCTAAGCTCACTGCTTGTGTCGGAACAGTACGACATGGGAACGAACCGACAAAGTGGCTTCACTCCTGACCCATTTAACCAGCGAAGGGTCATGATCCTCAAATACACCTGACGAGGGGTGACGGGCTGCAGCCAAAAACATCTGAAGGCACATGTGCATTGGGGTATCACATACCCCGAGGATCTACAGAGCGGAAACTCGGGAGAGTCGCCGCAGACCTCTGCGGGACAGAAGGGCCATGCTGCACAAAAAGCAAAACTGGCCATGGGACCAGAATGCGTGGACGGAAACACCATGGAGCTCATGATGACCCCACCATGAACATCCGAATCCAATGAGAAAAACTGAGGTACTCAATGGCTGAGAGACCACAGTAGAGGGTTCGGCTGGCAGCCCCTTCCAACTTCGCCAAGTTGAAGTCAAGGAAGGCTGTGGCCAATACCCTTCGTCTACACTACCAGACATCTCTGCAGGGATAAAACTGCTGTGCTCAACGGCGGAGTGGACACAACAGGGGGATTGGTCGGCAGCCACTTCTGACTTCGCTGAGCTGAATTCAGGTAAGGCTGAGGCCGATACCTCGCGTCTACACTACCAGACACCTCTGCAGACCCCTGCAGGGATAAAACTGCTGTGCTCAACGGCTGAGAAGACACAGCAGGGGGTTCGGTCGGCAGCCACTTCCGACTTCGCGGAGTTGAAGTCAGGGAAGGCTGAGGCCAATATCCCACAATCACACTACCGACCCCTGCAGGGATAAGCTGAGGCCGGCCAAAACGATGACCGATGACGTAGATGGAACAGCAATAGCAGCAGATATGACGGAAGCTGTGGAAACTGGCGGAAAAGGGGAGAGCAACCTAGCTCAGCCTCCAAAGGAGTCACGCTAGTGACAGCCTCAGATGTCGACTGGAGAGGGCGCATAGTCCAGGAACCAGGCATCTCTTCACCAGACATCCAACAGCTCCTGCAGTATCCACAACGGTAAAAAAAACCCTGCACATCCCCCACGGAGTGGGGTATAACTCTCACCAGGTGTGGTTATGTCGGGAGGCCCCGAAACAACAGCATTCCCCCCCCCCCCTCCCCCATGGGTGCAGCCACGAGAACGCACCAAAAGCGAGGGCAAAAGGCTTTGCCCTAAAGGAACCAAACTGGACACAACAGAGGTGAGAGCAGTAGAAGAAAAAGGTGAACTCAAGAGAGACAGAAAGTAGAACACCCCAACCACGAGAGAAAGGTGGCAGAAAAAAGAACCGTAGGAAACACAACAGAACCCAGACGGCTGACAGGGACCTAAAAAACAGAAATTCAGCCCTCAACAGAGTGAAGAAATCCTGTCCATACAGTCCCTCATTGACACCTAACTCCAATAATAATAATAAAATTTATCAACTGAAAAATTTTATGTCCGAGCCGCACGGAACGATTTCGAAAATCAAGCGCGACATCGGAAAATAAATATAAAATTGAATGAAAACGTGGTTGAAAATATTAACGAGAATATATAAAACACAGTCCACCTATTATACGATCTTCAGATCCATAATTCCAGTCACAGGAAACCATTATCGACGAGATGAAATATCACTGTTTCGTAATCCAAATGGCGACATGTCCTTCACATGCAGCAGACAAAAAAAGAATGGTTTAATGACTGCCTTGCACTCTGGCTAACGGAAGTCGTGGAATTGTACTAAGAGAAGAGCGTCCTCTACTGGATGTGCGCCGATGGCGCTCGACCCAGTTTTGACTTATTTTTTCGTGGTGTTTTTACACCACTTTTTCTTTCCCAAATCTCTTGGGAAAGATTAAAATAGAGAGTATTTTATCCGAGTTAGGGTCTTCCACTGTAGTGCAAGCCTGTAGTAAACAATTGTAAGGTAGGTTGATAAGAAAAATAAATAAATAAATAAATGTTACCAAACTAGGGCAAAACAGTGTGCCCAGAATAAATGAATTCAAAGGCCTGGTGATATGCTTCAGTGTGTTAAAAAAAAGATCATTCACAAGAATTAATTTAAGAGAAATGATTAAAACAACTGTGTACACAGTTGTTTTAATCATTTCTCTTAAATTAATTCTTGTGAATGATCTTTTAAACATTCCCCTCACACGTTACTTCTGTTGGATGATTTCACTCAATACAAGGCAAGGAAAGTGAAGATGTGTGTAAGCAGAATACCACAGCTAATATACATGTATATGGTTGATAGTTTGCTTTTGCTTCCCCATGTTACTGCCATGCAGTGGGAATGTTTTGCAAATTCAATACCAATGTTATCGTATTACAGTACAGGCATTGTGGAAAGGTCAAAATCCCTATTTGGGAAATATTTCCACACTTGCATTAACAGTGAATCTCTGAATAAAACAACTGAATAGCCATCAAATTTTTAAAGAATGAAGAAATGGGTATAACCTGGTGCTTCATTTATTGAATATTTGCTGATAACTACAGACTATTGATTGAGAAAAGTGCCATTAGGCAACATTGCCCATGTGTGGATTTTGTCCATTCCATGGCGGCTGTACTGTACTTGTAAGAAATTAAATTGTTACCTTATGAAAATGTGCAGGGCATACAGCCCTCTCAGATCCCCGGCTTTGCAGTGCCTGTCTAATGTAATGGCCATAGTTATTTATAAAAGATGTCATTCAAATTTCATTGTTTTCAATTTTCACTTCCAAAACATATAGCTTATAACCCCTCATTGGAATGAATTCATCTTTTGAGCTTGTTCCAATGAAAGGTCATAAGCTATGGTTTTGAAAATGAAAATTCTTTTTGTGATCCAAGAAATAAGTCTACTATTTGTGTTAGGTAGAATCATCTACTATTCAACCCAGGGATCTGATTTCAACAAACTTGAATCTGACCCCTATAGAGATGTTGTATACCAAATATCAGAAGATTCTAATTGATGATTCTGGAGAAGATTTTTAAAGAAATTTCCTCATAATGCATGAAGTTAAAATTTGGATTCCCATAGGAAGCCCAATATCAACCCAGGGACCAGATTTGAACAAACTTGAATCTGACCCTCGTTGAGATGCTTTATACCAAATATGAAAGGATTCTGACTGGTGGCTTTGAAGAAGATTTTTAAAGAAATTTCCTTACACTGCACTAAGTTAAAATTTGGTCCCCCTCAGGGAGCCCAAATATCAACCCAGGGACTAGGTTTGAACAAACTTGAATCTGACCCTCCTAGAGATATTGTATATCAAATATGAAAGCATTCTGACTTCAGGGTCTAAAGAAGATTTTTAAAAAAAATTTCCTCATATGGCACTAAGTTGATATTTGGGCTCCCTTAGGGAGCCTAAATATTTACCCAGGTAACTGATTTGAACAAACCTGAAACTGACCACCTCGAAATGTTGTGTACCAAATATGAAAGGATTCTGACTGGTGAATCTGAAGAAGAAGATTTTTAAAGAAATTCCCTCATATTGCACGAAGTTAAAATTCAGGCTCTTGAATCTGCCCCCCCCCCCCCCCCCCTACAGATGTTGTACACCAAACATGAAAGGATTCTGACTGGTGGATCTGAAGAAGAAGATTTTAAAGAAATTTCCTCAAATTGCACCAAGTTAAACTTTGGGCTCCAATAGAGAACCCAAATACTACCTCAGGGACCCGATTTGATCAAACTTAAATCTGACCCCCCTAGAGATGTTGTATACCAAATATGAAAGCATTCTGACAGGTGAATCTGAAGAAGAGTTTTAAAGAACATTCCTCATATTGCACTAAGTTAAACTTTGGGCTCCAATAGGGAGCCCCAATATTAACTCAGGAACCCAATTTGAAAAATCTTGAACCTGAACCACCCCCCCCCCCACCCCCACCCCCTCTCCTCCCCCTAGAGATGTTGTACATCAAATACTAAAAGATTTCAACTGGTGGATCTGAAGAAAAAGATTTTTAAAGAATATTCCACAAATTGCACTAAGTTAAATTCAGGATCAATTAGAGAGCCCAAATATTAACCCAGGGACTCATTTTGAACAAACTTGAATCTGAACCCCCTAGAGATTTTGTATACCAAATATGAAAGAATTCTAACTGGTGAATCTGATGAAGAAGATATTCAAAGAAATTTCCTCATATTGCACTAAGTTAAAATTCGGGCTCCAAAAGAGAGCCCAAATATTAACTCAGGGACCTAATCTGAACAAACTTGAATCTAACCCCACCCCCTATAGATGTTGTATATATATATATTGAGATTTTGTATACCAAATATGAAAAGATTTCAACTGGTGGACCTGAAGAAGAAGATTTTTAAAGAATATTCCACATATTGCACTTAGTTAAAATTCAGGCTCCAATAGAGAGCCCAAATCTTAACCCAGGGACTTGATTTGAACAAACTTGAATCTGACCTCTTCACCCCCACCCCCCCCCCCCCCCCCTCTGCCCCCACACATCCCCCAAGAGGTTGTATACCAAATATGATACAATTCTGACTATTGGTTCTGAACAAGATTTTTTTTTAATTTTGGAAACAAATTTATGGGTGCTATCAGAGTTTATGCACCTTGTGGTGCCCCCATGGGCGTGACAACTTTATTTGAACAAATTTGAATTGACATATGATAGGGAACATGCAAACCAGATTTGGTTCAATTTGGTCAAGTAGTTAGTGAGGAGAAGTCTATAATGTAAAGTTTACGCCGGGCGGACAACGACGGACGAATGGAAAGTGATTAGTAAAGCTCCCCTTGAGCTTTGCTCAGGTGAGCTAAAAAGGGGTGTCCCTTCTCTCAATGTGAAATTTTTTAAAATCATTCATCCAAAGTAGTGGCTAAATCAACCACCATTCAAAATTCAATTTTTATTTCCAAAATCTAGTTTATGAGACCTATTACCACAGAAACAAGTTTGTTGAGCTCATTCCAATTAGGAACCATAGGATGTATTTATAACAAAAATGAGATTGAACCAATTTTTTTTCAGTTATTGAGGCAAAATACTGAAATGTCATCTGCAAGCCATAAGAGTGAAAGGATTATATGGATGTCCGAAATTTTTAATTCCTTGACCCTTTTTTTGTGTGAACAATACACTGTAAATGACATTATGTAAAAAAATCGTACCAAACTGTAAATTTCTAATAATATAAGTTATGTCATTGGTGCTGAAAAAAGTTTGGTAAACCTCTCATTGCTATTTCACAAGGTTCATCTGACTAACCACATAAGTACCATAAGAATCATACCTGGAGTTTGACAGTCTTGAAAACCTGTGGAACCCGTTCTCTTTGTAGACAGGCCTGCACCACATGTCACACAGGATGTTCTCCCATAATCCACTTGATAATATCCCCGGGCACACTGTTGACATGGTTTGAAACCATTGTCTGAGTGTGTACCAGGATCACAAAGAACTGAAAGTAGTGTTTAAAATTTCATTATACCATAGAATCATAAGTTGATAAGAATAAAGACAGCAGCAGGAAAATAAATGTCTGCAAGTTTCCACTCAAGCATGAGTGTTTTTCACATGGGAAGATGGGAAAGAGATGGCAGTGCAAGCACATTCAAAAGAGAAAACAATAAAACAATGTCCAGCATTGTATTTCTGCATGAGGTACACATCAATATTTCTGTTATGAAAAAAGGAAAAATGTATTCACCATCTTCAATGATTTCAAAAACATGCTTCATAAATGCCCGGAACTCATTTATAAAGCTGCATTCAATCTGCATTTAAAGGACCAATTCTAAATTTAAAGTCCCACAATTTGGAAAAGAAATCCTACATCTAAAATACTAAAAGGCAAAACTAGGCATCAAGAGAAAATGCATAGCAATTTTGGACTGCATACTGACAATGGTTTCCAAGATATGCTGTGGAAATAAACTTCTAAATAGATCCAGCCAAAAATTTAAATCCCCAAAATTCTGAAAACTCCCAAATCTAAATACCAAAAAGGCCAACTGGAAAAAGATAAGTAAGCAGCAAACCTAGTTTCAACCCTTTACCCAACATAATGGCCAAAACTGGCCAGCACTACTTACAAAAATCACCATTCATTTTTTATTATTTTTACCTTTTTTGTTGAGCTTGTTACATTGAGGGCTCATAAGCTATGTATTTGATGCAAAACATGAAAAAAATTAGTTATTCAAGAATTTTGTTTGCAGATGTCATCTGCCTTTCATGTTAGGTAAATGGTTAAAATTTATATATATCATGGTTTCCAAGATAAGTTTAAAACAAACCCTTTGTAAATCAATATGAAAAAGCTGAAAATTAATCTCTCAAAATTCTGAGACAAAAGATAATCAAAAAACAGAAAAAAAGCACAATAAATTTGAAGTCTATATTGCTGTTGGTTTCCAGGATTTTTTTGTCTGGAGAAAAAAAAACAAAACAATGTACATTTGTCTGAAAAGTTCAAATATAAACTCCTAAAATGCTGAAAACAATAGAAATGAAAAATCAAAAATGTCAAAAGCCAGCCACAACTAGACATCAAACTTGAGGTTCGTGAACCTAAAATGCTCACCTAGCTCGCGTTGTCAGAAGAGATGAGTGTGTCCGTAAGTGATAGAGAACAAGAGCAATTTTTTGATTTGCCATAACACAACCAAAACTTTTTTTGCCCATTTGTTTCTGCTGGTCCTCGGAAAGCTTCTTGGGCAAAAACAAAGCTCTGTTCTGTGAAGTCTTAAAAAATTGTTCATACAAATTTTTTTTTAAAACTTCTGTGGTTCTCTCTACCCCCACCTCAAAAAAAGTTTTCTGGCATAAATCAAGTACTTATGACCCATTTATACTACATGATAAATTTGGTTCAAATCAGCCTATAGGTTCTGAAAATAGAAATTTTGGGTGGAGCCCAAAATGGGCATCCTCCCACAGGAAGACCAAATATTGACCTAGTGAGTGCCTTTGAAAAAAACTTGAATCTGCATCACTCATTACATGTATATTGCATACAAAACCGCACTTGTTAATACCAGGTCGTTTGTGTAGAAGAAACATCTTTCAGAGACTGTCCTTGATTAGCAATTATATTGTTCAGTCAGAAAATTTCTAAAACCTACATTTAATAAAATATTCAGATACAAATGCCATATCTTTTATTTCCAGAACTCTGTACTGCAGTTTAATATAGGAATTGAAAAAATCTGTTCGTTAATTCGTGAGATTTTTGATTTATTTTCATATTAAAATAAAATTTTCGCTGATATATGATTTGGATTCCCCCTCCCCCCCCCCCCTCCCCATGTATAACTGAAGGTCGGATTGTCTCCGTCGAAATGATCTTGTCTTCATTCATTCTCATAATGGTTCATCTGTATTTTTTAAATGAAATTATTGAATAGAACGAATATTTCAGTGAATAAAATGTGTTCTGGGTGTATGGTGTTTTTGAAACAACAATGTGACAGTATTGGCGATACATCCTGGCACTTCGCTGAGGAAATAGCTTTTCTGACACTGGATTATGGATTCTATACTGTGCCGAGTGCCCGAATATTTCAAAGTTAAACCCGGTGATTTCATTTTTATTGTAGCAAATGAATACCAGTTCCACTTCTTATTCCTGTTACTTAAACCAGCAGTAATATATTCAGGTTTTCCCAAATTCTCCGACGTCAAAGGATAGGCACGTTATAGCTGCACATCCTCCAAAGTATAGAGGTAATGAATTACTGCAAGTGACATCTGTAGGTGGATTTCCCACTCGTCAAAACAAGGTTCAATAACTGACTAAATTGCTCACAAAATTTCTTGTTAGCCCTTTACCCAACATCAACGCCCAAATTCGGCCAGCACTATACACAAAAATCGCCATTCAAATTTTATTATGTTTTAAATTTTTGTCCAAAAAACATAGCTTATGACCTCTCATTGGAACGAGCTCGATGATCTCGAGTCGTTCCAATGAGGGGTCATAAGCTATGTTTTGAGACAAAAGTTTGAAATTTTTAAATGTTATCCAAGAATTTATTTTGCAAGCATCGTCTGCTATCCGCATTGGGTAAAGGGTTAAGAGACAACCGAGAAGACGGGTGGCTCCCTGCAGTGGCAGTTCAAGAATTTCACATGGAAGGGGGTGTGGGGGGGGGAGGCGTTAATTATCCTCATAGTATCAGTATGATGCATGGCATCATCTGAGTTGGGTTGAGAGTAACGAGTTTGGTTGATTTTTTTCCCTTCCCTTCCCTTCCCCACCCCCACAAAAAATGGCAAGACTGGTGTTCTCAGCGATTTCGAGGTTGCTATGACCGTCTGCCCCAGTTACCATAAGATGTTGCGGTGTTCTCTACCATAAACTCAAGTAATGTATTCCTGGTATGGCGTCATTTCGTTTTCGTGGGGACACGCTTTATCGATCGGAAGGGTCCCCGAGTTGAATTTGGATGCCGTGTTTTAAAATAGCTCCGGAAAAAGGAATGCGCGGGTAGATCTGATCTGTTTCGACAACAATCCACTTCACCGAATTTCCGAGGTTGTAAATACCTGCCAGATTTGTCACAAAAATCGTGTTATAATTTGACATTTGGGTGGATTATGATGTTATTCCCCTGACAAAAGCAGGTAAATTCCCTTGATTTCAAAAATAAAAATGTATAAGCAATCTATAACTTTCCATGTCTGTTGAAAAACAGACTGAATACTGAGTTTGTTCGCTGGTCTCCAATGACTTCAGAATATTTCATGCAATGTAGATCCTATTGACGGAAAAGCCACACTGTTGCACGCGATCGGCGAAATTCTCATTTTTTGTGTCAAATTTATGACACAAAATAATGGGATTCACCGAATCGATTTTCATCTTTAGAGATTTTATTTAATATACAAAATTCCCAAACAAAATGTATCAGGTACAAAAAAAAGATTTAGTGAACAGAAATTAATATGTTAATTGGCAAATCTTTTCCCAATACAGTCCAATCGACACTGATTAGTGAGTTGACGTCTGACACTATGTAATTACACATAACACACTCAGTCACAATCGAACATGTCTGGAATGAGTTGCAGCTTGCAATTTCAGCCCCTCCAGTCCAGCCAAGAAGTGTCCAGGAGCTTGGTGCCATGCTGGTCCAAGAATGGAACAACATCCCACAAAGGACCACCAGGAACCTGACTGGGAGCATGAGAAGGCGTTGTCAAGCTGTAATTAACAGTAAAGGGTCTCATACTCAATATTGAACCCATACCAGTTTGCTCCGTCAACTTTCTGGCAAATTGAAAAATTTCCTCTTTTACCAATAATATCCATTTTCCATGGTTATCATATTCAAAAGCTAAAAAATAATGTCAAACACAAATAAAATCTTAATTTCTGTACTTAAATCATTAAAGATAAAATTAAATAAATTTTTTTTACATTTCTCATTACAATATTTCAACTTAAACGTAAAACAGGTAGTTGGATGTACTTGGTGATCAGCAAACTTTCAGTAGTATATTTCAAGTGTTGATAGATATGCTCAGTGGTATGTTTGTGTTAGTAATTAATGTTCACGTATGCGGCTATTATTGATGTCTGAATAGATTATTACTGTGCAGGCTTCCCTTTCCCTTTGTTTCTGTTTCTGCACCGTGTACGAACATACCCCCAAAACTACACCTGATGTGATGCATGTTTTTCACAGTCCTGAAAAGGTTAAGATGTAAATACAAGGTTTATTTGAATTCATTATTAATTTCAGGTATAACATCTGTAAATAAAAAATAAATTTGAATTTACATAAAAATAGTTAAGTTTTAGATTGCTGGCTGTCATTGTTTTAAAACTTGGACGAAAAGTGACAGGGACATCCAACCCACGCCTTCATTGCCATTGAACAGCTTATTAATATCCATAAGTTCAAAGTTCACAATGACAGTATCGATGGAAAAGTTGGCTTCAGGCTTTATCTGTTTTCAAGTGGGATAGAATAAATAAAACAAACACTCCCTATAATGATTTTGTGAGTTTGTTTTATTATCTACACGGGAAAGTTAAAAAATTTATTGTAATTTATATATTTTTTATACTTACCAATGACCCAGACTTAGCTGGTGCTAACTCTTAAATATCTAGGGCCAAACGCAAATTTTACCCCCCCCCCCCCCCCCCCCAAACCCCAAAATTTGCATCTAAAACCGAAAATTACATGTCCTATATGGTCCTCCATACTTTTACTCCACTGCACATGCGCAGTGTCAAGGAGGTCTCGAAATTGGCACAATTTTCATTCTTTTACAACCAGTGCCTGGTAAGCGTTATGTACTCAGTGGGGAGGTATGAGTTCCCAACTCATGGGAGGGCCATCCCCATCTGGGTCATTGGTAAGTATAAATAATATATAAATTTATACTATAAATTTTTTAACATTTTTATACTGTACCAATGACCCAGACTTAGCTGAATAGTAAAAAGGTTGAAGGGCCTTGGACGTAAAGGAAAGTCCAATAGACTCAATTACATATAACAGAACTATTCCGTGAAGGAGAAACTGAGAGATAGGCTTTACATGTATCTTTCTTATTTGTATCAAAAGAAAGACACAACACCCTTCTGTAATTGAGAGCAATAACATCAATGATCTCTATTAACATCCAGTATAATCCTTTATATTAATATTTTTAAAGGAAAGCCAATAAAAAAAGGAAGTCCAGCAAAATGAGACTCTATATACTCATTTAAAAGTGTTCGAGGATTGTATATTAACACCCGATTAATACGTGATATATACACATATCTCACACCGAGCAACACTTAAAAAATATTACATAGATGAGTAAACATTAGCTTTACTTTAAAACCATCCTGGTACCGACTCAGAATTACTGACTCCAAGGGAGGTATTCCCTTGCTTTACCCTATAAAGCAGGTGACCTAAGGGAACACCTGCCCCTCCCCCCCTTCCCCTAGCCCTGGATCAAATACTCCTGAGCGAAGAGGGCAGCAGGACCGAGTCACTGCCGGAACCGAAAGCCTACATTAGTGGACGACATTCTAAGTGAAAAATAACGGACCTAAACAATGCATATCTGCAGAAATGGACTCAATATTTCTCAGATACAAATTCGAGAAAGTGGAGGGCTAAGCACAAAATGCAGCCCTCACTAGATCTGTAACAGCAACAATATTAGCATAAGCCCATGATGTAGAAGAGCTCTTACTTCATGAGCTTAAAACTAAAGCAGATTACTGATTGAAGATATTTTCACAAGCAGTACTGATAGTAAATTGAATCCATCTGACCTATTACGTCCAAGGCCCTTCAACCTTTTTACTATTCAGCTAAGTCTGGGTCATTGGTACAGTCTGGGTCAATGGACCGAAATGTGGAGGAAGCTTCCACGGCATGTCCCACAACAAACGTCTGAGTAGATTAAACCATGGTCTTTGTGGAGATAGAAATGCCACCAACAGAATGTTGCAATGAGATATATAACTTAAGCAATATATGCTGAATCAACGGCACTGGAAGATACGTATATCCTATTATTCCGTCTCACGAGATCGATAGAGTGTCTACTGCAAACACTCGAAGATCCAAATATTGTGACACATACTTTGCAACTGAGTGTTGAGATGCGTCACGAAAAAGCCGATCATATGCCGCTCTCCTTGGTAGCAAATCTGATTGAAAACTCATTTGTTGAAAGTCCATTCTGGCGTCAACAAGTGGCCCCTCCATGAAGGGAGTCCGCTAATACATTCAGACGACCCGGAATATGACGGACCGATAGGAGAACTTGATGTTCTAGTACAAACAGAAAGACTCCTTCCATTACCATGAAAAACAGAATGGAATGATGGTCTCCCTAGTTCCGAAAATACGCTAATGCCGTCTAATTGTCGGACAGAATTAGCACATGAGCATAAAGAATAACGTTATCCAACAATGTAGCGCAAGCCAAAATGACATCATTCTTGATGTTAACGTGCTTACTTAGGAACTACGGATCCCAAAGATGCTGGCCCTTCAAATCCGTTGGGCTCAATGATACGACGCAACCTGTTTGACTGGCATCCGTCAAGACTGTAAAACTCGGATCCGGCAATTGCAGTGGAACTCTCTGAGTTAACCACTGAAAACCTGCCCAAGCCTGAATCTCTTATTCACTTGATTGACAAGAAGATGTCCGTATCGAGTGAAAAAATCTTCACCCTCCAATTCTGGATCAGAAGAAATTGGAGAGGACAAGTGCGTAACCGCCCCATCGGAATAAAATCGCGGCAGCTCCGCACAAATGTATTAGTATCATGAGATCTCTCGCTGAGACTTTGTCTGAGCGAAGACAATAGTGAGCTTAACAACAGATTAATTTCGCTCTGGGTAACGGCAGATGAACGAAAATGTTGTGCGTTTCGAAGCTCATCCCCCAGTGGGTGAATGACTTGGATGATACCAGAACCGACTTCTCCTCATTTACTTATGAAGCTGAGACATCGGAGCATTAGAAGCAGATTCTGCACATCGTTCTGAAGCGTTAACTCATTGCCGTACCTCTAAAGAATGTCGTCCAGGTAGGCCGATGTTATCGCAGACGACTGAGCTCGGAAATGAGTCATTACCGAGTTCGTTATTCGAGTGAAAGCCCAGGGGGCTAGATTCAGACCGAAGCACATTGCTCGGAACTGATACACAACTCCTATGATGAGGAAGCGAAGATACTTTCTGAACGCCTGATGAACCCTGACGTGAAAGTACGCATCTTGAGATCTATGCATGTAGCATAGTCGTACACCCGGAAACTCGCTCTGACCGATCGGATGGACTCCATATATAAACTTGGAGACATGATGGGCTTGTTATCCAGCTCAGAATAATGAGTGAACGGAACGAGCCATCTGGTTTTCGGTACCAGAAAAGGATGGTTGTAGAAACCTGGAAATTCCTACAATCTCTATCGCGATCATTCCAGAAGAGACTGTACTTCTGATGGAAGTGAGCCTCTTTCCTGCTGACTTGACAGAAACTGAATGAATCTTGGACTCCGAGTTAACGGATGATTTCATTTGAAGGACAATTAGTCCTTCCGAAATCACCCCTTGAATCTAAGGGACGTCCGTAATCTATTCCCAATTAATTTTAATTGAGAAACTCGACAGTCTTCCGTTCACTAATACACGATAGAGGTTAATACCATTACCTCCTGGTCCTGCGAGGCTTGCGAAAGGAGAAGCCATGTCCTCCACGACCCGCACCTCGCCTCATCGACCTAGGGGCATCTGACCGGATGTCTCGGCCAGAATTACGGCCCCTACCTGAGTCGCTACCCTGATGGTCTCTAGAGTAAGTCCTAGAGGACGTATTGGAACCTCTATAGGAACTTCCTTCGGACGTATTCGTCCCAGAACTGCCTGTCCTACTCTTCTCTGCTGAATCCGACTATATGGAAGCGGATTTGAATAGCAGAGAGTCTGAAGCTTTCTTAGTTATCTGATCATAGACTACGGAAAGCTTGCCGTCGAAGAAAATTCTCCGGAGACCGGAGCGACTCTGAGAGAGTTTTTCACCTTACTATCCACACGCGTGGATGTAGCCAAGGCCGTGTCACGTCTAACCAACTCCAAATTGCCACTAAAAGGACGGAGTTTTACGTGAGGCCCTTGAAAGAACTCTTAAGGAGGTTGTACATCCTAGAATTCTTTTTCCTTGAGACGTTATGATAACGTTCTGGTAAGGTGATCTGCATACGATGATGTGTCTAAGCTGATCCTGCTAGACAATATTGTTGTTTCCAACATCGTGGTTGGGATTGACATAGACGACAGTATAAACAATACTAGGTCCTGACCTGGTCGTCTGGATGCAGAGAACTCTCAGAATGCTCTGTCCAGCCGTTTCAAAATATTCCTTGAATTGATGAAAGGCAGATGTAGAGCATTTGCCAAAAAGAAACCTGACCTGCCCATTTAGGTAGCAAGTTATATAAATATAGCGTCATTCAACAAATCAAATGTCCGTGAGACATATCTGGACTATATTGGAAACTGAGGGATGATGTCGCTAAACCGATTAAGAATTCTGTGTCCAGTGGCGCTATCAGTCACTTATCCGGCAATGCAGCATTTTGGTCCGGTGGAACAACGTCAGATGATAATGCCTGATGAACTCTACGGCAATTATGTTGTTCCGAAAGGGAAAATACAACTTATCAGTATCCCTTTCGCCATCCTGTCAGACCACTTGTAATTCTTGGTCGTCCGTGCCTGAACCTGCAGCGGAACGTACCAACCCAGCTTCATCTGAATATTCCTGATCCGACAGAGTTACTGTCGGTTGCTGGGATGCTGTGATAATTTGTGCTATCTGCGATAGCATGTCCGTAACAGGAGCCTGTGGAGCTGCAGTCTTACAGGTATTAGCCGCTGGAAGCTCCTTGGACGTTAATTCCTGCATACTTCTTATATGCGAACGTCAGGAGTATGAAGGCCTCGTATCCTTGACTACCAGATGGCATGACCTGATCGCCATAGAATCCCTGGTCGGCGATGTTGGTTGAATATCACTGGTCACGTAGCCAAGGTGCGGTCGCGTGTGCTGCCGTGAGGATGAGGAAGCCGCAAAAGCAGTCTCTGGACTGTCTATATAATGGAGCGTCCTGAGTGGTGGACGTATGCTCCGACTGAGGAACGTTTTGTACCACAACATCTGGGTCCAGATGTTGTAGTACGAGAGAGGGACCTCTCTCGCTCGCAGCCCGGATGGACCTGGACGAGCTAGGAACCGGACTAATAGGCTTCCTCCGTACCATCCTCGTATCCGTCGTCACTTGGTGTGCACATATTTTATAGTGCTCGCATCACCCAAATCTCCTTCCTGGACCGCAACGGAAAACCCGGGTGCTGAGCCATTCGGTGAATGGTCGGACACCGGGCGAGCTAGCGGATGCCAATGCCGTCGATCCTACTTGGGACCTCTTAGGAAATTGACGTATCTGCATGAGCACTTTTATCGCTAGCTCTTCATTTGACTGTGACGTCGGAAGCACACTTTATGAAGACATCACGGTAACATCATCTTGTTTATGTTACTCAATGAGACCTGTTGAGCCGCAGTCCTACGTAACTATCCGCTTGAAGCTCCAGGGATGTTCATTCCTGCATTTATATAATATTCGAATGTCCCAACTGGAAAGGCCTCGTGTCCTTGGCTAGCAGATGGAGTGACCTGGTCTACTTGTAGTCCGTGGTCGGCGAAGCAGGAGCACCAGGGACGATCAATCCTGCATTAAAAATATGCAAACGTTCCCTGGGAATCTGTGGTCACGTAGCCAAGGTGTGGTCATGTGTGTGTCGTGAGGATGAGGAAGCCAGTATAACAGCCGTGATGGACTGTGTATGCAACGGAGCGTCCCGAGCAGGAGGAGTGGACGTATGCGAACAAACATACAACATCGCGGTGCAGATGTTGATGCAACAGAGAGGGGGCCTCTCTCGCTCGTGGTCGGGTGACCTGGCCGAGCTTGCTACCAGACTGACAGGCTTCCTACGTACTATCCTCGGATCCGTCGTTGCTGGGTGTGCACATCTGATGTTTTACCGTGCTCGCATCACCCAATCTGCTTCCCTGGACCGCGACGAATCAACCCGGGTGCTGAGCCATTCGGGGAATGGTCGCGACACTGGGCGCACTAGCAGGCGACAATGCCTTCGATGGAACCAGCGAACTCCCAGCAATTGTCGTAATACCTTGAGCACTTCCCGCTAGCCCTACTATTGCAACGACGGAGACACACTTGTTGAAGACATCACATAAACATCACTCTGAATTCTGAAAAAGAAAATGACTATATAGAGTGACCCTGCAGAGAGGGGACCGTAATGGCCCCTCACCACTAACAAAATACCGTGACACACGTCTCCAACGTTGTCATACCAATTAACACACACAGAGCAAGAATTAGTGCGAATACATTGACTATAAGAGACACAATGAAAATTAGAGGAAGATATCCTCGCATTACAATTTGAACAATATTTTTTCAACATGAAAAAATATACACCGTCATTACTCGCACTAACCCTTGAAGCAAAAAATACATAATATATTATAATCCATTATAACATTTCAAAAGAAAATAATTTCCAAAAAAAAAAATTTTGGACAAAATTTTCAGAAGAGCCCAAGTTCCCAATGGGAACAATGAGCCCAAATGGATCCCCAAAAAGCCTAAGTGTGGACAAAAATTTTAAATTATTTCAAAAAATTAATGTAACACTTACGGACAATATTAATGTATTTTACTATGAACTGAACTAAGCAGAGGACAAGTAATAATGATAAGAAGTAACCGTTGTCAACATAGACAAAAAGTGTAAACAAACCGGAAACATGACTCCAGGCACTGATAAACCTGGCCTGAAATCAGTTACCAATTTATACTCTATCTGATGCAAAACGGAGACTTCCAGAGAAGAAACTGCAAAACATCAGATGGTAGATGCAGACCAAAACGCCTAACCACCCAAGGGTGAGGACGTAAACATGGGGAAAACAACAGAAAATAATTCTGTTTCCAAGCCAAAACTCCCAAGAAATTTGAGTAATAAACATTACAAAAAATCAGCCAAAAGCATGGGAGAATAGCTAGGGGGGAATAAAGGAAAGGGAGAGAGGAAACACTGATTAAACAATGGAACATTCATAGCAAGAATGACCACAACAAGGTCATGCCTTGAAAATAGGTAACATGAATAATTTCGCAAAATAATTATAAGTTACAGCCCTGAACATTTGTGTCCACTGTTTTTTCCTCTCCTCCTTCTATTTCCTCCTTATATCCACCATTTCTCTCATAATTATGCGTCTGGCATCCTTAAAACTGAGATTTACAAGCACAAATAACAGTGAAGTGTATTTGTATTGAGTGTCAAACAAAGAATGAAAATTGCGCCAATTTCGAGACCTCCTTGACACTGCACATGTGCAGTGGAGTAAAAGTATGGAGGACCATATAGGACATGTAATTTTCGGTTTTAGATGCAAATTTTGGGGATTGGGGGGTAAAATTTGCATTTGGCCCTAGATATTTAAGAGTTAGCACGAGCTGAGTCTGGGTCATTGGTACAGTATAAAAATATGTGAAATTACATAAACAAATGTGTTGAAGTATTCATTCCCTGAATTCAATGCACTCTCAAAATATTCAACTTTCAGTTTCAAATTGCTGGAGCTGGTACACTTATTTGTAACTTACGCAGCTCAAGTATGCTACAAACTGTCTTTTCATTGGTGAAATGAAGATTGGTTGACATACAATTCATAACAGGAGTTGACAGACTGGGAGGAGTTTCAAGTAGTATTCATCAGTTTTCTATGATTGACATTTGGGGAATGACAGTCATGACAGAATACAGTGACTGATTTTCTCCCCAATAATATATTGACTTCAACTTCGATAATTTGATACAATACCGTTTCTTGGGATATACTGGTACTTTTAAAACAATACCTGTATTCACCATTCTCAATATTGGTAATTACCAGTTTACCAGTATACCATGCAGCCCTAAAGCAACATCAGAGAGACCAAATATTGACCAACCAACTTGCCATGAACAAATTTTAATCTCCACTACCAAAGGAAGTTTCTTAACCAAATATCAAAGCATTGTCTCTGGTAGTTCATGAGAAGAAGATTTTTAAATATTTTGAGGCTTTTTGGGCATTAACCCCAGCTCCAAGGGGAGTAACAACTTTTGGGGAAAAAAACTCAGAAGAGTATACTCCACCAAGATGCTTTTTACCAAACTAGTTTAGATTTGGCCCAAAGGTTCTGAAGAAGAATACATAGTTGATGGTGTGCAAGACAGATGATGACTCAGCATTTTCCCATTGCCAACAGTGTTAAAATGCTCATCCCCATGTAGAACCCGATGACAAAACTGACAATAAACTTTTTGGTCCATCTTATTCCACTGGTCCTAAGGAAGCTGTACACCAAAAAACAATATTCTGGTCCATGCAGTTTTGTAAATATTGGCATCTGAATTTTTTTTTCTATTTTTAGTTCCTGCGATTCCCATGTTTACTGTTTAGGCATAAATCAAGTACTTATGACTCAATTATACTACATGCCAAATTTGGTTCAAATGAGCAAATGAAAAATGCAAAGACAGTAGATAGATACATGTAATTTGAATGTGTAAACTGCAAAAAAAAGAAACTATGAAACTATCAGATGAATGGGAGGTTACATATCCTCATTGCATACTAGTACTAGTCATATGAATAAAAAAAACTAAGGGTGCATTTAAGCCTGCACATGTGCTTTCAGAACTTTTGTTCTTGTGCAATGTCTTTGCACCCAGGGTGTCAACATTGTTTTGGACAAAACACCTGAAGCAACTTCCCATTTCTAGCTGTTAAAAGTTGTATTTTTCTCTCTTCAAATTCACCTCTTACTGAAATAATCTTATTTATTTAGCATGTTCCAAAGAGAGTGAAAGGGATTGTATTGACAAAAATTACGTTTTCAAATAATTTTCGAAATCAATGTTTAACCCTTTACCCAACGAATCGCCCGCGAAATATGCAAATTCAGCAGCTTAAAAAATATTGTTTTCAAAAAATTTCAACAAAACCATATCATGTGACCCCTCTTTGGAACGAGCTCATTCCAAAGAGGGGTCACATGATATGGTTTTGTTGAAATTTTTTGAAACAATTTAAAAAACAATATTTAAAACAATAAATTTTGAAATCGTCTGCATTGGGTAAAGGGTTAAAAGCTTTTGTAAAACTTGTGAATTTCAAAGAATTGTATGAGCATATTCAAATGAGAAGACTTGAGTTCTACTTGGGAAAGGATAAAAATGAATAATCAAGAAAAATGTGGGCTGTTGTGTTGTTTGATAATGGAAAATATAAAAATCATGAATATTTCAGTTCATTTGTTTCTTACCTGAGCATTCAGATTTATTTTTAGCACCAGTAATTCCAGATCCTCTTACACTTCTTGGACATCTTTTGCAAGAAAGTTTTCCCTCCTCATCCTGGTATGTGCCACTTTTGCAGGGCATGCAAAATTTTGTTTTCTCATCATAATATGTCCCAATACTACAGAAAACTGAAAACATGTTAAATGAAAGTGTCAATGACACTGTAGCTCAACTTGACAAACTTGAACTTGGTAAGTTATAAATGAAATGGAAAAATTGAAGATCATTGGTACCAATGTTATTTGGTGAAATTTCAACATAACAGCATTGTGTGTGCACAATGTCAAGTTTAAATATAAACTGTAAAACTGGCTGAAGGAAGACTGTTGATACACAAATGCAGTAAGTTCAGAGGTTATTGTAAATGGCAACTTTTTTCACAAAAATGAATGCTAATCAATAGCTCTTATCTAAAGGTCTCGCCTAATGAGCACACCAAATTCATAAACAATCCTATGACAAATGTGGCCTGTTGGCCATATCAAAAAAGAATGTTGATGCACAAATGCAATAAATTCCAATATTGTTGCTAAGAGCAACAGTTTTTGATGGAAATGAAAAGAAAATCGATAGCTCCTATCTTTGTCACCCTGCATAAGCATACAAAGTTTCGAAACAACCTGATAATGAATGCACCCTCTGAGGCATGCCAAAGGAAGATGTTAATGCACCAAGTTTGAAGGTCATTGCTTGTGGCAATGTTTTTTTCTTTCTTTTTTATGGAAATTCATAAATATACCCTGCAGAGAGTGCAAAAGGGATAAGTTGCTGCACAAATGCATTAAGTTCACAGGCTGGTGATAACGACAATAATTCTTTATGGAAATGAAAAATGAAAGTGTCATTGACACTGTAGCTCAACTTGACAAACTTGAACTTGGTAAGTTATAAATGAAATGACAAAATTGAAGATCATTGGTACCAATGTTATTTGGTGAAAATTCAACATAACAGCATTGTGTGTGCACAATGTCAGAGTAATCCATGCATTTGTAAATGTAAACTTTAAGACTGGCAAAAAGGAAGAATGTTGATACACAAATGCAGTATGTTCAGAGGTTATTGTAAATGTTCCCTTTTGTCAAAGAAATGGATGCTAATCAATAGCTCTTATCTAAAGGTCTTGCCTAATGAGCACACTAAGTTCAAAAACAATCCTATGATAAATGTGGCCTGTAGGCCCTGTCAAAGAAGAATGTTGATACACAAATGCAATAAATTCAAAGATTGTTGCTAACAGCAACAGTTTTTGATGGAAATGAAAAGAAAATCAATAGCTCCTATCTTTGTCACCCTGCATAAGCATACAAAGTTTCAAAACAACCTGATAATGAATGTGCCCTCTGAGGCATGCCAATGGAAGATGTTAATGCACTAATGCGCTAAGTTTGAAGGTCATTGCTTGTGGCAATGCTTTTTGGGGTTTTTTTTATGGAAATTCATAAATATACCCTGCAGAGAGTGCAAAAGGGATAAATTGATGCACAAATGCAGTAAGTTCAAATAATTTTTTATGGAAATGAAAAAAAGCAATAGCCCACATCTACAGGTCACCCCGAACACACATACCAAGTTTCAAAGTGATCCGATCATAAATGTGCCCTGAAGGGTGTGTTAAAGGGAAATATTGAGGTCTGACTAAACTAAGTTCAAAGGTAAGTGGCAACATTTTTTGACAAAAATGGAAGAAAATCGACAACTCCCATATAGATGTCGCCCCACACAAGCACACCAAGTTTGCAAGCGATCCAATCATAAATGTGCCCTGCTGGGTGTGTCAAAGGGAAATATTGATGCTTAACTGCACTAAGCTTTTACTAAGTTCATCAAAGGTCATTGCCAATGGCAATTATTTTTTACGGAAATGGAAGAAAATCGATTGCTCCCATCTAGAGGTAACCTCAAACAAACATACCAAGTTTCAAACCGATCTGATCATAAATGTGCCCTGTAGGGTGTGCCAAAGGGAAATATTGAGGTCTGACTAAACTAAGTTCTAAGAACATTGCCAGCAGCAACATTTTTAGATGGAAACTGAAGAAAATCGATGGCTCGCATCTAGAGGTCACCCCAAACAAGCATACCAAGTTTCAAAGCGATCTGATCATAAATACGACCTGTGAGGTGTGCCAAAGGAAATTGTGGACGTACGTATGATTGCCCGGATGTACGAACGTATGCCGATGGACGAGAAGTGATGGCAAAAGCTCAGCTTGACTTTGAGCTGAAAAAATCTACAAGAATTGTGAAAAATATTACAAAGTTTAACACTTCCAATCAGTGTTTCATACCTTTTTTTGAATAATAAAGTTTTAGAACCATTTTTGGCACCTTCTGTATAAAATGATTTTCGATTACTTAGATAAAGGTAAATTATTATGTCAGTCAAACCTGATTGTGTAATTCAACAACAGCACACTATTCAAGCAATTATACAATATGTAGAAAGCTTTGCTTGCATACCTGCACATGAGAAGGTATGATGTGGTGTGCAAGTGGAACAAGAAATTCAAGAAATACACTTCGCAAGAGAAAGAAATATTGATGTCCCTTTCAACTGTTTTCAGGCAAAAGCAAAAACTCTTGTGCATTAGTAATACTCACTACATCTTCCTGCCACTAATACAGTTCCTGGACCACACGACATTAATACTTTTTTGTCTGGTTTAAATGATTTCTTGGCAACTTCAACTTTGTTGTCTTCATATCTGCAAAACAAATCTCACTTAGTCTACCTTTGCAAAAATCAGCTTAAAAGAACATATGTTCATAAGTATCGATGTTCTGACTGAAACAGAGTTTTCAACCATGTTGACATCACTATTCAATATGATACAGTATGTTGGTGAACTGGAAAACCTTTTGGACAGTTGAGATCAGTGGTTTGGATAGCGGCCTGTCCACCTGTGTTTTAGATGGGCAGATTTTATCCTTTGTCCTGAATGGGCAGATGTTGGTACAAACATGGATTGTAAGGTTGTTATTTTTCAAGTTTGATATGCATCACTGGATGACATTGTGGCAACACTACTATAACAGACCATATAGAATTATATCATTTGAATATTAACTCCTTATGTAATGATGTGCAATAAATGCAAGTATGTGTGGAACTTAACTTTCTAAAATATGTGAAAACAACAAAAATAACTAAACAACACAATTATGTTAAGGAATTAGACAGCAGGGCAACCTCTAGTGCTGGCTATTTTATGTTTCGTGTGCAAGACTTTCTTATTACTGAATGCTATGTCACCTGTTCTGAGGTCAGAGTTAGAATAGTCTTCAAGGGTTAACTGAGAGTAAGTTATTTGCTGAAGTGATGTCTTTTTGTACCTCATCTGAAACAAACCAAAAAATTCATCCAAACCCCCGCCCCCCCCCCCCCCCCCCCCCCCCCCCCCCCCCACTTGCAATATTTTTCTTCTTTTATTTTGGGCCAATTTTTGTAACAGCTTCCTCCCACCCCTCAAACCTTCAGACCACCCAACACACTCTGGTCAATGTTAAGTCAACAAGTCAAGCCCAATCAATCTGCTCCATTGAGCTAAAAATATTCCAACATTTTGAGCTACAATTTACACTGAAACATAACTCTATTCAAAAGTCACCAGGTGTCTATGTCTAACAAAAATTCCATGTGATTCAACAAGTATATTGATTATAAAAGGGATAAACCACCATTAAAATGACTGTGAATGTCATTCTATGAAATAAATGTATGTCTGAGCTGGTCTGAGTGATAAAAAAAATTAGTCCCATGTTTTGAAAGCTTTCTGTTCACAGTCACAGAGTGATGTTTTTATGTCACCTATTGAGGCTAATCCTGTGCCATTCATTCACAGCAGAGTGAACACCGTCATTTCAGGTCCTCATACTTAATTTGGCATGTGCAAGTATGATGCATCAGGGCCCATTCACACTTGCCATGGGGAGGCTACCATTGATTTAGCCAACCTTTAATTCAGGACTGACAGCACTGTTGCACATTACCCACATTGCAAAGCATGCTGCATAAATAAGCCTTATTTCAGCCATCACCAAATTTGTTTCAAATTGAAGCTTAGTACTGCACAGTTATATACAGTGTATAACTGAGATGAGCCAGTTGAATGGGAAACCATGTACCCATGGTAACTGAATTTGAAGCTCATTTCATGGTAATCTTCCAGTATCCAACTGCAGGATCCTTAACTGTTTATCTGGAAGCTTCCTTCCTATCCAGGTCTATCGTTAACGATACTGAAGATACAGCATTATGTGCTGGAGAGGAATCAGTATTTAAAGTTTGAACAGAAGATAGTATCCTGTATCTGTATGATATTAACTGTTACTCTCCCACCATATTACACCAAAAACATTGGTAACCTCCATTTGTTAGTTATTTGTTTTGTTAACAGTTTGTTATCAGTCCATCAATAATATGAATCTAAATCTCTGAGCAAATTGTTTTGTTTATAATGATACATCTGAACCATGTCTGAATCTACTTTGAGAAGGTTCAAGCTAATTAGTAAATCTGGTGCTTACTTAAAATTCAGTATCACTGAGGTTGGCCTGAGATGGTATTGTGGTGTTTTTTGATTAATTACAGATCACAGAAGTAATTTATAAGCATTCTGTTTTATTGAGAATATTACAAAACCTCTAAGGATAAAAATTGCACACAACCCTGATTCTTCATGCCTTGAACAACCCAACCCTTCCTTAGTACATAAGTTTTATGCATCAGCCCAACCACCCCCACCACCTCTTCAAAGATAGAGTTTCCCTGCCTCAAACATGGCTTCAGTGAGGAGACCTCCAGATTAAACTTAGTCTATTCATGAACAAGATCTTTCTCTGACATTTTTGGGGGGACAAACATCCCGTAATGCTGTGGTTGATGATTTTACAGCACGCACTGTGGGAATAGAGTCAGCAGTGAGGCTCTAGGGGTCATGAACTTCAAAATGTTGAAAAATCAGTAAATCACTCCTTGAATGTAAGATTGATGCATTAAAAAATAGTGTCAAGTTAATGAAGACAGGGCCTAATCAAGGAGTTTGATGTATGAATAACAAGCAGAAGTGGAACACTATCTAACTTCCATTGTGTGAATAGGTGTTTTCTGAAAAAGTCTTCCAATGTGAAACCACATTTTACTGTTTTAATTGAGATCCATACAACTTTGATAACAGAATAAATTACAAGAGTAAACAAGTTGCAAAGACCAATACCATTTTCAAATATGAAAAGGTTGTTAATCAATCTAAAAAGAGGCTAGATTATGCCCTGCAATAGAGTCCTGAGGCATCTTGATCATTGCACTATTCTCTGGGTGACCAACTTGTGAGGTTTCCACTTTGAAATGTTTGGTGGGTATGCACACCCCCATCACCTCTCTCCTATAATCTGCAAATTCGGAGTCCAGTGGCTAGAACATTTCTAATCTTTCTTATTCTTTTTCACAGAATATAACTTATTGGTTGGAAGAAATGCCATTCCATGGGCCAGTAGTATTCTACTCTCTGGTACTCGATAAAAACAGCAGTATCGCTACTAAGCATGAGCATATTTACTGAATGGTTGTCTGGCACAAGGTCAATTTTCATATTGCAGGTTGCAACATCACTTCACTTTCTTTGACATTAAGATACCCTTTCACACAAAAGTATACAATATTGACTTACTTGACAAAGAACTTTTCTTTATTCACTGATTTTCTCAACTTTTTAATTGTTTTCTTCAGTCTTTTTTCTGTTTTATGTCTTAAACATTCAACATTACATTTCCCTGTACAGAAAAATTAAAATATAACATTTCTCATACAGTATTGTAATATGAAAACATTTGTGTATTGTTAGTCTAAAGATTTGTATTAAACTTCTAATGAACCAAACTGCTTGTTTTTTAAAAACACCAAGCCTTTCAAAAGAAAGATGCAGGTAAAGTGGGTGGAGAAATTATGTCACAATTCATCAGGAAATGACAGCACCTTATAAAAAGATTTTGTTCTCTCAAACTGTCTTTTTCTTGGATAAGTCAATGAATGAGTGAAAGTTCTATGGAAATATATAGTCCTGTGATTGTAAATGCAGACAGAGAAATTTTGAACACATTAAACTGATTTTCAATTGTGGGATTTCATAACGTAAAAAGCACAACTAGATGGTGTCACTTGTGTGCAAAGCACACTATAGTGTATCCCCGCATTTGCATCCTTGACTTTGTATGAATGCTTGATACAAAGATGAAATGTATTATATGACGCACTAAAATCATATTGAGTGGCACAGGTGACACAGCTTCGTGAGCACCTACAGACTCCACTGCAACATTTGAGCAAGGTTTTAGCGTTACGAATTACATACATGTATGGGAGCCTTTCGCCAGAAACAGTCTAAGAAAACAAGAAAGTGGCAACGGTGGCACAGCCACGTGGCACCCCAAAAATCTGAAACCTTTGTGCACATCTACAGACCCTACTGCAACATTTGAGCATAGTTTTAGCATTTCAAATTACATTCTCTGGGAGCTTTTCGCCGGAAATGATCTAAGAAAACATGAAAGAAAAACGGTGGCACCGCCACGTGGCATCTGAAAAATCTGAAACCTTTGTATGCATCTACAGACCTTACTGCAACATTTGAGCATGCGTTTAGCATTTCCAATTACATACCCTAGGAGCCTTTCACCGGAAACGGTCTAAGAAAACACAAAAGTGGCAACGGTGACACAGCCACGTAGCACCCAAACAACCCAAAACCTTCCTGTGCATTTACAGACTCTACTGCAACATCTCAGCATGGTTTTAGCATTTCGAATTACATACTCTAGGAGCCTTTCGCCGGAAACGGTCTAAGAAAATACGAAAGTGGCAATGGTGGCACAGCCATGTGGCACCTGAAAAATCCGAAATCTTTGTGCACATCTACAGACCCTACTGCAACATTTGAGCATGGTTTTACCATTTCGAAATACATACTGTAGGAGCCTTTCGCCGGAAATGGTCTAAGAGAACATGGAAGAGGCAACGGTGGCACAGCCACGTGGCACGCCAAAAATCCCAAACCTTCGTGTACATCTACAGACCCTACTGCAACATTTGAGCATGGTTTTAGAATTTCGAATTACATACCCTAGGAGCCTTTCGCCGGAAACGGTCTAAGAAAACGTGAAAGTGGCAACAGCACAGCCACTAGGCAGCTGAAAAATCTGAAACCTTCATGCGCATCTACAGACCCCACTGAAACATTTGAGCATGGTTTTAGCGTTTCGAATTACATACCCTAGGAGCCTTTCACTGGAAAGGGTCTCAGAAAACACGAAAGTGGCAACGGTGGCACAGCTGAAAAATCTTAAACCTTCGTGCGCATCTACAGACCCCACTGCAACATTTGAGCATGGTTTTAGCATTTCGAATTACATACACCAGGAGCCTTTCGCTGGAAACGGTCTAAGAAAACACTAAAGTGGCAACAGTGGTACAGCCACATGGCACCCAAAAAATTCGAACCTTCCTGCAATCCACAGACCCTACTGCAACATCTGAGCATGCTTTTAGCATTTCGAATTACATACTCTAGGAGCCTTTCGTCAGAAACTGTCTAAGAAAACATGAAAGTGGCAACAGTGGCACAGCCATGTGGCACCTGAAAAATCCAAAACCTTCGTGCGCATCTACAGACCCTACTGCAACATTTGAGCATGGATTTAGCATTTCAAATTACATACCCTAGGAGCCTTTCTCTGGAAACGGTCTAAGAAAACACGAAAGTGGCAACGGTGGCACAGCCACGTGGCAGCTGAAAAATCCAAAACCTTTGTGCGCATCTACAGACCCCACTGCAACATTTGAGCATGGTTTTAGCATTTCGAATTACATACCCTAGGAGCCCTTCAGCAGAAACGGTCTCAGAAAACACAAAAGTGGCAACGGTGGCACAGCCACGTGGCACCTGAAAAATCCGAAACCTTCGTGTGCTTCTACAGACCCCACTGAAACATTTGAGCATGGTTTTAGCATTTCGAATTACATACCCTAGGAGCCTTTTGCTGGAAACGATCTAAGAAAACATAAAAGTGGCAACGGTGGTACAGCCACGTGGCACCTGAAAAATCCGAAACATTCGTGCGCATCTACAGACCCTACTGCAACATTTGAGCATGGTTTCAGCATTTCGAATTACATACCCTAGGAGCCTTTCGCCACAAACGGTCTAAGAAAACACAAAAGTGGCAACGGTGGCACAGCCACGTGGCACCTGAAAAATCTGAAACCTTTATGCACATCTACAGACCCTACTGCAACATTTGAGCATGGTTTTAGTGTTTCGAATTACATACCCTAGGAGCCTTTCACCGGAAACGGTCTAAGAAAACACGAAGGTGGCACAGCCACGTGGCAGCTGAAAAATCCAAAACCTTCGTGCGCATCTACAGACCCCACTGCAACATTTGAGCATGGTTTTAGCGTTTTGAATTACATACCCTAGGAGTCTTTCAGCGGAAATGGTCTCAGAAAACACAAAAGTGGCAACGGTGGCACAGCCACGTGGCACCTGAAAAATCTGAAACCTTCGTGTGCTTCTACAGACCCCACTGCAACATTTGAGCATGGTTTTAGCGTTTCGAATTACATATCCTAGGAGCCTTTCGCCGGAAACGATCTAAGGAAACATAAAAGTGGCAACGGTGGCACAGCCACGTGGCACCTGAAAAATCCGAAACATTCGTGCGCATCTACAGACCCTACTGCAACATTTGAGCATGGTTTTAGCATTTCGAATTACATACCCTAGGAGCCTTTCGCCACAAACGGTCTAAGAAAACACAAAAGTGGCAACGGTGGCACAGCCACGTGGCACCTGAAAAATCTGAAACCTTTGTGCACATCTACGGACCCTACTGCAACATTTGAGCATGGTTTTAGTGTTTCGAATTACATACCCTAGGAGCCTTTCACCGGAAACGGTCTAAGAAAACACGAAAGTGGCAATGGTGGCACAGCCACGTGGCAGCTGAAAAATCCGAAACCTTCGTGCGCATCTACAGACCCCACTGCAACATTTGAGCATGGTTTTAGCGTTTCGAATTACATACCCTAGGAGCCTTTTGCCGGAAACGGTTCAAGAAAACACAAAAGTGGCTATGGTGGCACAGCCACGAGGCACCCGAAAAATCCGAAACCTTCCTGCGCATCTATAGCCCCTACTGCAACTTCGGAGCATGGATTTAGCGTTTCGAATTACATATCCTACGAGCCTTTTGCCGGAAACGGTCTAAGAAAACACAAAAGTGGCTAAGGTGGCACAGCCACGTGGCACCCGAAAAATCCGAAACCTTCGTGTGCATCTATAGACCCTACTGCAACATCTGAGCATGGATTTAGCATTTCGAATTACATATCCTACGAGCCTTTTGCCGGAAACGGTCTAAGAAAACACAAAAGTGGCTACGGTGGCACAGCCACGTGGCACCCGAAAAATCCGAAACCTTCCTACATATCTACAGATCATTTAGCAACACCCTAGTGTAATTTTAGAACTCCGAATTACATAGGTTGGGACTATTCAGCAAAAAAGTGAAAAAATAACGCATTTTTTAAGTGGTTCCACAGAAGCCACCTGGTGGCACAAAAATTTAAAAGTTGTATTTTTGGGTTGCACAGACCCTATCGAACAACTGTAGAAAGTTACAGCGTTTTGAATTACAAAACCGGACGTACGGAAGTACGGACGTACGGACGTACAGACGTACGGACGTACGGACGTACGGACAGAGATCATGACAATATCCCCGCATTTTTTAAAATGCGGGGATAACAATATAACACAGATTTTCTGAAGTCTGATATTATTTACATCTTTGGGAAATTATTGGATCTGTGGGTGAATTACATCTTTCCTGTGACACAGCTTTTCCACTCTGATAAAGCTAATTCCGAAGAGATCCAAAATGATATATGATAAACAATTTTTGATGGATCAAAAAGTTATTGGGTAAATTCTCCATATAAAGTGAAGCCCACTTATCTGGATATGTCTTTATTGAATAACCCTGTTAAGGTTTTATATAAGTAAGGAAAATTCCCAAGTCTGATATTCCATAAACATTAATTAAATATACAATAATTATGCATCAAAATGAAGGTTATGATGTACAGAACATGAAAAATATATGTAATCAACTCAAAGAGTTGACAGCAGGCACCCATGATTCCTGGAAGTCTGCTACTGTATTCGTACCAGAACTGATAATAAAATATTTCAGGACAACAACGTGTGGCCAAATTTGCATCAGATATCCAAGAACAAAGCTAGGAAATCCAGATTCTTCAAAACTCAGCGACAGAGTTGCGTGGGGGTAAATTCCAAAACTTTCGTCTTAGTTTTGTTTGTTTATATTTTGGTCAAAGTCATCAGGGCAGAAAAGCAACGATATACTCCAATGTCTAAAATCAAATAATGAGATGGATCGTCTTCATACTGCACACTATTATTATATGGACACTGCACAGTTACCATATTATTTGTAAGGTATCATGACACCTGTTTGAATTTCTTAGAATTACGTGATTGTTTTTCGATGAAATTTGTGGTATCGCCTGATATGTACATATCCACCAGCCATGGAAACCATTTCCAATAAAAATGCAGACAGTGTTGTCCTTTTTCCAAATCCAGTCCTGTTGCTGCATAGTAAAGTGTTTTGGATGTCTAGCTTTATTCTTTGATATCTGGCCAAGAGTTGTTCTCCAGGAATATTATTTTATTATCAGTCTGGTATGAATATGGTAGCAGACTTCCTGGAAATATTGCTGTCTGCTGTCAACTGTGTGAGTTGAATGCATATATTTTTCATGTTCTATACATCACAACCTTCATTTTGCGGTATAATTTGTGTATATTTAATTTGAATTTATGGAATATCAAAGGTTGGAATTTCAAAGTGAACAAATTTCCTTTTCTTATATAGCACCTTAACTGCAAAATGTCAGTACAAATCAGACTCGTTATTTGCATATGGGGTTTAAAATAAATGCCTCTTTATCAAATAAAAAGTTTTAAGATCTGTCAAGGAATTCCTCATGTTTAAAGACATCTAAAGCCACAATGCATCCAATATAAGCATTTAAACTGTTATGCTTAGCTCTGTGAGCTCTTTCAAACAAATTACAATAGAATGAATGCTCAGTTTACCCTTACAATATATGGAAATGAACACTTTCCTTTTCATTGAATACTCCTGTTAACTGAATATTTTTCACTGGAAAAATGCCTATTTAATTAACAGTTCCATATGCACAGAAAGTTGGAGTTATGCATTCCACTGAGTGATAACTCATACCTGATCTTAGCAGAAACAATAAATTATGCACGAAAGCAGCTTTCTACAGCCCTATGAAGAAACAAAACACAAAAGCAAGAAAGGAAGATATATTGCTTCTGTAACATGCAAGTCTCTTTCTCCTGATCTGCAAGCATGCATCTCATTATTTTTTTTATCTCCATAATTATACTTCTCCATACTTGTCCAAAGATTATTCAAGGCCAGAAGTGTCTAAAACACTTTCTTTGTTGATTATTCCAACACTTGACATCCATTTGTGGGAAGCCCAAGAAATTATGTCCAATGCTGACATAATCAACACAAAAAAAAGAGATAAGTTTTTTCTTGTGACTGTCCTACACTTTACCGCGTTTGACAATCTAATTAATAATCATCACACTCGGCATTCATTCAACTGTGGATCCTGCAATCAAGAAAACAAACTTTACAATCAAGGCTACTGAAAGAAAATTATGGTTTCTCAGGCATTTTTTTCAGAATGTTTTGATGAGTGAGAGAGGCTTTTTTATATTAATAATAAAAATTCTTTGACTTTCCACTGATTTGCCATGGTCATCTAATGAGGAATGAGGAAACCTTCTGCATCAACCCATAGCCACCTAGTCACTCCTCTTTCGCTATCCTTTCTCATCTCCCAACATTCTGACACAAACTGTTTTATTATTTTCTCCAATGGGGCTTTCTCAATCTCCCCAACTATGATATTGGCTCTTTCCCTCATATCATCCCTCATCCACTTATCTCTCTTGCTTTCATCCCATTCTTCCATTAGTTTTTAGTTTAACTTGACAAAAGTCAAGGTAAGCTATTGCCATCATGCATCCAGAAGTCTGTGAGTCTGTTCACATTTTCCCTTAGCAGATGCTACACCCTGCAGTTCTTGTCGATCGTCACAAAATTTCACATGTAAGTTTGAGGTCATGTCTAGATGAGAACATCCCCTTTTGGTCGTGATTGGTCAACCGTGATGACTGCCCGAGCCCAAAGCCCAAAAACCTTTAGCACAGTCTACAGATCATTTTTATGAAGGAATTTAATTGTAACTTGGTAGGATGACTCTGTATAATGTCTAAATGAGAACGTCCCCTTTGGTCATGATCTATCAACCATGAAGGCTGCCCAAGCCCGAAACCCAGAAGATTTTAGCACAGTCTACAGGTCGTATTTAATATGGAGGGATTTCATTGTAACTTAGTAGGATGACTCCGTATGATGAGAACTTCCCCATTTGGCCACGATCTGTCAACTGTGACAGGTGCTCAAGCCCAAAACCCGAAAACCTTTAGCACACAGGTTGTATTTATGGCGGGATTTCATTGTAACATGGTAGGATAACTCAGGATAATGTTTATATGAGAATGTCCCATGTTGATCACAGTCGGTCAACTGTGATGGCTACAGGGGGCCCAAAGCCCGAAAACCTTTAGCACAGACTACAGGTTGTATTTATGAAGGGATTTCATTGTAACTTGTAAGGATGACTCAGTATATCTAGATGAGACTGGCCTATTTTGGTCATGATTGGTCAACCGTGCCTGCCAAGCCATCGTGTGACCAAGATCCCTTTAGCAAAGTCTGTGAGTTATATTTATTATTTATTTGATAGGATGACTCATTTTTGAATAGTTTCATTGTAACCTGGTAAGTTTGGTTGACATACATTCACTGTGAGGGCCACATTAACCCACCCCTCAATTCTTTAGTACAGTCTACACCTCTAATTATTTTTATTGAAAACATAGCATACAGGGAACAGAAATTAACATATTCTTAATTATCACAATTCTTGTCGTATTTCATAATCCTTTTCATTGAACATTATCCTTTTCATCAAACACAACACACAAGCAAGTTAAGCTACAGTATCATTGACACTTTCATTTAAGGAATCTTATTCTGTTGGGCAAATATTTGGACCATTCTAAAATGAAATGTTCTAGGGTCTCTGTTACCCTCCTCTTTCCTGGTCATTCCTGATTTTCCCCATCAACTTGAGTGATTTTGAACAACAAAGAGCCACCCCCAAACAATTCATCAAGGTACTCCTCATAAGCTGGCATATCCTTTTTGTATAACCCATCCAAAGAGCTCTTGGCCCTAACTCCAGCTCACTAGTTTCTATTGCAATCATCAAGAACCATTCCCCTGATAAACCTGCCCCCCATGCTTCACTCCCCCTTCTAAATTTCCAATCTCAGTGGAATAATTCTCCACTAACTCCCTAACCTGCCTTGTCATTCCTGTCTGAATGTTTATCTTAAACCCTTAAAGTATGGCGAGTTTATATATTTTTGCTACACTTTGACAGTCTATATTCTGTGGCTTGTTTTGAGGCAAGTCTTGGTTGCCTGTTTAGGCAAAGTCATAAGAATGTAACTGGCAAATTTACCCATCATATTTATTACACTTCAAACTTTGAAGAGAACTGGCTTTTGTTACAGTAAATTTTGACTGGTTAAAAATAAAAGAGTTAACAATTTTAATTTTGCAGAATTTTAATAACAAGGGCAGATTTTTTTGGAGAATTTCAATGATAAGGGAAGTGCCTAAGAAAGATGAAAGATGTTTTTCAATAGCCTAACACCGTCATATCTTCTACCTACTTGATGTTTTCAGTTTAACAGGACCCCTTTGTATCTCAATCTCAGCTGTTATCAATTCATGATCCTCTCTCCCTTTTATCAGTCTACGGAACCTTCTTCTGTTGGAACCACATTGGAGACCGACATTCACTACTTTACACATTGATGAACATTGGTACCGCTTCTGTGCTGAAACATTAAGATAATTTTATTTTCCCATTTGAAATGGTCAATACATAAAATTCAGCACATGTATAATAAAGGTTAGTAGTCCCAGATCAACTAAAATACATTTATATGAACACTACAAAAAACAGCTAAGCTTTAAATGATACTTATGCCTTGAAGACTCTTCCAACATCTAATTTAAAAAAACAAGATAAGAATATCTTTGCAAGACATTACAGTGCAACCTTGTTAATGATTTCCCCCCCCCCCCCCCCCACCAAAATAGAAAACTACACAATGAAAATATCAGTAAAATTGGCCAAAAAATTCATTTTCTTGAATATATGAGTGCTTCCAGTCATTCTCCACTCAATTGCAACAAAATGATTTTCATAAACAAAAATAATCATGCTGCATGCACTGTTTTAGTAGTGAACTAAAACACATGTCTCCCCTTCGATTAGTTCCATGCTTCCAACTTACGACTAACAGAGATCAAACTAAAGATCAAATGTCAAGATCATAGAAGTTCAAGATAGAATGTGACACATCAGCTTGGCTGTTGCATTCATATGCCAAATATGATAAACCTAGCTGAACAATTCATTAATTTGACCTTGATGTTAAAGATCAAGGTCATCTGTCATCACAACAGTCCATGATACAATGTTGTCTTATGTTGATACACCCACATGCCAAATATCATAAGCTTGGGTCAAAAGATAAAAAAAAATCAATAATTTGACCTTGAGGTCAAAGGTCAAGGTCATATGTGGGTTATGATAGTACACGACACATCGTCTCATGGTGATACACCCACATACTTAATATCATAAGCCAAGGTGAAAAGGTAAATAAGTTCTTGCCCGGACAAGCTTACTTGCCAAAAAACAGTAATTTAACCTTTAGGTCAAAGGTTAATGTCATATGTGGGTCATGATGGTACGCGACACATCGTCTTATGATGATACACCCACATGCCAAATATCATAACACAAAAATCATATGCCTAGGTCAAAAGATTAAAACAAAAGGTCAATAATGTGACCTTGAGGTCAAAGATCAAGGCCATATGTGGATCATGATGGTATGTGACACATCGTCTCATGGTGATACACCCACATGCCTAATATCATAAACCAAGGTGAAAAGGTAAAAAAAAGTCCTGGCCCAGACAAGCTTACTTGCCAAACAGGCAAATTCAGTGAATTCATGTCTCCCGCTGAGCAGCAGTTTCAAGGGGAATTAATGCATCCAGTGGAATATAGTTGAGTTGCAAGTGGAAGTTATTTAGAAGAAACAAAACCCGCTGGGCAGCAGTTTCAAGGGGAATTAATGCATTCAGTGGAATATAGTTGAGTTGCAAGTGGAAGTTATTTAGAAGAGACAGAACAGACAGTGCTTCAGACAGTGGTTATCAGATTTATTTTCACGGAGGTCACTGTCAAAGCAAGTAAAGTGATGTGGAGTATAACTGTGAGAATCACTAAAAATTAAGACTGTAGGATAAGACATATTACATTAAACTGATGTGAAAAGTAATCCATATATGAAATTTCATTGAAATCGGTTGACTCTAAGGAAAGTTAGAGTCTGGAAACCATCGGCCAATCAAATTTAAGCAACCTAATTAAATATGCACGGAAAATGCCCATGTTCGAACTTGAACCCACAATTGATGAAAGTGATCTACTACCCAAATTTCATCGAAATCGACTGACTGTAAGGAAAGTTAGAGTCTGGAAACGAAAAACACGGAAGGACACTCCGAATTTAATATCTCCTGTTTTTTTTCAAAAAGCGGGAGACAAAAATCAGTAATTTGACCTTGAGGTCAAAGGTCAATGTCATATATGGGTCATGAAGGTATGCAACACATCATCTTATGGTGATACACTCGCATGTCAAATATCAGAAGCCAAGGTGAAAAGGTAAATAAGTTCTTGCGTGGACAAGCTTACTTGCCAAAATATCAGTAATTCAGACCTTCATTTTAAAAAAGTTCAGGCATGCTATACATCGCGTGCGCAAGATGACGCCAATGTGCGCAGTTTCTTTGGTGGTGCACCAATTTGGGAAAATGCCTCTTTGGGCACAAAAAGGAAAAAGGAGATGCAATTACGAAATAATAATATAAAGCACTGAAACAAAGTGCAAATTGGTTTAATGATACAAACACTACAATTTCTTATCACTAAATTTCTCACTTTTAAGCATAATATACAATGGAATATTTAGCGAGGTACAAGTAAATGCAGTTCAAAATCCTGACAACACAAGTGAAACTCAAAGCACCATCTGGACTCTGAAGTTTTCATTTGTGTCATTTTGGGGATCTAGAAACTGTTGCTTGATGAAAATTGCAAGGAATACAGCACACGGTGTTTATTCCAGCCAATCGGGTCATCTAAAAACTAGGGTTTACCGGGAATTCCTCAACTTAATCAACTTTGTGTCAGTTACTGTCATGTGGTGCCAAACTTCAAAGTATGGACATTCTTTCAGAAATTTAGTGTCAATAAATTCCACATCGATATTAAATTTATCAGATTTAAAAATTAAAATGGCAAAAATTAACATGGATTATGAACAGTTTGTTCACAATAGCTTGATCCGGAGCAGAGTTTAGGTATGATAATGTTCATTTCACGAAATAATATGCGAGTGTAAGGTCAAAATTATGGCCCATTTTCATGATATAAACAATGAATACGAAGGATAGCAGGTACTGAGAAACGTTACTTGTACCTCGCAGACCAATATTATCAATCAGGGGCATGATGTATACAGCTAAAAAAAATAGTCGACAATGAAAAAAATTACGACGGTTATTCAATTAAGCAAAGTCGAGGCAGCCCTTGTGTTTGCAGACTCAGTTTCTGAAACTCTGACATTATTGATGTAAACTGCTTTTTTTTCCACATGCAACTGATCGTTCGCCGCAAATTGTAATTGTGCGAGCGATCGCGTGCCATTAAAATGAAGGTTTGGTAATTTTACCTTGAGGTCAAAGGTCAATGTCATATGTGGGTCATGATGGTACATCGTCTCATGGTGATACACCCACATGCCAAATATCATAAGCCTAGGTCAAAAGATAAAAAAAATCAATAATTTGACCCTGAGGTCAAAGGTCAAGGTCATTTGTGGGTTGTGATAGTATGCGTCACATCATCTCATGATGATACACCCACATGCCTAATATCATAAGCCAAGGTAAAAAGGTAAACAAGTTCTTGCCCGGACAAGCTTACTTGCCAAAAAATCAGCAATTTGACCTTGAGGTCAAAGGTCAATGTCATATGTGGGTCATGATGGTATGCAACCACTCGTATCATGGTGACATACCGATATGCTAAATATCATAAACCTAGGTCAAACAAGTGTTTGACCACCGAGGTGGTATTAGTCCCCTACGGCGCTTTTGTGACAAAAGGTGTTTTTGTCACAGAAGACACTAGAGTATATAAGCATCTTGGATTTTGAAAAAAAAATATTGAGCGTGCATAATCCCCTCACAACCCTTTATCCATGTACCATATATGAAAGGCGTAGCTTGAACCATGTTGGAGGGAGGGGGTGGTAACATAAAATAGAGAAAAAAGCTTAAAAAACACAACAAAAATGGCCGCCATTCTGCCATCTTGGATTTTGAAAAATAAAAATTGACTGTGCATCATCCCCTAAGAACCATTTATCCATGTACCAAATATGAAAGGTGTAGCTTGAAGCATGTTGGAGGGAGAGGTGGTAACATAAAAACAGACAGACGGACAGACAGACAGATGTTAGATTTTGAAAAAAAAAATATTGAGCGTGCATAATCCCCTCACAACTCTTTTATCCATGTACCATATATGAAAAGTGTAGCTTGAACCATGTTGGAGGGAACAGTGGTAACATAAAATAGAGAAAAAAGCTTAAAAAACACAACAGAAATGGTTGCCATGGCGCCATCTTGAATTTTGAAAAAAAAATATTGAACGTGCAACATCCCGTTACAACCCTCTATCCATGTGCCAGATATAAAAAGTGTTGCTTGAACCATGTTGGAGTGTGGGGTGGTAACACAAAAAAGAGAAAAAAGCTTAAAAAAACACAACAAAAATGGCCACCATGCCGCCATCTTGGATTTTGAAGAAAAAATATTGAAAGTGCATCATCCTGTCCCAACTCTCTATCCATGTGCCAAATATACAAAGTGTAGCTTGAACCATGTTGGTGGGAGGGGTGGTAACATGAAAATAGAGAAAAAAAGCTTAAAAAACACAACAAAAATGGTCGCCATTCCGCCATCTTTGATTTTGAAAAAAACATTTTGAGCGTGCATCATCCCCTCAAAACCATTTATCCATGTACCAAATATGAAAGGTGTAGCTTAAAGCATGCTGGAGGGAGAGGTGGTAATATAAAAAACAGAGAGATAGACGGACAGATGGATGGACGGACAGATGGATGGAGTGCAATCCTATAGTCCCCTTACGGTTCCCGTAGGGGACTAAAAATAAAAACGATCTGGCCCAGACACGGGTGTATGAGAAGAAGAAGAACGAGAAGGAGAAGAATTCAGGGTAAATTAATATGTTTCACTTCCGTGAAGGGGAGACATAATTACACAAAAAACACATTGTGAGTCACTATACTGCCTATTGATTGCTGTATCCATGGCACTGTCTGGCAAGCCTATTATCTGTGGCTGTAAAAGGTATAGTAATACAAAAACAGAAAGTCGGTATTTTGGCTTCCAAGAACATTCAGTTATGCTTGTAGCATATGTGACATTATGTACAGATGTCTTTAAATATATGCAATTACGCACAGAGTGAGCTCCCTTGGCACATGCCAGGAAGAAGATAAAGAAACCTGGAGGACATGTTTTGTGTTTATGTTTACATGTTATATGTATGAGTATTATAATAAATCATGTGTTATTTTAAGCTGTTATCGGCATACCTTCTTACAAGTAAAGGACATTACAGCATAAAGTCAACTTCTAAATAAGATGTGTGCATCGGAGAAGCAGGCGTCGAGGCCCATAACTCTGTAATGAGAAATCGGACCGAGTCAGTTTTCAACTCACTTGAGATATTATTGCAAAAGACGTGTATGGCAAATTTTAGTCAAATTGCAAAATGTCTGTTCAAGTTATTGCACCAACAGTGCGAGGACGCCCCAGACGCCTGCCCATCTGGATGCACACTGACTGTCACCAATCTCGGTTGTTAACATAACTCGACCAAAAAAGCAAATATGATGGTTTCAAATGGTGTTTGCCAGACCTGAATATCATGTTGATTAACCCTTTACCTGACGAATCAGCCACATCCGTCCAGGTAAGTTATAAAGTGAGCAGTTGAAATAAACAATATTTTTCAAAAAATGTCAACAAAACCATATCAGTTGAGACTTAACTGGAATGAGCTGATTACCTCATTCCAATGAGAGACACAAGATAGAGTTTTGTTGATTTTTTTTTTTAATTTTAAAAAACAGTAATTAAAATAATAAATCCTGTGTGTTGGGTAAAGGGTTAAATTCTTACTGGTAAGATGGTTCAAGAAATTATACAGTTTTCACATATAATTCTGGGCAGAGTTGAATCTCTTGATCTGAACATGGAATGTTCAAGCATTGGTAAAACAATAACTCACCTGGAGCCTCAGGAATCATGAATGATTCTTTAACTAATTCATGACCTTTGCAGTTTTAAAAACTGGAAAAGCTAAATAGGATAGATATTAGGAAACATGGTTGGGATCTCAAGTCCCATCTTGCAGTATAGTTAATGTGGTGTCAATCACCTGGCCTTCATAAAGACATACACATAATGATTTTCCATTAAAATTTAATTGAATTATTCTAATAAATATTCAAGGATATTCTCTTATCCAGTATTTTGTTAATTTCCTGCTTTTAATTGGGAGGCCTCATTTTTTGTCAAATTTTTGGGACATCGCCAGTCAGATGTTTAATTGACCATATTATTGAAACACGTCATGTCAGTATTCATGTGAGTGTAACTCATCGTATGCTCTTTGTTCTTGTTCTGATCAGGTTGAGAGTTACATCCTGTTCTCACTCTGTTTTGTTTATTCAGATTGTCGCGGTTTGGCAAACTGTATTTTTGTGTACTAATCGTTAATAAACCAATTATCTAGAGGCATGCTAGTTGTGGCTGTGTGAAATGTAAATTTCTCCTTACTGGTATGGTTGCAGAGCCCGAGAAAAAGGACTCACACAAACTATTCCAACGATTTGTTTCAATCAGACTTCACAACTCATATTTCATATGACGTACATGTGTATGAACAGTTAAATTTCCTTAGCTGAAAGTATCTAGAAAACACAGAATGGCATCAGTGCCAGCTCCCAAACAATAGTGTTTAACACAAACAGAAACTCTTAATTCATTTGAGAACTGGCGTGAAAATTTAAAATAATTCCTTTTTTGGATTCCAATTTTGCCCCTTTCTTTATTGCTGGAACAACATGGCAAAAAAAGAGCAAAGCTTCCCCACCTAGAGGGTTTACAGATGATGATGCACGTGTCAAGAGACATACAGCACAACAAAAGGTCACAATACTTGATTTAATGTCATATCGTGGAAAACTTTTCTTAAGAACTTGGTGTCTATAGATTCCATATGGCAAATGATCAGAATGCATTATGGATTTCACTCCACAGGGGCTCATTTCATTGATTCTACAGACATCCATCTTGAACCAAATCAATGCCCGGAGGATTACCCAAAATTATCTCATCAGAAGATGCTAAAGTCCTACGCACAGTATCATCTAGAATTCAACAACCTCAGTATCAGCGATCTTCATTTCCTCATAGACCAGCAAAAACGTTTGCCTAAAATATGCCCACTGTGCTGGCCATCATGACTTGAAGCATTTCCTAAGCACTTGTTCATATCTTCCTGAAAATGACAAACGTTTCATGTATCACCTCAGGCAAATCGAGAACCTTGAAGACCCCACAGATATTGGTTCAGACTCAGATGAACTTATCGAAACAAGCAAAATACCAGCCTCTACTCTGCATGTAACTCCTCAAGTGAATGTTAAGCAGTCACCATTCATGAGTCTGTTTTACTGTCATCATCCACTGTGCATGACAATCAATTCAGGGGCTGAAACAAACATGGTGAAAGCTTCAGTAGCACATTATGTAGGGGGGTGAAAATAACTAAAACCACACAGATGGCTCTTCAAACCGACGGTCGTTGACCTTTAACCGTCATAGGTGAAACTATGCTCAACCTCTGTCGCGACAGCAAAGAATTTTTCTTGGAAGCATTAGCAGTTGAGAACGTGGATGTTGACATTTTAGCTGGAGTACCATTCATGGATCATAATGACATTTCCATTCGACCTGCGAAACAACAAATGATTCTGACTGATGGTTCAGTCTATGAGTATGCAGGTCACCGAAACACCAATCCAGGTGCTCATTGCATTTGTCGTACCCAAGCTTAAACAATACGTGCACCTTTTACATCAACAACTATGTGGCCCGGCAGTTTTTTGGAAGTGAACCTACCTAATGATTTTAATTATCATGAATTCGTTGCCTTGGAACCACAAACCACATTGAATGCATCAAAGACACTTTGGCCTCAACAAGATGTCGTTTCTCTTGTTGGGGAACACATTCACATAAATAACAACACATGCGAACCTCAAGTGTTATGTCGAAATGAGCATTTTTGTCAAGTTCACCATGTCACAACATCTCCAGAGCTACTGTCGATTTTGGCAAATTCTTCTACATTGATAGCTACCAAGGTCACTATGTCATCGCAACTACACTAATCAATCATTAAACCAGAACCAGATACTATTTTGACTGCAGAGATGAGACTCCAATTCCAGAGTCTTTATACTGAATTTGACTCTGTTTTTGACCCACAATTCTAAGGATACAATGGTGCAAAAGGCCCTTTCAAGGCTGCTGTGAACATGGGCCCTGTACAGCCTCCACTGCGCAAAGGACATTTACCTCAGTATGCACATAGCAAATTAGAAGAATTACAAAATAAATGTAATGAGCTCGAAACCTTCTTTGTTATAAAATGGCCAGATGACATCAATATGAATACCTTAACCCTTCCTTTTTGGTAAAGAAGAGCAACAACAGCTTCAGACTACTCACAACTTTTGCTAATGTTGAACGTTACAGCAAGCCACAATCATCCTTACTACCTGATGCAACATTGCACTCCATTGCTAGCTGGAGGTACATAATTAAATCTGACCTAACAAGTGCATGATCTACCAGATACCGTTATCCCAAGAGTTGTGGAAATATTGTGGTGTGGCAACACTGTTCTGTGGTGTCTGTGTATATGTGCATTGTGCTATGGGTATGCCCAGATCTGAAACTGCTTTAGAAGTGCTAATGACTCGTGTTTTAGATGATTTGCTCAAGGAGGGTTGTCTAGCAAACCTTGTAGATGACTTATATTGTGGGGGTTATTCACCTCAATGAACTTTACAACACTGGAGAAAAGTACTACAGGCATTTCAATGTTGCGGCCTCAAACTTTCTGCATCAAAAACTATTGTGTGCCCCAAATCTACTGCAAGACTAGGATGGACATGATCAGAAGGCACTATCTGCACCATGCCACACCGCACAGCTATGCTTTCAATGTGCACAAAGCCTAGCACAGTTCACGGTTTAAGATCTCTCATTGGCACAAACAAAGCCCTTTCACACGTCACTCTGCAATGTGGCAACTTAAACTCTGCATTAGATGCTGCTGTAGTAGGGTGGTTATCTAATGATAAAATCTATTGGACCGATGATCTCAGAACATCATTTCCAATAAAACAATCACTCTTTCCAAACCAGACAACCTTCTGTGGCTCAACACTGATGGTGCTGTCAAGACTCGTGGGATTGGTGCTACACTTTATGTTGTTCACAACAACAACAAGCCTCGGTTTGTTGGTAATCAAAAAGGGAGAGCCATTTGATTCAGATCGCAAATGAATTCTTATTTCTCGAAGTATGTTAGAGGGCTTGCTCACTGCATTGCACATCAAATTAGACCACCCCACTGCACATCAACTGAATAGCATAATACCTATATACTTCTTTGCACCTGACCTAAACAAGGCAATTGACCACATAACACATCGTACAGCTGTTGACTTGCCAACCACCCTCACAGTACGAGATCTAAGGCGAACTCTGAAAGACCCACCACTTCACCCTCTGTTCAAGAGGGTGATCTTGTTTCCTATCATAGTGATTACAGCAAAATTTGAGCTTATGATAGGTATCTCGTCATTGCAGTAGAGGGAGACTGGTGCTATATTCAGAAATTTAACTTCGCAGCTCTTCATATAAGGTGAAAAAGTCAGAATGTTAATACTATACCCAGTGACCATTTGTTCAGGTTAAGTCAACCTCACTACGTACAGGCCTTTAGATTTGTATAATTTGGGTACAACAGTAAATATGAATCAACCGTATTGTGACCTGCATAGTTGAAAAAAATGTGCCTGTATTTTCTTCTTCTTGGTGTCTATTTTAGGTTCCAGGTTTTCCCCTGTAGAATAATATTTTACAGCCCCTTTTTATAGGTCTTCAACATTATCACTGGTTCCTTCTCCTAGAGCTCAAGTTTACCTGAGAAAGCTTCTTAGTTTCAAAGTATCGAGCCAAAGTCCAATTTGCATGTAAATTACTCATGACATTTAACAGGAAATGTCACAAACATGAATATAATAGATCTCAAGCTTGCAGTACATGATCATACAGAGTTTGCCAGAAAAAGAGCAAACGGCATCGACAGAGTCATATACGACACTGCCGATGTCGATTGCTTTGCTCTGGCAAACTCTGTGTTTTGTTTTAGTTATTTATTTATTGCATTGTTTGGTTTGACATAGAGGTCCTAAGCTAAATTGCAAGCATCAGGGAAACCAGGCGAAACTATACACAGCCGAAATACTGCCTAACTTTGGAAAAAGTGTGAAACGCGGCATAATTTGGGCACAATTAACTTATTTTGGCACAATGTTTGCCGTCATTATTTGGGAAGAAGTTAAAGGCCCAAGTATGTAGACAAAGACAGTGAACCAGACGTGAATGATTTTCCTGACCCACCTGCACCTCCTCAGATTTTCCTAGAGCTCGCATCATCTGATCTTTGTTCTTTGCAAATCAGAACTAGTAATAATATTAACCCTATGAGTGAAGACTCACAGACTCACTCAATGACAGCCAACATTAACAGTGACACTTCAACAGACCTCCATGTCGAAATAGCACTTCGTAGACCTCAAAGATCACACCATCCACCCAAGTCTTCTCAGACTCTGTTTTAGATTAATTCCATACTTATTATTTTCCAGTTTAAGGGACTTTGTCAATTCGAAACCAAAACCCTTATTTTGGTTTCGAATTGATCATCAGTCCAAATAGAAAGAAAGAAAAGACTACCACGCCAATCAGTTATTTATTTGACCCTATTACTGATACACATTATGCCAGTATTCATGTGAGCGTAACATGTCATACGCTCTTTGTTCTTTGTTCAGATCAGGTCGAGAGTTATGTCCTGTTCTTGCTCTGTTTTTGTTTATTCAGAACATCACAGTTTGGTAGACTGTATTTTTGTGTACTAATCGTTAATAAACCATTGACTTAGAGTCATGCTAGTTGTGACTGTGTGAAATGTAAACTTCTCCTTACTGGCAAATCTATTTGGATTACCACAAACTTCTAGGACTTTAGATTGCTGTATTTTGAGCACATGTTTTTCAGGGTTTTATATGTGCACAAATTACATTACACTCTTTTAGATGAAAAATTTGAAATCCTTTCAACTGAGACAAATCCTTCAACTGAGACAAATCAAGGACACTATTTCCATGTTTCCTATTTTGGGCTCAGATTTTACTGCCTTGAGTTTGGGGTAATCTAAAGAACTGATCCAATATACACATGTATGTAGATTTTATAAAATATATTCCCAGTTACTGTAATTCTAGTTCCTCTAAATATGACTAAAGCCTCAAATGGGCCAAAAGTTAAGTTATAACATTGCAAGTCTCAGCACTGGAAACATGGTCATTTCAGTGAAATAGAAATCAGCAATCAGACTTTGATTCAAGGCCTTTGTGGGGCTGAAGTTCTGCCAAATCCCATGATGGACAAATGTCAGTAAAATTTGGGGCTGACCATGATTTTCCTGACCTACTATCTGTAGCTAATCTAATATAATTATCATGAGAGTCCCAGGTCTGGAAAATATTACATACATACAAGTAAGTACCAAACTTATACCTTGAAATATGTTTTCAAAGAGTTTAATCTAAGACAAGGTGGTGTGAGGTCTGTTTTAATTATTTCAATTCCAGGGACCTTAATAGATCTGAAGTGCCTGACAAATTGTTGGGCACTACCGATCTTTCAAAGTGTCTGATATTATCAGGACCTAGTTTACTCAAACATCACAATTTTTTGTCATCCTATTGGATTCTTTGTCAAAAAAAGGCCCCTGCCCATTTTTCATGGATCAAACTCAAGTCAATTTGCTGAGTAAATGCACAAAAACACTTGAAAATATTACAAAGCCATGTTTCAACAACCCTTTGAATTTCAGTTCGAATTTGAACAAATAAAACACACAGATTTCTAAATTTGATCACTGTCAGTTGGGTGTCCGATCAGATTCTTATTGTGTTTCACAGAAATATCATGGGAATAACTCAGATTCCCAAATCCATGTCAGAAAGTTGGGCATGAAATTGATAGCAAATAATTACATAATTCAGGACATTAGGCCATAAAAAAAGAACCTCTGTTTCTCGTCATTTTTGCTGCACATGCAATCTTTTTATGACCCCAAAAAATCTTGAAAAAAAAAATTTGAGATATTGTGCTCATTTCGGTAAATCAATGCATTGGCGAATTTTAAATTAACACACTTCAAGCTTATTCTACATCATACTTTAATAAAGTGGGTGGGTTTTAGCAATATTCACGACAGAAAGTGTTTTATTCTGTAAAAGGTAAGTCATAATGACAGCAAGAAGGAAGGCGTCTTTCAGTCTGACAACAAACATTCACAAAGGGGAATGGTCGATTCGCACCATGTTTGATTCACACCAACCCTCAGAAAGTCTGCAAAGTCAGGTGCTGTGTTGAATGCAACAGAGTCTCCTGGCCTTTATTTTTAGTAACATTTGTATTGTAAATGGCCGTCATTGGGAATTTATGTACTGTTATTTGAAACCGTTACATGTATCCCACTTAATTTAAATAAATGCATTTACACCCTGGAAACCAAAGGATAACTAATAGTAACCGTTGCTTGATATAAAAGTAACAGTCATAGTTGAAAATAAATCCCATATAGGCAGGTATGTGCAGTCGAATTGGTTAATAAAAACATGCAAACATTCGTTTTGTATTTCAGATTTCCAAAAAATATGATTTATGGATGAACTGCTCGTTCAAATGGGTTGTGATAATTTTGAATATAATGGGGAAAAATTGCGATTCACGATTTTATTAGGCAGGTTGTGAAGGAATTTTTTTTTTGGTAAAATAAATCTGTGAAAGTTGGCACTTCGACATTTGATTTGTCCCACTCCCAGAGACGTTTCACCCATGAGGCATTTCGTCCTGTGTCATAATTTTCATGTTTCACTGAAAAAACAAATATTCAAACCCCACTTCATTTATGACCCAACACCCCTACGGTGAATAACCAATGTATTTGCAAAATTTTGCGTGGTCCACCAGGCATTTGGGTGGGGGTCGAATTGCCACAAACAACCTCTCGGTAAGAAATAAAAAGAAAAAAAAACACCTGCCCACATGCTTTTTGGGAAAAATTGCCTGAGAAACAATCAACTTTGTATGGCCTTATGTCTCTTTTCTGTCATTTTACAAAACTGATAGTTTGCTCGCCGTTGCTCGGTGGTTCTCTCCGGGTACTCCGGCTTCCTCCACCAGTAAAACTGTCACGGTCATGGTTAGCCATTGTGCAGAAATATGTGACCTTAAACACCAATAAATAAATAATTAAATAAATAAACAAATCTGATAGTGAAGCTATCACTTGCATGTTTTTTAAACAAACTAAAATCCTTAATCAATTTGAACATGTACCATCTGATCAACATGTGCAGGTTTTAATACCCCTTACCTGACGATTCACCCACATCTGCCCACATAATTTATAAACTGAGCAGTGGAAAAACAATTTTTTTTTCAAAATTTTTCAAGAAAACCATATCATGTGACCCCCTCATTGAGTTCATTCCAGTGAGGGGTCACATGATATGCTTTTTTTAAAATTTTTTTTAAAAAGTGAAAAAATAATATTTAAAACTAGAGAATTGTAATTTGTTGGACAAAGGCTTTCCCAACTTTCCAATGTAAAAATGCAGACCACATATAGCAAAGCAAAGTGTTTGAAATTAACCATTTTCAAAATGATATACAAAAAGCATCCAAAGTTGGCTAATTTTGGCATTCTATAATGGTATTCTCACCGTCATTGTGCTTGGGGGTTAAATCTCGAGATTAAAAAAGTAAACAGTAACTTTTTTCTGCAATCATTGTTGCATCTATCCACACCACAATAATTGCTACAACAACCTTGCAATTAGAGGAAATGAGTACAGATGTTTGCAAAATTCACCAAAAATCAATTTTTGTCGGACAATACCATTCTTTATGTTGCCAGAGCATATGTTGGCTTATACCCCAAAGCATAACTTACAGCAGCGGATTTGTTCATTAAGCATCTCTACCTATAGTAAAACAAAGTGTTTAAAATTAATCCTTCCAAAATGACAGGACAATGCAATCGAAGTTGGCTAATTTTAGCATTTTCGAATGGACCTCTTACCCTCATTGTGCGTGAGGGTTAAAGATGAGATTAAAAACTAAACAGTAACGTTCTTCTGCAAGTATTGTAGCATCTATGCATACAAAAATAATTGTAACAACAATCCTTGCAATTTGAGAAATTTGCGCTTGAAGTTAGTCAATCTCGAAGATAAAATGCTATATTCATATCATATGTGCCCAATTGGGGTTAATTTTAAAATATTTGTGTGGTGATTTTAGTGTATCATATTATGCTCTAAGTGTGCGGACACCAATCACAGACTGAGTGTCTGATAAGAGACATGGAGGAATCTTGAATCTTGGTATTTGAATAAACATGTACAAGTTGAGGGTACTCCCAAGTCAAGGCACGACAACTGGGTGAGGGTTAAAACTTGGAATAAAACTTATAACTGCAAAATTGTTCTTGGATAAATGCCCTATCTTCTCACAGGAACCGTTTTGAGAAAATATGGCTCCAGTGCTGAGAAATTGCATGTAAAAGTTGGCGAAAATAACAATTATTCCGACAGTACCCTAATGGGAAGTCACATATCTGCCAAGGGTTAAACTTTTAATAATAACATATAGAACAAAATTTGTCATACTTTTGACTGCTGTATGCAGCTATAGAAAACATTCAGAGCTCAAGTGATTAAAAATGTAGTAAATCGTCACCTGAACTTACCAAATTCTGAAAAAAATGTGAGTTTTTTTGGAAGGTACCTCCTTTTATGCAACCAGAATGGGATAGGGTTAAACTTTACAAGCAAACTTACACCAGCAAATATCTTCGGTAATCAATTGTGTATACGTTCATGAAAAGTGTTTGAAATTAACCCTTTCCAAAATGATAGGAAAAAGCAACCAAAGTTGACTAATTTTGGCATTTTCAAACGGTACTCTTATTCTCGTCCTCATTGTGCTTGAGGGTTAAATCTGAGATTAAAAAGTAAACAGTAACTTTCTTTCACAATCATTGTTGCATCTATACATACCAAAATAATTGTTTCACCAACCTTGTACTTAAGGAAATTTGCCTTTGAAGTTGGTCAATTTTGAAGAAAAAAAAGCAATATTCATGTCATTTTTGGCCAAAGGGGGTTAATGTTGAAAGATTAGAGTGGTGATTGTGGTGTATCATATTATGCTCTAAATGTGCGGAAAATTTGAGCTAAATAACTGTAAACAGTTTTGAGACTTTCGAAAAATGTTAAAATTTTGAAGGTTTTGGCAGAATATTTTGAAAATACGCATTTTCACAGACATGATTATAAGCTTGTTTTTGAGCAGTTCAACAGACAAAATTCATGGAGGAAAAAAAAATGAAAAAAAAAAAAATGAAAAAAATAAAAAGAAAAAAAAATAGAGAAGAAAAATTTTGAAAAAGAAGAATAACAAGAGTCTTTCCCAAACTGGGTTTGGGAAAGCCTAATAATAAATTTTGATAATTTGTGCATTGAGTAAAGTGTTAACTCTAATGACAGTTTGACTGTGTATAAAATAAAAACTTATGGCACAAGCTTACAGATGTAAACAAATACATACCATTTAACATGTTAGTTAAGTTCTTTTGTAATTCTCGTAATATGCTCCTGCGAACTTTACATTTTTGTGCAACAAATACAAATTTTGCACGTCTTTTCAGAAATGGAGGTTGGACAATCTCTGAAAAATAAATATACTTTCAACAGAATATACATTCTTTCCAATCTAAATATCAGTTTTCTATCATAATGAAATTTGCATATGACATGCTATTTTTGGTCACAGTGCACAATGAACAGAATACAAAAATGAGAACAAAACTCAATTAATACAAGAGGCCTCAGGGGGCCTGAGGGCACTCACCTGACATGGTAGCCTGAATATTAACTCACAGAATTGATTTGAACAAGTTGCATCAGCCCCCTCCTAAGAAAAGCTTTTTTCAAATATCAAAAGATTCTGACCAGTGGATCTGAAAAAAATTTTTTTTAAAGAATATTCCTCATATTGAAGTAAGTTATAGGTTAAAGGGAACCCAAATATGAACCCAGGAACTTGGCTTGAACAAACCTGAATCTCACCTCCCTAAGGATGCTGAATACCAAATATCAAAAGATTCTGAATACTGAATCTGAAGAAAAATATTTTTAAAGAATATTCCTCATATTGAACTAAGTTATAATTCAGGCTCACACAGGGAGCCCAAATATGAACCCAGGGACTTGGATTGAACAAACTTGAATCTCACCCTCCTAAGAATGCTGCATACCAAATATCAAAAGATTCTGATTGGTGGATCGGAATAAAAAGATTTTTTTAAAGAATATTCCTCATATTGCACTAATCTGCATATTTGGGCTTCCATAGAGAGCCCAAATATAGACCCACGAATTTGATTTCAACAAACGTGTGAATGAATCTTCCAAAGATGTTATATATGAAATTTGAAAGCTTTTGGAATAGTGGATTGGGAGAAGAAGCATCTTAAATGTTTTCCCCATGACCCACAGTGTTAAAAAATGCTGACTCGGCATGTTTCGAAAGTCCTGAAAAACGCAAAAAGTACCCCATGATACAACCGATAGTAATTTGTTTTACCATTCCATTCTATTGGTCCTAAGGAAGCTTCACACCAAATAAGAGTTCTCAGTGCTGTGTAGTTTGGGAGATATGGCCGTTTTAATTTTTTTCTATTTTTAGTTCCTGCAGATCCCATGGAGTGACAGGAAATTTTTTTTTGCATAAATTAAGTACTTCTGACCCAATAAGCCCTCATATCAAATTTGGTTCAAATCAGCCTCTCAGTTTGGAAAATAGAAATTTTGGGCGGGGCGAAAATTCTTGCCCCTCCCATAATGATGACAAATATAGCCCCATGAACTTCTCTTGAACAAATCTAAGTCTACACCTCAAAATTAAGCGGCACACCAAATATCAAGTCTCTGCTACTGCTGGTTCATGAGAAGAAGATTTTTTAAGATTAAGGCCCAGTTTTTGGGCGTGGCCCTACCGAGGGGCAGGGTAACTTGATTTGAACAAAATCAAAATGCGATGTCATAACAAACAAGCATCTCAAATTTCACTTAAATTGGTTCAGCGATTTTGGAGGAGAAGATACAAACACCATGCTCACGGATGCCAGATGACGGACGGTGAGTGATCACAATAGCTCACCCTGACTTTCAGTCAGGTGAGCTAAAACTTATGAGAAAATCACAACAAGTTTGAGGTAGTTGAAATTCTGAAACTTTTGAAACTCTTGAACATTTATGTCCAATATGAAGTCAAGCATCCAAACTGAATTCAATGTGTCTGTCGTGCTGAGAAAGGTATCTCTCTACAAATTGTGGGACAATGCCATTGTCGAAATCCAAAAAATGTATTGAGAAACTCTTTTTCAAGATTATACCTCACAAGATAACTTGAGTGCAGCTTTTATAACATATTTTTATTTCATGCATAAGTCTTTTGCAATCAACAAATACATCACACATGTGGGGTACACAAGTGGTGGAATCAAAACAATAAAGGGGCTTATTACTAGTTAGTTTGAGACAAAAAATGGAAACATATCTTGAACCCTCTGCACACTGATGTGAAAAATATTAGAATTTTAAGCAGCAAATTTTTCGCATAATATGAATAGGAATTTAGCCCATTCAATCTTGAGATCATTAGGATCTGTCAAACATGATTGAAGTGGGTAAATTTGCAGCTGCATTATTTTGTAAAATCTCCTACCTCAAATTTCAGTATTTCAGTGTGCAAAGGGATAAAGTTGAATAGATTTCTATTCAAAGGTTTATTCAAATGTGATGCAATAAATACACAGAACGACATGCGTGTGTGAATGGGTTAATCGATATGGCATGAGTGCCATATTGATTAACCCATTCACACGCATTCTCACGCACGTGTCACTCTGTGTTTATTACATGCCTTCACATCTATAAAAACAATTCTGGAATCCATATTATTTCTTCGTTACTGATTAAATTTTGACGAGTTTTGTCATCTTAACACAGACAGCGTTTGCATGGATAACCTTCAAACGTGGGTACCCTACACCCTTTCCTGATCAAAATCAATAGCAGGTGTGCCCACTCCAGTCTTTAGTCACTGCTCTAACTCTCCTTACCACTGACCCCATCAAGTTGTTTATGGTCCTTTGGGGGATGTTATTACACTCCTGAAGAAGGGTTTGCATGAGCTGGGCAACTTTGCTTGGGATGCTGACATGCTTCCTGACCCTCTTGTCCAGCTCATCCCACAAATGCTTGATTGGGGACAAATCTGGACAGTAGAGAGGCCAATCTAGAACTGGGATACTGAGGTAGCTATGTATCAAATTTGACTACATTTGGTCTATGGATAAAAAAATTATATTACCTAAATTGAACATGCATTTTTTTTTCTGTCAGTATATATAAAATTCACAAATTTCCCAATGTATTAAAAAAAAAAATTAGGCAATGAAAAAATAGATTTATGCAATAACCCAAATTTAATGATGAAATGGTCTAACTGTACAAAAGGTATGGAAAATAATTTCGTGTTAGACAGTTATTTGCAAGGTTATTCTGTTGACCACTATGTGATTGATTGTGACTTACTAACATGAAAAATTAAATTTACATTATACACGATGAAGAATAACCAATGGATTAATACCCTTGACAATTTCCCCAGAAACTCTAATACACTACAATCAGTAATTAACCCTCTGCACACTGATGGTGAAATATTAACAAATTAAAAGTTGCACATTTTCCTATAATGCAACTAGGAATTTAAATGAAAGTGTCAATGACACTGTAGCTCAACTTGACAAACTTGAACTTGGTAAGTTATAAATGAAATGGCAAAATTGAAGATCATTGGTACCAATGTTATTTGATGAAATTTCAACATAACAGCATTGTGTGTGCACAACATCAGAGTATTCCATGCATTTTTAAGTGTAAACTGTAAGACTGGCAAAGGGAAGAATGTTGATACACAAATGCAGTAAGTTCAGAGGTTATTGTAAATGGCAACTTTTTTCACAGAAATGAATGCTAATCAATAGCTCTTGTCTAAAGGTCTTGCCAAATAAGCACATCAAGTTCAAAAACAATCCTATGATAAATGTGGCCTGTAGGCCACGTTAAAGAATGTTGATGCACAAATGCAAAAAGATTGTTGCTAACAGTAACAGTTTTTGATGGAAATGAAAAGAAAATCAATAGCTCCTATCTTTGTCACCCTGCATTAGCATACAAAGTTTCAAAACAGCCTAATAATGAATGTGCCCTCTGAGGCATGCCAAAGGAAGATGATGCACAAATGCACTAAGTAGAAGGTCATTGCTTGTGGCAATGTTTTTTGGATTTTTTATGGAAATTCATAAATATAACCTACAGAGAGTGCAAAAGGGATAAGTTGATGCACGAATGCAGTAAGTTCAAAGGCTGGTGATAACGATAATAATTTTTTATGGAAATGAAAAAAGCAATAGCTCACATCTAGAAGTCACCCCGAACACACATACCAAGTTTCAAAGTGATCCGATCATAAATGTGCCCTGAAGGGTGTGCTAAAGGGATATATTGAGGTCTGACTAAACTAAGTTCAAAGGTCAGTGGCAACATTTTTTGACAGAAATGGAAAAAAATTGACAGCTCCCATATAGATGTCACCCCACACAAGCACAGCAAGTTTGCAAGTGATCCAATCATAATTGTGCCCTGCAGGGGGTGTCAAAGGGAAATATTGATGCTTAACTGCACTAAGTTTTTACAAAGTTCATCGAAGGTCATTGCCAGTGGCAACATTTTTTGACAAAAATCGATAGCTCCCATCTAGAGGTAACCCCAAACAAGCATACAAAGTTTCAAACTGATCTCATCATAAATGTGCCCTGTAGGGCAAGCCAAAGGAATATATTGATGCCTGACTAAACTAAGTTCAAAGATCATTGCCAGCGGCAACATTTTTTGATGGACAGAAATGGAAGAAAATCTATAGCTCCCATCTAGAGGTCACCCCAAACAAGCATGCCAGGTTTCAAAGCAATCCGATCATAAATGTGCCCTGTAGGGTGTGACAAAGGGAAATATTGAGGTCGGACTATACTAAGGTCTAAGAATGTTGGCCACGGCAACATTTTTTGACGGAAATGGAAGGAAATCAATAGCTCCCATCTAGAGGTCAGCCCAAACACGCATGCCAGGTTTCAAAGCAATCCGATCATAAATGTGCCCTGTAGGGTGTGCCAAAGGGAAATATTGAGGTCTGACTAAATTAAGTTCTAAGAACGTTGGACAGGGCAACATTTTTTGATGGAAATGGAAGAAAATTGATAGCTCCCATCTAGAGGTCACCCCAAACAAGCATGCCAGGTTTCAAAGCGATCTAATCATAAATGTGCCCTGTAGGGTGTGCCAAAGGGAAATATTGAGGTCTGACTAAACTAAGTTCTAAGAACGTTGGCCGCGGCAACATTTTTTGACAGAAATTGAAGAAAATCGATAGTTCCATCTGGATGTCACCCCAAACAAGCATACCAAGTTTCAAAGCGATCTGATCATAAATCCAACCTGTGAGGTGTGCCAAAGGAAATTGTGGACGTACGTACGAACGCCCAGACATACGTACAACGAGAAGTGATGGCAATAGCTCAGCTTGCCTTTGTCAAGTTGAGCTAAAAAATCAGTCTTGTTTGACAGAGCTCTGTCAAACAAAACTGAAGTGGTTAAATTCCTCGTTGCATTATGGAAAAACAAATGCTACAGGAAATTTTGGTATTTTGACATCAGAGTGAGAGAGGGTTAAGTAAAGTGATGGTACAATGATTTCCATTTATTTTCTTTTCAGATTCAACTCAAGAAACTCGGTTTCATTTTTCCAGTGTTAAATTGTAACAGACTCCCATTTCACAAGACTCCAAAAGATCTATGAGTAGGCTCACCTGAGCAAGAAGGTAGTGTTGAATTATTCAGTTCATGAGACCATATATACCTCGTCTTTGGTCCACAGCTCACTGTAGTGTTTTCAACATCTCTTATGAAGTAGGCATTCTTGTGGCATTTCAAATTGCACTGCTCCTCAGAACCATGGCGGAAACATGACAGGGTGGCCTTTGAAGGACGTTTAAGATTAGAACATCTATTAGCAACTGAAATTGAAATCAATAAGAAAATTAATCTTTATACAACTATAATGATAAAAATGTTAAGATTTTTTTTATATTTTTATTTTTTAAAAAAAGAAAGAAATGATTATATCTTCTAAAACACACCTTTCTTTGATCAGGAAATTTAAATTTTATAGTAAATTTTCCTTCTTATTATACCTACCACAATTGTTTACTACAGGCTAGCACTTCAGTGGAAGACCCTAACTCAGAAAATATGCTCTCTATTTTGATCTTTCCCAAGGGATTTTGGAAAGAAAAGTGGTGCAAAAGCACCAACAAAAAATAAGCCAAAACTGGGTCGAGCGCTACTGGCACACACCCAGTAGGGGATGCTCTTCTCCAAGTACAGATCCATGGTTTCCGGTATCCAATGCACAGGCAGTAACTAATGAATCATTCTTTTGAATCTACCAACAATGGAGTTATGTGATCAGTGGGGAGGAAGGATTCTTACCCGAATAAGAATACAGGAGGGCCTCCATGTAAACAATTGTGGTAGGTATAATAAGAAAGGAAATTTACTATAAAATTTAAATTTCTTATCAACCTACCTTACAATGGTATACTACAGGCTGAATAGACAATAGGATGGAGGGAATCACATAACCAACCCCCACATAACCCAATTGCACTGGAACCATGGACAGAGGAAAAGGTCCCTAGGCTTATCAAACCATAGCATCACAATCATTAGTAAAAGACAATGAGAGATGAGGCATACGGTTTTGTGCGGCGCACAGACAGAAAGGACAGTAACAGCACGGAGCTAGAACTGACTTGTAAGAAGCCTAATGGCTCCTGCAACTGACACAGATAGAAGGTGGAGAAAGTAGAAGCATTTCTCCAGTAGGCTACCTGCATAACATCCGACAACTTGACGAAGTTAGCATAAGCCCAAGAGGTAGACAATGCACGCACCTCGTGGGCAGAAATACGATCGGTAAAACAATCGTCAGTCACTAGATGAGCGAAAGCCATGCGAATAGCAAGAGAAATCCATCGAGAAAATGGATTGAGGAGAGATCTTCTGTCGACCAGGAATAAGAGACAGAAAAAATCATTTCCTGCCTTTCCCAATGAACTGTGACCGATTGAGATAAATGAGAACTGCACGAACCAGACAGAGCAAAGGGCAAGTACCCTCAGCAGAAGGAAGAGCCCTGATACAGATAGGAGGTGGAGTCGTTTCTGGTATCTGATTCTTGGCCAGAAAGGAGCAATCAGTGGTAAACGTAACACTGTTGGGAGAGCTCCTGGCGTGAAGCTCACTAACCGTCTGGCTGAGGCAAAAGCCATCAGAAAAGCAGTCTTGTATGTGAGAAAACGCATATCCACCTGGGATAAAGGTTCAAATGGCGCCCCCAGACCCCCCCCCCCCCCACCCCTCATCCTGAGCAAAGCAGAAACCAAGAAAAATTCCATCTTGGGGTAAGCTGCAAAATCCTAGGCCTTTTCAAAGAAAAGTGCCGAATAAGCTTGGAGAGGTATGGATTAGTGCCGATACAACGCTTTCCCACATACGAAAAGGTATTCGAAAGCATGAACCTGTACCCTTTGATGATAACAGGCTGGAGACCCCAAGAATCAAACAGATCTACCAGATACTCCACAATCTGTGTTATCAAAGGATTGGCATAATCACCAGAGTGATCAGCACAGCATCGACAGAAGACCTTCCACTTAGCTGCATAGGCTAAACCAGTGGAGTGCCGCCTTGAAGAAGAAATGCACTCCACTGCTCATCTCGAAAAACCTCTACGGAGGAGACAGGACCTGACAAAAGATATGCGTGAAGGCACAATGAAGTCTGGTTGAGGTGAAACCTCCTTGGTTGACCTTGGCAAAGAAGGTCGCGACGTAGAGAGAGACATGCCAGAACTGCCGCCAACAGAGAGCAGAACTGATTGATCCACACCCGTTGAGGCAACAGGGGAGCGATCAGAATGATTCGACAACTGCAGGTTCTGACCTTGGCCAGAACCTGAGGCAGAATCTGAAACTGCCGGAAACTCAGAAGAAGAGCACGAAGCTCCTTCTGGTTGATGTGAAGAGCTGCGTGATCCTGGTCCCATGCCCCGTGAAGGGAAAGACCGAGAGGATCCAATGTCACACCCCATCCAAGATCGCTGGCGTCTGCTGTCAGAACACGATCGGACATGGGTAAGTCCATCGGAACTCCCTGCATAATCCACTGAACATCCATCCAGGGGAGAAGGTGACGATGAAGAGACTCCGGTAACTAAAGCACCAGATCCAGAGGATCGACATTCGGCCTCCAACGATTGAGCAGAAAGTGTTGGAGAGATCTGACATGCAGCCATCCTAGAGGAATGAAATCCATCACCGAACCACAGAGACCGAGCAGCCGGAGAATACTCTGAGCTGTCATGGACGTGAACTGGGACAGAGTCAGGGCAAAAGCTGAGAGAATCACAGCCCTTGCCCGGGGAACACGGAAGTCCATTCCCAGATGACAAAACGACTGAGAAGGGACCAGGTCCAACTTCTCCTCGTTGACTCTGAACCCTAGTGACGTGAGCAGGCTCAACAGTGTGTCGACAAATGACTCCAGAATGGCAGCATTGGAATGCCTCTGGAGGATATCGTCTAGATATGCCGAAGTAGTCACCCTAGACTGTGTGCGATGGAAGGCTAACACATATGACATCAGTCGGGTGAAGGCCCAAGGAGCCAGGTGGAGGGCATGGCCTTGAACTGGAAAACTCGCCTCAGAAATGCGAACCTGAGATACTTTCGCGATGTCCGATGAATCGGAACGTGAAAGTAAGCATCTCGCAGGTCGATGCTGGAAACGAAATCACCCTGGTGAATGGAGCGGCAAACTGACTTGAAAGTATCCATGCTGAACTTAGGTGCAATGATAGACTGGTTCAGGATACTCAGATCGATAACCGGTCGGAGTCTGCCATCCTTCTGCGGCAGCAAGAACAGGCAGGAGTAAAATCCCACTGAATGTTCTTGACAACCTCAATCACCCCCTTTGACAGGAGATTGTCTATCTCCGTGATCAAAAGTTCCCGACGTGTAACGTCTAAAGGAACTTGTGTTGGAAGAGGTACTCTCGACAGAGTGGGATGCCTCCGGAAGGATATCCGCAGCCCGGACCGAACAACATCTAACACCCAAGGATCGGATGTGATTGTGGCCCAATGGTCTGCAAATTTTGATATCCTTCCTCCAACCTGGGACGAATCGAGGTGAGGAACCTTCATTTTGAGCCCCGGCAAGGCCCGCGAGAGGAGAAACCACCTTCTCTACTATATGAAGAATCCTCCCTCTAGCCTGCCGACGCTTACCCTTACCCCGTGAGTAAGAAGTAGAAGCGATGGCAGGAGGATCAGCCCTTGGCTTCGCAGAGGAAGCAGAAGGGTGCTTGTTAGGCTTTGGATGGCCCCTGCCTCCAACAGAAGGCTGATCAAGCTGATGAAGCAGCAGCTGATCTTTGGAATGATGTAGGATGTCATTCCGGACCGTCGCCATGGAACCATGGACCAGTTGCGGACCTGCCAAAGAAGCAGATCAAAGAGCAGTGCACTGCCCCAGGAAGGGAACGGCTCGTGTCCAACACAGTGTCCCAGCAAACTAATTCCAAGTTAGTTGTGTTACAGGCATGCATGTGAGTAAGATGCATGAGATCCTTGGACAGTACATGCAAAGGAGCATGTACATCGTCAAACTTATCTGGAGGCAGATAAGCAGCTAAAGCAGAGATGATGTGATCTGAGAGAGAAAGCATGCCCACATCTCTCTCGATAAGCCCAACAGGGATTCCAGAGTCGCCATAGGAATAATGGCCAACTTGGGCTTGGAAAGCCCGAGGGAGGTGGAGTCCTGATCCAAGACCATCAAAGTCTCTCAGACTGATGGATTGAAGGAATCGTAGGAACGATAATGCACTGGAGGCAAAAAAGTGTCAACCCTGGTGACGAACGAAGTCTTCATAGCCTTGGAACTCCGCTTAGAGTCCAAAGCTGTAAACGCTTCAACCAACTGTACCAACTGGCACGGTCGAAGGAGCCCAGAAGCGGGTTGCTCCACAGGCTGTAGGCGCACAACCAATGATCGTGGCCTGGATGACACTGTCGGCTGGTTTGCTGGTTTGAGATCTGGAAGGAACCCAAACACAAAGTCAAGAGCTGCCCCCAAATCAGAAGACTGTTGGCTCTCGACTTCAGGTATGTCTGACTCATCCTCAGAATCAGAAGACACATAGCACTTCATGGGCAAACCAGCCGATGCGCCCCATGGTGTAGGCACACCTGAGGGATCAGAAAGTGGCCTGCTTCCAATCCCAGGAGGTAGCGCCGCAGGGGGTACCTGAAAACCACTAGTATCCTCGCTGGAAGCAATGGGAAGGCTCTTGGAAAGAACCTGAGTGAGCAAGGAGAGGGCCTCCCTAAGCTCATGGCCCATGTCGGCCAGTTCGACGTGGGAACGAATCGGCAAAGTGGCTTCACTCCTTACCCTTTTAACCAACGAAGGGTCATGATCCTCAAATACACTTGACGCGGGTGAAGGCAGATGCATATAGGGGTATGACATACCCCGAAGATCTACAGAGTGAGAACTCAGGAGAGTCGCCACGGACCTCTGAGGTACAGAAGGTCCAGGCTGCACAAAAGCCGTTGGTCCCGCAAAACTGGCCATGGGACCAGAATGCGTGGACAGAAACGTCACGAAGTTCATGGTGGCCCCACCATGAACCTCCGAATCCAATGAGAAAACTCTGGTGCTCGACAGCTGAGAGACCACAGCAGAGGGTTCGGCCAGCAGCCCCTTCCGACTTCACCGAGTTGAAGTCAGGGAAGGCTGAGGCCGATACCCCACGTCCACACTACCAGACATCTCTGCAGACCCCTGCAGGGATAAAACTGCTGTGCTCGAAGGCTGAGAGACAACAGCAGAGTGTTCAGTCAGCAGCCCCTTTCGACTTCGCTGAGTTGAAGTCAGGGAAGGCTGAGGCCAATACCCCACATCCACACTACCAGAGATTCATCTTTGCAGACCCCTGCAGGGATAAGCTGAGGCCAGCTGAAACGGTGTCCGATGACGTTGCAGATGGAACAGCAGTAGCAGCAGATACAACGGGAGCTGTTGAAACTGGTGGAAAAGTGGAGAGAGCAACCAAGCTCGGCTCCAAAAGAGGAGTCACAACCCTAGTGACAGCCTCAGATGTCAACTGGAGAGGGACCACAGTCCTGGAACCAGGCATCTCTTCACCAGACAACTCAATAGCTCCCACAGTATCCACCACAGAAAAGACTGCACATCCCCCATGGAGGGGGTATAACTCACCAGACGTGATCGTGTCAGGAGGCCGTCTAACCCCGTGGGCGGACGAAAAAAAGAATGATTCATTAGTTACTGCCTGGATACCAGAAGCCGTGGATCTGTATCTGTATCCCTTACTGGGTGTGTGCCAGTAGCACTCGACCCAGTTTTGCCTTATTTTTTCTTGCTGCTTTTGCACTACTTTTCTTTCCCAAATCCCTTGGGAAAGATCAAAATAGAGAGTATATTTTCTGAGTTAGGGTCTTCCACTGTAGTGCAAGCCTGTAGTAAACAATTGTAAGGTAGGTTATTAAGAAATATCTGTGCCTCAATGAAGTGCATATGATAACTTTTAACAATTCCAAGTATTGTCTTCGGTGCAACCTGCTGCCAACCAATTTTTTGTAATAATCCCAGTTTGAAGATGGAGTCCTGCAAAAAGCCTTGGGGAGAACATAATTGTCGAATAGGCAGAACAAATAGACAAACCAAGCTACCAGGCACAAAAAGTGTATGGCACACAAGTCTGGTACTCTACAGAGAACATTAAGTCCAGATTCAACTCCCCTTTTGTCACTTTTGCTAGGCATGTCACTTTTGCTACATGTACTGTACTGATCACAAAATAAATATGAAATATCCAATTGCAACACCCTACAGACAGTCTGTGTATGATGTTAGAGTTTTATATGTGTAAGAAATTATAGTTTTGCATGCTACAGCAAACTGAAGTTAAGGCATAGAAACAAAAGTTCTATTTATTGTAATAGTAACCTTGACCTCTCATCTATTAACCCCCCAAAACAATCTCAATCAGTGACACCTTATAGATAATCTGTGTATGAGGTTAGAGTTTTGTACTCAAAAGGAAACTTGTTGCAAGGAGATCAAAACGATTTTTTATATTAACACTACCTTTACATTTGACTTATTAACTTCAGTTACACTCCTAATTATCAATACCTTACCAGCAACATGTGTAAGAAATTATAGATTTGTACTTGAGAAGAAACTGGAGTTAGTTCATGGAAACCAAGCCTGAAAATAAGCAGACTGTCATCTGCAAAATGAGGTCCCAAGAGGGTCAGTTTGGTGATGCTACCCTGCACAGGGTAGCATCACAAAATTTACTCTCTGTGAACCTCAGTCTGAATCATGGTCTCAAACCAAAACAGAAAGATGTACCTAGAGGATAAATTGGCCAACTGTATGGGATAGCATCAGCAAATTCACCCTCTGGGAACCCTATTTTGCAAATGACAGGTTGCTTATATTCACGCTTGATGAAAACCAAAATCCTGTTTAAAGTATACTACTCAAATTTTGCTAAGCACCAGATATTTGACGAATCATTGTGAAATTTGCTTGTGACATATTTACGATATTTTTGGTAGATATGACTGAGAAATGTATTGAGATGGTCCCCGGTGTTTACATTAGCGCTCTTGACAGGCAGACTTTTCGTGACAGCCATGGAAAGCATGTACCCCTTGATTTTCATGATGTTTTCGTGTACTGTCTACATGTACATGACATGTGTAGGGTATTCAATCTTTATTTCAACACAAACCCTTGTGATTTAATGATTGAATATGGCGAATGGAAATGTAAGAAGACATTTGTCTGAAGCAGAAATGTGGCAGGCTGTAGGGATGGTGGGGCAAGGGGCCACCCATCGTCAGGTTGGTGAAGCCCTTGGTGTGCACCATACAGTGATCACCAGAGCCTGGGCAAGATTTCAGCAGTATGGCACACCAGTAAGACGGCATGGTGGTGACAGAGACAGGGCAACATCTGCAGCTGAAGACTGGTTTTTGATCATCAGGAACCGCTTTGCCACAGCAACCCAGCTTCGCAGTAACCTTCAGAATGAATCTGGGGTAAATGTTTCAACGCAGACTATCCGGGCAAGATTGCACAAAGGTGGTCTCTGATCGAGAAGACAATGTATTCGCATTCCGCTGTCCCAGAACCATGGCCAGGCACAATATGAATGGGCCATGGACCACGCTGGATGGACCACAGAAGATTAGCGACCTGTCCTTTTTACAGATGAGTCAAGGTACTGCCTAGACCACACAAATAGGCGTTCTAGGGTATGGAGAAGACCAGGAGAGTGATTCCATGCAGCCAACATTGCTGAGCATGACCGCTATGGTGGAGGGTCAATCATGTTCTGGGGCGGCATCAGCAGGGATGAACGTACAGAGCTCTGTGTCCTTAAATGTGGTGCATTGACTGCACAGCGGTATATTGATGAGATCCTGGATGTCCACGTCAGATTGTATGCAGGTGCAGTGGGTGATAGATTCATTCTGATGGACAATAATGCCCGTCCTCATGTTGCCCATGCTGAGTACCAACAGAGGGAGGGGATTGAGCATATGGACTAGCCAGCAAGATCCCCTGACCTCAATCCAATCGAACATGTCTGGAATGAGTTGCAGCTTGCAATTTCAGCCTGTCCAGTCCAGCCAAGAAGTGTCCAGGAGCTTGGTGCCATGCTGGTCCAAGAATGGATCAACATCCCACAAAGGATCACCAGGAACCTGATTGTGAGCATGAGAAGGCGTTGTCAAGCTGTAATTAGCAGTAATGGGTCTCATACTCGATATTGAACCCATACCAGTTCGCTCCGTCAACTTTATGGCATATTGAAAACTTTCCTCTTTTACCAATAATATCCATTTTCCATGGTTATCGTATTCAAAAGCTAAAAAATAATGTCAAACACAAATAAAATCTTAATTTGTTTACTTAAATCATTAAAGATATAATTAAATAAAAAATATATACACTTTTCATTACAATATTTCAACTAAAACGTAAAACAGGTAGTTGGATATACTTGGTGCTTAGCAAACTTTGAGTAGTATAATAGTGAGATTGACCTTATAATTTACACCAGACAAGAGCCCAATTATCAGCATCTTATAGGGAATCTGTAAGAAGTTTTTTGTGTGTTTTTTTTTTATATTGGTGTTGAGTAAATACCCACTCTTGTTATACAACTTAGATGGGTTAAACTTATACATATATATACACTTACAAATAACTGTAAGTGAGAAACCTGTATAGTGTGTGACCTCTCTTGTATAAACCAGTGACCTTCTTGTAGCATTTTTGCACTAATACATTTTGTCAATAAATGATTTGATACAATCATATATTTATAAAGGTGGTAACTGTCAGTAACCGCTTACTTTCATGTAAATGTGTGTGACCCTCATGTGAAAGTGAGTGACCTTCATGTAAAAGTGTGTGACCATACTTGTATATTGCTTTGTGTATAATTATGTAGTGTGTATATCTATATAATTTTGTCACACTTATGTGGATATATAAAGACTTGTGAAAACCTAAGTATATTTAGTGGTAGTACCATAATCATTATGACTCACTCAATGTCAGAGGAAGATATGCTTAAAGTATTAGCAGCCAGTGGAAAATATCATATATCTTTGAAATCTGAATAAAAGGATAATGTTACCAGTGAACCTAAACCTTTTTGTACTTGGAAAGATATTTCCCGAGAGTAGTGGTGCTAAACCAAAACAACTCCATACATATCCTACAGAAATACGTGATGAACCAAGACACCACCATACACACCCTTCTGGAAACAGATCTTGATGCGACACATCTAATTAAATCTTTACCTAAGCATACCTCAATTTTCTGGTGATGACCCCCCCACCCTTCCCTCAAAAAGGTGGTATCTCATTTGAAGAATGGAAGTTTGAAATAAAATGTCTCAGAAATGATTCTGAGATGACAAGTGGATTGCTTATGCAAGCAATAAGGAAATCTCTACAGGGGACAGGAAGGAAAGTTCTTGTATCAGTTGGTGAAACAGCTTCTGTGGAACAGGTTTCAAAAAACAAGTGCAACGCTGATCGCAGGCAATCAGACTCTAGTCCCCCACGGCGGATGGTCTGTTCTATAAAACATGCAAAATATTTTTTAGGCCTGTTGGGCATTTAAAAAATAAGTTGCACATTATGAAATGGATAAAAGATTTCAACAGCAAGTGGGAATTAAGTCCTCTCTCTCACACCATGTATCTGTTCTCAGGCACCTACCATTTAACAACAGGAACAACAATGTAATCATTCCATATTGCATTTTTATTTAAAAATTATTGACGTGCATCATCCTCCTATTATGTGTCATCAATGGTATATATATAAAAGTACAGTCTCAAAGCATCTATCTATTAGATACAGGTGGTAACCATAAAATAGGAATACAAAAAAATCAATGAAAATGGTCGTCCTTCGGCCATTCTAAATTTTTTTTCCAAAAAATTTAGACGTGCATCATCCTCCTAACATTTCTGACCAATGTTAGAAATCCTCCTAGTGACGTGCATCATCCTCCTAGCATCTCTGACCAATGTTAGAAATCCTCCTAGCATTTCTGACCAATGTTAGAAATCTGAAAGTAATAGCTCGAAACATGTCTAAGATACAGGTGATAATGTCAAATACGGCAAAAAAATGACAACAAAAAAGTCTGTCATTCAACCATCTTGAATTTTTTTTCAAAAGATTTTGGCCATCTTGAATTTTTTTCAAAACCTTTGACGTGCATTACCCTCCTAGCATCTCTATCCAATGTTAGAAATCTGAAAGTAATAGCTCAAACTATGTCTAAGATACAGGTGGTAACGTCAAATATGGCAAAAAAATAACAAAAATGGCTGCCATTCGGCCATCTTGAAATTTTTTTTCAAAAGATTTTGGCATGCATCATTCTCCTATGGTGTCTGACAAATGTTGAAAATTTAAAACTAATATTTCAAAACACCTCCAAGATATGGGTGATAACGTAACTTGAGAATGCAAAAAATGAACAAACATGGCCTGGCCATCTTGAATTTTTTTTTTCAAAAATTTTGACGTGCATCATCCTCATCTATAGCATCCATGAACAATGTTAGAAACCTGAAACAAATATATTAAAACATGACTAAGATACAGGTGGTGACATCAAATGAAGCAAAAAATGATGACAAAAATGGCTGCCGGTCGGCCATCTTGAAATTTTTTTCAAAAAGTTTTGACGTGCATTGTCCTCTTATTATGTGTCACCAATGGCATAAAAATGAAAGTACAGTGTTGAAGCATCTACGAGATACAGGTGGTAACGTCAAATATAACCAAAAAATGACAACAAAAATGGCTGCCATTCGTCCATCTTGAATTTTTTTTTCAAAACATTTTGGCATGCATCATCCTCTTATGATGTCTGACAAATGTTGATAATTTAAAACTAATATCTCAAAACATCTTTAAGGTACGGGTGCTAACGTAACTTGAGAATGTAAAAAATGAACAAAAATGGACGTCATGCAGCCATCTTGAATTTTTTTTTCAAACAATTTTGACGTGCATTATCCTCATAGCATCTATGAACAATGTTAGAAACCTGAAACAAATATCTCAAAACATGTCTAAGATACAGGTGGTAATATCAAATGAAGCGAAAAATGATGACAAAAATGTCTGCCAGTCGGACATCTTGAATTTTTTTTCAAAAATTTTTGACGTGCATCATCCTCCTATTTTGTGTCACCAACGGTATAAAAATGAAAGTACAGCGTCGAAGCATATATGAGATACAGGTGGTAACATAAATGAGGACAGACAGACAGACAGACAGATGGATGGACAGACGGACAGACAGAGTGCAATCCAATAGTCCCCCAAAACGGTAAAACCGTGGGGGATTAAAAACTTGACATTTTGTTTGATGATGTAGCCACAAATGAAATGATTATGCAAGAATTATTCAACTCATATCAGAGTTCAGATGAATCAGTGGAAAGCGTAAAAAATGAACTTCACAGATACAAGTTTTGGACTTCGTTAAAGTCTGACAAGTTAAAAAGTCAGGCACGTCATAAGTAGGACTCTTTATGTAACTATGATGAATTGTTGAGGGAGATAAGGAAAGTTGAAAAAGAGATCAATCTAAGTGCACCTACTTCATCCAGTACAAAAGTTCAACAGAATGCTATTGTCTTTGGACAATTAGATACAACTTTGCTGGAAACTTTTTAAAAGAAAATAGAGAAGAAATCTGAAGAGAAGTTTGAAAAATTGGAAAAGAAATTAAACGGCGAGATGAAGGATAGCTTTGACTCCATTTTACAGAGACCTGATGGTAATCAAACAGGAATGATAAGCCTTTTTCATGGAATGATAACCACAACAGAGGTTTTGGGGGTTACCAAGGTAACAAAAATGTGAATAATTATCCAAAGCCAACTGACTTCTGTCATTGGCCATCCAGAAGTCAGAAATAACAAAGGCCAAATATTACAAGACAGGTTAATTGGAACTTCAAATGAAATTTTCATTCACATGGAAGGCGAAAAAGTGGCATCTTTGATTGACAGTGGATCAATGGTCACATCTATTTTGGAAGCTGGTTATAACAGTTTCTCTGAACCAGGTAAGCCACCATTACAACAATTGGATAATCTGGGATTAAAAGTCTCAGTAGCTGATGGATCATCTCTGAAATACCTTGGATATATTGAGTGTGTAATATATGTCATTTTTGTCAAAAGTGGAAATAAGTGTCCCAGTGTTAGTGGTACACAATACTGATTTTTTGGAATCAAAATTAATTCAAGTAAATTGACAACTGGGCAGTTGTCAACTGTTACCCTCAGAGTGGAAACATGTGTTTTACTCTGGACCTCTTGACCTGGGTAAAGCTGATATTATTAAACATAAAATCCAGCTTGATGACGAAAGACCATTTAAGCAGCTATATAGAAGAATACTTCCTGGTATATATGAAGAGCACATGAACATATTAAGGAGATGCTAGATGCAGGAGTAAAAAGAGAGTCTGACAGTCCTTACTCTTCAAATGTTGTACTTGTGAGAAAGAAAGATGGATCACTCCACTTCTGTATCAATTATTGCATGGTAGATACAAGAATGAAGAAAGACAGTTACATGCGATCACGTTTTGATGAAGTAATAGAACCTCTCAGTGGCTCAATGTACTTTTCGACACTAGATCGATGCTTCTTGTTATTGGCAAGTAGAAATGGAGGAGAAGGATGAACCCAAAACAGTATTTTCAGTTGGTAATCTGTGCTTCTATGAATGTAATTTTGGTTTTTGATTTAACAAATGCACCAGCTATGTTTCATAGACTAATGGAAAAGTGTATGTGCGAAACTCACCTCAAAGAGTGTTTGATATTTTTAGATGATATACTGGGTGTTCTCCAAACATTTGATAACCATATCAAACACTTAAAATCAACTTTTAAAAGGTTAGCTGGACATGGTTTGAAATTAAAACCGACCAAATGCTAATTGTTTCAAACATCGGTGAAATATCTTGGTCACATTATTTCTGAAGAAGGAATAACATCTGATCCAGAAAAGCTGACTGCAGTACGGGACTGACCAAAGTAAAAAAATGTCACAGAAGTTTGCCAGTTCCTAGGTTTTGTTGAATATTATAGACGTTTTATCAAATATTATGCCAAAATGTTCAACCACTAAACCAACTGCTGAAGTGATTTCAAGAGAAGAAGAGTTCCTTCTAAGTGGACTTGGGGAGATAATCAGGAAGCAGCATTTCAGACTGTAAAGGCAAAATTGTCAGAATCTCCAATTTTAACCTATGCTGATTACCGGTATTCTCTGCCATTCACAGTTCACACTGATGGGTCTGGACGAGGTGCAATTTTTATATCAGAAACAACATGAAACTGAGCAGGCCGAAACCTCAGACCAAGTGAAGTAAATTACCCTGCACATGAATTCGAGTAATTTTCATTTTTGACTTTTTTCCGGATCCGGATTTGGCCCCTGAATCCAGATCCGGAAAAAAGGAAAAAATGAAAATTTTAATTACGTTTACACAAGTGAATGAACTTGTTAACGGCACATTTTCAGGGTGAAAACAGCAAACACTGACAAAACATAGACAGAGAGTTTTTTGAAGTTGGACTGGAGAGTTGGAAACAGAACTGAGAGATTATTTAATTGCAGTAAAAAAAAACCCAATGCCAACAGGCACTCCCCAACCCCACGAAAAATTGTCTGGCGTCGCTACTAACAGGCGCACAGGCTGATGAAAATTACAATAAAGATTGATAAACGTCTATAATTTCTGATTCTTGAATATTTTGCTTCTAACAGTACTGATTATAATAATAATAACTCTTTGGCCAGCCGCTGATTTGTCGCGGTTCTCATAAGGGAAGGCCACCATTCCCCCTGCACCCCACCCCCTCCTCTCCTCCCAGCATTCCGATATTAACTGTTTAATAATCACTTCCTCGTTTTCAATTTCTTCAATAAGCATTCCTACCCTCTCCCTCATGTCCCCCTCAGCCATCTATCCTTTGTTTCCTCGCCCCATTTCTTCATTATACTTCCAGTAAATTTTATTCTATGAGGTATATACTGTGGGCATTCCAAGTGAAAATGTTCCAGGGTCTCCACTACCCCAGAGTGGCACATTTGGCATCCCTGATTTACTTACAATAAATATGGACTGGCCCTGGCTATCGTTACATTTCAGGCTTTAAGAAAGTTCCCACAGAAGCAAATGTACCATTATGAAAGCGTCCTAATTGCATTTATGTTCTATAACTACCGTTATAATGGGACATAAGATTACGATTCACACTATGTGTCACCAATATAGAGGTGTGAATTGTACCACTTTAATGACTACAAAACCCTGAATAAGATGATGACAGTAACAACACATCTGCTTGCAAGATATGCACACTTCTTGGAACGATATTCTAATAAAAACAATATGATAATAGAGTATAGTTGTTTGGTGTCAATACTGGCGCATCTGCATCTTTTATTCAGATACACTACAGACAATAAGCCAAGCTATTTTCGAGCTTGGTTCATGGTTGTTTCGCGCATTGTTTTTTTTTAATAAAAACCCAACATATTGCAGAAAAAACTTTAAAGAGCCAACCAGAAAGAAAGAATGGCAGATATGTTGTTTGCTCATTCTCAGCCAACAGTCATGGAGGCAGCGCAGCCTTATATGCTGCAGGAGGACACTCTTACAATACAAGATTTAGAAGATATTATCCATAGCATTGACGACAGCAAAGTTTCAAAGCTTCCACCAGTCCTACCAAAAGGGGGAGAAGTTTATGTATTTCCATATGATGAAAGAGAAACATCAGGTAACTAAACTTTATGATTCTGGAGAATCATGGCTTTTCCCGATAAGATTCCATGATTTTTCATGACCCCACAGTGTCTGATGAATTGTTTTTAACAATCTCACTGAAGTTCCTTCATTGATGTTATGAGAAAAGTGAGTATAGTAGTCTCAAATGACTCAGTTTGATAAAAAAAATTGTTCAGGTAAAAACCATCATTGAAGGTGGAGTGGGTTAATATCAATATCGTCATCCGACAAGTTAATGACCCACAAAAGGAGTTACGTTTGTTTGACACATACCACTGAGTGCTGTGTCTATTTGAAAATGGTCCATTTTATCTCAAATGTATCCAAAATATTGATGTCTGGCAGTTTGTAGTGGGTTAACAAGTGCCAACAGGAATATTTATTCATGCAACTTGTAAATTCACACCAAAAACGACGAGGGACCATTTTTACTTAAAATCTAGGAGATGTTTTCAGAGAAATCCAGGGAGAACATGAATTTTAAGCTTTTGATGGGTATCATTGTTTATCCAGCCCAAAATGGGTTAACGTTTGTTTTTTGAAATACGGTTATTACTTACAAAAATAATTCTTAGTGAATTCTACTTCCACTTAAGTTGATTTCTTCTCTTAACTTTGGGTGCTGCAGGTAGGCAAACACAGCCCATTTTATCAAAATGTTGATGTTTGAGAACCTGCATAGGGTTAACAAATGCTTACTAGAATATTTTGTACATGCAATTTGTTATGTTACACTGAGAATGGCCAATTTTTCGTGAAAATCTAAGTGAAGTTTTTAGAGAAATCCTCGGATAACAGGAATTTTTAACCTTTTGAGGGGTATCTCTCTGTAACCAGCTCTAAACGGGTTAATGCTTGGTTTTATGAATACCTTCATTACTTACAAAAAAGATCCTTGGGGAATTCCACTTCCAACGAAGAGGTTATGTTTATCTCGCAGGCACACATTGTGTGCAATGGGTGCCCAAGAACAGCCCATTTTCTCAAAATTTCTATGCTTTGCAGCCTCTGGAGGGTTAACAAACGCCTACCGGAATATTTTGTCCATGCAGCTTATAATGTCTCTCCAAAACCTGCAAATGGTCAATTTTTCTTGAATACTTACTAGATTGTTTGGAGAAATCCACAGAAAATGGGAATTTTAAGCTTTTAAGGGGTACATTTCCTTAACCAGGCAAAAATGGGTTAAGACCTCGATTTTTGAATACCCTTACTACTTCCTAAAATTTTTCCTTATCAGTTTTGCGTACGGTAAAAGAAGTTATATTTCTCTGTGGCATTCCCATTTGTTGTTGTCCAAAAACAGACTATTTTTTCGAAATGTTGACATTTAGCTGGCCATGGAGGGTTAACAAATGCTTACCAGAATATTTTATCCATGCAACCAGTAATGTGACACCAAGAACTATCAATGGCCATTTTCGGTTGAAAACTTACAAGATGTTTGTAAACAAATCCAGGGAAAACAGGATTTTTTTAAACTTTTGATGGGTATCGCTATTAACCACCCCAAAAGGGGTTAATGGTTGGGTTTTTGAATACCCTTATTACTTACAAAAATGGTCCTCAGTGAATTCCACTTCCAACAAAGGAGATTATGTGTATCTCTCGGATATACATTGCGTGCTGCACTTGTCCGTAAACAACCCATTTCAAAAACATTATGATGCTTGACAGCCTGTAGAGGGTTAATAAACGCTCATCGGAATATTTTGTCCATGTAACTTGTAATGTCACACAAAGACCTGTGGATACTCAATTTTTCTTGAAAACCTACAAGCATGCTCTCAGAGAAATCTACAGAAAATGGGAATTTTAAGCTTTTCAGGGGTATCTCTTTTTATCCGGCCAAAAAGGGTTAAGACTTCGACTTTTGAATACCCTTACTACTTACAAAAATGTTTCCATATAAATTTTGTGGTCGATAAAAGGAGGTACTTTTCTTTGTGGCGTACCCATTCGGTGCTGTTGCTGTTAAAAAACAGCCCATTTTATCACGCTTTTGACTTTTAGTAGTCCGTGGAGGGTTAACAAATGCTCACCGGAGTATTTTGTCTATGCAACTTGTATTGTCACACCAGGACCTGCAAGTGGCCAATTTGTCTTGAAAATCTACAAGACTCGTTTACAGAAATCCACAGAAAACATGAATTTTTTAGCTTTTGAGGGGTATTGCAGTTTAACTGGCCCAAAATGGGTTAACGCTTGGTTTTTTTAATACCCTTATTACTTACAAAAATGACCAGAAAAGACACCAAATCTTCACAGATGAGGAAATTGTCAAAGTCATAAGTTTTCAATTTGTGAACAGATTGATGGAGGCACCCCCCCCCCCCCCCCCCATCTGATCCAGACCATAATGTGTGTTGGGGGGGGGGGGCAGATTGAATTATTTTCATCTTTGAACTCTGAGAGATATTCTCAGGGGCATCGGAAGGAAATATGTGTGTGTGTGGGGGGGGGGTCTCAAGAGAGGGAGGGAGAGGGGGAGATAGAGAGAGAGAGAGAGAGAGAGAGAGAGATATTCTCAGGGGAATCAGAAGGAAATATTATTTGGGTGGGGGAGGGGGGGGGTCTCAATGTTCAATAGTTTATAATAAAACCATACAAATATGGATGTCAAGACACATCAGTTTGAATGGCATTCTTACAAATCTTTGAACTCCGTGATTGTAATGTTTGTGTGAGCTGTGTATAGCGGCAAAAGAAACCAACATTCGATTATTCGGTAATTTAAAAATACCAGTAATTAACATTAATTCTTGAAAAGCTCATTGGGCCGATCTCACCTTTCCCTGAGAGAGAGAGAGAGGGAGAGAGAGGGATTCTCAGGGGAATCGGAAGGAAATATTATTTGGGTGGGGGTCTCAATGTTCAATAATTTATAATAAAACCACACAAATATGGATGTCAAGACACATCAGTTTGAATGGCATTCTTATAAATCTTTGAACTCCGTGATTGTAATGTTTGTGTATTTTCCTGTATATACCTATTATGGCCCACCACAAACGTTCAATAATTTATAATAAAACCACACAAATATGGATGTCAAGACACATTAGTTTGAATGGCATTCTTATAAATGATCCAGAGACATTGATATTGACTACAAATATCAAGATATTAGAACACCTGTGGGAACTACGCACAATGTGATCACTATAACACTATAACTATAACAGTGGTACGTCTTCATTCATGTCAAAAAAGGAAGTGAGCTACCATCAATGATTCGTCAAAATCGATTGCGATTCTTTTTTTAATTTCTACCGGTTTACTTGGTAACATAATAATAATATTACTTCGATCAGCCACTGATTTGTCACGGTTCACAGATTTGCCCCAACCGCTTCTTTCTCACTCCCTGTATCGTCTCTCCTTCCAGCACACAGAAACGAACTGTTTGCCGCTATGTTTCCAGTATTTCTTTAGACCAAATTTCACTGATCAGCTTACTAACCCTCTCACTTGTGCCCCCCCCCCCCCACCCCATGTCTGGCTTGGTAAGTGTATATGCGTTGGTGAGGCCGCAGTGAGTTCACAGCTTTCTTGCCAACAAGAAGATGTAAGAGTTAGGGTTAAGAGACTACCTCCTCTCTCTCTCATCATTTTAGTTTAAACAATATTTATTCAATAATTGATAATGCATACATTTCACAACAATAGTTGAGTAACAAAAAGTATGAACAACAAAAAAATACAGAATTATATATGAAACAACTAAAGACAGGGAAATTTGTTACTGTTTAAAAGAGGGATTTGACAGAAAGCTTAAAGCTTATGTGCAAGTCCTCTCCCGAGCATTTTATAAGATTACTCCGTTAGGTGGTACTATACAGTGGAGAAGCTCGTATATCGTCGCTTGGAGGCCGAGGAGACCCTTCCCATTTTATATAAGTTGAACTTAGTTGCTGCGATCGTGGATCAAGTGGCCGTTAAGTTGAGCGACACACCAGAATGGTTGACAACAACAACACACGCACAACCCACCACACAATATATGTCTATCACACACGCACAAACTCTCTCTCGCACCATTTACTACACTCTTACCCCTACACAATCAGACTCAAGCGCAAGGATGCAGCCCCCAGACCCAACACAAAGAAGTGGGAGATGTCAATGTTATTCGGGCCCGATGCCAGCCGGGATACCGGGTAGCTGTGGGGCGGGGTGGGGGGGTACAGGGGGGTACATGGGGGGTATGGGGGGATACGGGGTGAACCGAATCATCATTTTGTCATTTCGTTATTTTTGCATTATTAAGTGTACCGTTTTATATTACAGATCATACATGCATATTTGGGACTTCTGATGCGAAAACAGAATGACAATGACCTTGGTCACAAAGTACTGATTTTGCCTTCATTTTTCAAAAAAAAAAAAAAAAAGTGTTCTGTGGCAGAAAGGTCACTTCGCTGACCGGCAGTACACACAGGTAATACATAGTTTCTTTTCCATTGTTTTACCTAGCTCATGGCTTTATGGTATAGCCTAATGAATGAATGATAATACTGTTTATTTAGTAATTTATTTACTTATTTTATTTATTTTTTGGCGTTTAGCAACACGACCAACGTTCAGGGTCACACATATCGTGTCAATAGTTCACCTAATCCGCAGGGGGCGCGGTGGCTCAGTTGGTAGAGGTGCAGGCTGCAAGCCGAGAGGTCCTCGGTTCGAATCCCACCTGCGGCAACCACGTTGTGTCCTTGGGCAAGACACTTCACCCCGATTGCCTACATGGGGGCACGATGACGCTGTGTACTGAGGCGTACTGCACGTCGATGGTGCGCATGTCTTCAACCAATCTAACCCTGCCTGTGCTGCGGTGCAGAGTTCAGAGTTACGATGTTGGAGAGCTGACAGCTGCTCGTCGTTGCTTGGTGGTTCTCTCCGGGTACTCCGGCTTCCTCCACCCGTAAAACTGTCATGGTCACGATTAGCCATTGTGCATAAGTATGTGACCATAAACACCAGTAAATAAATAAATAACCTAATCCGCAAATTATTTTCTTCAGCTACCATAACCCATGATATCCAAGAGATTATTAGATGATGCTCTTGTTAGCTTAAATGTCATGAGTTCAATGAGCCAATCTTGTTCAAATTATTGGCTTCCTCGTTTATTGAACTTGCAATTAATGGAAGGGTGTGTTTCTCATTTCAGTGACAGCTTTTGAAGTATGAGGCTGTTTTCATTCCAATCTGCAACAATCAAAACTGGACTTTGCTTATTATTTCCCCGCAGCAGAAAACCATTGCTCATGTGGATTTGCTTGGCTCAACTGGAAGTTATGCCTTTGTCAATCACTGGAAGTAAGCTATTTCATTTATTAGTTTTTTCATAACATAAAGGCAGGGTCATATGATAAAACAATAGGTTTTTGAATGTGATATTATGCAAATATTTATCCATTTATCCATTTTACTTTAATTAGTCTGTGTGAAACACACAGACTATTGTTTTTGCGCGGTTTCTTTTTCTTTTTTTTCTTCTTCTTCTTCTTCTTCTTCTTCTTCTTCTTCACCTGTCTTCTGTCTTCTCATCACTTTTTTGTCCGCAAGATTAACTTGAAAACGAATTGCCCTATCTCAGTGATTTTTGGCATGCTGATAGACAGCCACAAGTTCTTGGCCATCTATGTTTTTTCAGATTCCTGGGGTAACAGTGGTGTCTGTAGGGGTGTTTTGAAAGTGGGTCACACCCATATATCAGGCGTGGTATGACGTATGGACCTGGGACCAATACCAAATGAGTCGACACTCGATGGAGATTCAAAATATGGGTCAAGGTCACGGAGGTCACCTAGGGATCATTGAGTGCATTTTTCATAATTGCGAGAAATCACATTTTTTTGACCCCCTAAAGCATTCCTGACATACACACATGCACTTTGACATAAAAAAAAGTGGGCGTGGCCAAAATGTTTGAAAGTAGGTCACGCCCATATCTCAGGCGTGGTATGACGTATGGACCTGGGACCAACACCAAATGAGTCGACACTTGATGGAGATTCAAAATATGGGTCAAGGTCATGGAGGTCACCTAGGGGTCATTGAGTGCATTTTTCAGAATTGCTGGAAATCACATTTTTTGATCCCCTAAAGTATTCCTGACGTACATACATGCATTTTGACATAAAAAAAAGTGGGCGTGGCCACATTTTTTGAAAGTGGGTCACGCCCATATCTCAAGCGTGGTATGACCTACGGACCTGGGACCAACACCAAATGAGTCGACACCCGATGGATGTTCAAAATATGGGTCAAGGTCACAGAGGTCACCTAGGGGTCATTGAGTGCATTTTTCAGAATTGCTGGAAATCACATTTTTTGACCCCCTAAAGTATTCCTGACGTACACACATGCATTTTTACATAAAAAAGTGGGGCGTGGCCAAAATTTTTGAAAGTGGGTCATGCCCATATCTCAGGCGTGGTATGACTTACAGACCTGGGACCAACACCAAATGAGTCGATACTCGATGGAGGTTCAAAATATGGGTCAAGGTCACGGGGGTCAACTAGGGGTCATTGAGTGCATTTTTCAGAATTGCTGGAAATCACATTTTTTGATCCCCTAAGGTATTCCTGACGTACACACATGCATATTGATGTAAAAAAAGTGGGTGTGGCCAAAATTTTTGAATGTGGGTCACGCCCATATCTCAGGCATGGTATGACGTATGGACCTGGGACCAACATCAAATCAGTTGACACTTGAGGGAGACTCAAAATATGGGTCAAGGTCACGGAGGACACCTAGGGGTCATTGAGTGCATTTTTTCAGAATTGCTGGAAATCACATTTTTTGATCCCCTAAAGTATTCCTGACATACACACATGCATTTTGACGTAAAAAAAGTGGGCGTGGCCAAAATTTTTGAAAGGGGGTCAAACCCATATCTCAAGCATGGTATGACCTACGGACCTGGGATCAACACCAAATGAGTTCACACTCGATGGAGGTTCAAAATATGGGTCAAGGTCACGGAGGTCACCTAGGGGTCACTGAGTGCATTGTTCATAATTGCTGGAAATCACATTTTTTGCCCCTCCCCCAAAAGCATTCCTGAGATTCATACATGCACTTTTACTTTAAAAAAGTGGGCGTGGCCAAAAAATTTGAAAGTGGGTTACGCTCATATCTCAAGCATGGTATGATGAATGGACCTGGGACTAACACCAAATGAGTCAACACTTGATGGAGATTCAAAATATGGGTCAGGGTCAAAGAGATCACCTAGGGGTCATTAAGTGCATTTTTCATAATTGCTGGAAATCACATTTTTGGACCCCCCCAAAGCATTCCTGAGGTCCATACATCCATTTTTATGTTAAAAAGTGGGCGTAGCCAACATTTTTGAAAGTGGGTCATGCTCATATCTCAATCGTGGTATGATGAATGGACTTGGAACTAACACCAAATGAGTCGACACTTGATGGAAATTCAAAATATGGGCCAAGGTCACAGAGGTCACCTAGGGGTCTGCCTGAAAGAGGTCACCAAAGTCATCAAGTGCGTATTATTCAGAAATACTGAGAAATGAATTTTATTACACCTTAATGAATTTCTAAAGTTTATGAACGTATTTCATCACTCAAATTAGTGGGCAGAGCCAAAAATGTCCATTTCTGATTCGAGTATCGAACCCTTTGAATGCTGGTTACATGTATGCCTTTTCTTTTTTCTTATAAATAATTGTTCTGATTCCAGTATGAATATCTGTAAATACTGTTAACAAAAACCCATTTCTGATTTGTTTAAAAATATTTTACTCCTGAAAATAAGCCTCCATAAATTCTCTTTCTGTATAGTTTATTCCTGATACTTTAACCCTTTTCACACAGACTTGAATTTACTGGGTGCAGTAAATTCTGTTTCTCTAGTTCATATACCTATTTGTTGGTACAGTATTCCGACATTACTATCAGCAGTATACTAATAACCATTAAAACACTGCAGCTTATCTAACGGTACTTACTGTACTTAATTGCAATTGATTGGTCTCCGTAACTGTAATATATCTCACTTATCTTTCATGCAGTTTGCCAATGCTTATCCAGATACAATACTTCCACTGTTGAACAGACTGAGATTAAGATCACAGGACCTTTGGGTGGAAATTTGGGAAAGACTGGGAAAAGGGGTGGAATTGAGGGAAATTATTAAACATTTTATATCTAAATGCCTGGGGGTGGGTGTGGGGGCCTGCAAGGTGAATGGTGGCCTTCTTCGAGAACGGAACAAATTAGAGACTGGCCAAAGTGTTATTATTATTTGTAACAACCACAGTGGTATCATCGATAGTTGTCATCAGCCACTAATACAGAGCATGCTATTTTTTTCAGGAAATACATTGAAACAAGATCTGGAAAAGTTGAAAGGGAACTGAAAGATGGTTGGAGAGAAATTACTATACCCAGCCACTTGCAGAAGGACGGGACAAGCTGTGGAATATTTGTATTAATGGTAGTATTTTATTTATTTATTTATTTGGGTCTATGGTGTTTATAGACACTTCCAACTGCTGTGGAATATTTGTATTAATGGTAATATTTTATTTATTTATTTATTTATTTATTTATTTATTTATTTATTTATTTATTTATTTATTTGGGTCTATGGTGTTTATAGACACTTCCAACTACCAGGATCATATAGTGTCGGATAATGTAAGTAATGATTACACATTTGGTACATCAAAACCAATTTGTCACCATCACATTTTATTAAGCAAAATTTCCAGTCAAGAAACAATCTATTGTAATTGTTTATTTATTTTGAACTCAAATACCATTTTCACAGATGAGATTTAGTTACTTATTTTTTTTTTTTTTTTATTCACACCAATGATCTCAACCCTAGAGGACTTCCATATATTTTGTATCGTTCCCATTTTACCGTTTAAATGATAAATTGTTATCACAGTTAACAAGAATTTCTGGCCCTCCCATCAGAAGTTTTGTTGATATAATTTTCGAAATTGCCATCCTTGCCTTGGATTTGTCTCGATTTTATATTCCAATTTATATTTTTCTTTGTAGAACGCAGAAGCCTACATCAACAGACGGGTGCTACTTATTATGCGACAGTGTCACATTCCAGAATACAGAATTTATGTGTACCATAGACTCTTGAATTGTGGTGTACAGAATAAAGAAGAATTTGCAAGTTTCCATTTTGCACGTCATCAGCATCCAACAAATGGGTACAGTGTGACGCATGCTTCCGCTGGTTTCACTGCAAATGTGTGTCAGTAAGTGAATCAAATGTTGATGCCTTTTTGTGCTGTTCTTGTATTTAATATTGATTTTGTAGAATGAACAAAGAATGCAATGCAAGTTTATGCCAAATATCATGGATAATGCATTCACAGAGTCCCATACCAGAAAATGGCACTATATCTTACCTCCTATAAGTATTTGGGATTTTCATTCATTGCACAGTTTGTTGGTGACCTAATATGGTATATATGGTGTCAGTTAATTCCATGCCATATTAGGTCACCAACAAACATTGTAACTAACAATAGCCCCAAGCTGGGACTATTTTGCCATTTTCGGGTATGAGGAATCATACAGTAAATACTTGGGGCTATAAGTTACAGGGTTTTGGGGTATATTCCTACAGTAAATCTTGGGGCGGCAGTGTAATTTTCCTTGGGGCCATATCTTTAGCCTATTTGATGAAACATTCTCTCAAATTGTAGTTTCTAAACTTAGACATTTTGTGTACTTCCCTCGTTTGTAGTAACTATGAGAAACAATTTTTCTTATGCTTACTTGAAACAAAAGAGGAAGCACAAAATGAAAAAAACCCTATGTTTTACAGGTACTCGGTTTGGTTGTTCTTTCTGCATGGGTTATAGAGCAAGAGCCATTTTCTGGAATGGGAAATCCAACAGTAAATGCCTGGGGCTATAAGTTATCAACGTTTGGGGTGATAATTACCTGGTTTTCTGATGGTAATTCCTACAATAAGTCTTTGGGCCATAGTGTCATTTTTTGGATATGGAGAATATGGCCATATCCCCAACCTATTAGGCGAAATACACTCTCAAATCTCAGGGAAAAGGGTTCTAAACGTTGAAAAGAGGGCTATAAGATACTGCCTTTTGGGGCCATAATAACCCGGTTTTCAATGTGAGTTCCCATAGTAAATTTTGGGACAAGTGCCATTTTCGAGTATGGGGAATTTAGTCTTGAAATTAATGGAGCTAGTCCGAATGCCTCATGTTTTACATCATTTTGTTTAAACGTGCTGCAGAAAAAAAACTTGTGTTTATGACATTTGCATGTTTTTTTGTTAAACTATTTTAATATAAAGTTTAAAATAAAAATAAAACCATCTTATTTAATTGTGACTTGCATCATTTATCTGTAACTCAAAGAAAACCCATGAAATGTGCTGAACAATGGAAAAAAATGAAAACTATTTTTGACTTTTTTCCGGATCCGGAAAAAAGTTTGTCCCGATTTTTGTATAGGTATCATTTGAGATTTTAAATCCTTTTGATATGTATTATCAGTTAAATATAATTATGACAAGTGCAATAAATGATGAATTGAGCCAAACTGTTTTTATTGTAAAATTCTATTTAAAATATGATAATATAAATATGGCTACTCATAGTAAGGCTTGGTTTGTCATCTGGATTTTATTCTCCCATAGTAAATTAAATTATATTTTATTCTTGTTATTTAGGACTGAAATCAAGAACTGGAATGCAGAATTGATTATTGCTCTTCACAAAGCAGTGATTTATATGGATTATTCCAGTGTTAATATGTCTGTTTTGTAGATAACAGATGATTTAACAATATTCTTTGTTACAGGTTTATTACTTGCCATATTGGGAGACATTGTTCTCAATGAGGGGATCATGTAATCATATGCTGATATTTAATTTTCTACACTTGCTGTACAAGTGCTCTGGATTAAACTTCTTGTTGATGCTTTACACTTTAGTGACATTTCAGATTATTTAGTGACTGAGCAATACTCACTGTGCATGTTCTACACTAACTAACTCACTCCAAAATACCGCCTAAACTAAAGTCCCTCTTCATTTCCAAACCATCTCGCTGCTGGAATGACACCATGTTAATTCGGTTGCAGCATTTGTTTATGTCTTCTTCTGCAATTTTATTTGAATTTATTCATATCTGGTATGTTTATAATATATGGACATATATTGTTTTGGATATTACCGATTTATGATCACTATGTTCCCTTTTGGCTACTGTCTTAGATACACTTATACATTCGATATTATATACTTTGAATGTGTCATGACATTTATGTTATATGTGTACTAAGCAATGTGTAAATTTTGTATATTCCAGGCATTTTCCTTTTACCAATTAAATACAGTAGAATCCTGTTAATTGAATTAACAAAGTATTCAATTAACAGGGATTGTGTCACTTTCCTGTATTATAGAGATAAACTTAGCATTTATTCTATTATATTTTGTTTGACAGAGCTCCATGAGCTGTCAAACAAAATATAATAGATTAAATGCCTGTATTGGATGTACTGAGGCCAAACAGGTCTATAATCAAAGGAAAATTGGGGTGAGTCAGGGTAATTTCTCGACAGGTTACAAGATTTTTTATTCAATTAACAGGAGTTTACTCTATAACATATATTCAATTAACAGGTCAAATTTGTACTGGAGGTATGGCAAATGGTTTTGTGTTTGGAAATTATATTAAATTAACAGGGATATACAATAAAGAGATATCCAATTAAGTGGGGTCCACTGTACATGATTGAACCCACTGGCTGACTGTTGTTTTGGTTTGATCATCCTATCCTGAGGGTTAATACACAACAGGAAACTAAAGTTATGGTATGGAAATCAAAAATCTGTTTACTGTAATAGTGACCTTTACGTTTGATCTACTGATCTCAAATGCAATCCCAATTTGGTCCATGAGGGCTATTTGTGCTGAGTGTATTGAGACACACTTTTTTCAGTTCGGGGTCCTAAGATTGATTCTGGGTCATATCTTGTAAGTTTTTCCACAACATGAAAATTGATGTTTTTTGTTCATATGATACATGTCACACATTTATTTTGGGACTCAGTTCAAGTTCTGTATTTTCTATGTGCCTTTAAAAATCAGAAAACTCCAATACCAATGAATCATATGAATAAATAAATAAGGAAACTTTAAAAAATTTATTCCACCAAATGTATCACTTCTTCACAACCTACCTTACAAAATTATACATCAGAATTATTTCTCCATTTATTCAAAATTATTACAACTCATTTGAATCAATATTTCATCTGTAAATAATACATTTGCAAAAAACAAAAAAATGGATTTTTTCATGCCTAGTTCACTTGCACATAATTAAAAATCTGTGATTTGTTAACAATTACCACTATTACTTTTGTTAACAATTACTATTATTACTTTTATATCACATAAAGATGTATCTTTGATATACGACTGCTTCCAATGACAATCCTGCATCTCAAATTTAATTATTTAAATTATCTTGCAAAAACATGTTTCATTCAAATTCATCACTTCGAGGCTGTTCCACAAGTCTCCAAGTTGATGACATTGTACACAAACTTCTTATTTTAAAGTTGTGACATCTCACTGAGTATTTGCAACAAAAGTGCAGACTTATAAATACTTTCACTACTTGTATGCAAATGTTCACAAAGATTTTATGTTTTCTTATTTTAGGCACATCCTGCAAGTTTCCTTTTTGAAATTCTATTTCAGAATGTCAGACACTGTAAAGCACAAAATGCAATTCACACACTTCAGATAGATTTAATAGTACAGTAAAACCTGTTTTGAGAGACCACTCTCATGAGAGACCACCTGTCTTAAGAGACCACATGTTTTGAGAGACCACTTTTGCCTGGCAAAATGGGTGGTCTCTCAAGACAGGTTCCACTGTACTGCTATATTACTGTGATCATTAGTTTCATTAGGGCACGTAGGTGATATCAAATGATCTAGGAGGGCATCATGTTGCCTGCCTCAAATTTTATAAAGTTAGCGATAAAGTCACTCAGAATGCTAGGCCTGGAAGGTTAAGGTTGGATGTACTCTTATTGCATGGTCTTATATCAAATCACCTGGTGTGCACTATAGGAGCCGTAAAATGAAGACTTGGCATTCACAGAACATACCTACACAGTCTTTTCGGTTCTCGTGGAGTTTAAATCCAGGCATACATGTACATACATATCCTCCCTCTGTATTCTTACAATAATGCTGACATCCTCCATTGTGTACTAAGCATTCATTTATATCTGTAAATAATCAAATAAGAACAAAATGTTTTGAGTGTCCAATAAACACACTTGCAATGACACAAATAAACATTATCTACAGTACAGTCACTGTGGACTGGTCGTAATCCACACGTGGGCAGTGATGTCCACGCACGCATTTATCAGGTAATAAAAATCCTCATCAGCAAAAATCTAATTAATAAGGCACCGGGTTATACCTGGTGCTCATTAATTAAATTTTTGATGATTATTCCTATAGGTAGAGTTTGGAATGTAATATTATTGCGTCTGTGGAAATATTGCCCACCCGTGGAAAGTGACCAGTCCACACCAACTGCGCTGTATGCCTAGATTTATAAGTGGAAGTAATACCACATAGAGAACGATCCAGATAGTTTTAACTGTGCAAGTCTCCTCAGGGGTTTGCCGACGGCCTTGGGGTGGTAGCTCTGTGCTTTCATTTGGGTGTGGGGTTTTTTTTGGGGGGGGGGGGGAGGGGGGGGGATATGTTTGCCCATCCAAGGCAGATGCTGTGTCCAAAAAGTAATGGTTGACAACCTGGTTGCTTAGCTTAAAAATTTGGGGAAGTTGTGTTATGACATTATCTAATTGTTGGATGAGTAGATAATAAGATGTCTGGTAAACAATTAATGGGCATGTGTGCCCTTAGAATGTGTCTGTGTGAGATTCACTGAATGTGTCTATGTGTTTGTCTATGTGTTCATATTTAGGTGAAAAGTGTATGCGATCTGTGTGAAGGTATGACATTTTTCAGAAAGATAATGTTTTGAGTTAACAATTACTCATTTTGTTTGTATTTCAGAAGCTTGTTGGAAATCCTTAACCCTTTACCCAGCATAATGGCAAAAACAGGCGGCTGGCGCTATTCACAAAAATCACCATTCAATTTTCATTATTTTTTTTCATTTTTTGTCTCAAAAACATAGGTTATGACCGTTCATTGAAATAAGCTTGTTGAGCTCATTCCAATGAGGAGTCATATGCTATGTTTTTTAATCAAAAAATGAAAATATTTAGTTATTCCCTAATGTTGCTTGAGTGGTAGGTAAAGGGTTAACCTACATGTGTAACGTAAGCTACTCACAACAATACCAATATTATTTTATAAAATAATACAAAAAAAACGACATTTTAAATTTCATGATCCCTTTTTGGAAGTCCAGTTCGAGTGCTATTGACTCTGGTGTGGAAGAAAAGCAGCAAAAATAAGCTAAACTAGATTTTTCGATTTTAAGAAATCAAGTGATTCACCTATTTTGCTTCCTTTTTGAGGCACTGGCAAAATCGGCTTGCTTACATAGTTGAGAAGTATTTCAGGCTACTCAGTTTGTAACCGATAGAAAACTGTGTCTACAGTGTCTAACAATTCTTCTGACATTACTGTTAGTGACACAAACATAAATGTTGTAAGGTTAATGCTGAAGTCAAGAGTAAATTGCAAAAGTCTCTGCACACATATATGGTCCCAAGTCAGCTCAGTAGTCAATTATATATACCGATAAGCAAATGATTTTCTGATCATTCAAAATGGTAGTCAAAGGAAACTCAAAGTGCGCACATTTCGCAAAACTGTCTGAGGGTTAAAACTTTGAACATGACATATAACAGCAAAATTCTCCTAGGATAAATGCCCTGTCCTCTCAAAGTCTACTTTTTAAGAAAATATGGCTCCAGTGCTGAGGAATCACATGTGAATGTTAGTTAATTTTTGCCAAAAATGTGCTTTGTTCAGACCTTTGTGGCAAAAGGAGGTTAATGCAGGGGATACCGCATATGTTCCGGGATGCGTTACATTATGCTGCGGATATTAGGAGAGTTTTAGACCAATCCCTCTGAGGGTTTAGGAGAATTATGCTAAAAGGGCCCATTTTTAATAGATTTTAGCATTCTGATGGCACCTGTATTGGAACTCGGAACTCTTAAATCTGCAAAGGGTTAAACCTTTCATAATAACATATTGAACAAAAGTTGTCATACTCTGATTGCTGCACACAGGCATATAAAACATTCCGTGCTAAACCAATTAGGATTGGAGAAAATTTTCACTTCAACTGACCAAATTCCTCCAAAACGAGATGTTTTTTCATGCCAACTATCTTTATGCAACCAGGATGGGCATTGGGTTAAACTTTACACTGAGACTTATAACAGCAAATATGCTCAGTAGTCAATTATAAATATCAACAAATAAATGATTTTCCGATATTCCATTTGAAATGGCAGTAAAGGGGAAATCAAAGTTGGTGAATTTCGCAAAGAATATGAGGAACTTCAATTCAAAGCCACAAAACTGGCTGAGGGTTAAAACTTTGAACATGACATATAACAGCAAAATTGTTCTAGGATAAATGCCCTCTCTTTCTCAAAGTTCACGTTTTGAGAAAATATGGCTCCAGTACTGAGGAATTGCATGTGAACGTTTGGTTAATTTTTGAAAAAAATGCACTTTGTGTGGACTTTTGTGGCAAAAAGGGCTTAATGCGGGGGATAGTGCCTATGTCGCCAGATGCATTATGTTCAGATACTAGGAAGGTTTGAGCCCAATCCTTCAGAGTGAAGCAGTGCCTGTTCACTGCAGTAAATAGGCTATTTTTTACTGGTAAAATAGGACCCAGCTACCAATGCTTGAGAGGTGCAAACCCTCTCTAAAATGGCCAACCTGGCTTATTAACGCTCACCCCTGGACTTGAGTTGATACTCATGTTGTGGTCATGATGAGCCATTGTGCAAAAATATGTGACCTTAAACACCAATAAATAAATAAATAATAAATCCTTCAGAGGGTATATGAGAATTATACTAAAAGGGCCCATTTTGGATAGATTTTGACATTCTCATGGTACCTGTATGGTTACTCTCAAATCTGCAAAGGGTTAAACTTTTCATAATAACATATAGAACAAAAGTTGTCATACTTTGACTGCATACAACTGTATAAAACATTGAGTGCTTAACCAATTAAGACTTGGAGAAAATTATCACTTAAACTTACCACACACTCCAAAAATGAGAGTTTTTCTCGAGGTACCTATCATTATGCCGCCAGGACGGGAACAGGGTTAAACATTACATGAAGACTTATAACAGCAAATATGCTCGCGAGACCATTATAAATACAGACAAGCAAATTGTTTCCCAATGTCTCATTTGAAAGTGGTATTAAAATGAACTCGAAGTTGGCAAATTTTGCCCAATAAATGAGGGTACTTCACTTCAAAGCCTCAAAACTGGCTGAGGGTTAAAAATCTTAACATGAGATATAACAGCAAAATTGTTCCAGGATGAATGTCCTATCTTCTCATGGTCATTGTTTTTAGACAATTTGGCTCCAGTACTGAGGAATCGCATGTGAAAGTTGGTGAAAATAACAATTATTCCTACAGTACCCTTATGGGAACTTTCAAATCTGGCAAGGGTTAAACATTTAATAATAACATATAAAACAAAAGTTGTCATACTTTGACTGCTGCATGCAGCTACAGAAAACATTCGGCACTCAATCAATTAGAAATGGAGGAAACTATCACTTGAACTTACCATATTCTGAAAAAAATGAGGTTTTTTTGGATGGCACCTATCTTTATGCAACTAGAATGGGCATAGGGTTAAACTTTACAACAAAACTTACAACAGCAAATATGCTCGGTAGGTAACTGTGAAAATGGGCATGCAAATCATTTTTCGATATTCCATTCAAAAGTGGCAGAAAAGTGAACTCAAAATGAGCCAATTTTATGAAGAATTGGAGGGTACTCCAATTCAAGGCCAGAAAACTGGGTGATGGTTAAAACTTTGAATAAAACATATAACAGCAAAATTGTTCTTGGATGAATTCCCAGTCTTCTCATGGGACGTGTTTTGAGAAAATGCAGCTGGCGTGCTGAGAAATCGCTTGTGAATGTTGGCCATTTTGCCAAAAATGCACTTTTGGAGGAAGTTTGTGGCAAAATAGAGTCAACGTGTATAATACCACCTATGTCGCCAGATGCAGTTGATTATGCTACACATATTAGGAATGTTTCAGCCATATTGTCCAGAGGTTTTTTGAGAATTGTGGCAAAACGTGACACTTTGACTACATTTTTCACAGTTTTGGCAGAAAAAGAAAACTTTCATCAATGATGTATAATTCAATGTCAAGATCTCTCAGAACTCTGCAAATATACCAAATTTCAGAAAAATCATTCATGCCGTTTTCAAGATTACTTTATTGGAAATAGATGAATCTAATAAGAATTACTAAAGATTCACCTATTGGAAGTAGGTGAATCTAATTAGAATGACTATTCTAGGCCACAGAATTTAAAGTGAATGATCATTCCATTCACTTGCTAATTACCTGAAATATTTTGGAGGTAAACTGTGGATCAGGCATTGTCCAGATAACCAGTACCTGACATTCACCAATCAAGACTTACTTTGAACATACCGTATTTGCAGATCAAATTCAGGCCTGGACTTTTAAGGCAGCAATCTTCCAGGGAGATTATTCCTTCCTTTCTCCTGACCACACAAAATTAAAGTATGGCAGTTGGTGTTCATGCCCCAACCTTACAGTCTTGATAACCTGTCATGATCATTTGATTCTGGCCAGTTGTTTTGAAAATCACAGACGGGTGACTTGTGCTCTCCCGGGAAAAGGTTCTGGATGGCATTTGCCTCCAAAATATAACACTGTCATTTCACTTTGATTGGAAGCCCTGTACCATAGGCTGTTCTTATAGGATCCATTAGGAGCTGTTATCTGTTAAAGTTCTTTATCCAAAGTTGACAAACTCTATGGTCTCAAAGTACGTAATTCAACATCTAATCAAGAGGTCCTGTGGACAATAGTCAAATTGCCTAAGCAGTGGTTTCTATTCAAGTCTTGGCTAGAAATCACTGGTAAGCTGCTAGTCTCACAAGGTGTAAAAATTATGAAAAATTACCCAGGCCATTAAGGGATGAAAGAGACTTGGTTTGTTTCTATTAGATTTATTTTGCAAATGTATCTTTTAGCATTCATCAGTTTATCAAGATATTTCCAGATAGGCATTTGGCACTCTCCATATTTTCAAATCAGGCAAGACATAGAGGGCTTGAGTGATAGTTTGCCTCAAAACATTCATTCTTATCCAAAACTTACAATGCGATCACATCTGCCTCAGAACTAATGATTTGTGGTTCTGTGTGGACAATGAAATTTGCAAATTGATAAATTCAACCCACATTGAAAGGACCACAGTTTACAGGCATCAATTTGATTTCATTGTGCCTGTGGCATCATGACAGAGAGTATTAAAAGCAACTCGGTTAAGCAATCTAATTTCACAACTCATAGTCCAGGAGCATTAGATGAAAAATATGGATTCTGGGCAAACGCTAAAGTTGAATTTTTACCAATTATTGGGTCTTTACCTCTGGCATATAAAATATTAAAATTTCCCTAAATTCTGATTTGAGCATTCTGCGATATTTCACTTTTTCAGAAAAATTTATTTACGAAATTTATGCGATAAATCTGCAATATATGTGTAAATGTGACACATGTACAAGGAAATTGATTTGAACCATATGAAAGGAATGATATCCCCAAATCACTATGAGATCACCCTCTGAGTGATGATGTACCATTTCAACCACTCATCTCTGTTAATCATTTGATATTTCACTTTTTTCAAATTATGGAAGCAAAATAGGGTGATTTTCTGAGTCAGGTACCAATACATATTGGTTTTGTCCAGAGAATGTCCATTAAAAAATGAAGAAGTTATAACCAGTTGCACTTACACAAATTCCATGCTGCTATCATGCTTAACATATCAAAAAGTTGCGAAAAGAATTACTGCCCCCCACCCCCCCTCCTCCCTCCCCCCCCCCCCCCCCACCGCTAAAACTGAGATTCCGCAGTTACGCACCCCGGATACAGAAATTGGTGTTGCTTTTAGCAACAGGTGGGAAATAACTAACACATGACACTGCAAAATAATTATGATGTGACCCTCTAAGTGAGCAGGTGCCTCCTGGGTACTCTACAATGATAATCGGTTGATATTCTCAATTTTCTCATATTATGGAGGCAAACATAGTGTTTTTTGAGTCAAGTGATAGGTTTCCTTTTACTGTGTTCCAATGCATATGAGTTTTCTTCCAACAAAGGTCAACTAAGATACTTCAAGAGTGACATTATGTTGCACTGCCACCAATCGTGTGCTGCAAGAATACCTAATGCTAATGCCCCACCCCCTAGGAGCCAAATGAAATTTCCATAGTTCTCCACCCATCTACAGAAATCAGGGAATCAGGGTTGCCATCAGAATTAAACAAAAAAATATTGACACATAACAACAATCATGGTTATCAGGAATGATAATCTGAATCCGAAAGGATGCTGAAAAGACAATAGTTACCTTGCAATGTGAACCTAGGTTTTGCTCCCCCACCACCACCAAGAGTATGGCTGCAATGTGTGCAAGGTCAGGGTAAATCTACTCTAATGTCGGAATTGAAAGCTCATTGGGTAATGTCAGCTGATGTATGAAGACAGGATTACATATTTGTTTTTGAGTGGGGAAGGCTGGTGAGGTATTGCTCAGATGCCAATCCTGCTGGGGCAGGAGAGGGATATGGTGTGCACAGAATAAAACCCTGCATATGAATGTGGCTGGGTGAGAGGGGGAGAGGGGGGTTCTGTGGTAGGTACATAATTTTACAGAGATCTGATGTTTTAGAGTGTTTCTGTAAATTTGGTAATATACCAAACTTGAACTGTTGCCGGTGTAGTGATGGACAGACGTAGCAGTTGTTGGTCGTGTCTGATTTGATGTCCCTAATTGTCAGAGTGGTCTGTGACAGTGACCGATTGGAAGTTATTTAGGACATAGCAATTTTACAGAGATCTGTTGTTTAGAACTTTTACAGATAGCAGGATTTATTGCAGACAGATACACTAAGAGCTCTCTATGACTCCATCACTATCAGTGATCATACATACCAAAACTCCACCACAGAAACATTGTACCCCACAGTACAATGCAGACCCCGACTTCTGCTTAACAACCTGACCTCTAATGCTTTGGGAGTCAGATGCACACCACCAGTGTCGTGTTTACCATTTACCAACAATGAACTTCTCAGAATGTTATCCTTGCAGACTATATTGGCTGATAATGCTCATAAGCGTGTTACCAATCTCTCCAACCATACCCTCCGTTACCATAAATAATTTGTGCTGGATAATGGACTGAAGTTTATACCAATAACCTCCCAAATGAAAGACTTTCTTCTCCAATGAATATATCCATTTATTTAAAAATAATACATGCCAACCTACAACATTGCCACTTTAAGACCAATGGGTTGCCTCTTTCCTACCCAGAACAAAATTCCTGTAAGGTCACCAAAGATAGCAAAGGTAGTTCCTACAAGGAGCAGCCAGCAAGCCTGGATGTAATTTTTCGGTGGGTGCCAGACAAAATGACAGGTACAAACTGACTCCTGTCAGACGTTTAGAGACCCTGCCGGACATTTTTTTAGCATCAGTCGCAAACAGTAATTTTCAGCCTATTCAAAGCAGTTTAATGAGAAATGCAGTATATCAAACAGCTGCATGTATGTTGTATTTAAGATAAACATGTAACAGTAGATAAACATGTATTTGCATTTTTCAATAAGGTATCTACTATCATCATTTATAAACAAATGATAATATCCTTTAGGGCTGCAACTATTTACCGGGATGACTATTTACTGAAATGAAGGGGTAAAATCTTATCGGCAAAGAATAGGTGCCATCCTCTGAAATTAGCTCTGGGTTTGACATTCTAATTATAATTAAGAAAATATAACACATACCTTGAAGGGTTTATACCATATCATTGATGAGTCAGTGTGACGACAGTACTTCAATTGAAAACACTGCATTCAGGTTGCTATTGACAATTGTGAATATGGAAATTCAAATCAAGGGGAAGCACTGCATGTTCGATACATTGCGGGAGTAATCCCCTGGGAAAATGTCCATCTACAAAATCCTTGTTTTATGTTTTTGTTTTGCATTGAATTTTTATAACATGGTATACAGAAATTTCTAATTGATTTTTGTGTATTGTGATGACGGGAAATAAACAGTTATGGATTTGTACTTTCAATGAACAAAAATAGAGGTAAGCGATAATTCACCCACCATTCCCAGTCATCACTGCCCACTCAATTATGAAAATTGGCCTTAGACAGAGTGACAGGCACAAGCAACTGGCCGTCTGACAAATGCACAACTGAGTCGGACTTTTCCGTGTCTGACCGCTTATCTCCAGGCCTGGCAGCCAGATTGCTGGACTCCCACAAATGCTGGGCAACAGCGTTGCTCCATTACCTCGTTCCTACATGAGGCAATATACCTGCAATGCCATCACAACCTCTTTTCTACCAGGAGCAGCCAGCTTGCTGGGCCTCTGCAACATGCCAACAACACTATCACTCAATTACATCATTCCTGCTTGATAGACCACCAAAGTCAGCATGACTCTCTCCTATCAACAGCTCACTCCATTACCTCTTTTCTACCTGGAGCCATATGCCTGTGAGACCATCACAGCTCTTTTCTGTTGGCAGTAGACAACTTGCTGGGCTACTGCATTATTTATCTCTTTCCTACCTGGTTTAATATGCCTGACAGACCAATAAAGACAGTATAGCTTTCTCCTGCCATCAGCATCACTCCATTATCTCTTTACCTGCGAGAACATCACAAACAGCTCAGCTTGTTCCTACCAGGAGCCGCTAGCTTGCTAGGCCACTGCTACAACTGACCAACAGCACCGATCAATTGTCTCGTTCCTGCCTGGACGAATATGCTTAATGTGCCATCAAAGACAGCAAAGCTCTTTCCTACCAGGAGCAGCCAGTCTGCTGTGCCACCGCATCATACTGACCACCAGCATTGCTCCATTACCTCTTTCCTACCCAGAGCAACATGCCTGTAAGGGCATCACAGATAGCATAACTATTTCTGACTTGGGGCAATCAGCTTGCTGGTCCACAGAAACATGCCAATCAACAGTATTATTACACCACTACCTCTTTCCTATATGAGGTATGCCTGATATGCCACCAAAGATTGCATAGCTCTCTTCTGCTGGGAACACATGGTCACTGGGCCAACACCTCCCAACAATTCCAGCTATGAGCCACTAATCGATGGAAGAGGATGGTTGGCTGCCATCCATTGTCCACATCCTGTCTCTTCATCTAACTAAGCCAACACCAGCTGCATTAACTTATTGCATATCCTCAAAGTACCACAACTTTCTTTCCTTAGACTACAAGGTCTGGGTGTGTATACCAATAATTGCCAAACAGTTACCTGCTACCAGTGCTTGGAAAGCATATGCATTAAAAAACGATGTATTCTTAAACGACAAGCTTACTTGGCCCTGTCTTACTACATTCGCCATGTGGAAAGCCTCCACTGAGAAAAGGACAATATGACAAACAATACTCCTGTGTCCATGTGAAGGGCTCTACTCTGTACAACCCATATCCTTTAGGGCTGCAACTATTAATCGTGATATGACCAAACTGCGATACACTGCTCACGATTCAATACGTATCGTTGTTCACTGTGTATCGTGATGCAATAAATATAAATATATAGAAAAACAGTTTCGTAGATTTTGAAAGCTGCTGAAGTGTAACATTTTTTTTTGCTTACCAGCAATGACAGTGCTAAATAAGCCATTAACACAGGATTATTCAGTTAACCAAAGGTTGGTGAATTCCCTCTTATTTGCTATTTATTTGATTAATTCATTAAATATTGTTTGACAAAGCTCTCATAGCTCTGTCAAACAAGCTATAAGGGATTACATTGAACATATGTCTCAGAAGAAAAAACACCAGAAGACGGGTGATAAAATTAAAACCTGACATAAATGAATGCGAATGGTCATCACTTTGGGAAGTTACATATTGTTTAAAGAGTGCATTCAAAAATTTGTAATAAAAAAGAAAGCCACTGGAAATGAACACATGTTGTTCAATGTACTTGATAGTTGCACTTGCATGGCATGGGGCATGAGAGTTCATGTGTATCATGATACATATTGTATTGTGCAAACTGAATCGTGATACATATTGTATCATCAGGGAAGCATATCGTCGCAGCCCTAATATCCTTCTCCCCACAAAGGAAAAGTTATAATGGCACTCCTTCCTCATGAAATGCACTTATGTTTTTCCATGTCCATCTACAATAAATGGATCATTAATACATGGACTGATATTACACAATATTAGTTCCACCACTCTTATCACACACACAGACACCAAGGCCTCACTCGAGTTGCACAATCATAGATGTCCACACCAGAAGCAAGGTGAACACTGTTGGTGATATATCCCTAACTTACTGTTGTAGGGTTGAGGCTAAGTAGTCTCCTAGTATCATGGTGAGTATCTTTTTTAGTGGGCAGAAATTCTAGTTTACTGATTTTAAGTATGTTGTACTCTCAAATTCAAGCATATGGCTTCTCTTTGAACTGAAAGAGAATGATGATTTATTGTCAAATTTATTGCAAGTAATGTTAAATAATTCTGAGCTTGGCATGGTGGAGAGTGTTAGGTTTTTGGAGATGGGATCGAGTACAAATATCTAAATAAAAATCACTTCCTTGGAATTTGAGTGCTATTCACTCAAGAAAAATCATGCTCAAGACAATTTTGATGGATATGACCATTGTGTATCCAGGTTCTAATCTTGCAAATTAGAAAACATGGATCCCCGTGGGAACCCTGTTTTACTGGTAAAATAGGACCTAGTCACCAATGCTAGAGGTGGAAGTCCTCTAAAATGGGCAACGTGGGTATGAACAATTGGCTGGACTTGACTTTATCTCCATGTTGCAGTCACGATTAGCCACTGTGCAGAAGTATGTGACCTTAAACACCAATAAATAAATAGAAAACATGGATTTTCTCAGAAAGCTCAACTCGGTTTCAAAGGGCATTTTAGTATGTCAGTCAGGACAACAAACTGAACTAATTCTGAAAAAAATCAGCTTTAGCATATTCATTTCCCCAGTCAACCCTAATGTTCCTGGACTATAGTGTTCAATATGAAATAAAACATGATAATGGCTACACCAGGCCTGGAAATAAGTCGCGAACAGTCGTTCAGGTTACAGGGAGGTTACGATGATTTAAAAAACCATAACCTCCGAACATTTCGCGATCGCATTTTACCACGAACAGAACAAAAAAAAAAAGGATCATCACTTCACTGTTGTGTCAAGCACCTCAAATTGAAACTGTAATCAAACACTTGACAAACTTCTTTCATAAACTTTATGGTCCAGACCCTGTCACCCATCACCTGAAAGGGCTTTCTATGTCAAGTGCTATTGACAAATGCGAAATCCATTCAATTTATCATTTGAAATGGCTCTTTTCTCATTTTAATTTCGGGAATGGCAGACTGCTCCGCTCGATGGTCTGCAGTTTAAGTGTGTTAGTTAGCTCCCTTGATATGCCTGAATGTGATGTTTATAGTTTAATGTTGAAACAAATTGTCAAATTTAACCGGACGCATCCATGCCCCCCACCTTCGCCAACCATAGAGTAATTTTGACCTTAATTGACAAATTGTCCACAAAAACTAGGGGTGATCGTCTAGTAACCCTGGGAAGTATAAGCCAATGGGAATCATGTGTGTTTATTTGAACTCTTGAGTGGTTTTGGGAGGAATTGAATGAAAACAACAAACAGTTGGTACGATCGGATTTTTTATTGTTTCATTTGGAATGCTATGAATTTTATTTCTCGATAATGAAATATACTCCCACATAATGACATTGCCGCAATTTGCGCCATTTTGTCCAGCCATAATTTCCCATTTTCGAGGTAAGCTATGCACATTGAATATTTTCCAACCTGCTTTTTGGCATTGGGCAATTTTTTTCAAATTTCGATATTTTTGGATGTCTAAAGAAAAAAAAAAATTTGAATCTGGAAATTTAGATGAAATATTGCCGCAGATGCAAGGAAATGGGGTTTCTGAACCCATGAATTCAAAATTTTTCTCTGGCAGGCCGAACCATGGTCGACCCATTGTACTGACAACTATCGGTCACCCCATAACTTTAAACAGGTTACAACGATCAATTAGGCGTATTAAGAAACTCATTCCTTATATCCAGGCCTGCTGCACATATCATAATAAGAGGAGTTACATGTAGTGAATAACATTCCCGACTTTACAGGCAGGCACTACCTTTTGTCATTAACCAATACAGCTCAGATGGTACATGTTATCATGTAGGTTGCACTGGTTGGTGGTGATAGGCAGCGGCTCCCTTGTAAAGACCAGAGTGTCATTTACTCATTACTCTTACTCTAAATATTATTGCAGTGGATTTGTGGTGGAAATCTTAGGCAAATACGAAATCAATCACCCTTCAGAAAAATGGCTCTTCCAGAGTGAGATAAGAAGACCTTTTGTGGCTCTCCTTCAATTTCTTAATGGCCTTGCATACAAACTGGCCTTAAAAAATTCCCAGGAAACCAGTCTTCTGAACCTTTGTTTGCTATGCTGTGTCGATTTTTGTCCACTGTATTTTTCTGCCCTGTATATTTATACCCCAACTCTTGAAAAGATTGGGGTATACTGGATTACATCCATCCATCCATCATCCTTCCATCTGACTGTCTGCCCATTAGGGATGCAATTATGCGTCAAGTTTTCAATGCATCATGATTCATTCCTGCCGATACAATGCCGATGGATTTCAATGAATCACGATTCATCCATCTGAATGATACGATGCATCGATTGTAGCCCTACTCATGTACTAATGTTGAATACCATAACTAAACAATTTTTAGATAGGTTTGAAAAAGTAACAGAACATCTCCTCTTAAATGCCTTGGAATTCCGAACACTGTGAAGTGCCTGGTAAATATATTTGTATGTCACTCAGCCTGTCTGTCTGTCTGTCCGTCTGTCTCTGCTCTATCTCTCTCTCTACTCCATCTCTCCAGAGAGAGAAAGAGAGAGAGAGAGAGAGAGCTGGGTTTATGTTGCAATATATCCTGGACATATTGGATTCTCCTCACTCAAAATCTTCTGTGGTTTTATTTGCATTGCAATGTGCATAGCATCGTGAGGAAAAAATTGTGATTTCAATCGCATTATGAGCATCCGTATCATTGCGGTCCTACTGCCTATCCATCCGGGATAACAATGGCTCAGTAGTTATGGCATTGGACTTCAAACTCAAAGGTCTATGGTTTGATCCCCATCAGGGGTAACAGAATTGCTCCCTTGTGCAAGACACTTAATTTTGACTGCCCACATGGGTGTAGGCAGGCACTGTGTACTAAGGAGTACTGCATGGAGATGGTGCACTTGTCTTCAATCAATGCTAATTCTGCTTGTGTGGAGTTAATACTTTGGGGAGTCTGACAGTTACTTGCCTGGTGGTTCTCTTCAGGTCATCTGTCTGACACGAGGTGACTCCCAGCTGTAGAAATTGTTATTAAAACCCCAATAAATAAATAAATGTCCATCCATCCTTCTGTCTGGATTCATATCTTGGCAATGAGTGGATGGATTTCAATGAAATTCAGCATGCTTTATCCTTGAGATGACTCGCTTCTGCCACACGTTGAACGAAGTTGCTGACACTATTTTTCACCTGAGTTATGACCCTTACTTTGTCAAATTTTCAGTGATATTTGTTTGTTACATTTGTTTTTTGTTTGTCATGCTTGTCCTTCTGGAGCCATATATCACCTATGAGTAGATGGATTTATTCCCCTAGTGATGAGTGGGTGAATAAGATCCACTGAGTGGGAGATATTTTCCATCCCAACACAGCCCTATCCCTCGGCTTGGCCCCAGTGGGGATGTGTCGGCACCTCTGATGCAATCTCTTGTTGTCTATAGATTCTGGAAAACAAATTATTCAGTAAAAGGGTTAAATGTTAAATTCCAAACAGAGGAAGACTCTTAATGTGCAGTCCACTTCAGGCGTTTTGATGGGTCTAATTTGGGCTGAAGTTTCCCCCAATTGTAGTCTTTTCACCTACACTTGACTGGGTTATGCCACACTGGGTCAAATGTGTGATTACAGAAGACCTACTGTGTAAAAGGGAAACCGTTTACAATGATCTTTCAGCTCTGTGCCACTTATGAAGAACAACAGAGTTAAGAGAGTTTGGCTAGCTCAGCCCTTATTTTAGCAACAAATGATCTTTAAATTCTGGAAACCTCCAGCTGGTTATTTTCCCTTCATGTCATAAATAAGTCTAAAGTTTGATTATTAATAATTATCAAATTTTGACATTCAATATACATTGCACCACCATACTTCCAGAAGAGTAAGTGGAGTTGAACCTTCACCATACAAAATGACCACATCCAGCCAGCACTAAGATTGTCAATCAAATTTTTATTAGTTTTCTCAATTTTTGCCTCAAAAACATAGCTTATGCTCTCTCATTGAAACAAGTTCATAGAGATTGTTCCAATGACGGTGTGAACCTATGTTTTTGAGGTAAAATATGAAAAATTTGCAGTTGATCAAGATTTCTTTTTGCAAGTGATGTCTGATAGTTAGGTAAAAAAAAAGAGTTGAGTCTTGCTCAAGGACATAGTGCAAATGATTCTAGATTCAAATATGTGACCTCCCGATCAAGTATATTACATTTGCCAGTGAACCTCCTTAACTGGAAAGACAGTTAATAATTGCACAAAAAACTAGCGGTCATTTCATACCAAAACACTGCATCATAAACCTCAAGAACTATTAAAATGAATTATTATATATCTGGAGAAAGGCATTTCTTACCTGCACAATGAGTTTTGCCATAAAGCTGGTATCCATCATTACATTCACAGTCATATTTCCCAGGTGTGTTAATACATTTATGATCACAGGTTCTATTCAATGAACATTCATCAATGTCTGAAAATATTGCAATAATCAAGAACTAAACAGATCACTCATGAAATTTATCAGGGAAAAAAAAACACAATAATTCATTTAAAGTTTGCAGGTTCATATAAATCCCAAAGGGATTAAACAAGACTTGAACATTTTTGTAGAGGGACATGTTTCAACATTGTATAAAGTTTTGACATTCATTTCTACCAGATCTTATATATGTTTTGAGGTCCAGCTCTGCCAAATTAAAAAAATGTAATTGTTGTCAATACATATGGAAACAGGTCAGATTTATGGGTGTCATGAAGTTATAATCATGTTTGCAAAGCTTAGAGGCTAGGGATGTACTAGTACTCATACCAATCCTTACAATGAGCAGGACAAATCACCTTATGCAAAAAACAAAAATACCTTCTTAGTGCAGAGAATGAGATAGAATGAGATAACATGGTTTTAGACTAGAGATTACATGATTTTAGATAAAGTATTAACCCTTTACCCAACATAACGGCCAAAACCGGCCAGCGCTATTCTCAAAAATCGTCAAATAATTTTCAAAATATTTTCATTTTTTGTCTCAAAAACATAGGTTATGACCCCTCGTTGGAACGAGCTCGTCGAGCTCGTTCCAACGAGGGGTCATAACCTATGTTTTTGAGACAAAAAATGAAAAAAATTAGTTATTCAAGAATTATTTTTGCAAGTGTCGTCTGCTTTTCATGTTAGGTAAAGGGTTAATGAGAATAACTCTTGATGACTTTGTTAGACTCCCACCCTGTCACTTTTCATGTGTTTAAATAGCAGGTTTGGTGTAAATCCCTTGGGAACTGTAGAATGAGGTGCAATGATAAGATTTCATATTAAATGTCAAGGGAGTTTGACTGAAATCCATTATCAATGGTAAGAGGAGATGCGATGACAAGGGCTTACACAAAGTGTCAATGGGCATAGCTCTTGAGAAACAGTGTGAATGCTCAACCTGGTTTCCCCGTAACAGAAGTGTACACATTCATACATTGTCTATATGATTAGAGATTGTTCGTTAATTTTATTGGAAACACCTATTAATTAATGGTGGTGATTAATCGACTATAAAAAATTATCATCACAAAAGCCGTAGTTAGTTTTTGATTAACATTTCTTCTTTCAGTGCAAAGTCAATAATGCATCAAACTCTAAAATAATTGTTACCAATCTATTTCAGTTTTCATTGTAACTAGAATACTTTACTCTATGACATATATGTAGCCAAAATTAACAAAAAGCCACATTAGGGAAATTTTTATATGCAATTTAAGTCATTTATATGCAATAATATGTAAAAACATGTTTTGTTTTTTAAAATAAAATGTCAACAAAACCATATCGTGTGAACCCCCCCCCCCCCCCCCCCCCCCCCCCTCATTGGAACGAGCTTGACCAGCTCGTTCAATGAGGGATCACTTGATATGGTTTTGTTGAAAGTTTTTGAAAAATATTTTGTTTTCAACTGCTTAATTTGTAAATTATGTGGGCGGATGCACCCCAATGTGTCAGGTAAAGGGTTAATTTTTCAGTAAATCTTGAGCCACTGGTATAAGTGTGTTATGGTCAGGTGGCAAAAGTGGCCACTTTTGTCATCTCAGAATTGTAATTGAATATTTGGTTTCTTATTAATATTATTTTCAGTTTTATGAAGCTATCCTCTGAAGTACCAGTTTAAAAAAAACAATCTGAATTAAGCAAATTAGATAATAATATATACACTTGGAACTTAATTAAGCACCCCCTGAAATATTTCATGACACTGAAGTTGCTAATACTGATTATTATGTTTTAATGATTGCTATGTCTTGCAGTACATTTCATCTAGTGAAACATGATGTTTCTGGTTGATAGCATACCCCAAACACATCCCTTCTTCCACGTGAAGCATACTTCCTAAGAAAGTCACAAAAAACACTATCATCCACATGCAATATCTGGGTATAAAACAAGAACATTTGCCACTTCTTTTATCAATAAATGTTGACATGGCAAGAGGAGACTTTCAGGGGCACTAAGATGGCAAATTGTTGGCATGCATGCAACAGGTATGTCATTGAAAGCTATTGGAAGGCAGCTTGGCTATAGTCATTCTTGTCATCAGCAGATGTGTCCGAAATCATCTACAAACCAATAATGTTAAGGACCAACCAAGGCCTGGACAACCCCAAAAGATCGGAGTCTGGTATGCCTCGTTAGTGATGAACCCTTTGCTTCAAGTGGGGTTTTGAAATACCTTTGGCTCCCCAACAGGCATTTGTGCAACAGAACTGTCCGAAACCATCTCAACCCACTGGGTATGAGGTCCAGAAGGGTCATCAAGCATCCAACCCTGTGCAATAAGCATCAAAACGACATTTGGAGTGGTTGTATGGCACAACAACATTGGAATCTCAGGACGTGGAGGAGAGTCCATTGGTCAGATGAGAATAGGTTCCTGCTTCACATCACAGATGGTCACTAGAGTGTGGAGGCATAGAAATACTGCTTACATGCCGAGGAACATCAGACCTACTGTTCCTTATGGTGGAGGATCAGTAACTATCTGGAGAAGCCTCTCTCATGATTGTAAACTTGATATGGTGACTGTATGTGGGAATCTCAATGGTCATCAGTACATCTGGGACATTCTCAATCCAGTTGTCATGCCTCGTTTTGACAACCACCCATTGGCTACTTGACCTGAATTCATGGACGACAATGCAAGGCCACATCATTCCCATAATGTGAGAGCATTCCCTCAGAACAATGATATTACAACACTACCTTGGCCTGCAATGAGCCCCAATTTGAATTCCTTAGAACACATCTGGGACTTTCTGAGAAGTCAAGTGCAAGCAAGGAATCCGTCTGTACAGAATTTGGCTGATTTGGAAGCTGCATTGCATGAGGAGAGGCAGCAGTTGCCTCTGGACTATGTCAGAAGGCTCACTGGTAGCATTAGGAGGATGGTTCAGGCTGTCATCCTTGCACGTGGTGGATACACTTGCTACTGACGCAGACACTGCTATTGTGTTTAGGAGATCACAAGTTACATTTTTTGTCAGTAATTACCCGCATTGTTTTGTGGATACACTCACTACTAATGTCAGACACTGCTATTGTGTTTAGCAGATCACAAGTTACATTTTTTGTTAGTAATTACCAGCATTGTTTCATCATGGACCATTCTAGCACAATCCTTGTCGAAAGAACATTTTTCCATCAAAAACATTAAAGTGTAATTAGTGCCATTAAAATACAGCATATTTTCATCATTGTGTTGTCTTTCATTTGTCAATAGACCATTCATTTGTCAACAAACAATCACTTTTGGCCATCTGAAAGACAGCATAAAATAATGACAGTTTCAATTAACACCACAGCAAAAAAACAAGGGGTGCTTAATTAAGTTCCAGGTGTATATATAAGTGGTATATCATGTACCCAACAAATCCTTTTTGGGTTAAGGAACTGTTTGCGAAGTGCTGTCATACCACGATGAACGAAGAGTGTAACATGATCAAGTCTTCCATCATAAAGGGATTGTCCATTTTTATGAGGACAACATGTAGTTTTATAGACCTAGATTCATATTCCCAACAACACAAACCAAAAGGTCCTACCTTCAGCCAGCCCTATATCAGCTTATGAATTTAACAGCGGATGGTTACTACATTCAATTGGCTATTGCTAAATAATCATATAAAATTAGAGTCTCTGGTATGGCATATCTGAAAAATCTTATACATATCTCGCAGTCAAGTGAACAAATCAAAATTTTTTTGAAAAATATGTGGTGCGGGCAATAAGATACCATTATTCAGTTTCTGGTAACACAAAGGGATTTTCATTACTAACTTGTTACTGTATTACCAGTCCTTTTTACTCCTGGGCACACTTAATATTGCTACTAACATGGACAGTAGGGCAATGATTCATTGATTCTGGATACTCCAGTTGTACTGCACCCAGGAATTAAATTACGGCACTGCCTTTAACTTTGAAATAAGTTAATGTACAATACGGCCACCGTGGACGGACCAAGTGAACACTATATACAAGTGGGTGGTATAATTATAGGAACAAGTGTTTGACCACTGAGGTGGTATTAGTCCCCTACAGCGCTTTTGTGACACAAGGTGTTTTTGTCACATAAGACACCCGAGCATATAAGCATCTCTGCAATTCAGGTTAGTAGTTTTAAGAAGTACAAAGACTGCCAGTAATGGTCTGATCCAGTGAAAAGAAGGTCGAGTCCAGCTCTCGGTGGTGCAGTATTTTTGACTGGACTGATCCAATCATTATAATAACCTTAAATGAAGGGAAAGGTGATGAAATCTTACTTTTGGTAATACCAAAAAAGGAAGATATTAAAACATTTTCCTTCATTTAACGTATTTTATAATGATTGAATTGGTATACGCATTTGTGTTACAGAAAGCATCAAGTTACTGACGTCTGCTGGGGAAGCTTGGTAACTCGGGCATGTTATATAATACACTGTATGCACATTGTGGAAATGTTTCTGCAGGACAACTGAATACCCTAAACACGGAAACTTTCACGGAAACTTTCAATATATTTAGAGTGGAAAGTTTGATTTAATGCTGCAAAAATGGCTACCATTCCACCATCTTGGATTTTGAAAAAAAAAAATTGAGCGTGCATCATCCCCTCAGAACCATTTATCCACGTACCAAATGTGAAAGGTGTAGCTTAAAGCATGTTGGAGGGAGAGGTGGTAACATAAAAACAGACAGACAGACAGATCTTAGATTTTGAAAAAAAAATATTGAGCGTGCATTATCCCCTCACAACCCTTTATCCATGTACCATATATGAAAGGTGTAGCTTGAACCATGTTGGAGGGAGGGGTGGTAACATAAAATAGAGAAAATGGCTTAAAAAACACCAAAAAAATGGCTGCCATGGCGCCATCTTGAATTGTGAAAACAAAATATTGACCGTGCATCATCCCATTACAACCCTCTATCCATGTGCCAAATATGAAAAGTGTAGCTATTTATTTATTTATTGGTGTTTAAGGTCACATATTTCTGCACAATGGCTAACCATGACCGTGACAGTTTTACGGTGGAGGAAGCCGGAGTACCTGGAGAGAACCACCGAGCAACGGTGAGCAACTGCAAGCTCCCCAACATTCCAACTCCACACAAGCAGGGTTAGCATTGGTTGAAGACACGTGCACCATCGACGTGCAGTACGCCTTAGTACACAGAGTCACCACATGGGCAATGGGGGTGAAGTGTCTTGCCCAAGGACACAACGTGGTTGCCGCAGGTGGGATTTGAACCGAGGACCTCTCGGCTTGCAGTCTGCACCTCTACCAACTGAGCCACCGCGCCCCCTGAAAAGTGTAGCTTGAACCATGTTGGAGTGAGGGATGGTAACATAAAATTGAGAAAAAAGCTTCAAAAACACAACAAAAATGGTCGCCATGCCGCCATCTTGGATTTTGAAAAAAAAAAAAAAAATATTGAACGTGCATCATTCCCTCCCAACCCTCTATCCATGTGCCAAATATGCAAAGTGTAGCTTGAACCATGTTGGAGGGAGGGGTGGTAACATGAATATAGAGAAAAAAAAAGCTTAAAAAACACAACAAAAATGGCTGCCATTCCGCCATCTTGGATTTTGAAAAAAAAATTTTGAGCGTGCATCATCCCCTCAGAACCATGTATCCATGTTCCAAATATGAAAGATGTAGCTTAAAGCATGTTGGAGGGAGAGGTGGTAACATAAAAACAGACAGACAGATGGACAGACAGATGGACGGACAGACGGACGCTCCAACATTTTGAGTTTATGGGCTACCAAAAAAACATTTTGTATGTCCAAAACCTTATTTTACCCAGAACCCCACCCCTTCCACCCTAGAACTTATATTTAACCCTAACCCCACCCATCCATCCAAAAACCACACTCTAACCCTAACCCTACCCCACCCTGACCCTAAAAGCCCACCCCAGACCCTAACCCCCACCCACCCCGGAGATCTAACCCCCCAACCTTAAGCCCTACTCTGGGGCTACCCCTAACCCTAACCCCCACCCCACCCCTGACCCAACCCCACCCTAGCCACACCAATAGGATTAGGAGCTATTTTTCGGTTTAGGGGGGGGCTACTAAAACTAAAACCCCACCCCTGACCCCAACCCTAACCCCCCCAAGGACCTAACCCTCCCCAACCTTAAGCCCTACTCTGGGGCTACCCCTAACCCTAACCCTAACCATAACCCCACCCCACCCCACCCCACTCCTAACCCTAACACTACCTTAATTTGGAGGTAGCCCCTAATAATAATATCTCCTAAACCCCCAATGTTGGCCCGGACAGACAGACAGACAGACAGACGGATGGAGTGCAATCCTATAGTCCCCTTACGGTTCCCATAGGGAACTAATAATCATCAAAATTTTAATTAAAGAAGCACTGGGTACAACCTGGTGCTTCATTAATTAAAATTTTGTTGACGATAATTTTTATTACATGGTAAACATATAAGTGGACATCATTTCCCATGTGTGGATAATGACCAGTCCACAGCGGCTGTACTATATGCTAAACCTAAACATGATTCAAATTACTTTCTGTGTAACTAGTTTTTGTTTTCTGACAGAAAAAAAGAAATAAAGTACAAAAAAAAACCTAAATGAGTTTAAAGCTATTGTTGCGCTGTTAGGAATTAAGTCTGCTGGTATTAAGTCTTTTAGGAATTCAGCTACCCAAATTTATCCATGAAGAATTGGTCAAGAGAAATGACATGTAAAGTTAAGAACAGATTGGAAACTGGTGTAAAGAAACCTACCAAAGCACTTAAGTCTATCACCTCTGACTGCAAAGCCATCAGGACAGAGACATTCAAACCCACCATGGGTATTGACACACTCATGACTACATCCACCATTATTCTTCACACATTCATCTATATCTAAAAAAAGAAAACTGATAAGCAATCATCAGTGAATTGTTTCATTCTAGACAGGGTTTATGTTTTACCACTTACCTAATGAAATGACCATATCTGGCAAGCACTATTCAGAAAAATGTTCATTAACATTTTTCCCTCCTCAACCTAGCTCATCACTCTTCATTGGAATGACAGATATTTTTTACTCGTATTGGGAAAGGTTCCTGGGCTCTTGCTGTTGGGTGAGGACCAGAATTGGGAATTTATGTAAGCCCTAGTTAGGGCCCTGCAAAGCTTCAATTTGATTTCAAATCTTATGTTGGTATGCGGTTCGATTCGAAAACGGGCTGTCTGATTCATTTCCTCTCGAATCTTCTTCACATGAATATAACTTGGCATCAGTCCTCTTCATCGTCTCACAAAACAAATATTTATTTCTTTATTTATTTATTGGTGTTTAAGGTCACATACTTATGCAGAATGGCTAATCGTGACCGTGACAGTTTTATGGGTGGAGGAAGCCGGAGTACCCAGAGAGAACCACCGAGGATTGACAAGTAACTGTCAGCTCCGCAACATTCTAACTCTGTTCAAGCTCTGCTCAAGCAGGGTTACAGTGGTTGAAGACATGTGCACCATCGACGTGTAGTACATCTTAGTACACGGCATCATTTTGCCCCCATGTAGGCAACCGAGATAAAGTGCCTTGCCCAAGGACACACCGCGGGTCATCCCAGATGGGGATCGAACTCGGGACCTCTAGTATTAAAGTCCAACAGTCTACCACTGAGCTACCATGCTCCCCACAAAACAAATAGTTCAGATGGAAATAAATAATGTTGAAATAAAAGAGTGAGTGTACCTTCTGCTACATTAACATAATAACATCTGAACTCATGCCACCAATCATGCTAATTCTAGTATCACTAGTTCCTACCACTGTAACATGCAAATTCAAAGGTTAGAAGTCGATGGTGAACTAAAATCCTTACAGGCTAATATCTCAATGACATTATCAAGGCATGCCTTCGATGAAGGCATGCCTTGATGATGTAGTTGGATTATTTTATCAGTCAGGACTTGAGCTTTCACAGTTTGAACAAATCAGGTTTATAGCACCCCCCTCCCCCCCCCTCCCCCCAACCTTCCAAACGATGCCTCTGATTCGATTTGAGATTCGATTCAAATTGAAAATGTGTGATTCACAGGGCCCTAGCCTTTGTAGGACTTTAAATTCCAACAAATTCACAATGGTAACCAACGTCCTCAAATTACAAGAATATTTCCAAATTAGAGGGTATAACATATAGTTTTATTACATTTTTATTTTTTATTTTTGTTTGACCAATTTCATAAAAAGAGTGCACCATACGCTGATCACCAGAGCCTGGGCAAGATTTCAGCAGTATGGCACACCAGTAAGATGGCATGGTGATGGCAGAAACAGGGCAACATCTGCAGCTGAAGACAGGTTTTTGATCATTCAGACCTGTAGGAACCGCTTTGCCACAGCAAATGACCTTCAGAATGCATCTGGGGTAAATGTTTCGACGCAGACTATATGGGCAAGGTTGCACGAAGGAAGTCTCCGATCGAGAAGCCCATGTATTCGCATTCCGCTGTCCCAGAACCACCGCCATGCACGATATGAATGGGTCATGGACCACGTTGGATGGACCAGAGAAGATTGGCGACCTGTCCTTTTTACAGATGAGTCAAGGTACTGCCTAGACCACACAGATAGGCATTCTAAGGTATGGAGAAGACCAGGAGAGCGATTCCATGCAGCCAACATTGCTGAGTATGACCGCTGTGGTGGAGGGTCAATCATGGTCTGGGGCGGCATCAGCAGGGATGGACGTACAGAGCCCTGTGTCCTTGAACGTGGTACATGGACTGCACATCGGTATATCGATGAGATCCTGGATGTCCATCTCAGATTGTATGCAGGTGCAGTGGGTGATAGATTCATTCTGATGGATGATAATGCCTGTCCTCATGTTGCCCATGCTGTCGGGGAGTACCGACAGAGGGAAGGGATTGAGCATATGGACTAGCCAGCAAGATCTCCTGACCTCAATCCAATCGAACATGTCTGGAATGAGTTGCAGCTTGCAATTTCAGCCTATCCAGTCCAGCCAAGAAGTGTCCAGGAGCTTGGTGCCATGCTGGTCCAAGAATGGAACAACATCCCACAAAGGATCACCAGGAACCTGATTGTGAGCATGAGAAGGCATTGTCAAGCTGTAATTAGCAGTAATGGGTCTCATCCTCGATACTGAACCCATACCAGTTCGCTCCATCAACTTTTGAAAATTGAAAAATTTCTTCTTTTACCAATAATATCCATTTTCCATGGTTATTGTATTCAAAAGCTAAAAAATAATGTCAAACACAAATAAAATCTTAATTTGTGAACTTAAATCATTAAAGATATAAGTAAATAAAAAATATATACACTTTTCATTACAATATTTCAACTAAAACGTAAAACAGGTAGTTGGATATACTTGGTGCTCAGCAAAATTTGAGTAGTATACTTGCCAATTGTGCTCAAACCCTTGTATATTTGACCAATTTAAGGTTGGGGCTTGGGAAAAATCATGCCCAGATCTCACTGGGAATGGAGCTGATATTAGTACCCTGTCATCACCCAGAAAAATCCCCCTGAATGAGCTTGTTCTAATGAGGGGGTCAACAGTTTTTCATCTTTATCCTTTTTAAGCAAAAAACAAAATGTTTTTGGTATTGGCGGCATGCACATGAAGATGGCATTTGCAAATTCTTAATGTGAATAGCTAACAAATATAAATATTTAAACCTAAATTGATCCGGATATGGAACAATTTTATTTTTAATACCTAGTTGTGGGGCACAAAAATATTGTGGGACCTAACTAATACCATAAAACGTTTTTTGGCATTATTTGATCAGAGAGAAGTTTTTGTACTTTGCTTAAAAGTGTAATTCTACACAGCAGCAGGGGTTATGTACCGGTATATACTTTATATAACCCCACATTGCGGTCCTATAACTTTTGTCAACCCCACAAAAGTTGTTTTAAAGGAACCCACACTTAGATGGGTTAATGATACCCTAAAATGCCCCATATCCAAATCAGTCCATGTTTGTTATCATGTTTGATATCATGGCACAAAGCCTACAGGCATATTCTTGGGTAGTTTGGGAAAGGGGCCGAGGGCCTCTGGAATTGGGAAAATACATGTTGTGAAGGTACAAATTGGGAAAATAAATTTCCATATGTTTTTTTCAAGAACACACAAATGATGATTTTGATTGATATTTCTTGTTTTGATGTGTCAGATGTCATGTTGTTATGAATATATAGAAATTTCAGAAGAACAATTTATTGTTTTAATTAAAAAATACATAATTATCAGATTTATCAGACAGTCTGGAGAATTTTGCAAGGACTGTATTCTTAATTACATGAAATACTGCGAAAGCCAATGATACTGTTCTAAGAAATTTATTTCAAGACACAACTTACCTAAGCATGTTTTACCATCTTGGTGTAAAGCATAACCTACTGGACATGAACATATTGGTCCCTTGTCTGTGCTATTACACTTTCTATCACAGCCTCCATTGCTTATTTCACAGGTTTCTGAAAATATATCACAAGAATTACTAGTGTCTACTCCATGTTTATCTAAACACACTGAATTAGCTAGTACTTCTACACTTTAATCTATATCTTGGATCTCAGTGTTCAAAAAGACTACTTTGCACAGTGACGCGATGTCACTGAAAATTGTTTTGCATTACTAAAAAGTAACAAAAGAATTGTATCACTTGCCAAGAACCTCGGATTTTTCAACCACAGTGGAGCCCACTAAATTGGATATCTATTAATTGAATACCCCTGTTAATTGAATATAATTTCCAAACACAAAACCATTTACCATATCTGCAGTACAAATTTGCTCTGTTAATTGCATATGAGTAAACTCCTGTTAATTGAATAAAAAATCTTGCAATATGTTGAAAAATTACCCTGATAATCATTGAATTACCCTTGTATATTGCCAAATTTGGCCTCACTATATCCAATGCATGTATTTAATCTATTGTATCTTGTTTGACAGAGCTCCTTGTGACATCTGGTGAATGATTTCAATGATAGTTGGGTGTCTGACAAGCACACATTCCACGCACTGAGATGTAGAAGACATGGATGGTCAGTCAGAGAATTTACCACATCCAGTCGAAATCCTGAATACCTTGTGAATCCTCCTCAGTTCACGAGACAAGCGTGGATCCGATGTCGCATACTCCTCACTAAACATCCAGTATCAGCTTGACTGGTGTTATTACATTCTTCCTGCAGTACATTCTTCCTCCGGTGAGTTCCTGGACATTGGTAGAGGGCTGTTGGTATTGGTGCTGTCGTAGGTGCCTGCCAAGCATATCCCAGACATGCTCGAATGGTGAAAGGTCTGGACTTAGTGCTGGCCAAGGCAGTGTAGTGATGTTCTGCTCCTGGAGGAACTCTGTAGCGAAATAGGCCCTGTGTGCTCTTGCATTGTCATCGAGCGTACAAATTCCAGCTGTGTAGGTGATTTTGGATAGTCTGACCACTGACTCGCACAATCTGTTGCTCGGTGCAGCTGCTGTCCATTTTCTGAGGCACTTTGATGGTTTGGATGAAACAATCCTGGTTATCAGTTGTTGCTCTTGGATGATCATCAACATTGCCTGTTTGATGGTAGCGTAATCACAACCTGTTAATCACCGATTGAGTATCGTTGAGAATTTAAGCCATTGCAGTCTGTCTGTTTCCAGCTTCCAACATGCCAATAGCACATAAATGTTCGTCACGTGTCAGTCTTTGCTTACCTCAATTTCAAAAGTTACATTTCAACCAGAAACTATTGATGAACAAGTTTATACCAAGAAAAAAACGATGAGACCTCTGAAAAAGCCCGTCCAGTACAAATTAAAATTTCAAAACGTACCCCACAGACATTAACGCAGAGCTCGTGTGAAAAACCTGCATGTAGTTTTCGTGGGGCAGTGAAATTCAGGATCCACACTAAATTTGGTAACATATTGATGTGTCCAATCACTCGTATTCAGTACCATTTTCTGAAAATATCAACATCAGTTTGGATATCCCCTACTTTTTTTTAATAGTATATAATAGAATAAATGCTCTGTTATGTCGATAAAAGATCTTTCCGATCCGGCCAGCTACCGCCCAATCAGCCTTCTCAGCTGCATTGGTAAAATATTCAAGAGAATCCTTACCAATCGACAGAGGGGGCACCTCGAAGAAACCGACTTCTTCAACAAATGGCAAAGAGCCTATAGAAATCGCAAAGAAGGCATTGAGCATGTCTACCGCCTAGTCGAGCAAATGAAAACCACGATCAATAACCAACAAACAGGCGTGGCAATCCTACTAGACGTCGAAAAAGCATTCGATTCCATTTGGCACAATGGAATGCGCCTCAAGCTATCTAAATTGAAGCTCCCCATGAAACTGCTTAGATTACTCTCCTCCTTCCTTAATGATCAAGAAATAAAAATCAGAGTAAACAACAAAATGTCCGACAGCATCCCTCTTGAAGCAGGCACCCCCGAAGGATCCATCCTCAGCCCCCTCCTATACATCATCTACATCAATGATCTCAAAATCTCCAACAAGCGCGTTCAAATCTCTCAATTTACGGATGATAAGGGCCTCTGGGACTCTAATAACACCGCCAACCTAGTTCAGAAACCCCTTCAATGCGCACTCGATGACCTTGAGCCAATTGGAGAATCAAGCTGAACGCCAGTAAAACCCAAAGAATTACGTTCACCCGTACGAAAATCAAACGTGACTATGACCTAAAACTACTGGACAAAGTCCTCCCTGAATGCACAGTGGTGAAATTGCTTGGCATTACCATTGACGATATTGCCAACAAAGCGACAAAACATATTAATTTACTAAAAATGATATGAGGTACATCCTGGGGAGCCAACCAGACCATTCTACTAAAATTATACAAAGCCTTTGTGTGCCCTATACTCAAGTACAGGGCTATCATCTTAAAAGACCTAAATCAAACAAACATGGGGAAACTCCAAGAGGTCCAAAACCACACGCTCAGGGTTGCCCTCCGTGCTCCCTGGGAAACACCCATCAAAACAATCCACGACAAAGCCGACATCCCAACCATTAAGGACCGCCTTGCCTCCCTAGCTGCGAAAAACCACGACTGGTTTGACGACAGCCAACTAATCTCCGAACTACAGGACATTTGCACAAGCCGACAAAAACCCCCAAAACGACAAAATATAATGTAAAGCTGTGTAAGTAGGAACCAGAGCGTGGAGGGCAAGACAGGAAAGTAACACCCTCAGGTGTGGTATTGTGTGTAAGCATGTTCTTCGCTCTCTCAAAATAACCCAAAGTAGCTAATAAAGGCTAACCCAAGTAGGAATATCAGCAGAGGGCAAAACAGGAAAGTAACACCCTCGGGTGTGGCTTTGTGTGTTAGCCTGTTCTCTGCTCTCTCAAAATAACCCAAAATAACTAATAAAGGCCAACCCCATTATGAATATAAGTGGAGGGCAAAACAGGAAGCATGTTCTTCGCTCTCTCAAAATAACCCTAAATAACTAATAAAGGCCAACCCAAGTAGGAATATCAGTGGAGGGCAAAACAGGAAAGTAACACCCCCGGGTGTGGCATTGTGTGTAAGCCTGTTCTTTGCTCTCTCAAAATAACCCAAAATAACTAATAAAGGCCAACCCAAGTAGGAATATCAGCAGAAGGTAAAACAGGGATGTAACACCCTCGGGTGTGGTATTGTGTGTAAGCCTGTTCTTCGCTCTCTCAAATTAACCCTAAATAACTAAAATAGGCCAATCCAAATAGGAATATTAGTGGAGGGCAAAACAGGAAAGTAACACCCTCGGTTGTGGTATTGTGTGTAAGTCTGTTCTTCGCTCTCCCAAAATAGCCCAAAATAACTGAGAAAGGCCAACCCAAGTAGGAACATTAGCGGAAGCCAAGACAGGAATGTAACACCCTTGGGTTTGGTATTGTGTGTAAGCCTGTTCTTCGCTCTCTCAAGATAACCTAAAATAACTAAAAAGGTCAACCCAAGGAGGAATACTAGCCGAGGGCAAAACAGGAAAGGAACACCCTCGTGTGCTATTGTGTGTAAGCCTGTTCTGCTCCTGCTACAGCGATCCCGCTCAAAAACAAAAACAACTTCACCTTCTGCCTTGGCAGCACACCTCGTGGCGCCGCACTGAAAAGAGCGGAGTCATCGACAACTATCCAAAAATGCAATCACATATCTCTCTCTGTCTTAAAATCAACTAATTCTGCCTTTTTCTTTTAGCAGGTACACAAAGATGCTTTATTTGTGATCGCCAGGACACCAATAACCGCTATGGAAACTATAACCAATATGGAACAAATTAACCGCTATGGACTCTGAACATCCTCCGCTCCATCCCTAGAAGTGGTCATCCACCTCCAGGGAGGTGAGTGTTGGTCCTGCGTGCCCCACTTTTACCCCATTTTGTAAGCTTCTGTAGCATGCTTTTTTGACCCAGCCAAATAGGTTCCAATGCAGGCCTGCCCCCGAACCAGGGAAGTTTGGGTCTTTCTATGGGTGGTCCCCGAAAGGGGCCGTTGTTGTCATCCATCCAAAAACACATCGAAATGCAAACCAAAATTGAACAAAACAGCCTGAGGCAGACTATACTTGCCAATGATGGCCCTCCACCGCATCATGATTCATCGCCGAAGTGGCAGACTATACCTGCCTGAACAAAACATTTGCAGCACCCTCGGGGAGAGGTAGCACCTTTGTGAGAGGACCCCCTCTCACTCTGGTCCTCACCTGAGGGGTCAGTCAACAATCCTCACAAAGACAACCCAACACTCCTGATCATCTAGCCTGGGGCATCTTCCGAGTACTCGATCCCTTTCCTCTTTCAACACGCCTTTACATGTAGCTACCAGATCTCATAGTCACAGAGGGTCAAAAGGGGCTTGCCCCACAGCAATTTTTCCGTTAGGCCCTTCCAGAGAATCCCCCCCACCACTGTTCAGCAGTCTGAATGTAGTGGTTATCTATAACTGGTTAGCCACTCCATTCAGCCCAGCCTGCTAAACTGTTATTTGCAGGCCTCAGAGGCCTGGCAGTCTAGAAAATGAAGGAGTGCAAAACAGTTGCCCTCCTCAGATTGCTTGGGAGTGCAATTGCACCTGGAATTTTCAATACATATTCTTGTACGCTATTTTGGTTACAGTACATGGAGGGTGGATTGTCACCCAACTACCCATGGATTGCAGGTATCACCCAAGGTACTACACTCAAATTTTGTACAGAAACACAAGAAGCACAAGCCAAGTTTCAACCAATGGACAACCGGGTTTACCATGCTAATTACACTTTGCATCAAATTAGAATTTATTGATTGAGAGAAATCAATCATCACTCCACAGGTGATTTATTGACAATACACTCTTTATGTACAGTATATTCACTTCAAGGTAGGTATTACTATTATGGCTGAAAAACTGCACTACATTCAGCTACAGAGTGTAAAAATTTGCACACCCATATTCTCATTATTCAAAATGTTGCATTCAATTATTATGTGACTGTCTTCTGCACTCAATATGTATTGAAATGCGACACAGAATGGGTCATGAATTATTGCGAATCAATGGAACATTGACAAATAATAACAGATTTTAAAGGCAGTCCCAAACAGGTCTGGCATTCCAGAAAATCAAGGGTTGCAAAGAATTGCCCTCCTCAATTTTTTCTAGTCATGCAGCACTCCTGCACTCATAAAGAATGCCAGGCCTGTATTTGATTATAATCCTGTATTTGCAAATAAAAAGGTCTTAACCGGATAATGAAAAACTTTGTAGTCTCAGAACAAGTACTTTAACATACAATCAAGAGATCCTGTGGACTACAGTCAACTTACCTTGGCAATGGCTTCTAGCCAGACAAGTCTTGGCTGCCTCTACAGGCCTCTGTTAAGCCACTTGGCTCCCAAGATGTGGTGTTGAAGAAAGATTGGAAAATAACCCACATCCTTATGGGTTAGAAGAGTCTCAATATATTTTCATTAAATTTATTGTATAAATGTGGATTTTAGAATCCCATAGTTTCTCAAAGGTGTTTTAGTGGGCATTTACTGCTCTCCTTTCCCCATGGGAAACCTGGGAAGTGAAGCAGTGCCTGTTTACTGTGGCAGACAAGCTGTGCTTTAGTGGGAAAATAGGACCCAGTCACCAATGCCTGGGGTGGAAGTCCTCTGAAATCAAATGGGCAACATGGGTATTTAAATGATTGGCTGGACTTGACTTTATCTCCATGCTGCTGTCATATTAAACATTGTGCAAAGGTATGAGACCTTAAAAAACAATAAATAATACTACTTTCCTTATTTTTAAATCTGATGGACCATAGATGGAGAGAGTGCTTGCTCGCCTCAAAACTACAGGCCTGAGATACTTATTTAACTCCTAGCACTCTGGTGTATTTAAAAATTTCCATCACTGACTCCATATTGTTCGTGCAAAATGAAAAGTTTAACAAAATATATCTTGTTTGACAGAGCTCAATGAACTCTGTCAAACAAGATATAATTTATTAAATTCTCAGTTGCATTATGGGAAAAATTTGCTGTGGGAAAACTTTGGTATTTTGACATCAGTGTGCAGAGGGTTAAGCCTTCACCTAACGAATCAGCCACAGCCACCTGTGTAATTTACAAAATATGCAGTTAAAAAGAAAATATTTTTAAAAAAGTTTTCCATAAAATCCTATCATGTGACACATCATTGTACGGAGCTCATCGAGCTTGTTCCAGTGGGGTGTGTGTGTGTGTGTGTGTGTGGTGGGGGGGGGGGGGGGGGGGGCACATGATATTGTTTTGTTAAAATTTTTTGTAAAACTTGAAAAAAAACAATAATTAAATTAATAAATTTTGATATCCTGTGATTTGGAAAAGGGTTGAAAAGTCAAGACTAAACAAAATGTGAAAAATACAAATATTAATAGGTCTCAAGTCTGAAAAACAAATTTCTGCATGAACAGTACAGTTATTATGAACCTGTGTTACCACCATTTTTATAAAACATGTACTGATTACTTCCAAGCCATGATAACAATGTGAATTGTGAATTTACACTGGCAATATTATTTTAGGCAAGAAAGTGGAACTCTGTTAATTGAATAGCCACTTTGCCTGTGTAAAATATTCAGTTCAGAGCTGCATTTAATTAACATAAACTTGGGCATATTCCTTTGTTTTAATAATCAACTGAGCATTTATTCTATTATTCTGTCAAACAAGATGCAATAGATAAGATGCTACAATTTGATATACCAAGGCCAGATAGTTCCATAAACATAAAGAATTAAGTGATTGTCCAAGAAGTAATTCTTTGAGAGATAAGAAGATTTTTTATTCAATAAACAGTAGTTTACTCTGTCACGTTTAACCCTTTACCCAACGCAGACGATACCAAAATTTATTATTTTAAATATCATTTTTTTTTAATTTTTCAAAAAAATTCAACAAAACCATATCATGTGACCCCTCAATGGAACGAGCTCAATGAGCTCGTTCCAATGAGGAGTCACATGATATGGTTTTGTTGAAATATTTTGAAAAATTTAATTTTTTCCACCTCTCAATTTGCATATTATGTGGGCAGATTCAGGCGATTCGTTAGGTAAAGGGTTAAGCAATTAACTGGTCAAATCTGTACCTACTTTACAGGTCAAATCTGTACTGAAGGCATGGTAAATGGTTTGGTGTTTTTTAAAAATAATATGCACTTATCAGTAAGGGTTACACTTAACAGTTAAGGGTTATTCAATTAAGAGATATCCAATTAAGTGGGTTTCTATGTACTGGCCAGGCCTATAGGAAGAGTATTGTATTCAAATTTTGGGAACTTTCCGATAATTGTTTTTTTTTAAATTTGTCAACCATAGCTCATGACCTTCCATTGAACTGCTTTCAACAAAAGCCATAATGTATGGTTCAGAAGAAAATTTGTTTTTAAAATATTTTTGCAAAAATAATTTGATTGTGCAGTGGGTAACAAAAATGCAGGTTTTAATTTATTATTTTAAATTAATTCAGCAACAAGTTACTAGTAACTTGAACAACAAAATGAAAGAAACCTGTCTATCAATGTACACTTAAATTTTGTAACAAATTTTTCTTGCCACTCTATTAGATTTGTCTCAAAAAAGACTATATGACCCCTTCTTACAAGAAAGTCATTCACATTGTGCCAGTGAGTTCAGGTAAGCATTGTTTCAAGATGAAAATGAAACTATTAAATTATCTTTAATAGTGACTGACCTATACATGTCTTTTTATCATCTCGGAGCATGTATTTCTCAGCACAACTACAAACAGGCCCTTCTGCTGTATCTTTACACTTATGATGACATCCACCATTACCTACTGCGCATGTGGCTAAAAAAAAAATAAAAAATACATTGATACTGGATCAAGAGTTACAGTGCAGCAAAAATCAACAAATTGTGCACTTCTGTTAATTTCTATTTTGTCGTGTTTACTTGGTGAATTATACACTGAAAAAGAAAACAACAAAAATACCTTCACTGAGTTTGGTGCAAGAAGCAACCCTAACTGCCAAAGGTGACATGTCAGCAATAGTGTTTTGGTGAGCATCATCATTTGCTCAAATTTTATCAGGGGCTACAGAGCATCTTAAAATGTGTGTGTTTGAAAAGGGGGGAATGTAAGTCTGGTCCTGGTACTCTCTCCCCCAAAATGATGAAAAAATGAAATTATTTGTGACCTGAGAAGAGATTTCAGGGAATTAGTGGATTGCCAGCATCGATCCAGTGCTGGTGGCCTGGTGGTCCACCAATACACTAAAATAACCCATATCACACAATTGTTTAAATATTTTAATTTCCACCCACTCCCCAGCTTTGAAATCCATGTTTGTATCCATGCTTATAACAAAAACAGTATATTCAATAAACTTACATTTCACACTGACAGGTTATTATACACGTATCAGTTAGCCAACAATGACAAGGTTGTATTTGTGAATGAAGTTGGCCAAGAAGGTTTATAGACAGTATCAAAATCAAACTTTGCAAGCGATGGCGAAGAACTGTATTAAGGGTAGGAAAAGCCTACATTGTACATATATTTGAAGTGTTTGAAACATTGATCCGGGAAAATCTCAAAAGCAGCTGAAAAAAAAAAAAAGAACCAGAATGCATTTGGTTGGCCTTCAAGCAAAGATAAATCTAGCCACCTTTTTTCTACGGAATAAGTCTCTTCAAAATAAACTAGACATATGACTGTCCCTCACCCTACCCCCCTGCCAACTTGATTATTATAAGATGAAAAGGGGCATAAGACTAGCAAAAAAACTATAATCAATAGAAACTATAATTGCAGGTGCACAGGTTTCCGTGGTAGTGAACATCCATAACCAAGTTTCAAAGAAATCGACCCATAAACATCTGAGAAAATCTCCGGATAAAATTCAGACCTATGCAGCTGGTATTTCAAGTCGAAAAGGAGCATAATTCTGGCAAAAATAATCCAACCAGGACTATAATCGCAGATGTACAGGTTCCTATGATGATGAACATTCATACCAAGTTTTGAGAAAATTGGTCCACAAAGGTCTGAGAAAATCTCCAGACAAAATTATGTTTACGGATGGACAGATAGAGAGACGAACAGACAAGATGATTCCAGTATACTCCCCCCCCCCCCCCCAACTCATTGTGGGAGTGGGGTGTGTTAAAAATGATCTCTGCTTTTTAAGGCTGTTTACTCTTTCAATTTAGTCTGTTAACCCTTCCACTAACATAGTCTGTTAACCCTTTAACTAACCAGCCTGTCGAGCTGGTTCTAATGATGTACATATTTATATGGTTTTACTGAAAAATTGTGAAATTTGTTTTCGAAAAATATGAAATTTAATTTATTTTTTACAAATACTGTGTTAGGTAAAGGGTTAGAAAACATTGTATAGATTCCATCTAAAGCAAAACAATGCTGTTTCATACGAGTATATTAAGAAAACAAGTGGATAAATTATTAATACTTTACCTGATATATTTGTGTAGACAAGTATACATAAATTACAAAAGTACATCTGTAAATGAGCTTTTGATAGATTTACAGATCTGGTGTCAATAATGGGATGTTTTCAAGCTAACTGTGAGATTATTCTGTAGTTCCAAAGATTGGACTAGTTTGCATCACCAGATTCATAAACAAGCCTGAATATAAGCAACCTGTCATTTGCAAAATGAGGTCCCCAGAGGGTGAATTTGCTGATGCTATCCCATACAGTGGGCCAATTTATCCTCTAGGTACATCTTTCTGTTTTGGCTTGAGACCTTGATTCAGACCAGGCTTGGCCTTTTGAAAAATCCAGAGGAGCCGCTACGGCTCTCCTAAATCTGTTTCAGGGGAGCTATTCCACACTTATATTAATTATACACGGTTTTTAATAAGGGAATTGAAAGTTTGAGGAGAGTCATTACAGTTTAAGGAGGGCAATTATGGCCCTCCCCAATATGATCTGAGGGGAGCCAAGGAGAGCCGGAGCAATAGCTCTCCTCAAATGGCCAGGCCTGTCAGACTGAGGTTCACAGAGGGTAAATTTTGTGATGCTACCCTGGCAGGGTAGCATCATCAAATTCACCCTCTGGGGACCTCATTTTGCAGATGATAGTCTGCTTATTTTCAGGCTTGTTCATAAACATGGTAGCACATGCGATACTAGAGGAAAATGAAATTTAGAAACCTACATACACACACCTTAAGAATGTTAAGAGCCCAGAACCTTGCCATAAAATTATTTGCTTCATGAACATTAGTAAATGATTTCTTCATTAAACTCCTGGATTAGGACTTATTTCCAGAAGACTTTATGATCATTGTCATGTCTAAGTGTTATTAGACATAAAGATTAAGGCCATGATAGCTGTTGTACCCAGATACTGATTCCAGTTTCACCAAAATGATGACAGCAAACCAAAGTCAAACTTTCTAAAGAAAGAACAAAATTACATGTGAGTTGGTTTTAAAACAGTGTTTACCAATTTTGCTACGGTACTATGAGGAAATTCAACAGACACGGGAGTCTGCCCAATAATTTTAAGTGCAGGAAAATAAGATATGGTGATAAAAGTGGCATTGCAAGATTTAGAGATGGGTCCCCTGGAGCGATTTCAGGAGGTTTGTTGTAGCTGCCCTGTGATTTTCAAATGATCATGTCTTTTGTAGTACCTCAACCAGGAATTAGGCTTCCTCGAAAGTGTAATGTTTCTATAGACAGCAACACTCCGCAACACAAAAGCTAATTATTTTTTGCCAAATTAAAAATGTTAGGATTGGGTGGGGTAATGTTTCATCCCTGTCCTTGGCCTTAACACCATGATTTAAGTGGAGATGGCACAGCCTCACTCATCTAACAAACTCCACAGTGCATGGGACTTTATTATATCAATACACGGCAATGGTAAGATCAAGAATGATTCACAGTAGTTGGATAAAATGACTGTTGTTTATGCAGAAATAGGCCAAGACTCTACAAGACCTGACTAAGTACTGCTTATAGATGCTGACACGGTGACACCTGAGAATTTCTAACTACACCCCCTCCCCCACCCACACACCTTTTCAGACCAACCCTCTGTTACCATGTCCCGGCCTACTAGTCCCATCAGACGTTATATGTGTGTGGTATGAAGCAAGTTACTCCAAACTTGGAGGGTATTAATAATGAATGCTGAAATATAATATTTTGCCAGTTTTGGGTGTGGTACATTCTGGTCAAAAAACTATTTTACGACATTAATTTTTTTCTGTTGAGGTTTACAGTAGAGTACTAGTACACCACAGAAGAGATAGGTCCCATCTGGAATAATGGTTTGAAAACACCACATGATAATGTATGATGTATCAAATGTCAGCTTTCTACAATCCACTTCTGAAGTTCTGCAAGAAATATTTTGAAGCCTTGACATATTAGGACTGAAAATAGGTCAAAGAGACAACATGAGAGTATGTTTATTGAAATAATGAAGCCTATTAGGTCTAACTGAAATGGCATTGGCGGTGACACTCCCTCTGATAATTTAAATGTGTAGAAAAGGGGACTCCATCATTTATGTGAAAAATACCTTCTCTCATCAACTTTTCTCTCTATCTTTCCATTCTTTATTACGTTCCAGGCCAACAAATAATAATTATTTTTGGTGCAAAAATATCCCATTTATTAATCATTCCAACCCTTGTCATAAAATATGTAAACTTGTACATGTACTGTGAAACGAAATCTCCATGTTGAACTGAACTAAATGGGAAATACCCAAGTAGGGGAAAGCTGAAAGCATTAGCAAACCCTTCCCCAAACTATTCCTCAAGACCCCAAGGTTGGGGCAGGCAGAACGACTAATTTTTCTTTAGGGGTCTTTTAAAAAAGTTTTTTTCAAAGAAAATCTTTCATGATCAAACCTTGGCGGTCCTTTTAAGCCAGGAGGCATCTTGTTTGCCAAACGTATTGAGTAATCTCCTACACCTTACATTACGGTTCACACACACACACACACACACACACACACCACCTGTGCACACACCAACAACAATCCACCACATGTATCCCCATAAAACCTCTAAAGTACACACACTTCATTCATTCGTCATTGTTATGTCAAGTCTAAGCCTAACTAGCCCTAAGGGCAAGGCTTAAGCAATTCAGAAACAGAGCGGTTACAACATTTAAAGCTAACGTTCCGCCGATCTCTGTGGTGGGAGGGTAGAAGTAGCCCTCCCTCGCCAAACTTCTAGCTGTACGCTTGTAAAGTTGTAAAGTTAAAGCTAACGCTCCGCCGATCTCTGTGGTGGGAGGGTAGAAGTAGCCCTCCCTCGCCAAACTTCTAGCTGTACGCTTGTAAAGTTGTATGATTATGAACACAAAAAAGTATCCAGAGCTTCTTTTAATAACAGAGACGTCTGCTTACCAAGGGAGATAATTATGCAGAATACTCTGATGGTCACTTGTATTGTAAACTATTCATAACAAAATGTATACATACAGTGTATTGAATAGTTCCTTACAAGAATGATCTTAGGGCGACGACTTTCAAACTGTCTCATTTCATAACAAATCTTTCTCTGCTTGGCAACTTTTTCAAAACTTTCTTTCAAAAAAATGTGTTCCCTCATCCTCAAACAGAACTCGTCAACAGTGTAAGGGAGAATACTCGTGATCATTTTCTTACGTATATCAAGGGAATTAATGCAAACTAAAACTTGATTCGTTCTGTGTAATTTTTTTATAATAATGATTTGACAAGACCTCTTACTGATTGTATGTAATTTAAGTAAGCTGTTCTAAGGCCGCAAAGTTTGTCAAAATCAGATAAAACCATTTGATGGTTTACAGCTCGCAATGGTATGAAAGAAAACCCTATTACTGGTGCACTATGGAGGGGGTAGGGTTGCGGGGAATAGTCGCGTGAACAACTCCCAGGGGGCAATAGTAGTTCTCTTCTGAGTTTCAAAACCACGGGCCTAAGTCTGAAGCTTTAACTACATAAAACTACTTTTTGTGTAACTGCTGTAAATGATGGCTCAATCCAGATATTTTGTTCATGTTTTAGCACACTTCTCTATTCCAAAGCATATACCTATAACTTCAGAAAATCAACCTTGGGTAAATACGGTTTTGAGGGCAATGAAAAATATTTTAGAGTTGCAGGGAGCACTGATCTTTAACGACCTTTTTGTTTTGAGGTGATATGATGAACTGACGTCGAATTACGAATCAAGAACCATGTAGAGTCACTTGTACAGTACAGTCACCGTGGAATGGGCGTAATCCACGCGTAGGCAGTGATGTCCACGCATGCATTTACCAGGTAATAAAAATCATCATCAGCCAAACTTTAATTAATGAAGCACCGAGTTGTGCCCGGTGCTTCGTTGATTAAATTTTTGATGATTATTCCTATAATTAGTGTTTGGTATTATTTCGTCCTTGGAAATATAGCCCACCCGTGGAATGGGACCAGTCCACAGCGGCCATACTGTATGATAGTGCAGATGAGAGGTATATAGAGCTGGTTGGGGTTATAAGGTTCTGTTATTTTTCAGAGGAGATGATAAGGTTCTAGGAGTAGTAGGAGAGGGATGGAACGTGCCTTATTGGCAGGACCCCGGGCAGGACCCCGGAAGTGACGTCATGTCACGTGACCTGGTGACGTCATGTTGTGTTGTCATGGTAACCCGCGTGAACGGCCATCTTGTGACGTCATCTCCATAGTGATACGTCGTGTGAGTGCGCATGCGCGGCGTGTGTTGTTAGGGTGATACGTGTTTCCGTCGTCCATTTTGTATACTGGAGGCCGCCATCTTGGTTTCTATGGTAGCATGTGATTGCTATGTGACCCAAAACCTTCTAACAAGACAGGGGCATGTTCGGAGGGTATGTTCGATTGAATCGGAGTATTTTCCCGATTCGTAGAATTACCCCAAACAACCCGACAATTTTACTATTTCGAATTCTTCCAGAATTCTCTGCTTCTATCTATATATGCAATAGTTATCGTTTATCTGGCCATGTTCCTTTAATCTAGAGTATACTCCAGTAGCGTAGAAGAGCCTATCAACTGGAACAGTTTACCTTATTATTGCTATATTTAGCAATTTCTGGTCTATTCTTGTTAGTTCTGACCCAATTCCGTGTACTCTTGTTGTTTCATTTGTCTAGATCATTTATAACCAATCAGATTGCTTGATTTCCCATAGTCTGTATGCAGGGTTATCTCCCTTGTGTATAACAAAAGCAGTCCCAAAGCCAATAAGCTATCGAGCAGTTACTGATAAGTCATTGCTCGAACGACTCGAAGCTCATTGAGCAAATGAGCCTTAGAGCAATTGCTCGATCGAGTGACTCGGCATATTGCTCGAACGACTCGAATCCCATTGAGCAAATGAGCCTTAGAGCAATTGCTCGATCGAGTGACTCCTCGAACGACTCGACGACTCATTTCAGAAAAAAGGGATTCCATAGCCACAGGCGTTTTCGAAAAAGGGATTCCACAAATGGGATTCCAAAAAGGGATTCCATAAGTGGGATTCCGTCTTATGTCGAGTGACTCGCAACTATTGCTCGAATGACTCGAATCCCATCAAGCAAATGAGCCAATGAGCAATTGCTCGATCGAGTGACTTCTCGAACGACTTGACGACTCATTTCAGAAAAAAGGGATTCCATAGCCACAGGCGTTTTCGAAAAAGGGATTCCACAAATGGGATTCCAAAAAGGGATTCCATAAGTGGGATTCCGTCTTATGTCGAGTGACTCACAACTATTGCTCGAACGACTCGAATCCCATCGAGCAAATGAGCCAACGAGCAATTGCTCGTTCGAGTGACTCCTCGAACGACTCTTCGACTCATTTCAGTATTTGAGGATACCTATGACAAGGCCACGTATCAGTTGAGGATACCTTTTGAGGATACTAAATTGAGGATACCTATCGAGGATACCTATCGAGGATACTTATCTGAGGATACTATATAGACTGTACATATCCCTGTAGGTCTCTTGCTGGCCCTTAGTACTATTAATCCACCTGATGCTTCATGTTATCCTATGACTGGTATAGGTAGTATGCAATGCTAGTAGTTTAGAACGGTACTATAGTATGGGCGGTATATACACCTATGGGCCCCTGTTAGTGCTTGGTACCATTAACCAACCGACTGCTTTGTTTTATTATATGGCTGGTATATGTAGTACGTTATGGTAGACCTAGTGATTTTGTGGGGGTGGGGGTAATGCTTGGTAGTTTAGAACGGTAGTATAGCATAGGCTGTACATATCCCTGTAGGTCTCTTGCTGGCCCTTGGTACTACTGATCCACCAGATGCTTCATATTATTGAGCGGTATTCTGGAGTGGGGTCAATGCCTGGTAATACAGAATGGCATCAGAGTATGGTTGGTATATTCCCCTATAGGTCCCATCCTAACCGTTCATAGTATTAACCTACCAAATGCTTTGTATCATCCTGTTACTGGTAAGGTGGTACGTAATACCAATAGTTCCTACCTTATTCCGAGTACTCTTGTTGTTTCATTTATCTAGATCATTTATATAAATTATAATTAACCAATTAGATTGCTTGATTTCCCATAACCTATACTTAATCGTACAGAGTTATTTCCCTTCTGTATAATAAAAACCTACATCAATGGCAATATCCCCGGCACCCCAATTTCGGCACCCCTTTTTTTGAAAAGCATATGGCTTTCGGCACCCCTTTTTCTGAAATGAGAATAAGAGTCGTATTAAAAATCCCTCATTGAGGGAAATACACCCCAGAGGCGCCCAAATCATTTCAATTTCTCAAAAAATGCCTCCGTGCCCCCCTAGCAGACTCGCGCCTTCGCCGCTCGTGTATGGTAGCTACTCCCTAAAACAAAGCCTAGATCCGCCACTGGTTGACAGTTAGTGGATGAGGTAAGGTGACTGATTAACGACGGTGGTGGCAGTAGAAAGAAGACGCCAGTCACTTTTACCACTTGCAATTAACGATCAATCTTCGAAAGGCTCTGAAAGATCAGGTTTTATATAAGTGAGTTGTCTCGCAGGATAACTTAGGAAGCGACATCATGTCACGTGACTCAGTTACGTTATGTTGGGTTGGCATGATAACACGCGTGTGCGGCCATGTTGTGACGTCACTACCATAACAATACGCGTCCCCGTGCGCATGCGATCGCGCATTGTTACCATCTTGGTTTCTCTGTAGGCTCGTGATTGCTATGTGACAAAATAACTTCTAACAGGACGTTATTATGTTGAATCCGGCAATCAATTGAAACCACCGGAAATCACCGAAAGGATCTTTAGTTTCTTCGGATTCCTGTAGAATCATCTTTATAAAAGTAGCACATAGTGTTATAAGACCCGAAAACCTCTGATAGGATGCTGATGTGACCGTATGGTGCGTTCGATTGTTTAAGAGTATAATTACTCAAATTGGCCCGAGAACTATTTCGGATTCCTTCGGAATCCTCGGTTTCTGTCTATACACCTGAAATGTTTCATGACAGTGAAGTAGCTGTTACTGATTATTATGTTTTAATTGCTACGTCTTGCAGTACATTTCATGTAGTGAAACTGGTTGTTTCTGGTTGATAGCGTACCCCAAGCACGTGAAGCATACTTCCTAAGAATGTCATAAAAAGCACTATCATCCACATGCAATATCTGGGTATAAAACAAGAAAATTTGACACTTCTTTTATCAATAAATGTTGCCATTGCAAGGAGGAGACTGTCAGAGGCACTAAGATGGCAAATCGTTGGCATGCAACAGGCATGTCATCCAAAGCAATCGGAAAGCAACTTGGCTATAGTCATTCCGCTATCAGCAGAGTTGTCCGAAAACATCAACAAACTGACGATGTTAAGGTCCGACCAAGGCCCAGACAACCCCAAAAGACCTCTCCGCGGGAAGATCGGAGTCTGGCACGCCTCGTTAGGCGTGAACCCTTTGCTTCAAGTGGGGTTTTGGAATGCCTTTGGCCCCCAACAGGGGTTTGTGCCACAGAAATGTCCGAAACAGCGTCAAAGCACTGGGTATGAGGCCCAGAAGGGTCACCAAGCGTCCAGCTCTGTCCGATCGGCATCAAGACGACGCTTGGAGTGGTGTATGGCACGACAACATTGGAATCTCAGGACGTGGAGGAGAGTCCATTGGTCAGACGGAAGTAGGTTCCTGCTTCACGTCACAGGTGACCGCATGAGACTCTGGAGGCATAGAAATACTGCTTACGAGCCCAGGAACATCAGACCTACTGTTCCTTACGATGGATGATCAGTAATGATCTGGGGATGCCTCTCTCATGATTGTAACCTTCATATGGTGACTTACGTGGGAATCTCAATGGTCATCAGTACATCCGGGACATTCTCAATCATCCGGTTATAGTGCTTCATTTTGACAAGCACTCGTTTGCTACTCGCCCTGTATTATTCGTGGACGACAATGCAAGGCCACATCGTTCCTATGCTGAGAGCATTCCCTCAGAACAACGCTATTACAACACTACCTTGGCCTGCAATGAGCTCCGATTTGAATCCCTTAGAACACATCTGGGACTTTCTTGAACGTCGTGTGCAAGCAAGGGATCCGCCTGTACAGAATTTGGCCGATTTGGAAGCTGCATTGCACGAGGAGTGGCAGCGGTTGCCTCTGGACCGTATCAGAAGGCTCACTGGTAGCATTAGAAGGAGAGTTTATGCTGTCATCCGGGCACGTGGTGAATCCACTCGCTACTGACGTCAGACACTGCTATTGTGTTTAGGAGATCACAAGTTACATTTTTGGTCAGTAATTACCAGCATTGTTTCGTCATGGACCTTTTAACTACCATACATGTCGAGAGAACATTTTTCCATCAAAACCATTATTGACAGATATGTGTAATTAGCGCCATTAAACTACTGCATATTTTCATCATTGTGCTGTCTTTCATTTGTCAATAGACCATTCTTTCCTCAAACAATCACTTTTGGCCATCTGAAAGATAGCATGAAAGTAATGACAGTTTCTATTAACAACACTGCGAAAAAACAGAACTTAATTAAAGTTCCAGGTGTATATGTTATTCTTTCTGTCAACCCAACAATATTCGATTGTTCCTTTGTATAAGAGTATCTCTACTGTTTCGGATTCCCCAAGAATCCTAGTTTGCTACCTATTACAGAAGCCATTGTAGCTACTCTGTCCCTGGTAGTCTGTTTAGTGCTAGCTATTCTTGAGTACCTCTGGTTCCGACCTCTACCCTCGTCCAAGTATTATAAACACCAGTCAGATTGCTTAATTTCCTGTAATCTGTACCTACCCATACGAATTTATCTCCCCTGTATATGCAGAAGGCCTCCACGATTCTTAAACCCGAAAGACAATCGAGCAAGGAACGGTATTGCTAGAATGACTCGAATCTTATCGAGCAAATAAGCTATCGAATAGTGACTCGAATCTTATCGGGCAAATAAGATATCGAATAGTGACTCCAATTTTATCGGACAAATAAACTATCGTGTAGTGCTACGTCTTATTCTTATAAAGAGGCGTCTCTGAGAATCCGAACAAAATAAAGTGCGTGATTTGGGGTGTTTTTCTGTGATTTCGAAAGATTGTCGGGTAAACTGGGGCAATTGGGATAATTAGATGCACTCGTATTTCAATCGAACCCACCCTCTGAACACTCCAGCGTCCTATTATAGGTTTTTGGAGTCATCTAGCAAGCAACTACGCGCCACCACAGAGACCAAGATGGCGGCCACCAGTAGATAAAAGTGACGGCGGAAACATTTATCACCCTAACAACATGCGCTGCACAGGTGCACTGAGACCATGTATCACTATGACAATGACGTCACAACATGGCCGCTCTCGCGGGCTAACATGAAATCCCAACATGACGTAACTGGGTCAGGTGTCATGACATCACTTCCTATGTCACCCACTTGGTCATCCTGATTAGTGTTCAAAAATGCGAGACATACCACTTAGATACACTGGAACGTCCTGACCGGCATCCAACAGCATATTAAACTCTGGTAAAGTCACCCTTTTTAATAACGTGGCCCTTCTTGTCGAATGCACTACTCCTGTGTTGGATGGTTGGGGGAGAGGGGGGGATACGTGAAAGGGGTGTCCGGTAGGAAGAAAGTGACCATCGTCACAGGACGAAGAAGAGCTTTTAGCAGGCTGTTTGGCTCGATTAGTAGTAGTAGTCTTCACTCTTGCATAAAAAATAAATAGAAAATGTCTAAGGTTTTACAGTCTTCTACGCATGTTCTACGGGACTATTAATGTCGGATATGAGCAGGTGTAATTGTATGATGGCCCTTGAACCTAATGGATGAGTGCTGAGCTCGACCTATGACCTTTGAAAAGCTATCGCAGCTTTCTGTCCAGTCGATATTGGCACCGAATCATTATTTCATGTTTTCCTCTTGTTTCTGCGTTTGAATATCTATTTGTTGTTGCCAATAAAATATTGCTTACACTATCCTAGTTTTTGAAACTCTCAGGCTTGCCCAGGTGCAGTTCTTAGACCAGCAGAGATGCTAAGCCCAAGTGCAAACACCAAGATCAACAAATGTACCGTTCCCCCCTGTACCTGTCAATTCTATCATTATTCAGCACCTGGCCCTGTTTGATGCTCTTGAAATATGATAGTTCAATACACGGGACTACATATATAGGCCCGTAGAATTCATATATTTGGTTCATCGCATAAACAAAGCAATAGTGTCAATGCGCACGCCAAACTACTCTACCGAATGTGGCACATTTATAGTGAGTTTGAGATTGCAATCAGTTCAGGGTTATTCTGAAAACTCTTAATAACCCAGGCATTTTGCCTCAATATCACCCATCGATAACTGGACCTGAATACGGTTCGATCCTGACGAACGGTAACTGCACTGTGTCCTTTGGCAAAGCACTTAATCTCGATTACACTTGTGAGGTCACGATGTCGCTGTGTACTAAGGCGAACTGCATGTCGATTGTGCACTTGTCCTCAACCGCTGCTAACACTGCTTGTGCAGAGATAGTAAGCTGGGGAGTCTGACAGTTGCTCGCCGCTGCTCGGTTGTTCTGAATGGATACTCCTGCTTCCACCACCCGTACAGCTGTCGGATAAGATGTGACTCTGGCTGTTTGAAAGTGTCGTTAAACCCCAATAAAACAAGGAAACAAAAACTGGACCTGAAGTTCTTTTTCATAAATACGCTGGACCTACCACTTTGTTTTACGTCTGGGGAGATTCTACAGTGTCTTGAGAAAAATGTTGACAGAGAATTTCAACAGGATGATGATCCGTTTTTGTAAACACAGTGTGGTATGTGTTACAGGCACTTGTAAAAAACATAAACCCCTAAAGCCAATACTATAAAACTTTTACAATTGTATTTTTGAGAATTGTATTTTCTGCCTATTAATATACCTGACTAAAATGAACCATTAGCATTTTAAAAGAAATGGGAATTTGCTAACTGGCAAATTGTCACATCTTTGAAAATGCTAATGATTCATTTCAACCCATTTAAAGTCATAACTAGAATATACAATTCTAGAAAATACAATTGTAAACGTTTTGGAGTATTGACCCCTATAAACCTTAAGTAAGAGTGACCCTCTTATCAATGATTTCTTGAGACTATGAATATCCTCTAGCGGTGTGTGTGTAGGGTGAGGGGGTAATTGTCACCAGGAGAAGATATTTGACCCAGACACCAGGCTTACCGAGTATCTGGTTCATATATCTTTTCCTGCGAGTGGTGAGTTTTACCCACCCCACCTTATGCTTGTAAGAAAGAAGATGTGAAATATCTACAACATGACGACCGTTGACATTCAGTTCAATTCAATTCAATCACAATTTCTGCTTGATTCTATTTGGGATTCGAGTCAACCCGAAATAATGAAATTCGCATTGCCCAACTAGCATGTTCATTCGTCGAGAACCAGTAGCATGTTCCTTATATTGTAGCGATATAGCAACAACCCAGAAATGACAACGTATGGTCAACTACTCACCTGGCACGCACGGTCTTTACATTCAAAAAGAGATATAGTCCGTCTTTTTAGAAAGGAGTCGTGGTTTTAACAAGGTCAAAATAATCTGTCGGGAACAGTCAGGAAACAACCAAATCGCGACAGTCTACACGGAACCTGCTCTTCACACAATTTTATATGATTAGTCAATGCATATTATAAGTTACATGGCGTGTAGCTGGCTGATACATTTCCATACAAGGCGATGAGTGTTCATATCAGGTGAGGCGAAGCCGAACCTGATATGAACACTCAGAGCCTTGTATGGAATTGTATCAGCCAGCTACACGCCATGTAACATATTTATTATGTCGAAAGTCCATGTAAATCAAGCGATTAATAATTTTCTCCATAAACAAACGACGGCCCGGAATTTATTTTTCAGGAACCACTATTGATAGCACCGCGCAGAATCATGAACAGTAACAGCAGGGAGGTTAGGTTGATTCTATACTCCGTGGTAACAGGCACCGGTACGTGTAACCATGGTAATTGTAAACAAATCATCACTTTGCGAAGGGCGATTGCCGTACTTGTTTACAAATGAAACGAATCGCTGCTTGCCACTGAGATCAGTGCTGCTTGCCAACTCGGCATAATCTGGAGGCCCCTTGCGTACATTTACTGTTGTTACTACCTAAAAAGGACTAATAAAGCAGTTTTGAACATTAAAAATCACATTTTTACTGTAGAGCAAACAATAACAATAACGCAACTTGAACTTTGAAGTTGAATCTGAAACGCACACCGACTTTCTGTTAATTCTGTTTGATCGGAATGTTTCAAAAACAAGTTTGATCATTTATTATTTATAGTGATGTTGATGTTGCCGATTTTGCAATTTCTGGAAATAGGAGCACCCTTTGGCATTGATGAGCTGGACAAATGTTCGTTTTCATCATCAAAGGGCTCAAAAAGTTGCGCTAGACAAAAATCGAGTCGTAAAACAAAGAACTTTTCAGACTACAAATATTATCTTCTGCCCATCTTTTTACATATTTAATGTTTTAAATCACAAAATACGGTATCTTGAAAATATTTTCGGAACCTAAATTCTCTTATTTTGTTTTAATTCAGATTTTGAAAATTCGAAGTGAGGGGAATTGCATCAAAATAGTAATGGCGGCTACTCACCTGATATTAATTAATATCAGGTGAGTAACCCGATACGGTGGAATCTTTAGAAGGTATTCCAGCATTTTGATTGGACAAACTAACTTTGAGACATAATAAATCTGTTTGTCAAAATTGCAGTACAATCGCCATGGAGTGGTCGTAATCCACACGCGGGCAGTGATGACCACGCGTAAGTTTACCCGGTAATAAAAATCATTAGCAGCAAAGTTTTAATTAATGAGGCACCGGGTTGTACCCGGTGCTTCATTAATTAAATTTTCGATGATTATTCCTATAATTAGTGTTTTGAATTTAATATTATTGCGTCCGTGGAAATATTGCCCACTCGTGGAAAGTGACCAGTCCACGACGGCTGTACTGTAAAACTGTTGAATTTATTTTACTTCGGGAGTATATGCCTTCAAACACCAACTTGAAATGGTTCAAAGAAAGGCAGCGAGATTTGAGTGACCAAAAGATATCACAACATCTTACACGCCAGCTGCTTGATTGGAGACTCTGCTTGGAAAACTCTCGAAGGCTGTGGGAGAATATCCCGAGTGACCATGATGTGTAAAATCGTCCACGGCTTAATGCAAATAAATGCAGAGAGATCCGTGAGACTAATGCAAATGTAAAAGCGTTCCAGGTGACATCATATAGAACCGAAGTGAGGGAGAAGCATTTTTATTACACATCCAGTAAACTCTAAACCATAGTATTTGACGGAATCGCCGCTATGACATAAATGTTTCTGTATTCAGCTGGTGATGTACAAGCCGGATCGTTTTTCCCAGCACCGTTTATACAAGTTCCTTTCCCGTCGAGTCATTAGTTACGCTTCGAAAAGTTTCCAAATTTCGTTATACAATTATCGATCGTCTGTCGCGTAGTGTGAAAATGAAAACGTCCAAAGCAAAATAAAGTCGGTTCACAAAAAAATTAGTTAACTAAAAATGAGAAAACAGTAAAAAAAACAATCATCTCCAACCACAACATTAACCCAGTCCCGTAACTGTCTCGTTTGCGGATCCAGTTATGTCTAAATTGGTCAACTTTATTTCGTAAAATCTTCGGACGTCCTGACATGCTTCGAAATTCTTTTTAAAAATTTCTCCCAGCTGTTTTGCAAGTCTGCCCAAATTTGTACTTATATTTTTACTAACAGTAATAGCCACCAATTGGTTAGGCGTGAATGGGCACCAGCCGAAGAGAAACAGCGATACGAATTTCAAGAAATACGCCCAATAGAAAAGATAACGAATGTAATTTAAACTAGTTCCCAAAAAGTGTTTTTGATTGTTTATCGATCCAATTGTCAGTACACCTTCAAACATAACAAACGGAATCTTCTTTGGGTTTAAACATCGGAATTAAAATTTGGTTATTTAAACGAATTTTAATGCATGGGATATGTAATAAACACAGAATGCGGTGTGTGTTAGGATGGGTGGGTGTTTTACGTAACTCGTTGGAATGGCGTAGTCGTATTTCGCTTGATCCGTAGGCTCTCGCGAAATATGACTACGCCTTTCCAATTCATTATGTCAAAAACACCCATCGATTCAAAGAACCATCGCGTTCTATCTGTTTATCTGATAATAGTAGAGGATTGGAATACTCTACCGAACAACTCGGTTGCTGTCGGGAGTTTCAAGACTGTTCTTTGGTAGAAATAGAAATAGACCAACTTTTGACCCAGCTGTAATTTTGATGGTACTACAGGTCTGCATTCTGGATTGGTTTGAGATCGGCAAATAATAAAATGCCTCAATCAAACCATACAATAACCACCAAGTAAAACCCCGTGTATTCCCAGTTCCTTATTCGGCATTCGTTATCAACTGATAAAAATCGGTTAATAATGAACGTCGAATAAGGAACTGGGAATAAGTAACGGTTGTCACGTCTGATCATATGAAATGATCTTAACCCTTTACCTAACGAATAGGTCGCATCCGCCCGTGTAATATGCAAATTCAGCAGTTGAAAAAATATTATTTCTTAAAACATTTTAACAAAACCATATCATGTGACCCCTCGTTGGAACGAGCTCGTTCCAACGAGGGGTCACATGATATGGTTTTGTTGAAAATTTTTGAAAAATTTGAAAAATGGTATTTAAAATAATAAATTTTGATATCGTCTGCGTTGGGTAAAGGGTTAAAATATCTCCTCATGTATTTAGCATGAGATTGTAATGAAATAATATAAAGCAAGCCAACCTACTTACGAATACAACTCTTCCCGTTGGGATGCAGTACGTAGTTTTGTCTACAGGTACACCGGACACCTCGTCCCGTTGATTCACAATGATGTTGACAACCTTTGCGATCGAGACACCATCTTCCTGCTGAAAAGAATAAAACACATCACTGGGCGACGAATAAAACACAGTTGAGAATGACATGTTGAAAAGTCCTTGTTGAAAAACTGACGTCGCAATCTCATGTACTTGTGTTGCATAGTGGTGATGGGAATGGTTGTTCATCATTGCTGTCATATTTTTTTTTAAAAAATGGTGCACTACCCTTCTCATTGGTACCTTCGGGCAAGAATACAAAAGATAATGAAGATATCCCTCCACCAAGCACATTTTGAATGATGGCTTTCTGAGAACCCCAAAAAGCATACAGGTTTGATAGTTCCTGATAAAAACGTGATGTACCATCTTCAACCCAAAGATATTTTAACCCTTTACCTAACATGAAAAGCAGACGACACTTGCAAAATAAATTCTTGAATAACTATTTTTTTTCATTTTGTGTCTCAAAAACATAGGTTATGACCCCTCGTTGGAACGAGCTCGACGAGCTCGTTCCAACGAGGGGTCATAACCTATGTTTTTGAGACAAAAAATGAAAATATAATGAAAATTTATTGGCGATTTTTGAGAATAGCGCTGGCCGGTTTTGGCCGTTACGTTGGGTAAAGGGTTAAACACCCAAGTGTGAAAACACTGACTGGATGTGGGTATTAGAGAGTTACAAATGCCCCCATTTGTCCTTACTTGCGAATGTCGGTATGTGAGAAAGTCATACTAAAGCACGACGACCCGAATAAGTCTCCCGGAGTATCGAGACAATAGAGAAAGAGGCCAAGTTAGAAAGGTTGGATGTGTATTTGGGGATTCCAGCGTTGCAAATATAAAAAAAATTGATATATTACCTAAATGCTTTGTTTATTACTTTTCATTTGTTTCATCAGTTCATTCATCGCATTACCTTTGTACTGTGGCTTGTGATAACATAATCTCGTTCACCAACATGTTTTACAAAGGAGCGATTACGATGTGTGGTTACAGGGGGGTCATGATGCATCTCGACTGGGATGACACGAGCCCCGACTGACAGAATATTCCAACGACACTATCAAGGTATGTCTCCATTAACACTCTGGGCTTTGAACTATAATGCCAAGTGACTGATATTCCAGCTACATCATCAAGACATTGCCTTTGTCGAAGGCATGCCTTGATGATTTAGTTGAAAGAATAGTCATTTGGGAATGTAGTTCAAAAGTTGTACTTCGCGGAATTTTTTGTTGCTGTGTGTATAAATACATGTAGAAGCCAGGGTGCATTATTTATTTAGCACGTACTGTACTAAAAATTAGACGTGCTGGCACCCAACAGTCCCATGTCGGGTATCACATACATCGGCTGTATGTATGAATTAAATAAAAGTGTCGAACCCGGGGGCCAATACTATAAAACTTTTACCATTGTATTTTCTAGAATTGTATTTCTAGTTATACATTTAAATGGATTGAAATGAACCATTAGCATTTTCAAAGAAGTGGCAATTTGCCAGTTGGCAAATTGCCATATCTTTTAAAATGTTAACGATTTATTTTACTCAGTTATATTAATAGGTAGCAAATATAATTCTAGAAAATACAATTATACAAGTTTTAAAGCATTGGCTCCCGGTCACGCTGGAAAGTACATAATTTCTACCAAGTGCGAATCAATATCTTAACACCAATAAACTTAAGTTCATTGAAACAATACATGTATTTATTTTGAAAATCCAAGTCTTGAGTATATACTACTCAAAGTTTGCTAAGCACCAAATATTTGACACATCATTGTGAAATTTGCTTGTGGCATATTTGCGATATTTTTGGTGGATATGATCGAGGAATGTATTGGCATAGTCCCCAGTGTTTACATTAGCTCTCTTGACAGGCAGACTTTTCGTGACAGTCATGAAAAGCATGCACCCCTTGATTTTCTTGATGTTTTCATGAACTGTCTACATGTACATGACATGTGTAGGGTATTCAATCTTCGTTTCAACACAAACCCTTGTGATTTAATGATTAAATATGGCAAATGCAAATGTAAGAAGACATTTGTCTGAAGCAGAAATGTGGCGGGCTGTAGTGATTGTGGAGCAAGGGGCTACGCATCGTCAGGTTGGTGAAGCCCTAGGTTGATCACCAGAGCCTGTGCAAGATTTCAGCAGTATGGCACACCAGTAACACGACATGGTGGTGGCAGAGACAGGGCAACATCTGCAGCTGATGACCGGTTTTTGATCATTCAGGCCCATAGGAACCGCATTGCCACAGCAACCCAGCTTCGCAGTGACCTTCAGAATGCATCCGGGGTAAATGTTTCGACGCAGACTATCCGGGCAAGGTTGCACGAAGGTGGTCTCCGATCGGGAAGACCATGTATTCGCATTCCGCTGTCCCAGAACCACCGCCACGCACGATATGAATGGGCCATGGGCCATGTTGGATGGTCCAGAGAAGAGTGGCGACCTATGCTTTTTACAGATGAGTCAAGGTACTGCCTAGACCACACAGATATGCGGTCTAGGGTTTGGAGAAGACCAGGATAGTGATTCCATACAACCAACATTGCTGACCATGGCCGCTATGGTAGAGGGTCAATCATGGACTGGGGCGGTATCAGCAGGGATGGACGTACAGAGCTCTATGTCCTTGAACGTGGTACATTGACAGCCCAACGGTATATTGATGAGATCCTGGATGTCCATGTCAGATTGTATGCATGTCCACTGGGTGATAGATTCATTATGCTGGACGATAATGCCCGTCCTCATGTTGCCCATGCTGTCGGGGAGTACCGACAGAGGGAGGGGAATGAGCGTATGGACTGGCCAGCAAGATCCCCTGACCTCAATCCAATCGAACATGTCTGGAATGAGTTGCAGCTTGCAATTTCAGCCCGTCCAGTCCAGCTAAGAAGTGTCCAGGAGCTTGGTGCCATGCTGGTCCAAGAACGCAACATCCCAGAAAGGACCACCAGGAACCCGATTGGGAGCATGAGAAGGCATTGTCAAGATGTAATTAACAGTAATGGGTCTCACACTCGATATTGAACCCATACCAGTTCGCTCCGTCAACTTTTTGGCAAATTGAAAAATTTTCTCTTTTACCAATAATATTCATTTTTCATGGTTATCGTATTCAAAAGCTAAAAAATAATGTCAAACACAAATAAAATATTAATTTCTGTACTTAAATCATTAAATATATAATTATAATTATTAAAAATATATACACTTTTCATTACAATATTTCAACTAAAACGTAAAACAGGTAGTTGGATATACTTGGTGCTTAGCAAACTTTGAGTAGTATTTTTTATTTACAAAATACGAAACGTACATTTTTATGAAAGCTATGCATGCCCGATCTACGCTTCTTTTAAGTTAAACTTCACTAAAGCAAATCACATTTGTTTATTTATTTACTGGAGTTTGAGGACGCTTTCAACAGACAAGGGCATACCATTACCGTACAGAATGTGGAGTTCTTTGCCCTGGGGCGGCGGAACGATTTTCAAAGTAGGGGGTGGGGGGGCTGGATCGGGCGATGGATGGTCGTCGGTATGAAAATTTTAAATTCCAGGGTCCCAAAACCCCCATTTCCATGCATCTGAGAGGATATTTTGATTTTCAGGAGATGTATTTGAAAGATTTCACACTTTGAGAGCCGTTAAAAAACGTCGGTAAAGCATACAGGTTAGGTCTATTTATCAGCTTTTGTGGTAATGACCAAAGCTGATAAACAGACCTCACCTGTATGCTTTACCAGACGTTTACAGCAATTGTACTGTCTGTGGATTATCTTGTCTGGGGTGGATTTGGTACTTGTATGTCTGTAAGATTACGATCAACTTCAGTTAACCGATTTATTAACAGACTGTATACATTTTAGCGTTTGCTGTCATTTACTGCAAAAAAATGATCCGAAATCCATCGAAACCGAACCAGTACGAGAGAAACATAGCTGGCGAAAATATGGGGGAGGCTCGGGATACGCCCCTTGTTTCGTCAGTCATTGGTTGTGTTAAAATATATGCATACAAAAAAACATGGCCCGGCAAAAAAACTGGAGGGGCTGAAGCCCCCCCCCCCCAAGCACCCCCTCCCCCCGGTTCCGCCGCCCCTGTCTTTGCCAAATGTATTTAAATTTGTTTGTATTTGCAAATAACACATCACAGGAATGCTTGTATATTGATACATGTTCGTCTGCATGCTCTCAGATCCAACTCCTTGTGTAATCGCATAAAATGTCTGTTGAAAAAGTGGGAATGTTATTCATCCCCTCTGCCCCCCCCCCCCCCCCCCAGTTCCTTACGACTGGCGTAAACCACCGAGCAAAGACGGGTAATGGTCGGACTCTCCAGCTTAATATCCAGTCTCAAGCAGGGTTGGCACTTCTGGTTGAAGGCGAGTGTACATCCGACGTACTGTACGCTTTAGCAAAAAGCGCCACCGGGCTCAAATTTGGGCAATCGTGACTAAATATCTTGCCCAAGGACACAAGGCAGATACTGCAGGTTAGGATCGAATCGTCGACCGTTCTATCTGAAATCCAATGCGCTAACTGTTGAGGCACCGCACTCCCAAGCAAATCAAGTCATGAATATTACTCAGTTCGTCTATAACATCTCATCAAAAATAACGTCAATGAAACAGTTAGAAATGATTAAACCATGTGACTGTGGTATATGCTGTTCGGATCAGTCGGGATCATTCTAGAACACGCCCCTTCTGTAAATTCTTGACCCAACACATCTAAAAGACTAAAATATTTCTGGTTTATCAAAACAGTTTTGCCTCAGAAACATAGCTTATGGCCGCTCATATGAACGAACTCGTTCTAATGATGTGTCAGACGCTATGTTTTGGAGGCTAAAATCGAAAAAAGTAAATAAAATTTCAATTTCAGATTTTGTGAAAATCACTAGTTGAAGGTTCTCCAGATGAAGGGTTTTAATTCGTCGATTAAAGCATTTTAAAAATAAGGTCAGTGAAAAATTAAAAAATAATTTAACCTCGTGAATATAGTATATATATTATGTTGTTCCAGACATTTTAGAACACAACTCTACCTTCAAATTGGACACTTTGTACTTGCTAGTGATTCCTAGAAGCAGCATGATGGGAGTGATAGTTGTGCCCAACAACGGATCAGTAGGATCGCAGACGCCATAATTGTATTGCTTAGGGGAATAAAAAAATGAAAGACTTGTTTGTTATAATTTTTCTGAGAGGAGGATCTGTTGGTAAGGGGAGACTGACATGTCCGTGCCAGAGGAAGCGGAATCGAGCGTGGGGGGGGGGGGGGGGCAAAGAGGATGAATAACATTCCCCCCTTTTCCAGACATTTTATGCGATTACACAAGGAGTTAACCCTTTACCCAACGCAGACGATATCAAAATTTATTACTTTATCATTTCTTGAAATTTTTCAAACAATTTCAACAAAACCATATCATGTGACCCCTCGTTGGAACGAGCTCGACGAGCTCGTTGCAACGAGGGATCACACGATATTGTTTTATTGAAACTGTTTGAAAAATAATATTTTTTCAACTGCGGAATTTGCATATTACACGGGAGGATGCGGCCGATTCGTTGGGTAAAGGGTTAAATATGAGAGCATGCAGACGTACATGTATCAATATACAAGCATTCCTATAATGTGTTATCTGCAAATACAAACAACAAATTTAATTACATTTGACCAAGGAACCTCACATTCGGTCGCTTCGGCGCGTCTCTTCTGCTTCAGCCATCCTCCAACCTGAAAGCTAACCTTCGGGTTGAAAGATGGTGGTAGTAGAAGAAATAGACTGAATAGTGACCCGACTGCGGCAATCTCATCTAAACGAGAGATCAGCGGATATTCGTACATTTGCCGATGACTATTGCAACTTATTCTTCCACTTGGCCGGAGCGCGGTGGTCTTGGAAATTTGGGACGTTCAACTGGCACTGAGCTTCCCGCAACCTCTTGTCTGTAGCATATCTTTTGCGATTAGTCTGACAATTTTCGAATGAGTATCCCGAATTGTGAACTGCGGAAATGAAAAAGTGAGTACGAAGTTCTACATTATCCATTCACTCAGGATGTTTGGTCCGACGATAAAAGGTATGCCCCATCTTGTTCACGTTTGGCAAAACAAATTACTGCTTGCAACCAGAGTGGTTTCCCCTTGAGCACAAGGACACTAAAATGCAGCCTTTGGAACAGAATTCGTGAACCGACAATAATAATAACGCTTTGGCCGGCCGCTGATTTGTCGCGGTTCTCGGATGAGAAGGCCTTGGTTACCCTGTACTCCCAACTGCCTCCCTGTTCCCACGCTTCTTCTCTCCACCCAACACTCGGAGACGAACTGCTTGATGACATCCCTAGCCCCATTCTTCCCAATCTCTCCGATTAGCATATTAACCCTCTCCTTTGAGTCTCCCACTAAGCACATGTCCTTCATTCTCCCTTCCTACTTCCCCATTATACTCCCAGTGAATCTTATTCTTTTAGACTGGTATTTTGAGCATTCTAGAAGAAAGTGTTCCAGGGTCTCCACCACGCCCAAATTACACATCTGGCACTCCTTTTCACTGTTTTCCCAATGTTTCCCCTCATTTCCAGGGACCGCGACCTCAGCTTGAACACCAGTGACCCCCCCCCCCCCCAAAGGTACCATCAAAGTACTCTTCAAAACCAGGCTTCTCTTTATCGCGCAGGCCACCCAAATACCTCTTTGATTTGACCCCCTCTCGCCATTAAGGTTACCATCCTCCATGACCCTTTCTCTGACGATTTTTTTTACCCTGGTTTGCCCCAACGTCTAGGTCCGAGATCTCAAATAAGAAGTTCTCTATTAGTTCCCTCACTTGGACCGTCCACCCTGTCTTGATATTTGAGTTGAAAATTCTCAGGAACATTACTTTACACCATCGGCTGTCGGGGAGATTTACCAAATAATGAAGATAACCGAGTTTCAATAAGTCTATCATGTCCTTGATCCTCATCCACCCAAACTCACCCCTGATTGCTTCTAGTGCTGCGGCATTACTCGACAATGATATTTATTTATTTATTTATTTATTTATTTATTTATTTATTTATTTATTTATTTATTTATTTATTTATTTATTTATTTATTGGGTCTTAACGCCGCGTTAGAATCTAATGTTATATCATGGTGATATGATAACTGAAGGTTTTGATTCGAATCGCTGTGTGTGCAAGTCTATGATAAAATTTGTGCTGGTCGTCAATACTTTGGGTGGCACTTATATGATGATTTTAACCTTTTGAACACGTACGGCCGCTTTTCCGGCCAGGAACATGATATGTCATAATATCATTAACTAGGATGGCTGCTAAGTGAATGTGTGGGGTAGATCAATTAATATTTTCAACGTGCAGCCCTACGGCTGCACGTTGAAAATATTAATTGGTCTACCCCCAAATAATGAATATGGATTCTTCCAATTGCTGACATTTAACTGACATTGCCGATACCACCAGTGTCCAAAGGATTAATAATCGTTCTGTTTTAGCAACATTCATCAATAGAACATGGCATATTCCACATTTTTGGTCCGTATAGTCAAATAGTTGCTGATATATTCAATAAAAAATGTAGAGGATATTAGGGAATAAGTAATTTTCTCACAAATCAAGTAAAGTGTGAAGCCCTTAATCAACTTTTTTAAGCGGAATGCTTGTTCAATGGTAACTTTAAACCTATTATAACAAGGAGATGACGCTAAGTTTTTCAATAAATAACATTTTCGTGAATAACTAAACATTTTTCTTCTTGCTTCCAAAACGTAACTTATGACCCCACATTGGGACAAGACCGCCGAGGCGAAAAATAGCAAATTTGAATGGTATTTTTGTGAGTAGCGCCGGGTGGATATTGCGTACAGATAGGTAAAGGTCTTCTTAAGGATTAATCAAATCAAACACAACAGTCCAGCAATTCGCATGACGTGTGTATCCCATGAAATGCTTATGCATTGTAGGGTTGTTTTTGTCGTTTACCTGAAATTGTCATGTCCAATTTTCAGACAAGTGCGTATTTTCTCCTGATCTCTGACAGCAAAAATCTGTCTAAAACACTAACAACTCAAACAGAAGATGCAGCGTGCACAAGACGATTGTCTGTCATAAGGTTGCTAACAAGCTGTCAGGCCATCAGTCAATTGTGTAAGGAATACGAAGCTTCTATAGGCTACTTGTGTACCCACTTTCCATGGAGTTTGCGCGCAGACTACAGTTGATTTAATGTGACGTCCTTTTGCTCACAAAGCTATACATATGTGGAAGGATCAGAATTTTGATCTGAACTGTATATACTGTATACTGTTTAACACTTGAAGACGGGGAATTCGAATGAATTTATTGAACATGGCATACCGCGAAAAACTTGACGAGAAGTACCTGCTCAGTGTTTAATTCTCTCCCAGCCCAAAGATAGCCGAACCGTCACACAGCCAGATTACCTGCCGTATTACATCACAGGCAAGAAAACTCGACTCTCAGCTTCTAAGAGTTAAGATGCAGTTCAGGAATATATATGTGGTCTGTATTCCCACTGCAGACACAAATTTAAACAGCAGTTAGCTGAATAAAATACCATGCGATTCAATATCAAATAGGAGTGTGCACAGCCTTTTAATTTGAATGAAATTGTCTGCGAGTTGTGAGAGTAGAATGACCGGTAGAGGGAGAGAGAGTAATCAACGCCACCTGTAATCTAATCAAAGCGTTTTAATTTTTGTTTTATTAAGCAAATGAAATGAGCGAAATTCCTTTGTCATATTTCACATTGTTTACATCCCGAAGGCTGAAATTAGAGATCGTTTATCACTAATTAAAATTTAATTAAATGGTAAGTGTTTATATTTGCGAATATATCATTTCATAAATTCCTATTGAATTGATAAAAGTGTCTTACAGGTTCAAAATTTATCTGGTTGTTTGGAATTGTAACTGTTTATAACAGCTGATTGAAATCGAGATAATTTGGCTTAACTGATTCAGGAGTTCACTCCCATTTTGCAAAGTGATCAAATTAATTGGTTTCAAGCAACTACTAAATAAGTATAACTGTCTTATGTGGGTTGATGGCGAAATGTAGTATTGTGAATTATTTTAATACTTTTAATTGTAAAGACTTTATTCCAGTGAGATAGTCAGATATTTAGCATATCAGTAATACTGACATCATTTGTGTTAAATATTTGCAGTGACAAGTTTTTAACTTAAAGATTCAAACTTAGTTCCAGATGCAGGAACCTCTGTTTAATCAATAAGGCACGGTTTGAATCAACAGTACTTGGAGAGTGGATTGTAAGTAAATCACCAGGGGAGTGGAGTTATCACCCAAAGTATCGCTTTCAAATTCTGTACATGTGGACAAAAACACCAGCAACGTTTCAACCAATGGACCTCCGGGTATAATCCGGAGGGCCATTGACTGGAACTTTGCTTGTAATTGTTATGACTTGCAACAAATTTGCAATTATTGCTTGGGTGGAATATCCACTCTGCAGATGATTTAGTGACAACGCACTCTCCACGTACTGTACTTATTACTTCCAGTTCTTTAAAATCTCTTTTTGATTAGAATGTGGTAATAGCATACTCAAGTAGTATACTAGGGCCTGTTTGTAACCCCTTAACATACATGTAGCACCTGCGCTTGATCTGACATTTTATTTAATATACGATTTGTCTCGGTGACTGAGCAAATAACTGTTACAGTCTATTCTGTGTTGTCAGCACATCAGGCTATAGCTCTGGTCGTCTGATGTGGGTTAAATTATAAAGATGTAGTTTAGATAGTTTATTGGTTGTTGTGGTGTCACATCGTTATGTTGTTGCAAATACTTTCAGTTGCAAACATTAAAATCTCAGGCAACCTGATCAGTGCTGTTCTACATTTGTGGAATGATTTCTGTTTTAGCGCATGTATCAAGTAGTTGGAACTGTGTGTGCACAGAGATGGATCACATACAAATAAGCAATAAATTATACATTGTTTTGTTGGAATGTGAGCAATCTTTGTGTCGGTGTCTCCAGCATTAGAAAGTGACACTAAACCCCAAGTCATAGAATCGAAATAGTTTTCTGTGCAGATTTTTATTCAAATGTGTGAGGTTATATTCGTAAAGCGTCATAATATTCTTAGTTAAAAAAGAAAGTACAAATGTGAAAAATAGCATAAAGGATAAAATATAATAGTTCTAATGTTGCATGTTTGTGGACAAGAAGTCGTGCAAAGAGTTTAATGACATGTTGTTGTTGTCCACCCAACCGTATACAATTTTGTTTCGGATTTCCAAATAGCACGTGCTACCCGAGAATGTCAAATTGAATGGGTGACCGACGATTTTCTTTGTGTTATGTTGTGCTAGAGAGCCTGGGTTTTGGAGAAAGCACGCTAGTTTTTGTCTTCCAACATTTAAAAAAATGCCAAGGTTAACCGAAAATCAGAGGCTGCGTGCCATTGGTATGCATGAGGCTGGGATACCTCCAGATGAGCTGGCTGCTGAATTCGGAGTCGCTGTGGCCACTATTTACCGTCTCAGTGGAAGGTATAGAACCACTGCATCTACAGTTAAAGCTAGAAGTCCTGCCATGAAATGCCAGAAATAGCACGTCGATCTGCGCGTTAATCTACGCGTTAGGACCATAGTAAGGCTATCAAATTCTGTACATATGGCTTGTGCACAGGCAGTGTTTCAGCCAATGGACCCCCGGGTAACACGGGGTCAGTTGGCCGAAACATTGCCTGTGTTTGCTATGAGTAACCAGGAGAACCTGCCGTGCTTTGGATGCCATTCGATATGACAATTGCGCGCAATTAAGCCTAGATAAGCGCACAGTTCATGACAGGACTTCTAGTTGTAACTGTACTACCGACTGCGTTCAGGTCGACCAAGAGTCACGACCCCCGCACAAGACCGACACATCAGGACGTCTCACTTGCGGGATCGCTTCCTTCCGGCGACGAGGACAGCAGCAATTACTCCTGGTAGAGCTAACAATAGAATCAGTACACAAAATATCCGCAACAGACTCGCTGAACACGGCATCCGAAGTAGGCGTCCATACCACGGACCAATCCTTACCCAACGCCATCGTACCGTCAGAATGGAATGGGTACGTCAGCGTGTTCGCTGGACTCCGCAGCATTGGAGCACAGTTCCTTTTAGTTATGAATCACGATTTTGTCCACGGCGCGCTGATGGTAGGGCAAGAGTGTATCGCCGACAAGGAGAACGGTTTTCTGATGCTTGCGTGCGGGAATGCGACTGTTTCGGCGGGGGTAGTGTAATGGTTTGGGCAGAAATTTCATTGCACCATCGAAAGCAATTGATCTTCATCGATGATAATCTGAATGGACAGCGATATAGGGACGAAATTCTTAACGCTGTTGTTGTCCGCTTGTTCAACGCTAACGTCGGATCGCAGTTATTTCAGCAAGACAATGACCGATGTCACGTGGTGCGTATCTGTCGTAACTTTCTTGTGGGGCAGGGCATCGAACTTCTTCCCTGGCCCTCACTTTCGCCAGATATGTCGCCAATCGAGCATCTTTGGGATCAATTGGACCGTCGGGTACGACTTCATGATCTTCAGGCGTTAGGCGATTTACGTAATGTTCTAAGGCAGGAGTGGAACGCAGTACCACAAGGTGACATCCAGAGACTTCTTGCCATCCAAGAGGCTAACAGTGGACATACACGCTATTGACTGCATGTGTGAACTTTTCATTTCACCCCGTGTCTGAATTGAGACGTCCCGACGTGACACTGACAACAGTAACAACATGAAATTATGTAAATTCATACAGCTGGACCCGAAATATGAATTTAAAATAATGTGTTTGCGATTAAAGTCGATAATGCTACAAAAAAAAATTGAGCCTCAAAGTTTATTATACTTTCTTTTTTGATTCAGTGTATTTACATATGCTTTTATTATTTATTAGATCATTAATAATTAGTTGATTACTCTCATAATTAGTAATTACAATTAATATATAAGAGTCCTTTATTACTCTAACAGCCACTGAATTTCATGCGTTTTGATTTGGCACTACTAAAAAATCTGCATTGGCTAAAAATTTGGCACCAAAAAAGTTCCTTTCAGTTGTAAAGGAAATCCATTGCAGCAGTAAAGAGCGCGGTCATTGGCGAAGCAAACAAAATACACACTCAAACCCGGTGATCTTGTCAATAGGGTGTTAGAAAAAGTGTTCGGAGAAACTTTTAACGTTAATTGTCAGTGAGTGTTCATGGGGCATTGTTTTGTCTTCAAGAATACATAAAAGGTTATAAAATTAACAAAAGGCAGCATATAACCCTTTACCTAACGTAACGGCCAAAACCGGCCAGCGCTATTCTAAAAAATCGCCAGTTAATTTTCATTATTTTTTCATTTTTTGTCTGTAAAACATAGGTTATGACCCCTCGTTGGAACGGGCTCGTTCCAACGAGGGGTCATAACCTATGTTTTTGAGACAAAAAATGAAAAAAAAATTGTTATTCAAGAATTTGTTTTGCAAGTGTCGTCTGCTTTTCAGGTTAGGTAAAGGGTTAATTAATTAGATAAAAACTTCATACCGTCGCGAGTCACTCGCGACGGTATGGGGGTATTTATTTAATTGATTAAATGGCTCCTTTCGCAAAGATTCGCGTCCGGCTAAGCCCATTGGATTAACAGTAAGTAGTCGATTAATCTGTTATTGTCTAAATTCAACAATAAATGCACATACAGACATCATTCAGACTGATCATTAATTGAATCAGTGGTACAGATATAACTTAGGTGACCGCCCTTTTCACCTACCAAGGATTTCGCCAGAACTTTCGAGTTCTGTCGGATTTTTTTCCGTAACCAAATATCCGGTCACTTTGGAAATAATAATTACCAGTTCATTTTTCAAATCTCTATCAATTTGTTTGGATTAGACAGCGAAGAAACACGCCCTTTGGCACCAAAACACTTTGTTTGGCACCCAAATATCCAGGATTGCTACAAATGTAGCACCGGACTGTTTCAGCCCAGTGTAAACGTTGCCAACAACAATTGTTTTCTTGGATGTAAACAAATATTTCTCACAAAATCATGTCAAATTCAAGATACTGTTTGCTCTCGTTTGGGACAAATGACCTGTTCGATACAGCCCTTTCAATCGATATAACCCTCTTTAACCCTTTACCCAACGCAGACGATATCAAAAGTTATGGTGCAAGCTGCAAGCCGAGAGGTCCTCGGTTCGAATCCCACCTGCGGCAACCACGTTGTGTCCTTGGGCAAGACACTTCACCCCCATTGCCCACGTGGGGGCACGGTAACGCTGTGTACTAAGGCGTACTGCACGTCGATAGCGCACCTGTCTTCAACCAATGCTTACCCTGCTTGTGTGGAGTTGGTATGTTGGGGAGCTGACAGTTGCTCGCCGTTGCTCAGTGGTTCTCTCCGGGTACTCCGGCTTCCTCCACCCGTAAAACTGTCACGGTCATGGTTAGCCATTGTGCAGAAATATGTGACCTTAAACACCAATAAATAAATAAATAAATCAAAAGTTATTATTTTAAATATGTTTTTTAATTTTTCAAAAAAATTCAACAAAACCATATCATGTGACCCCCTCATTGGAACGAGCTCAGTGAGCTCGTTCCAATGAGGGGGTCACATGATATGGTTTTGTTGAAATATTTAATTTTTTCAACTGCTCGATTTGAATATTACGCGGGCGGATGTGGGCGATTTCTTAGGTGTTAAACTGATATTGACTTACATTGGCAGGACCTGCCGTCTTTTGATAGAGTGTGTCCACTATTACATTTACACTCGTAACTTCCTAAAGTATTTACACATTGGTGCTGACAGTTACCACGATTTGTAAAACATTCATTCACATCTGAAACAGAAAACAAAAGAAAATATGGTTAGATGTTGTTTTGTAAAATCTTGATGGACCTTGCTCTCGCCTGCAGATGTAAATGCGCCAGGATATTTTAAATCTAATATGGCGAACAAATATAAAAAACAACAATCCCGTCCCACCAAAAAAAAACCAAAACGAAAGTTAAGCTTCAGATGGTGTTCTTGGGTAGTTGCCCTTCTTATTTAAATTTACAATGGTTTCATATCTTGGCGAACAAAGCAAAGTACTCAAGGGTTAGGGGGGTTTCAAATGGTTTATAATGCCATCGTTTTGTGTGCGCGATGGCCGTCTGAGGGATGAAAGTTCCCATGATCAGTAAAATGACCACAAAGGACATGGTGAGATTGATGCATATGTATTTGCGCATAGGTGGATATATTCTTGAAGAGTTCAATATATACTATTCGCAGTGTGAATATACAGTTAAAACTAGAAGTCCTGTCATGAGCTGTGCGTTTATCTAGGCTTAATTGCGCGTAGGAATTGTGCGCTATTATCATATCGAATGACATCCAAAGCACGGCAGGTTCTCCTGGTTACTCATAGCAAACACAGGCATATGCACAGAATTTGATAGCCTTACTATTGATTAACGCGCAGATCGACGTGCTATTTGTGCGCATTTCATGACAGGACTTCTAGCTTTAACTGTATGTGTCGTCGTTGTAAATTTCAGGACAAATTGGTGGTCTTGTATCAACTCAGTTATGGCGATTTTTGTTTTTTTCTCCTATCCGGTCTAAAAACTAAAATGGCAAGCTAATTTATATAATTTATGCGTAAGGAATAAACTCATTTAGTGTGTTATTTACATTGTGTTTGTTATTTTTACCGTAAATGCACACAATCAAAATATGAATCAATGTTTGGACGTCATTACTTAAAAGATATTACTATTTTTGGAAACGGCGGCCATCTTCGCTGAATTCCCCCCCCCCCCTCCCCCGCCCACCCCAATCAAATACCTCCTTGTCACAATGCACCATTGTGTCAGGTTTCGTAACCATTGGTCTTGAATCAATTTAATTGTGGTGATTTGTGTTTTTCGTTTATAGTCGGACAATTTTGAAAATTACCTTTGCGGATTAATTTGTGAAATTGATGAATGGAAAAAACGTATAGTATGTTTTGTGCATTATGCTAGTTGTTTTTCATACCAAAATAATACAACTCTAAATCACCGTTTGGGAGTTCTTGCTCAAAAGTGTTATTGTTATTTTGGGAACACAATGACCGACGGTGGCCATTTATGATGACTAACAGATCCCTCCCTCCCATTTGTCATTTTCACCACTGTATTAGGTTTCGTCACAACTGGCCCTAAGTTAAATGAGCGTTTGGTAATTTTGGTGATTTTTATTTTAGTCCACAAACGAATGGTTTTAGAGATCTGGATGGTTTGCTTAGGTACATAATTTGTGCAAGAAAGAAAACCCATACAATATTTTATGCACATTATGCTAGTTGCTTTCCATACCACAAATAAACAAAATCCAAATCGCCACCGGTGGCCATTTTTGACAACTTTCAAGCTCCAAAAATACCATCGAGTTGAGTATTGTACCAATTGGCCCAGAGATATTAGACTTTGCCTGATTGGGGTGATTTCTGTTTTTGGTCTACGGACGGACAGGTTTAAAAACTAAATTGGCTTAACCCTTTACCCAAGGTAACGGCCAAAACCGGCAAGCGCTATTCTCAAAAATCGGCAATTAATTTTCATTATTTTTTCATTTTTTGTCTCAAAAACATAGGTTATGACCCCTCATGAGACAAAAATTGAAAAAAATGAGTTATTCAAGAATTGTTTTTGCAAGTGTCGTCTGCTTTTAATAATATACTCAATTTATGCACGAAAGAACGTTATGTACAATCTCATGCCAAAAATAATTAACATCCCAATCGCCATTTGAAAGTTCATGCTTGCAGAGCTAATTTTGAAAGAAAATGACCACCGGTAGCCTTTATGATGAATGCTAGCCTCCAAAGTGTAATATTCCCTTCCTTTTGTAAATAAATACCCCTGGGGTTGGGGGGGGGGGGGGTCTTATAACAAATGGCCTTAAATTAATTGAGCTTTGATGATCTGGGTGATTTTGGTCCACAGACGGACAGTTTTAAAAATTAAGATGACTGACTAATTTGTATAAATTACGCACGAGTGACAAAACCCTGACACTATGTTTGTTATGTGTATTATGCTAGTTGTTTTCTATATCACAAAGTATCCTAACAGAGTCTTCCACGATATTCACTTTTGTCGTCGATATAACTCATAGAACAGTAACAGCACATACCTATACAGTTATGTCCATCTCTATCTAACTGGAATCCAGACAAACAACTACAAGAATAATTTCCAATACTATTTTGGCAGAAATGAACACAGTCGTTTCCATACTCACATTCATCCACATCTACAAAACAGAAAATAAGTTTTAATTTATTTTTGTACCTGAACCCTTCTAAAGTGTGTACTTTGATAGAATCTAGCGAATTTTGTGTTTGGTTAACTGTTATAGGGGAGAGAGGTATTTAACGTGCAATCTCTGTGCTTGTGTTCACTTTTACCAAATAGAGTTTGATTGCTGACTGCTTGCTACAACGCGCTAGACTGTTTCCCTTCTGGGGCAGTGGGAAATTGTTTGGAGGAGAAAAGTAAAGAGGAATTGTTCTAGTATGATAAATACAAGCGAATTAAATACAATAAAACATAACTGACCAACATTGCGTAGGTGTTATATGCTTTCACATTCTTATAGAGACGACGGAAACTCACTGGAAGCGGTGGGAAAGGGAAGGGCACATATGTCCAAGACGCGTACCACTGTTCGGCCTGTGGAAAAATGCGAGACCATCAAGGTAAACTGACATAAGAAAATCCGTGTCAAACATTCTATTTTCATTTTTTTACAGTGCAGTCTACCCTTGGATGACTGCTTTCGGGACTAGCTAATTGAAAACAATTCAATTTACATATGACGTTCATTAACCCTTTACCTAACACAGCCTTTTTAGAAAATAAATTAAATTTCGCATTTTTCGGAAAAAATTCTCACAATTTTTAAATAAAACCATACAAATATGGATATCATTAGAACAGACTCGACAAGCCGGTTCTAATGATTTCCATAGTTGTATGGTTCTATCAGGACATTTGTAAGATATTTTAGGCTGTAGGAAGCTTATTTTGGTCAATGTCTTGTCCGTTTTTGGCCGCTATGTTAGGTAAAGGGTTAAGGTTATCAAACCAACCATCTGTATTCTACATGTCAATAAAACATCAACAGGCTAACACTATAAAACTGTATAGAGCTCTGTCAAACAAGATATAAGAGATTAAACACCCATATTAGCTGTACTGAAGCCGAATAGGCCCATAAACAAAGGACATTCAGCAACTGTCAGGGTAATTTTCTTGACATATTACAAGAATTTTTACTCAGTTAACAGGAGGCTACTCTATAACCCATATTCAATTAACAGGTTACATTTGTACTGAAGGTATGATAAATGGGTTTTGTTTTTAGAAGTTATATTCAATTAACAGGGTTATTCCATTCAAATGTATGCAATTAAGTGGGCTCTCCTGTATCACTACTTCTTTCTCATTCCAGTGTACTCATTTCCCCTTTTTAATGAATGTTTTTATATTCTTACAGATAGTAACATCTTTTATAACAATAAATGCGGATTCATTGCCACGATGTAGCTTTAGATGCTGATATGGCTCTGTGCATCAATCAATAATAATAATAATAATAACTGGCTGTTGTAATAATATGTATATACAGTTAAAACTAGAAGTTCGTCATGAACTGTGCGCTTATCTAGGCTTAATTGCGCGTAGGAATTGCGCGCTATTGTCATATCGGTTGGCATCCACAGCACGGCAGGTTCTCCTGGTTACTCATAGCAAACACATGCAGTGTTTCTGCCAATGGATCTCCGGGTAACCCGGAGGTCCATTGGCTGAAACTTTGCCTGTGCACAAGGCATATGTACATAATTTGATAGCCTTACTATGGTCCTAACGCGTAGATCAACGCGCAGATCGACGTGCTATTGTGCGCATTTCATGACAGGACTTCTAGCTTTAACTGTATCGATTGGGAAGACCGTGTCTGTAATTTATCCCGAAGTTCAGACAATGATGCGTTATTAAGTATTTTAATATTTCCAAATGTTGGGATATACAGAAATTCTAATTGTATATTTTGTTTTTAGGGGACCACTGCCAGGGTCATTTCGTGTCGGCCAGTTTTCTGCAGGTGGAGGAAGTCTGAGTACCCGGTGACAACTACCGAACAGAGGTGGGGAAATCAAACACCACAAAGTTTGTTTGTTTATTGCGGTTTAAAGAAATACTCCAAAGTTAAAAGCATTGACAAAATTAAGCAAATTAACTCCCAGCACTCTGGTAGTATTTCAAACTTTCCATCATTAACTCTACATTGTCCATGTAGAAAGAAAAATTCAACAAAATATATCTTGTTTGACAGGTCTCAATGAGCTCTGTCAGACAAAATATAATTTATTAAATTCTCAGTTGGATTATGGAAAACATTTGCTGCTGAAAATATTTGTATTTTAACATGAGAGTTCAGGGAGTTTATGGCAAGGCGCCTTCCACGTTTGTTTATGCGAATGGTGAAAGCAGCTGACTATTGTGAGTGGTTACAGTGTGTTGCAAGAGTTTCTGTTTACACAGCATTTCAACTCGGTCCATTTGTTCCGAGCGGTATCGTCACGTCGAGTCAAAACCATGTTAGATATTTTAACCACTATCCCCATTGCCGCATATATATTTTGCTTTTCTAGTTTTTATTGAAAATAAAATTGCGATAATAGATTTTATGAATTAAACTCACCTATACATATTTTCCCATTACCATAATAACCCGGTTTACATTTACAGTTATACGAACGCCTAGAATTTTCGCAAATAGCATCTTTATGACAGTTGTGGGTCCCTTTTTCACATGCATCACCTCCTGAAATGAGATAAAAAAAACACAAGGAAATGTAATACAATTAAAATAATTTGTTTTAAGATGCAAAAATATAAAAACACGAAGCGTACACAGGGAGGGGGGGGGGGGGGGTCTACTGGTACTCTTTTTTCCCCGTATTTACCATATTCGTACTTCATCAACAGCTGCTGCTGCATCGACAGCGGTTGCTTATTAACTTATATGCGCTTCCTGCGGCAAACAATAGGTGGGAGAAACAAAGGGATACGTTTGTCTGTGAATCAATGAATACCCAGGGACATCTTCTTAAGCCTTTCAACACTGGCGCCTTGGAAGCTATCATTTCAGTCAATACTGTCAACGGCGAAATGGGCAAAACCATACTGATTTGATGGGCGGTTCAGTAATAATTTAATCCAACAGCTCTGTCGAGCTGTTGGATTAAATTATTACCGAGCCTCGCTTCAAAGTGTTTGCTCTGTATATCGTCTGCTCGACCACTACCAATGTATGGCTTAACTTGACAAAGTCAAGATAAGATATTGCCATCACGCGTTCGGAAGTTTGTTGGTCTGTGAGTTTGTAAGTCTATGAGCCTGTTCACATTTTCTTTAGCACAGGCTGGACCCAGTAGTTCTTGTCCGAGCATTACGAAATTTCATATGCAGATTCGAGGTCATGTCTAAATGAGAACGTCCCATTTTGGTCGCGATCGGTCAACCGTGATGGCTACGCGGGCCCGGAACCCGAAAACACTCGGCACAGTCCACAAGTCGTACTTATTTCATTGTAACTTGGTAGAATGACTCCGTATAATGTCTAGATAAGAACATTCTATTTTGGTCGGGTTCAGTCAACCGTGACAGCCACAGGGGCCCGTTACCTAGATTCCCTTAGCACAGTCTACAGCATGCATTTATGAAGGGATTTCATTGTAAATTGGTAGAATGACTCGGTATAATATCTAGATGAGAACATCCTGATCTGTCAACCGTGACGGCCGCAAAGACACGTGATCTAGATTTGTTTAGCGCAGTCTACAAATCATATTTATGAAGAGATTTCATTGTAACTTGAAAGGATAACTCGGTATGATGTCTGGATGTGACTGTCCAAATTTGGTTGCGATCGGTCAGCCGTTACCACCGCCTGGTCACGTAACCTAGATTCTTTTAGCACAGTCTACAGGTTGTGTTTATGAAGGGATTTCATTGTAACTTGGCAGGATAACTTAGTATGATATCCAGATGAGACTGCCTAATTTTAGTCTCGATCGGTCTGTCATGACCGCCGGACCATCACGTGACCTAGATTCCTTTATCAAAGTCTATAAGGCATATTTATGAACTTGGTAGGATGACTCGTTTTGGAATGATTTTACTATAACTTGGTAACTTTGGTTGGCATACGTTAACTGTGAGGGCCATATCAACCCAGACCTCAATTCTTTAGTACAGTCTACAGCTCAAATTATTATTATTGAAAACATAGCATGTAGGGAACAGAAATTACCCTATTCTCAATTATCACAATTCTTGTCTTATTTCATAATCCTTTCAAAACATTGAACATTATCCTTTTCAGCAAACACTACACACTGTCAAGTTACAGTGTCATTGACACTTTCATTTCTTCACGCAAAAATTTATGCACACCGGGTTGAAAGGGTTAATAGAGAATCTCCAGTTTCAGTACATTTTAACAGTGAACATCACTCAATTCAAGTTTAATCGCGGAATGAATATAGAACACAACTCGGGTATATTACGGGGACAGGAATCAACAACCCTTGTTGGAGTTTTCGCATTGGGCACTCGTAAAATACAGGAAAAACTCGGGTCGTTGATTCCAAAGTCAAGATAAGATATTGCCATCACGCGTTTGGAAGTTTGTTGGTCTGTGAGTTTGTAAGTCTGTGAGCCTGTTCACATTTTCTTTAGCACAGGCTAGACCCAGTAGTTCTTGTCCGATCATTACGAAATTTCATATGCAGATTCGAGGTCACGTCTAGATGAGAACGTCCCATTTTGGTCGCGATCGGTCAACCGTGATGGCTACGCGGGCCCAGAACCCGAAAACACTCGGCACAGTCCACAGGTCGTACTTATTTCATTGTAACTTGGTAGAATGACTCCGTATAATGTCTAGATAAGAACATTCTGTTTTGGTCGGGTTCAGTCAACCGTGACAGCCGCAGGGGCCCGTTACCTAGATTCCCTTACCACAGTCTACAGCATGCATTTATGAAGGGATTTCATTGTAAATTGGTAGAATGACTCGGTATAATATCTAGATGAGAACATCCTGATCTGTCAACCGTGACGGCCGCAAAGACACGTGACCTAGATTTGTTTAGCGCAGTCTACAAATCATATTTACGAAGAGATTTCATTGTAACTTGAAAGGATAACTCGGTATGATGTCTGGATGTGACTGTCCAAATTTGGTTGCGATCGGTCAGCCGTTACCGCCGCCTGGTCACGTAACCTAGATTCTTTTAGCACAGTCTACAGGTTGTGTTTATGAAGGGATTTCATTGTAACTTGGCAGGATAACTTAGTATGATATCCAGATGAGACTGCCCAATTTTGGTCTCGATCGGTCAGTCATGACCGCCGGACCATCACGTGACCTAGATTCCTTTATCAAAGTCTATAAGGCATATTTATGAACTTGGTAGGATGACTCGTTTTGGAATTATTTTACTATAACTTGGTAACTTTGGTTGGCATACGTTAACTGTGAGGGCCATATCAACCCAGACCTCAATTCTTTAGTACAGTCTACAGCTCAAATTATTCTTATTGAAAACATAGCATGTAGGGAACAGAAATTACCATATTCTCAATTATCACAATTCTTGTCTTATTTCATAATCCTTTCAAAACATTGAACATTATCCTTTTCATCAAACACTACACACTGTCAAGTTACAGTGTCATTGACACTTTCATTTCTTCACGCAAAAATTTATGCACACCGTGTTGAAAGGGTTAATAGAGAATCTCCAGTTTCAGTACATTTTAACAGTGAACATCACTCAATTCAAGTTTAATCGCGGAATGAATACAGAACACAACTCGGGTATATTACGGGGACAGGAATGAACAACCCTTGTTGGAGTTTTCGCATTGGGCACTCGTAAAATACAGGAAAAACTCGGGTCGTTGATTCCAGTCCCCGGTACTCCAACCTCGTTGTGTTCCGTCTTATTACCAACTGAAAAAATTAGAATATTACTATCGAATTAGCAAGCAAAGTGCTGTATAACCTAAGTCTCAGAATAATGAATATTCGGACAGTGTTCTCATAGAAAATCAATAGAACACAATGCTTCTAAACCGAGGCTTGGGTGTACCTCAATATTTTGTTTATTTATTTATTGGGGTTTAAGGTAAAGCTAGAAGTCCTGTCATGAAATGCGCACAAATTGCACGTCGATCTGCGCGTTAATCTACGCGTTAGGACCATAGTAAGGCTATCAAATTGCTTGTGCACAGGCAATGTTTCAGCCAATGGACCTCCGGGTAACCCGGAGGTCCATTGGCAGAAACATTGCCTGTGTTTGCTATGAGTAACCAGGAGAACCTGCCGTGCTTTGGATGCCATTCGATATGACAATTGCGCGCAATTCCTACGCGCAATTAAGCCTAGATAAGCGCACAGTTCATGACAGGACTTCTAGTTTTAACGGTACTATCGAATTAGCAAGCACAGTGCTGTATAGCCTAAGTCTCAGAATAATGAATTTTTGGACAGTGTTCTCATAGAAAATCAATAGAAAACAATGCTTCTAAACCGAGGCTTGGGTGTACCTCAATATTTTATTTATTTATTGGGGTTTAAGGTCACATACTTATGCACAGTGGCTAATCTTGACCGTGACCGTTTTACGGGAGGAGGAAACCGGAGTACCCGGAGACAACCATTCGGCGCCTCCCTCCCCCCCTCCCACGCGTAATATAAATAAAATTCAGCAGCTGAAAAAGGTTTTTTTCGAAAAATTCCAACAAAACCATATCATGTGACCCCTCATTGGAACGAACTCGTCAAGCTCAATGAGATGCCACATGATGAGGTTTTGTTGAATTTGTTTGAAATATATGTAAAACAATAAATTTTGATATCGTCTGCGTTGGGTAAAGTGTTAAATGCTTATATTGGATACACTGAGGCTGAATAGGTCAATATACAGGAGGAAGGCATTAGTTGTCAGAGGAAGCCTTCGAAGGATCGCAAGATTTATTATTCAATAAGGAGAGTTTTTCTCTCCCTACATGCAAATAACAAGTCGAATTTCCATGAAAGGTATGGCAAATGGTTTGGATATTTTATTTCTACTATAAAATATCCAAGCAAGGGGTCTCCAGTGTTCTACTGTAGCAGTTGTCACAGCACATGACAGCTGCCACAACTTGCAACATCAATTAGCAACATTATGGAACGGTCCTGGTAAGTTTATTGGGGTCCGAAATGGTAGCAGACAGGGAGTAAATAGCTGATATATGGACAGTGTGAGTTTAAATCGTGGTATGTAAACGTAAAATATGTTACCGAGCCTGGAAACAAGCAATCAGGTCCCCAGTGGGTGAATTTCCTGATGCTATCCTATACAATGGGCTAAAATTCCCCAATTTATCCCATGGGTATCTCCTTCTGTTTTGGCCTGAGACCTTGATTCAGATTGAAGTTCACAGAGGGTAGATTTAGTAATGCTACCCTGCTGTGCAGGGTAGCATCACCAAATTTATCCTCTGATGACCCCATTCTGCAGATGACACTCTGCTTATTTTCAGGCTTGGTTATTACCACTTATCCGGATGACTGGATATACTAAAGACTCGTTTTCTATTTCCACTTTATTCTTTAATAGTTTTAGAAGTTGAGAAGAACTTTGTTTCAGAAGAGTATTTAATTGTTTTATATTGTAAAAACTTAATACAAAAACAGTAACTGCTGGGTTATTAATCAGCTGTAGTATATTCATTCATTGTAATATAAAGTATTAGAAAAGATGTACCAATATACTACTTTCTTCCCTATGGCATCGGAAAAATATTGGGTTTTTTACTTGTGATTAAGAATAGTTCAGAACTAGCATAAAGTGTGGATACCAAGTTGTACTCAAATCTTATTAATAAAAAAAAAATGAATGGGATCATTGATTGTGATAATACACTCGGTTCTAACACACCACATTGTTGAAATTATTTTTTGATATGTTTAAATGTAGCAATTGCGCATCCGTGGCATCAATTTGTGATGTCTGTGCAAAGAGAAGAAACCTGAGAAAATTGAAGTTAAAATAAGGATTTGATATTGGACACTGTACAGAGGATAAATTCAAAAGTACTAGTAACCCTCTTTTGCGGTGACTTGTATTTCCATTTAACAGTAGATGATTCTTGAAGCCCTTGAGCTACATCTTTTTAAACAAATGGAAAACAGTCAATTTTGGAACCAATGGCCTTTAGTGACCTCCAATGACCTCACACACGCCTTTCAAAACTGACCATCAGCAGATTCATAGACATCCCCGTCAATAGAATTTGCATATCGGCAACATTGTCTCTCTTGGGTGGAACGAAACTTGCAAAATCAGGACTCTGTCTCCGGACTAAGAAGGACATAACTGCAGTTGGTACAAGTGACTTGAAAATCTAGTTGAGAAACAAAAGTGATAGTTAAATCACGATTGTTGTGTGTATTCAACGTTAGTTGATACAATACAAGCAAAATGTGCCAGGTACACCACGCGTGGAATTTGGATTACGCTTAAGCACGTCATGTAAGATCGCATCTGATTGGACGTTACGCGCCTGAGTAACGTTATGACGCGAATAAAATGTTTCACCACAAAATAGGTAAAGCAATAAAAGTTATGAGACTTCTTTAAAATTATCAACTTCATTCACTTAATTCAAGTTTAATCTTGGTATAAACACAACTCTGGTAGAGTACGGGGGACAGGAATCAACGACCATCGGTGGTGCCCTCGGCGCTTTTGAAATACAGGAAAAACTCTACGTCGTGTCGTTTGGTCTCAGTCCCACATACTCCACCCTCGCTGTGTTCTGTCTTAAGACTGCAGACATTCAGGCAGACCTTTAGATCAGTCTAATTTGGGCACAACGGAAAATATAGATGTGACCTGCGTGGTTGGAGAAAAAGCACCGGTATTTTCTTCTTGGTGTCCGTTTTCGGTTTTAGGTCTCTGTCTTAAAATGATAGTTTACAACCTCTTGTTATAGGTCTTCACCATTATCACTGGTTCCCACCACCCTTTGACGTAAGTTTACTCTTCTTAGTTTCCCAGTGTCGACCAAAAAGGCCTATTTGAATGTAAGCTAAATTATGCACGGCGTTTACTCAGAAATGCCACAAACATGAATATAATAGATCTCAAGCTTTAAGTGCATGGTCAGATAGAATTCGCCACAGAAAAGCAATCGCTGTCGACAGTGTCGTATACGACACTGTCGACGCCGATTGCTTTTCTCTGGCGAACTCTGTTTTTTTTAAAATAATTTATCTGTTGCATTGTTTGATTCGAAGTTAAGCAAGCTCTAAGCTATATTATAAGCATCAGGGAAACCTAGCCAAACTTTTTATTGCCGAAACACTGCAAAACTTTTGAAAAAGTTTCAAACTCCGCATAATTTGGGCGCAACTATCTTATTTGGGCACAGCGTTTACCGTCGTTAGTTGGGAAGAATTTAAAGGCCTGCATTCAGGTTGTATTTGTTCCCATTGAAATACTTCTTTGTGTTAAATGGGTTTTTTCCCTCGTTCTTCATCTCAATTTTTCCTCCTATCTCCTATTTCGTTCCCTTTTTCTCTCTCGTCCTCGTGTAACTGTTAAACAATGTTATGTGCAATGTGGGAACCAATCCTTCAAGTTCAGAAGTACATCTTGTTTATATTACATACTATCCTATTGTGCATAGCGTAAAGTTACTTTCATTTTGTTGCCAAACATACAGTGTAATTGTTGTTTATATTATATCATTCTTGCAGAATAAGGGTTACTTAAACAAAACGCGTCGAACTTCTGTAATCTATAGAGGGTCTACATGTTATGAGCAAAGTTCCTCAGTATGAATTAATTTTGCATCAACATGTATGAAGTGCGGTGGCCTCATACACATAGACCATTTTCGCCTTTGCAGCGTCGCGGATGCTCAAATATTGCAGCAAGTTAGTTTGAATATGGGAAAACCAGTAATTCGACCTGCTTGCTTATTAGTTTTAAGGCGTCTAGAGTCGAGGATTTTGCGAGTTTTCACTCTGAATGTTAAATTTCAGGGCAAAAAGTCGAACAATCATCGACTATAGAAGCATAGAAACTAATAGCAAATATGGGCCCAGAGGAGTCAAACGCGAGCAGGTTCTCGGTTCCCATACAACTTTGGCCCGCCACTGCTGCGCCCCTTCCCACACATATACAAATGTTCTAACCCAAGCTTCAGCCGCTCCACTTTCGAAATCGTGCCGAAATCCTTGAAAAGGAAACATATTTTATTTAATGACTCGAAGCCTTTATCACGATTCTCGGGTATTGCGTTGGACGTAGTGTTTTCCTGCGGGAACGCTGTTCCCCTCCCCTTGTCTGAATGGGGACGTTTTACCCCTACAATTTGAAGACTTGGAATGGCTTAATCCTCACGAATATTCAACACAGCGAGTACTCACTCGTCTTTCTAGCCACTCTAAACCCTATTTTATCTGTGTGCAACTCCTGCGGTCACGCCCAGACACGAATTCCCACTTCTTCTGAAGAGTTTTAGGTACTAAATTTCAAAATTTTCCCAGAAGTGGACACGCTCGTTCGGAATGGACGCTCAACACGCAGTTATGTCCGATAAGCGACGCGGGCCGTTCCATAAATTCTAAATTTTGGAAAGCATCACTGGTTGGAAGTTCCCTTAATGGTAAACTGTAAAAAAACCCAATACTAAACCTTCTGTTTGTTTCCAAAAGTGTTGTCTATTCAAAGAAAAAAGGTAGTGTGGAGTAAATATATCATTATCACACAACAAAAGAAACCTTGTTAAAATATGTGGATTGGTACTTGAATAAACATGCCTTGTGTTTTTAACTTGCAATTAGGGAGTGTGCTGTGAACACAAAGAATCTTTTAAATTCTTTCATGTTGCTCAATAGCACTTGTCGTAATGGAGAAATTATATCATTTTCTGGAGTGCACTTGGTTGCAAATCGCTTCATACACTATTCGGGGAGACAGAAGCCATAAATATTCCACAAGAACGCTCTTGAGTGTAAAATAGTCGTCATTAGTATATCATTTGCAGCTAGAATTATAAACCTATCAGCACGATGCATTAATATTACATTACTGATGGAGATAATGTGCTTAATTTATAGCATTTGTGACATTGCTAGCATTTTGAGAAATTTAGAAGACATTTTTTCCGCATCGATCATCACAGGGAGAGAAAATGTAAGTTTATGCATTCCGTATGTGAGTTATATTTCTCATTTGTTATAAAAGTATATTATATTATTCGTACCAAAGATAAAGCATCTGTAATTTCAGCAGAAATGTGTTACATCCAAGACTTGAACAAAACGAAATCTCAAGACCGTTCGTTGCTTTTTGAAAACGCCGTAGTTTGAAGATTGACCCATTTTAGTTTTGCAGGGTGTTTCCAGTGCCATATTAACACATCGTTCCTTGAGTTCCAATGTGTTCCATGTGCCAACTACAGCTGACAGCCTGACCCTGGTACTGTAGGCACTATGCCGCAGTACATAGCCCTATATCCATTTTGTGGGTCTCCAAATAAATATGTACATGTATCGCTACGGCGCAGAGTGCAAAGTGCCTTTAACCATTAAGGCCCTAAGGCGCTGGTAACAGTGCCTCAGCAAAATAAAAAATTGACGGGCCCCCTGTACCTGAGGGCCTCTAGGCTTCTGACTAGTCAGCCTTATGAATATTACTGCCCAGGGTGTTGCCTCTCTTAAGTTTCTTAAAGTCACGCCTTGACTGAAGTCGTTAATGGATACCAATTCGCTGTCTTGTGGACGTACCACACCGAAAAATTATATTACGGCCTTTGGGTCCAAGTTTAAAAAGGTCCCGTATAGGTATACTGGACCTTTTTAAAATGGTATCGTTAACCCTATTACCCAACCACCGGCTACACCCTTGGTAAATTACGTTTCGGGGGCAAAAATTGACAGTATATTAAAATTGAATGGCGATTTTAGTGAAAAGTGCAGACAGGGTGTGAACGTACGCTAGATGAAGGGTTACAACCTCCATACCGTTAAATGTATAACCTGATAATTTGTTTATAAGCTTATTTTGAGCAATTTATTGAAGTGAATTATATGAAGTGAAATAATAGGCTGCAGTTGATTATCTTGTATCGCAAAATGTAAATGAAAATTTGCAAACAAATTTGAAAACTAGTTCACTGATGCTTTACTTCTGATTGTGGAACATTCCAGGCATAACTCAGATAAACTCTCCATCAAGCATCATTAGCAACTTCATAGGTAAGATGAATTCTATTGGTTTAAATTCTTCCTGCTTTTACAACATTTTGCATAAAATGTACATTAAAAATAACTTCAAGCCCATCAAATTAAAAATTCAAACTTCCATTTTGAGAACTCTATTGATCAACCAAGCCGCTATTTGAAAATATCCAAGTCCATGCAACCCTTAAAGGCAGTTCAGTTAAAAAAAACATAGTAAATGTTTCATATGTTGTAGATCATTTGGAAATGCCCAGAAATGGATGGAAACTATTCTATCTACTTAGAAGAATTCAATACAAAACAGCATAACATAACTCTGGTATACAAAAATAGCTATGTAATTTTTACAAAATGCTATTCATTTTTTGGAAATTTGTAGCAGTTTGCTACGCAAAGAAAAAAGTTATTTTGAGCACTGTTGATGATGTAGTTGGAATATTAATCAGTCGGAATTGTAGATCAAAATGTTCTTGGAAAATTATTTTGGTAAAGGAGAGAGGTAAAAGAAACATTATGCTTGCTGCTGAATTCCATTTTCATATATTTTATTATATACCTATCAATGATATGCCGTGTTTTTCACTCACCGAATCCTGATCGCCGGATCACATTGAGTGGTTTTCCGATTCCGTATTAGATGCTTGGTCTCAGAAGGAGGGCGGCACCCATGAACGTCAATCGAATCCGCCCAGGTTACCAACCGTTTCTTGGTACGCTTCATTTGTGTAAATAAACACTATCGAAGAACGTGAATTTTTAACATTGTTCTTAACCCTTTACCTAACATGAAAAGCAGACGACACTTGCCAAAAAAATTCTTGAATAACTAATTTTTTTCATTTTTTGTCTCAAAAACATAGGTTATGACCCCTCGTTGGAACGAGCTCAACGAGCTCGTTCCAACGAGGGGTCATAACCTATGTTTTTGAGACAAAAAATGAAAATATTTTGAAAATTAATTGGCGATTTTTGAGAATAGCGCTGGCCGGTTTTGGCCGTTACGTTGGGTAAAGGGTTAAATGGTTTTCTCGCGTGAAAGTTGAATTTCCACAACGGCATATAATAACCAGATCTCTATGAATGTAAAATGATCTGGTTTGTCGCATTCCGTCTCGTTTACAAGAACGAGGTAGGATCGGCGGATCACACTCACTAGCTTCGGCGGCTCTTGTGATCCTGCGTGACCTCGTCAACTCGACAGAATACAACAAATCAGATCACTTTACTGGCACAATAATCTTTATGTATTGTATCTTCTATGATTGTTCTGTAATAGTATTTAACACATCTTTAAACTGAAATAAAATAATGTTTAACCCTTTACCTGTCATGAAAAGCAGACGACATTTTCAAACAAAATTCTTGAAGGACTCATTTTTTTTCATTTTTTGTCTCCAAAACATAGGTTATGACCCCTCATTGGAACGAGTTCGACGAGCTCGTTCCAAAGAGGATCATAACCTATGTTTTTGAGACAAAAAATGAAAAAATAATTAAAATTAATTGGCGATTTTTGTGAATAGCGCTGGCCGGTTTTGGCCGTTACGTTGGGTATAAAGTATTCAAAATGAACTGTGGATAAATACATGTTGTATAGTTGTTACACATGGACTTCCCAACTTCTTTTTTAATTAATATGTACCATACTCCGAAATGTTCATGTTGGCCCCATCTCACCACAACTCCCCTCAACACTGCTCAAATCGGGAACCACGACCTCCATTTGTATGATTACTAGCAAAAGAGCGAATCGATATCTAAGTCTCCAATACAGACGAAGATGTCCAACGGGGAAAATTAGGAGGGTGGGTGGCTATAATCTAACAATAATGCCAACTGCACTAACTCCTACATCGCCCCACGTATTAATGCCCTGACTGAGTTAGCGGTTTACATGTTTGATAAGTCATCCATGTTTCATGCAGTTAACGTTAGGTTATTTTAAGCGGAGCACGTATCATAATGCTACTGGGAGATCGACTGTTTTGTACCAATGCTTCTTTGAGCGACCAATATTCAAGTTCATTCTTACAGATTTTCCAAGCTGATAATGTGTTTTAGAATGCTACTCTGTTAGAAAAAAAACCCTGAAGCAGCCTTGTCTAATAATGTACCGTGCAAGAACCTTACATCGGGAAAAACATAGATTTCTTTTTTATGAGCCAAGTTATTATTTCTTGTACAGGCATTATTGATCATAGCAAATACAATTCCACTTGAGATTCCGAATTATGATAATTATGAGTTCACATTAGCACTAGCCCTCCTACCGCTGATGTGGAAATATCCCAGTTTCAAGATTAGAAATTTACCAATTTACTCTTGTTTGACAGAGCTCACTGAGCTCTGTCAAACAGGATTGAATTAGTTAAATTTCTAGTTGCATTATGGGACAATTTGCTGCTTGGAATTCTGGTATTTTGACATCAATATGTTGAGAGTTAATGAAGCTATGACTAATTCCAGTGACGATTTATATTGATTCACTATTTACCTTGGATAGTCCAATGTGTGGGTACTACCCACAAGGACAATTTTAAATTTTAAAAACTTTATCTCTGCTACAAATAAAGAATTATCAGTATAGCAGACTCATTGTCAATTGGGATAATTTTCATAATCTGGATTTCAATACAATCTAACCCAAATTATTGGTCTTACAATTTTTTTTATTAACTAACGAGAACGTTAAATACAGTTTAAACTAGAAGTCCTGTCATGAACTGTGCGCTTATCTAGGCTTAATTGCGCGTAGGAATTGCGCGCTATTGTCATATCGATTGGCATCCAAAGCACCGCAGGTTCTCCTGGTTACTCATAGCAAACACAGGCAATGTTTCAGCCAATGGACCTCCGGTTAATCCGGAGGTCCATTGGTTGAAACATTGCCTGTGCACAAGGCATATGCACAGAATTTGATAGCCTAACTATGGTCCTAACGCGTAGATCAACGCGCAGATCGACGTGCTATTTGTGCGCATTTCATGACAGGACTTCTAGCTTTAACTATATAATGTTGTAAGTTACAATCCTCTTGCCTTCCGCCTTCGGTCTATAAGTGATGACAGGAGAGGGTGGAATCGGAATATTTGTTGATGAAATATCCAGTGCCATGCCAGAAATTCGTAGCACACCTGAGCACACTAGTTGTTTTCCAAAACTTAAATCGATTAAATGACCCCTTTTACACAAATGTAATTGACAAGATTCAGGAGAAGTACAGTAATTACGCAGACCTTGTTTTCGAAATATCTCACTAACAGCTCGAGTAACAGGTTGTCAGACTCATCATTGTCATTGGTGCATTTGGGTTGGTTCCATCTGATGTTTTCGGGCGTAGCGAAAGTCTACCCGGCTTTGACGAAAAGAAGCCAGCACTTCGTTCACAGTGGGAAATGCACAAAGCAGCTGTATTGAGGAATCTAAATATTATGAAAGGTTCTTGGCGGGTTCAGCTAAGCAGCGCTTCCCACTCTCTAAAATCAGTTGCGTTAAAACCTAAACCAAAATCAAGTGGGTGGAGTGAATATGAACCCAATTGGGTTCATATTCATTCAAACCAATTGATTTGCGTTAATTTTTAATCCAATTGATTTTAGAGTACGAGCAGTCCCATCTGCTATCTGGTTGTATGTAAAGAGTAAGTTCCCTGGTCTGAGGTTGAATATTTGAGGACTAGTTGCCCCAAACGTCCGACTGCTCCTGATAGAGTTATGCCATCTGTTGTTTGGTTACAGGTCTGTGGATGCTCTCATTGGACCCGTAAACGGTGCACCCATCGATACCCAACTCCTACTACCTCATTCCCACCTCTTCTCCCAGCACCATGAAGTATTTTTGTAATACCTCGTACCTCCTCATTTGCTGTACCAATAAATATAGTACGTTTCAGTTCTTATGTTGCGCTCCCTGAATTTTACTTTTGAATATACCTGCCAACTTGCAGAGTATTCGGGACATTCGAATAAGAAATGTTTCAAAGTCTTCCTCACTCCCCAGCCTCTAATTTCTACCATTCTTACCCATCTTATCATCGAGTTTTAATGATCTTGTCCTGAGTTTGAATGTTAGTATATCCATCTAATTTTTCCATCCAAATATCTTTCAAATGATGTTCTGCTTTATTTCTGTCCATCTTCTAAAGGCGCTTTGCCCCAAAACTAGCTCTGCAGTTAACAATGCAATCCAGTTTTGATGCCACCCCCACGTTGTTCACTGATAACTATTGAGTAAACGTTGCATATCATTAAGTAGGTAATTAAGATAACCTAGTTTTTCGAAGAAAAATGCTCTTCTTAACAGGCAACCATCCCATGTCGCCTCTGACTGCTTTTAGAACAGCAACGGTATTTGTACTCGTTTTTCACCGTTCTGTATCATTTTTCAGGGTTTCTTAGCTTTTAGTTGTGGCTTGGTTAATAAGGACCACAATTAATTAACAAGTTATATTTGGTATACCCACTTTCTTCCAGACTGTTTTTGCAGAAAACTCCTTTTTGAAACCTTTTCCTCAAAGATGTTTCCGCTTAGTCAGCACTCTCAGTTATTAATTTGCTGGTGTTGTTCCCGCACACTGAACTGCGTTTTTCTCTCTGTCAGCCATTTTTCTTCTGATCTTTCACAAATAAATTTTCATACCCACAAGTTTGAACAGATCAGATATTCAGCACAAAAATCAACTTTATATCTCTTTCCCGTGGACAAACGGGGCGGGTCAAACATTGACCCTTTACCCAACGTAACGGCCAAAACCGACCAGCGCTATTCACAAAAATCGGCAATTAATTTTCATTATTTTTCATATTTTGTCTCAAAACATAGGTTATGACCCCTCGTTGGAACGAGCTCGTCGAGCTCGTTCCAATGAGGGGTCATAACCTATGTTTTTGAGACAAAAAATTAATTATTCAAGAATTTTTTATTCTACTGTCGTCTGCTTTTCTTGTCTGGTAAAGGGTTAATTGCTCTCATCAATCTGGAAATGCAATTCACTTTTAGAGTTTTCAAACATAATTATCCATCAGTAAGCAGGCATTAGATTTTGAAAACGTTCAAAATATAAATGAAAGTGTTTAGAAGCTAAATCTGATTTGGCTAAACATCAATTATGAAAAGTATTGTTTAAACCTTTACCCAACACAGACGATTTCAAAATTTATTACTTTAAATACCATTTTTTAAATTATTTAAAAACATTTCAATAAAACCATATCATGTGACCCTCATTGGAACGAGCTCGACGAGCTCGTTCCAAAGAGGGGTCACATGATATGGTTTTGATGAAATTTTTCGAAATATAATATTTTTTCAGCTGCTGAATTTGCATATTACGCGGGCGGTTGCGGGCGATTCGTTGGGTAAAGGGTTAATATTATACAAGTTCAGTTTATCTAGTTACAAATAACGAGAAGCATCAGGGTTTTTGTATTCATTGAGTTGTAAACTCACTTTTGATGTTCTGACCCAATCTCGCTCGAAAAACTTGGATTTCATGGTAATTATATTTTATTAAATCCAATAAACGTATATTAAAATTCGAAACAGTTGTAATGGCGAATTTAGACAGCTTCATAGGTGTAACCTGATATAATTATCCGCAAATCTTAGACTGTGAAAATCAGAGACCAGCGAATAACTATTTTTTACCCAACATGACCAGAGCGACATGTTTTGGTTTTGCTATTTCTCTTTGAAACAGATGTTTAACAATCAATGCCTATTGTTTCTGGAATAGCTGAGAGCTGATTGGTAAACAATCATGGACGGGAGACTTACAGAGATCGCCTCTATTCGTACAGCACAGAAACTAATTGTTTTAGAGGCAGCATGGTCAAGAGACCCACTTCGTCTTACTCGAGCATGCAACGCGCCTTCGATGATTGTGGTGACACATTTAAAATGCATATTGTTGAGTTGTCTTATATGGAAGTTAAAGTGTTCACTTTCGACAGACAAATATCCCTGCCAGACTGACACATTGATAAGTACGTTTAGGTGCAAGCATGCGGTTTCTGATTATTGCATTCTCAAATAAAGGGCGTCTAAACCGATCGTTTACTAACAATGTACTTCTGACGGCGATGGGAGGACATTTTATTTCCTATGATGATTAATCGCGTTACCTGTGTCCAGGTTGTATTGTACACCTGAGCTAGGATAGATTAACAACTTAATGTATGCGTATCTCTATTAGATCACATCATTATCAAGTGGTGTTTGCAATTCATCATTTTAACTTGAAGTTAATTGACCAATCAGCACACTAAATAGAGTCTACGACAAATAATAAAAGTGGAATTTGTATGCATCATTATCCTAATATGTTTTATATGCCAATGTCGTATCACTTGTAGCTGATGAACAGCGAAGATAATCCCATCACTGTGACACGTAGAAAATCTAGGGAATGTATCACTCCATAATTTAACCATAATACACACAGCTATTCATAAAGATTTCTATCGTTTTCTATTAACGCATGTTCAATCGTTTAGTGTAGCGAATGAACTGATGCATAGAGTCGCATCTTTAATGTTTTTTTCCCATGTCAGTGACACCATAAATTGCCAATTAGGAGATTCGAGACATTCATTGCTGGTAGTGTTGTTTGACATTACTAGGGCGTTATTGATGTACTGATTGACGCCAGGCAACATTATTACCATAAAAAGTAATATATATAATTAAGAAACGTCTTCAGTACCATTTTTAATACTTCTTCCAGGAAACCAGAAGGGGCAAAAAAAAAATCAAGAAGCCCCCTTTAGGATTGTTGTCCCACCATGACCAATGTTGACTCCGGTACATGCTAATTGAATAAGAAGTTGTGTAACCCATGGATCATGACTACAAAATATATTTATTAATCTACAAACAATTTTCCGAGCTTCTCTTGACTATAATTCCCATTAACAAATATTCCAACTACATCATCAAGGCAAACTTGATGTTGTAGTTGGAATATTCTTCAATTTGGACTTGGGTCATGGCAGTACGGGCAATTTAGGTCTACACTCCACAATCGGACACCGTCGCGATACCATTGACTCTGCCCTACTATTGCCAGATGAGACAAATATATTTTGAGATGTGTGACACCACCCCCACCCACCCAGTAGAGATGGTCAATACACCGAAAAACCGATCTGACACCGATATCATGGACATACCAAAAAAACTGAACCGAACCAATCATTGAATACCGAAACCGTCTAAATTTTTAACTACATTCTCTATTTATAAGACCTTGTTGGGGCTTGATAGCAGTTGAATGGTTCACCTTCATGAGAGAAATAGTTGATTTTATTTTCAGTTTTGATAACCCTCAGGGGCCTGGACAATTGTCCTGAATTCGCACTAGACTACAACCTGTGCATGCACAGCTGCTTAACAGTGATTTCTAGCTAGGTCTTGGCTGCCTGTTAAGACAGAAATCACTGCCCAAGTGATTTGTTGAGTATCAGCTGGACTTCCTGAAGGTGACATAGTCAGGACATATGCTCTGAGATTGATTTTAAACGTCTCAAATGGACGTTAAAGGTTAAGGTGTGTTTAGAAGAAGTCACAAAATTACTGTGGATATGATTTGAGTTCGTAAAAGAATGACACTGTTGAGCTTATTGGCAGTGACATTTGTGGAGCTGTGGTAAAATGATAAAAGAACAAATCATTCTCTATATTCCTGATGTGAATTCCCCTTTGGTACTATCAGCAAATCTCAGTCAAGTCAGATACCAAATACCTAACCGATACCGGGGTATATCCCCTTAAAAATACCGAAACCGATACGGAACTCAAAATTCCAATACCGCCCATCTCTACCACCCAGCCCCACCTAATATCCATGCTCCTGGGAGATTGGAAGAAGATATCTGTGCAATAATGTTTGCAACATTTTAGACAATCTTTAGGGCATACTTACATGGAGTTATGTTCAATAATATCATTTCATTATAGCGAAAGATTTAGAGTTAAGAGCCTCGAGGTTGTATTAACTATCATGGTTTCCTGCACATGCTGACATTCATCATTATTACCACTTTTGCGGGCGTTCCTAGCACATTAACAATGTTTTACCGGGCGCCGAAACCTCGTAATGCTCAACAAGTACAAGTCATGTGACGTGTTGGGCCGTTATTGACTTTTAAAGCCCAACACGACAATAACAGCTCGACACGTCTAAATATAGACAATGACGTCACATCTCTCAGCCGATCAACAATATTTTTCCCAGATTTCCATTTGGATCGAAATTCAATTCGGATTTTTTTAATTTGTAAACACAATTAACACATTTTTTTCAAGTGTTTACCTTTGTGTCACGGATAGATAATGTATCAAATATAGGAAGCGGTACACGCAAAGTAAGTGATGACATCTTTGATGAATAAACTCTTTGCCTAATGTTCGCATTTCGAAGATATATTTCATCATCTAACTTTCCAAATTTCGCCGTAGACTGATTAGAAGATATTCATGTTACCCGGTTTGTTTGTCAACAAATCAGACGATAGTGTCGCTGTTTTTTTTAATTCTAAAACGTCAAACTTCATTTATTTATCTTATTTCCCTTATAATTTAATCGTAATGTACCCGATGTACGAAAGTGGCAATAATAGAAATAACATGACTTTGTCGGGCATTACAGTGTATCAACGGCTCAACAGAAATGGTTAACAGCCCTTAAGCTTATTAGCTGCCCTCGACTTCATCGCGGGCCGCTAATAAGCTCTTGGGCTGTTAACCATTTCTGTTGAGCCGTTAATACACTGTAAAGCACTTCAAAATCATGTTATTGTTAAATTAAAAAGCTGATCTTTGTATGATTGCACGACAAGGTATCGTTGCAAATACGGAAAAAGTATTTGAAACCACCTGCCCGTATATCTACCGTAACTTTTACGGTAATAACTGTTATTGGTTAAAGTTTAATCACAGGGAATATGAAAAGATGAGAAGAGCTCATGCACAACTGTGCAACCTTCTTTAGAATGAAAACATTCAACTCTCTAATTCCGAATTTTGCAAAATATCATCGACGAAAGTTTCCTTATTTCAGAAGAGGTAATTCTTCAGGTAGATTAATTATCGTCTTAATTTGCAGATATACTTTTCCGGGTAAATATTTTAAATGGTCTTCCTTTCGGCCTTCTGATGTACTGAAGAAAAACCCCTCAAAAGTTCTTTGTTCCTGTTCCAAGATCGAACACAAACAGGTGGGATCGGGATTGCAAGTTTAATGCAATAGTTTTACCATTACTTTTTACGGTGAAGTACCGATAGCTGGCTGCCAGTCTGTTTATCTTATTTGTAACATCATTTGGTTTTTCGCTTCTTCATTTTTGTATCTCCTAGATAACAAAAGTAAATAGGTGCGTCTCATTTACCATTCACACATGAATACAGGTAGCTCAAGTCAGAAAACCTTCATATATACTCTGATCTCAAAATACCGACATATCAAGCTGTAGAAGCTGTAGATGTTTCCATAAGTGCAACAAGGAATTTAACAAATTCAATCTTGTTTGACAGAGCTCAATGAGCCTAATATGTTAGGACGTTCGTGAAATATTAGTTCCAAAGGAACGATAAGTTATATCATTTGCGTTAAATAATTTTTATTCTGTTTCATTTATTACATTTCGCCTCTTAAGTATTTCAACTTCTTCCATGTCTCATCTCCCAGCATTAATGCAAAATATTTACACAAAATAACGTAAAATGCTTAATGGTGTTACTTACAACGAATTTCGATCAGTGGCTTTTATGGCAACTGTAAGAAAGGTGCTAATCCCCGACACTCTAAGTGAAGTTAATATTTATTTATTTATTGGTGTTTAAGGTCATAATGCACAATGGCTCATCATGACCATGACAGTTTTACGGATGAAGAAAGCCTGAGTACCCGGACAGAACCACCGAGCAAATGCGAGCAACTGTCAGCTCCCCAACATACCAACTCCACAAGCAGGGTTAGCATTGGTTGAAGACAGGTGCACAATCGACGTGCAGTACGCATTAGTACACAACGCCATCGTGCCCCCACGTAGAGAGTGGCGGTGAAGTGTTTAAGTGAGCTGACCGCCATACAAATACCATAAGGTAACAAGGCAAATATCTTTTCTAAACAACGTATACGTCTTGACACATATATTACCTGAGTGTAAATGCCCATAAAAACACCTTTTTCTGGACGAGTTATAGACTTCAGTACAATAATCTCTAAACCAGACTAGACAAATTACAGATATCTTTTCTATACGAGTGGTAGATGCCAAAACATACATCTTTTCTGAACGAGTCCTGGGCTAAAAATATTTTCCGAACGAGTCGCAGACATCCATTCAATAAATTTAACTTTCTGAACGAGTTTTTGGGGTCCTTACAATCATCTTTTTCTGAACGAATTCTAAGCGTCCACGCGCATATCTTTTGTGCACGAGTGTTAGATTCCAGACAATGGTCGTTTGTGAACGAGTAGCCCAGGCACATGTATTTTCTGAACGAGTGTTAGGGGTACATGCAAATTAAATTATTTCTGGAGGAGTGGTAGATATCCGTACAGATATCTTTTCTGAACGAGTTTCCAAGAGTGGTGCAAATAAATATACTAGCGGAAAAAAGAAACGCATTTTTTTTTCTGTGGTAAATATTTCAAATGCGTTATGGATGATTATTTCATTGTTTGGATTTTGATATTATTTCTTCATTGCTGATTAAATTTTGATGAGTTTTGTTGTCTTAACAACGACGGCGTTTACATAAATAACGTGGGTACCCTACGCCATTTCCCAGTTAAAATCAATAGCGGGTGTGCCCACCCCGGGCTTCAGTAGCTGCTCTAACTCTCCTTACTATTGACCCCATCAAGTTGTTTATAATCCTTTGTGGAATGATATTCCACTCCTGAAGAAAGCCTGCGTGAGCTGAGCCGACGTTTTTTGGGACGTTGACGTCCTTCCTGACCCTGCTTCCAGCTCATCCCACAAATGCTCGATCGGGACAAATCTGGACCTTAGGATGGCCAATCGAGACCTGGGACATTGTTTTGATTGAAATACGAAATCCCCTCCCCCCCCCCAATCATAACAGACCCTCCGCCGAATCTGTCATTTTCCTTAAACGCACGCGTCAAAATGTATCTCAAGTCGACGTCGATAGCAACGTTATCGCCCGTCTGACTTATAAAGCGTGAACTGAGACTCGTCAGTGAATAACGCATGTCTCCAGTGGGCCAAGTGAAACCGATTTGGTGCATGTGCCCGCAGCCATTGAAATCGACGTTGACGTCACCAGGTCGTAAGTTGCGGACCAATGTAGGAACGTCGTGGCCTTAAGTTGAACTCCCGCCCGCAACCGATTCCTAGCTGTTCTTGGACACACTCGGCGGCCATGAAAGCCTACAACCTGACTCGCTGTCTCGGTCGCCGTCTGAAATCGGTTACGGAGGTGTGAGAGACGTATGCCTCTATCTTGACGTGGTGATGTAACGCGCGGACATCCGCTCCTGGGACGGTCAGCTAATCTTCCTGTGGCTCTGAGACGCCCAACTAAAGTAGCTATCGTTGACTCATGGACCCCAAATTGCTGGGCGACGAGACCTTGCGATTAGCCCTGCACAATTACAGCAACAGGCCCTACCTCTAACAACTTCGGACATTCGCGGCATTTTGCTTTTCAAGGTCTCAGTCCTAAACAGAGTTAAAATGAAATGTTGTGCAATCAATGTGTACTGTTCAAAATATCGATTTGGTATGGTTTTCAAGCCCATAGCACGTGGGAGTGCACCGGATGCACGCTTTGCCAAAAAATCTGTTGAAAGCATGCAGCGTCGCACGTGGTCATGGTTGATTGAATTTTAAACAAAGACTCTTTAGACAGTACACTGAGGTAGCTGTGTCAAAATTTACAACATTTGGTCTACGAATAAAAAAAAATATGTTACCAAAACTGGGTGAGCGGTATACGATGGAAAAAAACATCTTTTTGAACCTGTAGTAGACATTCCGACAATTTGTTTTTGAACTCGTGGTAGATGTCTATATTTATGTCCTTTCTGGACGAGTGTGAAATGCCAACGACGATAACTTTCGGAACGAACAGTGGAGGTTCAGATATATAGAATAAATAGGTACAGATTTAAACCACGTGCAGGATAAGGGTTTTATCCACTCGGCTTGCCGTGTGGTTAAAACCTTTATTCTACGAGTGGTTTAAATTTGATTACTGGCCCTAGTACCTATTTGTTTTATTTATACCATGCTCTTAATAAATAATCGACTTTGTCACTTCAAATGGAAAACAACGACACTTTCTGTCGCAAACACACGGGTTTGTATTGTTTACTTCTGCGCCGGTGGGTAGGACTACCGGCTGTACATGAATGCATGTTTGACAGCTAGACACATTGTCAAAGTTGATCGAATTTAACTTGCTTTTGCAGTCAAATTATTATTAAAAATTCTTAAATTTTATTTTAAATATTTAATTGTTGGAATTTTAAACTTAATATATCATTGCACGTAGTAGATAGTACCGCAAAACGTCGTATGTTTGAATGAAACATCACGCAGTGCGAATGTATCGAAGTTGGCAAATTACGTCATATCACGTCACGGATGAACTTCCTACTGTGGGTGTAAATTTTTTTAACCACAGTAGACACTTTACATCGGTAGTGGGGTTAAAAGCTAAAATTTAACATACAGGCTTTTCACAGGTATAGTAACATTGGCGAGCATGGTATAAAAATATATTTTCTGAAACGAGCGATACATGTCCCAGCATATGTCGTTTTCTAAGAAAGAATGGGCAAACATAAAAGAATACAGAACAATCCTTTAAATAATACACAGTTATTGTTCTATTTTTATTGGGGTTTAACGACTCTTTCGACAGCCAGGGTCACCACGTGTCGGTTAGTTTTACGAGTGGTAGAAGCCGGAGTACCTGGGGAGGAACAACCGAGCAGACTCCCCAACGTACTAACCCCACACAAGCGAGGTTAGCATTGGTCCAAGACAAGTGCACCATCGACGTGCAGTTCGTACCCCACATATGCAATCGGGATTCAGTGCCTTGCCTAGGAACACAAAAACAGCTACCCATGGCGGAGATCGAGCCATGGACCTTTCGGTTTGAAGTCCAATGTCGTAACCATTGAGCCACCGCTCCCCCTATTGTTCTAATACAAACATTCCAGCTGACCTAACCATGGTTTGTTCAACGAGTTTCTCTGAAACATCCCTGTACAGTGTGTTATTGCCTTGGAAGAGTTATCCCGAACCATAACTCCAAGATAAAAAATGTTCACATTTACAATTTTTATTCTCCCCAAAATGATAAAAATATTTCATTTTTTCTCATTCAAACACAAATTGTATGTCAAGTGGGTTTTAAGTCAGATAATACATGAGACTAAGGATATTGGGCCAGACAGTGGCTGATGTACTTCAAACCAGCCAAAACTGAATCCTTGATAATCTCACGTAAATCTACTGAAATTATTCATCCTCTACCGATTATATCAAACACTAGGGCTGCACGGTATTTCGATAAACCGCTATATACCGGTATTCAAACCAATATCGGTTGAATACCGGTGTAATTACAAAAAATATCGGTTTATCGTCATTATTTATTTGTCCACAATTTAATTTTCAAGATGTCTTGAGTTTTTTAACTGTAGCTCAGAATAAATAATATTACCGCTTTACCCAAGGACTCGTCTGCATGTGCCCACGTAATATACAAATTGAGCAGCTGAAAAAAAATAATTTTAAAAAATTTCAACAAAACTATATCATGTGATCCCTCATTGGAACGAGCTCAACGAGCTCGTTCCAATGAGGGGTCACATGATATTGTTTTGTAAAAATTTTTGGAAGAATTTAAAATAATAAATTTTGATATCGTCTGCGTTGTGTAAAGGTTTTTCGAACCGCATCATCAATGCATGCTGATTCGTTCCGACTGTGATGCCTCAAGTCTAGATTGTGGTACTTATGTTCAGATACCGGTATACCGAGGTATTTTTTTTCATACCGATACCGGCATTCTGTTTTGAATATCGTGCAGCCCTATCAAACACACCGATAAACAGAGGTTAATAGCCATAAACACCTTGGGTTGCATTTCAACCAAGCATCATGGGAAACACAAATTTCTGAAATTACCACGAAAGCGTGGAAACGATTGTTTCTTTTTAAGAAATGTTCTCTTGACTGTAAAACACCGGAAAAGAAAAAACTTTGCATTTATTCGCCCCGTACTAGAATATACCGACACCGTTGGGACAATTGTACCGAAACAGAGTTCCCGAGGCTAGAAAAGATCCAACTTAAAGCAGTCAGAATTGTCAGCTGAGCAACTTGCTGAGTTCTCTTGTATGCTAAGATGGGGTGGGAAAAGCTACAAATCAGAAGAGATAAACATAAGCTGAAATATTTCTTTAAAATGTATCATGGATTAATTCCTGGATACACATCTACACTAATCCCATCCACGGTCGAAATCGCACGACTACGCTCTCCGCAGCAATTCCGACCTATCTTTTCCCTCTTTCTGGACAATTCACATCAAAACTCATTCACACCATCAACAACAAGGCGATGGATATACCCATTAAAGTCAGAGAGAATATATCGTTATATCAATTTACCTCATTCATCAACAAACAAGATATTTAGCCTAAATTTCTTTCGTTATCATAAATCTCGCAAAACCCAAACCGTCCACTGCTAGTAAAGACTACATTGTAGTAACCTGAAGGATAGCTCATCAACAACCCTTTAATAAGCTCGTCTCTCTGTAGCAGTGGCTATCGTGGAACAACTGACTACCTTTTCAAATGCCCGATATTTACCAGGATACATGCGCAATCTGTCATTCTCTTTTTTTAATCCAGTGTATCTTGAACTTTGTATAGTGACGTCGCCTTGGACAGGTCGTAATCCACGCGTAGGCAGTGATGTCCACGCATGCGTTTACCAGGTAATCATCATCAGCAAAATTTTAATTAATGAAGCACTGGGTTGTACCCTGTGTTTCTTGAATTAAATTTTTGATGACTATTTCAATACTCAGTGTTTGGAATCTAATATTATTGTGTCCGCTGGCGTCCGTGGAAATCTTGCCCACCCGTAGAAAGTGACCAGTCCACGGTGGCCTTACACACTAAAAACTAAAGTGTTAAAACTGACACTTTCAAGGTGTTAAACCCATTCTAACTCTTAAGGTTTGATTTTAACACTCAAAGTGCAATGCTTTAAGCACTTAGACATTACAATCGTCAGACATCTGAAACTTGAATGGATGGCACTTCCCATGTGTCTAGCACTGGTGGTTCTTCCAGAATCGTCCATAATTTGATTTGCGCTTGGTGGGTACATAATTAAAAGGACACAACGTAGATGTCGCGGATCAGGCTCGAGAGTTCGAGCCCGATCCGCATCAGCTGCGTTGTTTCCTTTTAAGTGTCGCGACATTACACTTGTCAAGTGGTATTATTGTAACACCTGTCAAGTTCTGGGATATCTTCACTTGAACAAAGTGCTAGTTCAGCACTTAGTAAGTTTTAAATACAGCACTTCAAGTGTAGTTTTTTAACACTTTAGTTTTTAGCGTGTAATGTATATGTACCTTCCATTACAAATTACACAACTGAGTGCTCTTACTAAATCATATAGGGGACAGTTTACAAAAGCTAGAACTGTATCCCTTTTCAATAATTAGACACTTTACGTATTACTACAGCAGTATTGCAAATTTCTCGTCTGTAATTTTTGGAAATAAAATATTATTTAAACAAAATATAATGGACGGGGGCGAAGCCTTCGACCATTAACTGCATGACTGAATATCCCGACTCTCGTATATTATTCTTTACTGAATGAGTGGTAGGTGTCCATATACATGCCTTTTCTTAAAGAGTGGTATATGTGCAGACACGTATCTGATCAGAACAAGTGGCAGACGCCCAGACAGTCATCTGTGCAAAGAACGCCCCGATCTGTTGGACAAAGGGTGAAGTACATACTCGAAGAACCGTCGTGCAGCCTAGTTCATTCAACGAGTCTTTCAAAGCACTGAATTAGTTACATCTTTTGTTGTTCGCTCGTAAACTTGCACCAACTCAACAGCTCTTTATTTACGAAGGCTGTCTAGGGGGTACCATCGGAGGTCTGTGTAACACGATTAAACAATTACAGACGTACCCCATACGATGACGGTCAATAAACATTACAACGATTGGGCGGAAATATGGTTACATTCAGTGAGTGCAAAAGAATGTCTTCTATTTACTTTGAAGAGTTCGTTATCGAACTGCCTCTAACTATTGATTCACTATTGAAAAGGCGAGAACAACTGAAGCAGTGATATGTGTCGTCCAGAGCACTTCACCATGCATGGATGCAAGCCTGGAAATAAGCAGACTGACATCTGAAGAATGAGGTCCCCCAAAGTGTACATTTGGTGATGCTACCCTGCACAGCAGGGTAGCATCACTAAATTTATCCTCTGTAAACCTCAATCTGATTCAAGGTATCAGGCCGACACAAAAAGTGGAACCCACAAGAGAAATTGGGGAATTTTAGCCCACTGTATGGAATAGCATCAGCAAATTCACCCTCTGGGAACCTCCATCGACTAATGACAGATTACTTATTTCCAGGCTTGCATGGATGAGAGATTGATCAGATACATGGTCTCATCTTCACACGTTTTCTTGTTTTTCGTCCTGGCAATCATCTATCGGAACTTGTAGAAAAGAAATGGTAATTCTAATGTAGAAAAGCGCCCAAATCAACGATATATAGGTGCCCCATGTAAACTATGAATAAAACTTAAAACCGAAATCAACGACCCGAGTTTGAGTTCTTCCTGTTTTTCACGAGCATCGAAGGATCGCGTGAAATACGGGCAAAACTCCAAAATGTGTCGTTGAATCCCATGAATGGTGTTTGTAAGGGAAAATATCACCTTCGGAGGTCTGTTTACTTTCGTGGTTGACGCTGTTTTGTATAAAGCATATCATTCTCTTCATAACAGGCGTGTAACAACAAATCAGATTTGTTCTTACACGTCTGCTTTATTCATAGACTGGATTCCACGCGTGTTGTATCTAGCACATTTCTCAGTGTCTATATTGCGCTGGGTAACGTAGAATACACGCTACAGTTGTGGTATAAAAGTACTTTGTCATACGAGGATGACGGCGCACAGGAGAGTCGCAGTTATCACTTAGCCCCACAGCGTATTGGCTGGCGGTGGCGTCATGGTCGGCGTCATTTACCGCAGAAAAATTATCCCAAGGTTTACTTGTAAGACATATAAATTGTTATGCTCCCCCTCTCCCCACACACACTCCCCGAAGGGGATACCGCAGACGTCCATTTGTATGGCCGACTATGTGTGCGTCCAGGTATCAAGTTTAGTCTTGTTAGAAAGCACACGAAAACTAGCAATGGGGAATCAATATCTCAGAAGAAATCCAGAAGAAAATGACCCGACTAGAAAATTACTATTCGTTTGGCGGGGTATCTAGCAATGGGGTCCCCGTTCGTTCGTTCGTTCGTTCGTTCGTTCGTTCGTTCGTTCGTTCGTTCGTTCGTTCGTTCGTTCGTTCGTTCGTCCGTCCCCCCGTTCCTCCACAACAACTTTAGACCTTTGTATCTTGGTCAGTGCGTATCGGATTTGAATGGTCTTTGGTGTGCTGATGGACCATCATGGGGGAGAGGATATTCAAAAGTAACGGGTTTTGTCCAATCATTATTTTTCTAGAGTTATGGGCCTTTTTCCGACGAAGAAAATTTCAATTTTTATGGTTTCTGGATGATAACTTCAGTAGTGTATGTCGGATTTGAATGGTCTTTGGTATGCTGATGGACCACCATGAGGTGAAGGATATTCACAAGTAACAGGTCTTGCCTAGCAATTGGGTCCGTCCGTCCGTCCGTCCGTCCGTAACAACGTTAGACCTCTGTATCTCGGTCAGTGCATGTCGGATTTGCATTGACCTTTCAAAGGGTTAATAATATTTTCATGAAGTTTATTTACCAAAAGGTAAGAGATATGGGTAGCAATTCCGAATGAAGTTAAAACTGCAATGTAATTTTGTTTGAATTTCAGGTGTCGTGCATCAATTTTTAAATACATCTTTCCATATACAGTGGGATTACGTTATTTGAGTAACCACTTTGGCAGTGAGAATTATTCAATTACAGTTCGGTCGCCGTAGACTGGTCATTTTCCACGGGTGGGCAATATTTCCACCGACGAAATAATATTAGTTTCCAAACACTAATAACAGGAATAATCATCAAAAATTTAATTAATGAAGCACCGGGTTGTACAACCCGGTGCTCCATTAATTGAAAATTCCCTGGTCATCACTGCCCACGCGCGGATTACGCCCAGTCCACAGCGACTGTACTGTAATAGTAGAGTATTCAATGAACAGGGATTTTAGTCACTTTCCTGTATTCCATAGATAAACTGATCACTTATTAGTCTGTGTGAAACACACAGACTATTTTTTTTCTTCTTCTTCTTCTTCTTCTTCTTCTTCTTCTTCTTCTTCTTCTTCTTCTTCTTCGTCTCCTGTCTTCTGTCTTCTCATCACTTTTTTGTCCGCAAGATAACTCGAAAACGAATTGCCCTATCTCATTGATTTTTGGCATGCTGATAGACAGCCACAAGTTCTCGGCCACCTATGTTTTTCAGATTCCTGGGGTATCAGGGGTGCCTGTAGGGGTGTTTTAAAAGTGGGTCACGCCCATATCTCAGGCGTGGTATGACCTACAGACCTGGGACCAACACCAAATGAGTCGACACTCGATGGAGGTTCAAAATATGGGTCAAGGTCATGGAGGTCATCTAGGGGTCATTGAGTGCATTTTTCAGAATTGCTGGAAATCACATTTTTTGACCCCCTAAAGCATTCCTGACGGACACACATGCATTTTGACGTGAAAAAAGTGGGCGTGGCCAAATTTTTTGAAAGTGGGTCATGCCCATATCTCAGACATGGCATGACGTATGGACCTGGGACCAACATGAAATGAGTCGACACTTGATGGAGATTCAAAATATGGGTCAAGGTCACAGAGGTCACCTAGGGGTCATTGAGTGCATTTTTCAGAATTGCTGGAAACCATATTTTTTGACCCCCCCTAAAGCATTCCTGACGTACACACATGCTTTTTGATGTAAAAAAAAGTGGGCGTGACCAAATTTTTTAAAAGTGGGTCACGCCCATATCTTAAGCGTGGTATGACCTACGGACCTGGGACCAACACCAAATGAGTCGACACCCAATGTAGGTTCAAAATATGGGTCAAGGTCACGGAGGTCAACTAGGGGTCATTGAGTGCATTTTCAGAATTGCTGGAAATCACATTTTTGACCCCCTAAACTATTTCTGACGTACACATATGCATTTTGACGTAAAAAAAGTGGGCGTGGCCAAAATTTTTGAAAGTGGGTCATGCCCATATCTCAGGCGTGGTATGACGTATGGACCTGGGACCAACACCAAATGAGTCGACACTTGATGGAGATTCAAAATATGGGTCAAGGTCACAGAGGTCACCTAGGGGTCATTGAGTGCATTTTTCAGAATTGCTGGAAATCACATTTTTTGACCCCTAAAGTATTCCTGACGTACACACATGCATTTTTACATTAAAAAAGTGGGCGTGGCCAAAATTTTTGAAAGTGGGTCACTCCCATATCTCAGGCATGGTATGACCTACAGACCTGGGACCAACACCAAATGAGTCGACACTCGATGGAGGTTCAAAATATGGGTCAATTTCACGGAGGTCAACTAGGGGTCATTGAGTGCATTTTTCAGAATTGCTGGAAATCACATTTTTTGACCCCCTAAACTATTTCTGACGTACACACATGCATTTTGACGTAACAAAAAGTGGGCGTGGCCAAAATTTTTGAAAGTGGGTCATGCCCATATCTCAGGCGTGGTATGACGTATGGACCTGGGACCAACACCAAATGAGTTGACACTTGATAGAGATTCAAAATATGGGTCAAGGTCACAGAGGTCACCTAGAGGTCATTGAGTGCATTTTTCAGAATTGCTGGAAATCACATTTTTTTACCCTTAAAGTATTCCTGACATACACACATGCATTTTTACAAAAAAAGTGGGCGTGGTCAAAATTTTGAACATGGGTCACTCCCATATCTCAGGCATGGTATGACCTACAGACCTGGGACCAACACCAAATGAGTCGATACTCGATGGAGGTTCAAAATATGGGTCAAGGTCACGGAGGTCAACAAGGGGTCATTGAGTGAATTTTTCAGAATTGCTGGAAATCACATTTTTTTCAGTATGGCCCAGCAGACCACAGGGTTTTCACAGCCTCCAATTTCCTGATACAGTAAATTCTCCCCAAGCAATACGATGTTATGTTCACACTGGAGACTATGTAAACACCAGTGGAGTAAGCTGTCAAAATGAAATCTGACCTTGTCATCATTATGGGATGTTAGTTCCTGAAACTAAATTGAGAGAAACCCTTTGCCTTGCAAGGAAATAAATTGTAAATTATTCAGTTCACTGCTTTTAACCCTCTCCAGACTTCTATGTGGATTGCACATATTTTATTTCAGGCAGAATAAAGTTAACCCTTTCCATAAAACTGTACTGAATAATTGTTGAAACCTATCTTATTCAGTTCAATGCTTTTAACCCCTCTCAAGTCTTCAATGTGGATTGCACATATTTTATTTCAGGCAGAATAAAGTTAACCCTTTTAATAAAACTGCACTAAATAATTGTTGAAACCTATCACAAAACTGTCGGGGTGCCGGTAACAATGCAATACTGGCATGGTCGACTGTACTGTTAACTGTGTTAGTGCTATGGCTGTTTAAAACTAATTTGTTAGAGGAGTTCTATAGTCTTTCACTGCGCTCACCTCGGCCTCATCGAGAGTGCAGAAACCTTTGGTGTCAAAGTGCCATTAAGAGAATGTCTCTGATTTGTGCCGTTCCATCCCTCCGGAGTGCAAAAGCAGGTACTGTCAGCTGAGAAACTTAATGTTTTTCGCTTTATTTTCTTAACATTTAATTCTATGTGAAATGGGACACCTTTTCAGTGTGCCTTCCCAAGTAAGGGATTCTTAACCCTTTAGCGAACATAACAGCGAAAATCGGTCAACATTATTCACAGAAACGTCTATTCAGTTTTAATTACCTTTTCAGTTTTGCTTGAAAAAACATAGCTTATGACGCTTTATTGGATTGAGCTCATTTTTTAAAGGATTATTTATTTATTGGCGTTTAATGTCACATATTTCTGCACAGTGGCTAATCATGACCATGACAGTTTTTTAGGTGGAGGAAGTCGGAGTACCCGGGAAGAACCACCGGGCAACAACGAGCAACTGTCAGATCCCCCACATACTAACTCCACACAAGCAGGGTTAGCATTGGTTGAAGATGGGTGCACAATCGATGTGCAGTACGCTTTAGAACACATCGCCACCATGCACCCACGTGGGCAATGGGGTGAAGTGGCTTGCCCAAGGACAGAGTGAGGACCTCATGCCTTGCAGCCTGCACCTCTGCCAACTGAGCCAATGCGCCCCCATTTAAAAGATTAAAATGGAGTATTTAAAGGAAATATTTTAACCCTCTGAAGATCTTAGTATGGGGGCATTATTCAGAAAGACTGGGAAATGCATTTTATTACGCCTTAATGCATTTCTAAAGTTTATGAGTGTATTTCATCACTACAATTAGTGGGCAGAGACAAAAATATCCATTTCTGATTCGTGTATCAAACCCTTTGAATGCTGGTCACATATATGCCATTTCTGGTTTCTTATAAGAATGTTCTGATTCCTGTATGAATATTTTCTATCCCCTTCCTTTTGTCTTGACGATAACTCAAAAACAAATCATCTGTCCTGGGGGGCGCAGTGGCTGAGTTGGTAGAGGTGCAGGCTGCAAGCCGAGGGGTCCTCGGTTCGAATCCCACCTGCAGCAACCACGTTGTGTCCTTGGGCAAGACAATTCACCCCCATTGCCCACGTGGGGGCACGGTGACGCTGTGTATTAAGGCGTACTGCACGTCGATGGTGCATGTGTCTTCAACCAATGCTAACCCTGCTTGTGTGGAATTAGTATGTTGGGGAACTGACAGTTGCTCGCCGTTGCTTGATGGTTCTCTCTGGGTACTACGGCTTCCCCCACCCGTAAAACTGTCGTGGTCCTGATTAGCCATTATGCAGAAATATGTGACCTTACACACCAATAAATAAATAAATAATCTGTCCTGGGGCTGTTTGGCATACTGGTAGCCTGTCACAAGTACTGGCCCAGCTATGTTATCAGGGAACCTTTGGGAGTGGTCCATTGGGCCACAGAGTTTTTTATACCCCCTAATTTCTTTGTAACAGAAAAGCATCATAAAGAAATAGCTGTTTATATTTATATACACAAGAGAATAATGTAAACAATTAAATTAGAGAGAAGTTGCTATAGATGACAGCCTGACACATATTTACTCTTATCAGCTGTCAAATCAGAATTAAATTCCATCCCCAAACCAAGTTGAAAAAAACCCTTTGAGTGGCAAGAAAATTTGTTTATTATACAGATCTATCTTACAACACTTGATTAATTGTAGTTGAATAAATAACCCTTAACCTTTCATTGCATTTTTTAATTTTTTTTTCATTCGCAATCATAACTCAAGATCAACAGGTTTCGGGCCGAGTGGTAAGCGGCTCTCTCGAAACACTTATCACAATTATGAATTAATGAAATGGAATATTTAAATGGTCTGTCTTTAACCCTCTTCATACTTCACCGCCCTCTTCATACTTCACCGCGAAGATCAAACAACATCATTTGACTTATGACGGTAGAACCTTTTGCACGCTTCCTGCCATATTGCCACTCTTTACCCAAATGCCATGATTCAAGATTCCACCATCTTATTTTATGTATGCCTTGTTTAGGGCACTAGATGCTTTTAAGGGTAGGCCTTTAAACGAGCTCTTGGGGCTTTTAAGTTTTTTATGGCACTAACCCCAATATAGAGTCTATGCACCCTTTGTCGGCTTGATAACTCAAATACGAATCGTCCTGTCTCTATTCGTTTTGGCATGCTGGTTACCAACAACCAGTTTGCACTCATCTTTGTTTTTTCAGCTAGTTTGAGGCCTTGTGTGTGATACAGTAGGCTGACTGCCTTAGAGGCTTCTAAATCATAATAAATATTTGCTATCATCGCCCAAAAATGACAGATCTGTAGTTGGTGGAGCCATTTCTTTAAAGTAGGTGTATACATGGGACTATACCGACTGATTTAAAAATTGCTGGAGATTCAATATATGGTCCGCCTGAAAGAGGTCACCAAGGTCATCCAGTGCATATTATTCAGAAAGACTGGGGAATGCATTTTATTACACCTTAATGCATTTCAAAAGTTCATGAACGTATTTCATCAATCAGCTTGGTGGGCAGAGCCAAAAATGTCCACTTCTGATTCGTGTATCGAACCCTTTGAATGCTGGTCACATATATGCATTTTCTGGTTTCTTATAAAAAAATGTTCTGATTGCTGTATGAATATCTGTAAATACTATTAACGAAAATCAATTTCTGATTTGTTTGAAAACAATTTACTCCTGAAAATAAGCCTCCATAAATTCTCCTTCTGTATAGTTTATTCCTGATACTTTAACCCTTTTCACACAGACTTGAATTTACTGGGTGCAGTAAATTCTGTTTCTCTAGTTATTATATTGTGTTTGACAGAGCTAATGGATTTCCTCCAAACAAGATATTAGGGGCGTAGGAACCGGGTGGGGGGGGGGGGGGGGGGGGCACAGAGGGCACGTGCCCCCCCCCTCCCAACTTTTTTTCCATGTATAGGTTAATATAATAGGCTTCGCAGATGAATTCTCCTGCATAGCATGCAGGTAAGTTAAAAAAAAAATCAGCTGTCAATTCAGTTACCTGCAGGCTGATCACTTTGGGAGTTATGTAGGTGTGCCGGGGACTTGACATTGTATTATTAAATTTATTCATTTATTTATTGGTGTTTAAGGTCACATATTTCTGCACAATGGCTAATCATGACCACAACAGTGTTACGGGTGGGGGAAGCCGGTGTACCCGGAGAGAACCACCGAGCAACGGCGAGCAACTGTCAGCTCACCAACATACTAACTCCACACAAGCAGGGTTAGCATTGGTTGAAGACAGGTGCACCAGCGACGTGCAGTACGCCTTAGTGCACAGCGTCACCGTGCCCCCACATGGGCAGTGGGGGTGAAGTGTCTTGCCCAAGGACACAACGCGGTTGCTGCAGGTGGGATTCGAACCGAGGACCTCTCGGCTTGCAGCCTGCACCTCCACCTCCTGAGCCACCGCGCCCCCTTGTATTATTAAACATATTTTATTTGTTATAACAAAATGGATTGGATAACAAATGCCTTTCCTTAATATACATTTGAAAATTTCAAATTATGTTTACAGATATTTACAAAAAGTTACATAAATGTGCATGTAATGGCAAAGCAAACGTATGAATAATTAAAACAATATTGTGTATGTACACTCTTCAAGATGAAAACTGATGAGTATTCGACTTTACAAGAGTCAGAACAGATAGGAGAGAGGGAGGAGAGAAGAAAAGTGAAAGGTGAACTGCCACATCGCAACACTGCTGGCCTTGGTCAACTAGCCAACGGGTCATATTACGGCGCAATCGCCATTCCAGCGGAACCGCGATTCAGGCGGAGCCCCGTTACCACTGCTATAGCCAGGGTATACAGGACAAACATGCGGACATTGTAAAAATATCATTTCATGTATGTGGTATTTGTTGAAGAATGTCAGCTTCCAGCCTTCCACACTAACGGCATGCAGGGAGACAGGAATTTGCTTCAATAAATTTTATCCACCGATATACTAAAAATAACCCAGACACCCATTTTCTCTGATAGGAGATTCATGTATCATGTCACTTGTCAAAAACAATGCATAACATGTAGCATTTACATATTATTGGCAATTGATTGTATAATTCACGGGAGGAAATTCGAACAGCTTTTAAAAAAAAAAGAAACATGCTGCTGAAAAACAACTTTTTTCTATTAAAGAAAGCAACTAGATTTTCAGCCCAAAAGCCAAAAGCCACCAGAATGCACCATCTGACGTCTCTATTTTAAAAATTTCCCCAGACCCCCTTCAATTAGCTCGCGCTGTTGGCGCTCTCGTCAAATGCCTTAGGCATCTGCTGGTTTGTGCACCCCCCCCCCCCCCCCCCCCAGACTGAAATGAATGCTTCCTACGCCACCGCAAGATATATTGGACTAAATGCCGGCATTGGACGTACTGATGCCAAATAGGTCAGGAAATAAGGGAAATTTAGTGAATTTGGTGATTCTTGGGATAATTTCGCGACATGTTTGTTACAAGATTGTTTATTTAATTAATGTCAGAGTTTGCTTTATAACCTATATGCAAATATATGTGTTATACTGAGCTTATGGTAAATGGGTTGGGGTTTGTACATCATATACACTTACCAGAGGCATTCAATTAAAAGATATATATTTAAGTGGGCTGGATGTCCTAAAGAGTTTGAATTTTGAATACTTTATTTCGCAGCATGATGATATAAATGATATAACAGTATACAAGTATTTAACTCTTTACCCAACGCAGACGATATCAAAATTTATTATTTTAAATACCATTTTTGGAAATTTTTTGAAAAATTTCAACAAAACCATATCATGTGACCCCTCGTTGGAACGAGCTCGACGAGCTAGTTCCAACGAGGGGTCACATGGTATGGTTTTGTTGAAATGTTTTGAAAAATAATATTTTTTCAACTGTTGAATTTGCATATTGCGCGGGCGGCTGCGGCCGATTCGTTGGGTAAAGGGTTAAACAAACTGAACTCTATTGCACTGCGTTGAGACAGCATAGTCACAAGGACTGTCTTCCTGCCGTCCCCTCATAAAGGCTAAATGTAATCTTCGCAGCAGATTTCGCCCACATTTTGATCCACTGAAACATACCTTTGCTAACGGGTATCTAGTAAAAAACAACTAAAGGTGTGAAGTTCGTCCTTATTGAGAGCTCTCCCGAGAAGGTATCACGATCCACCATGGAACCGACCGCGGTACCATGTGAAGACAGAGTACCCTCGGGACAGCACCATGTCCCCCGTGTTACCCAATATTGAGGTATCTCAATTTAACACGGGACGAGATAACAGGACATTAATAACTAGCAGGATGAGTACGTCAGTCATTACTACAATCCGGGCATGTAGGGTTACTACACGTGACATTAAGGGAGTATGAGAAATTATTACAATAGCCAACTGATCGAGGTTACGAGATCGGTCAGATCTGATCTTGCAAATAGACGGAATATGACAACAAGATCAACTGACTATTGTCATATACACCACCAAGGGCAGGGGATCGTTAAAATGTTAGAATATGGATATTTGCGCACAATGGGGAAGGTGACTAACAGCAAAAACAGTAGAACAAATACAAGGGTGAACCCTTTACCCAACGCGCAGGATATCAAAATTTAATATTTTAATTACTGTTTTTCAATTTAAAAAAAAAAAAATGCTTCACAAAGTCATATGATGTGACTCCTCATTGGAACGAGCTCGTTCCAATGAGGATTCACATGATATGCTTTTGTTGAAATTTTTTGGAAAAATATATTTTGTTCAAATGCTTAATTTGCAAATTACGCGGGGGATGCGATCAATTCGTTACGTAAAGTGTCAATACGTCAATGTTTGGGCATGACACTTTATCCGATTACTCATATATAACCCTTTAACCAACGCAGACGATATCAAAATTTATTATTTTAAATACCATTTTTCAATTTTTTCAAAAATTTCAACAAAACCATATCATGTGACCCCTCGTTGGAACGAGCTCGGCGAGCTCGTTCCAACGAGGGGTCACATGATATGGTTTTGTTGAAATTTTTTGAAAAATAATATTTTTTCAACTGCTGAAATTGCATATCACGCGGGCGGATGCGGCCGATTCGTTGGGTGAAGGGATAATCAGATAAACAAATCGGATGTATTTGAAACGCAGAAAACTTCAAAATACACAAAAATGAAGGTGGGGCCTTAGCGCCTTCAGAAACCTGGCAACAACGTTGTAAACATATATGTAAACAAATCATCCCTTATTTGAATTGACTCAAACGCCATATACTGTTGAGAGAATCAATGTTTAATCTAATGCTGACGAAATAAATGTGACAGGATGACAGGTAACTTGTTTCTAGTCCCTAACACCTTCACTTCAAAACACTCACAATATAGTGTCTTATAACGCCGACAGCACCGCGAAGAGTATTCTACCTACAGGATCGTATGCATTGGGGAGACCAAGCTCTGAGACCATCAGTCTAATTCTTCTGTTTGTTTACCCACTTTTCGTGGAATTTGCGCGCAGACGAACGCTGATACAATGTAATGGCCCTTTACTTACAAAGAAAAACCGATATTCTTTTCTGCTGTGTAGGGTAGCATCATCAAATTCACCCTCTGGGGTCCTCATTCTGAAGATGACAGTCTGCTTATTTTCAGGCTTGTTTTCAATCATTATGATAAATGTCATCAGAGATTCGGTCAAGTCCAGATTGTATATATTCCAGCCGATTGAATCTACACAAAAGCGATAGGCTATTTCAGGCTAGATTGGCCCCAGGCCATAACAGCTTTGAATTCCTTACATAAATTGACTGAAGACTTGGGAGCTTGGTGGAGGGTGGGGGCGGGGGTGGTGTCAGGCCTGAAAAATAAGCAGTCTGACATTTGCAGAATGAGGTCCCTAGAGGGGGAATTTGATGATGCTATCCCATACAATGGGCCAAATTATCCTTTGGGTACCTCTTTCTGTTTTGGTTTGACACCCTGATTCAGATTGAGGTTCACAGATGGTAAATTTAGTGATGCTACCCTGCTGTGCAGGATAGCATCACTAAATTCACTCTCTGGGGAACCTCATTTTGCAGATGTCAGTCTGCTTATTTTCTGGCTTGGGTGGTGTCATCAAAATTTTTATGGGAAATTTTGCACTCTTTGTAAACTGGACTTGCCAAAATAAATTAGGCCTGTTAGATCTGTATGAAAATGAAACGGGAGGAAAAAATTAACAGTGTCCCGGATATCGCGTCTTTTGAACATCTGATTTTCAAGGAATGTCCCTGTAAAGGGAGAGAATAGCCTCATTTAATATATATCTCACTGCCCTCGAACTTCCACTAGTAATTTGTGGAACGCGGCGTTGCAGTCCACCGTCAATTTCTGACGGAAATTTGATTGTCTCGCTCCACCACAGAAAAAGCTACCCACGTCACTGTCTGTTTTGAATTCTTGGAGGTTTATAAACATTGTTCGCTGTTGCTGCACTATATTTAATTCTCTGTACCCTGAAGTCGAAACATCGAAATATCAGGCTGCAACTTTTCCCCACAATAAAATTAAGAATTTAACCATTCCAGTCTTGTTTGATAGATCTCATTCAGCTCTGTTAAACAAGAATGCTTTGGTTAATTTCTTAGTTTCATAATGGGGAAACATTTACATGTTGAACATTTGATATTTGTTGGGATTAACCATTTCGGACTTGTTTCTTGAATGCTATCTGTGTAGTGTTACACGAAAAAGCGCAAGTTGGTTTTGTGGGTTTTTCCTACAGAAGCCCAGTAATAATTTAATCACACTCATCTTCTCAAAAACCTTTTCGTAAATGGTGCCATTGGGTGGTCACACGTTATGTTTAGAAAAAATAATAACTTTTAATAAGGATACATTTTGCTAGTAGAGTTGGTTCTGTGTATTGATATTAGTACGATATGGTTATGTCATGAAAGAAATGCTAACCAACAAAAAAGTCTCCGCTGATGGAGACTGACACGCCATAATATACTAACAGTTCGGGCTTCAAACTCAAGCATGTCACAGAATTATGCAATGTATTGAAACATTCTCTTTTTAGTTGTAAATAAATACCACACTCGAACTTCATAAATAATTTATTATGTGGTTTGAAAGTGGTAACATGCGTAAAATGTGACATTAAATGTCAGTCCGTCTAAAAGTCCATTCCAGATACATTTAATAAATTGAAACGATCGATTTTACCTGAATCTACTGTTACTTTTCTGTATAGGACTTTCCAGTTGTGAGATCAAAACCAAATCAAGGCAAACAATCGAAAATAGCATCTGAGATTCAGTTTCCACGCATTTCTTTTTCGACAGGTCAGACTCTACGGCACTGCGAGAAGTTGAGAGCAAAGAAAATTTCGACCGGATCACGACTCGGTGGAGTTCGGTCCGAAATTGCCTGTTCGCTGTTTAATTACAGTACAGACCGTTCTGTATATTTCTGAACTTTAGATTAGGAAAGAATTGGGGAGCTTGAGGTCACTGGGTCGAAACTAGAAAAACGAATTTGCATTGTGTCCGTGAGCAAGACATTTCATCCCACATTCTTATGGGATGAAGAGTCTCGGCCCAATATGGCCCTGTGTGCATAACATGACACAAAGCAACTCTCAGGAGATGGCATAGGAAGCCAAACGAAGTTACTTATCTTTGAAGCCTAAAGTTGCTTATCCTCAAGAGCTGAAGTGAGCTTTCAAATGCTGCCCTGTACTTGATGTGAATATTACTGTGTCACCTGTCACTTTTAAATAGGTTTCTAAATAAGATGAATCGAGCCAGACATGTGTTCAACTGGGTATAGCCTTGTAATTTACATACAGTGTAAGCAATGACCAAACATTCTTTTGTTTGTAAAAGAAAGATATTTTGAAAATTTCTAAATACATATTGGGCTTTTAAAATTACTTTGATTTTAGTGAAAACAAACAAGAAGAAGTCCGCCGAATATATTTATCAACCTGTTCGGTGTCAAATCGTATACGAGTTGTAATGTATTTTTTTATACGAAAACAAATTCAAAATAGCGCACATCTCTTGGAAGGTCCGTGGTGTTCCTCCCATGTGAATATTAGAAGAAATCCTTTTACAGTATTACCATCTTTACGTGTTTTTTTCTAATCATTCACCCTTCCATCCACCAGAGACACATTTCATGGGGGCCCCGATAGGAAATACAGGTAAACTTTCCTTTACAGCGTTGTGATTTCAAAAGTGGACTGAGAATATCGGACGGATCGCCACTGGATCGCGATCGAGTCGAAATTATCTATCAGTCTCACTCTCCTTTCCACTGTAGTGGCTCACCTCTCGGAAAAGAAATGCGAGAACACTGAATCTTAATTTCGTAATGTTTTTATTGAAAAGGTGTCCACTCCCAGGTGGAATTCTGCCGAAATCCAGTGGCCAGGTCCAAATCTATGATATAAAAATGTTCCAACATTGTCGGGCGATAGTTAAAATTTTTCGACAGTATCCCCAGATCGGTACCAACTTGGAACCTAATTCAATACACTTCTTAAAACATTAATAAAAACACAGAACGACACACGCGTGTGAATGGGTTAATCGATATGGCACGAGTGCCAGCGCGGAAGGATAAAACGAGAGGCCGCAGACCTCGAGTTTTATCCTCCCGCGATGGCACAAGTGCCATATCGATTAACCCATTCACACCGTGTGTCGTTCTGTGTTTATTACACGCCTTCATGCCTATAAATACAATTATTAGAAGGACACCCAGGAATTCATGTGACAACAGTCGTCCCATGAGTTCCAATGTCTTCTATGTGCTAGTAGGCACATAGAACACATTGGAACTCGGGGGACGAACTATTAATAAAAAGGAACCATTTTATCGTCAACCAAAGTTGCGAGGGGAACCAGTGTTACTATTTTAGCTATCGCTAGCGTTTCAAATTGTAATTGCGGTGCACGATTTGTAGAAAATTTTAGCGAAATTTCGCTTCTATTTAAACATAGTCCATCAACGATTTCCGTTCCGCACATATGTGCGGAACAGATATTCATTTTCCGCATGGTTTAGTGTTGCTGTAGATGGTGATTACATAGAACAGGCGTGTAATAAAAACTCAATACACTTCGTTGAAAAAATAATGAATGAAGTAATTCTTTAAAATAATAATATCAGATGAACGTTTTTCGCGTCCACGACCTTCGATTTATATATACTTATATGCGGTGATTCTGCGATTTTTGCGAATCTTGCATGTCACCTTTTTGTCGGAAACCTATCATTACTGACATACATTCTTGTCCAGGTCACACCACGTCTGAAGCTAATTTGGGTTCACACTGTCTTTGGCGCCAAGCATCATGTACAGAGCTGATGTATCGAACCGACAGTTGCTTACCTTATGCACATACAATCTGTCACACTATTCTGCATTTGTTCCTGTAGGTATATGTGATATTTTATCTGATAACCATAGAGTATAACAACCGTTGTATATACTTGACCCCAACGGGTGTTGTATATAATTATAATTTATGCGAACGACCTCTGACCTCTTTCAATTCCATTTTCATTCATTCATTCATGAAACATCGTTATATCACAGGGCAGGTTTTAATTGTACGCTTATTGCACTTTGTCAAAATCCTCTGATGGTGTCATTTCTTATTTATTTTACTTCAATAAAGGCAACCTAAAATTTTGCTTCAAAGCATTGTAGAAATTACTTGAATGTTAATAGTAATTAGTATGCGGCGACTGCGAACTATTTATAGTCATGGCCTCGATCAAAAGTACTCGCGGAACTGCGCTAATTAAAAGTTCGTCTGCTCTACCTGAAAAAAAAACACTTCGTAAAAATTGTAAACAAACGCAAAATTATTTGTTATATTGGAACTACAGCATAAAACACGGAAGAAAACTGGAACTATGTCAAAAAAAGAATAACTCTACTGAAACACCGTTTTGTTACTGTTAATAAAATAGTTGAAATTTATTTTGTTCCAGCGCAGTTACATGATGCAAGAAGTGCAATCGCACTTTACAATCGCCGTCATCGATTTTGTAATGTAAGGGACACAACTCTATGCGTCTTGTCCTATTTCTTTTGTCTCGTAGACTGGTTTTCTTTGGAGGCCCGTGGGAAGCATATATAAGTCGGGTAGACGCACGAGACGGGTGTCTGTTTGTTATCAGATAAAAACAATAAACATATAGTGTGTTTTTATATCTGTGTTATACAACTCGTTGAAATATGGTTTATTTTTTCTCGGCGAAGCCTCGAAAAAATAAACCATATTTCAACTCGTTGTATAACACAGATATAAAAACACACTATATGTTTATTGTCTATATATGCTACACTTGCAGTCTTTACCATTTTAGGCGAAATTTGTTTTCCAAGAGACTGCGACAAATTATATCGTCCCTTAAAAATTAGTTTTCCCGAAGTCTACGGTATATTACACGGACCTTTTGAAACAGCTGATGCTGTCAAGGGACAATATATGTCTTTAGGTTCATGTCTATTTTATTCTGTTGAGGGATGCAGAAGTGGATGAGACCGTTCAATCTCTGTTTCGCTGTTTTTTCGCTGGCCGGAATGTATTGGAGTTGGAACTGGTATCTCTACAAGTATAAGGATTTTTCAGGCAATTGCACTTTGCTCGATAAGGAGACGAATTTTGTGGTCATAGTATTATATCATAGACTGATATATATGCGATAACTTTAATGCGATAACTTTAACCTTTTACCCAACGCTGACGATATCAAAATTTATTATTTTAAAAATCATTTTTTCAAATTTTTCAAAACATTTTGACAAAATCATATTATGTGACCCCTCGTTGGAACGAGCTCGACGAGCTCGTTCCAACGAGGGGTCACATGATAGGGTTTTGTTGAAATTTGTTTAAAAATAATATGTTTTCAACCGCCGAATTTGCATATTAAGCGGGCGGATGCGGGCGATTCGTTAGGTAAAGGGTTAATGTTACATCTATTTGGCAATAATCTCATTTCAATGATCACACACACGTCCATCAGTTGTTTATATTTTGATGGTACTCCAAAAGCGGATATACTTGTTTATGTGGCCCTTAAAAGCATCAGTGTGCCGACTGCAACGCGTTAGTATTGCAGTAGGCACACTGATACTTTCAGTGGACGATATATGAATGTAAGCACCTATGTTATTATATTGAGGGAAACAGTAGTATATGGGATAATCCAATGACAGATCCGCTGGTTCCTCACCAACCAGAATGTACCAGAGTTGCAACTGGCATCTCCATATGTATCACGATTTTCCAGGCAATCGCGATCTGATTGGGAAGAAAATGTGGTCACAGTAATGTATGATAATATATATGTGATAACTTTATTATTACGTCTATTTAGCAATAACCTCACTTCAATGATCACACATACACGTCCATCAGCTGATTAAAATTTGACGGTGCTCCAAAAGTTTGTAGGCTTGTTTATTTGGCAAATGTCAACTGTGCAGTGATTATTCAAACCAGCGAATCATAAATCTCTTCCCTCCCCTATAAACAGTTTCAGAAGTAAATTTTTGAGTCATTTAAATCAACTTGAGGCGCAATTAACCGTATCAAATTACTTTCCCTCAAGCAAAAAAGATTTATATCTTTGTGTTTGACACTCAAACCCTAACCCTAACATGTCGTGAATTTTTGCTTAAGCTGTTCAAAAAATAAGTATTTACAGAGTAATTGTGTTGAACTTGCTCAATTGTGGTAGACATTATATTATGGAGTCACCTAGAAAGCTGCTTAAGGGGCCTCTATAGTCTTCATCTATCCATCCGGCATCTATCAAATGAGATTGTTTTTCTGCTTTAACCATTTAAAACCCTTTACCTAACATGAAAAGCAGACGACACTTGCAAAAAAATTCTTGAATAACTAATTTTTTTCATTTTTTGTCTCAAAAACATAGGTTATGACCCCTCGTTGGAACGAGCTCGACGAGCTCGTTCCAACGAGGGGTCATAACCTATGTTTTTGAGACAAAAAATGAAAATATTTTGAAAATTAATTGGCGATTTTTGAGAATAGCGCTGGCCGGTTTTGGCCGTTACGTTGGGTAAAGGGTTAAACACCCAGGTGGTTTCAGAGTGGCATATCGTCCATTGATATGTCTTGTGATCAAGTTGAACTTATTTTCTAAGAGGAGACAGGTTCGTTAATAATTTAAACACTGAAAGAAAGAAATCTAGGATTTTTCAAGGACTTTTCCGGAGAATTTTTGAGCACTTTTCATGATATCCATCTAAGTTTATTTTCATTATATTTAGGGGTGATTGTACTAGAGTTCAAATTCCTGGTCGAATCTAATCCAGAATCATCTGTCGGAGCTGCTGCCTGTTTTTCGTTTATTAAAGGTTACAAAAGGAAACTTGGCTTTTTATAGCAAGCTAAATAGAAGCATCTAAGTAACTGTCCACTTGGTTCTTTGTTTAGCGAATGTGGTTTTACAATAATTTGCAAGTTTTATTTTTCCCAAGAAAAAAATAGCAAATCTTATCTCCTAGACTTTTATATTAATAAAAAGGATAGTGTCTGTACAATATGTCACGATATGTACACTGTTGATATAATGAACAGATAAAAGTTACAGAACATCAATGGGTGATTTATTTATTTATTTATTTATTTATTTAGTTATGTTTAAGGTCACATATTTATGCACAATGGCTAATCATGACCGTGACAGTTTTACGGGTGGAGGAAGCCGGAGTACCCGGAGAGAACCACCGAGCAACGACGAGCAGCTGCCAGCTCCCCAACATCGGAACTCCGCACTGCAGAACAGTCAGGGTTAGATTGGTTGAAGACATGCGTACCTTCGACGTGCAGCACGCCTTAGTACACGGCGTCATCGTGCCCCCATGCGGGCAATGGAGATGAAGTGTCTTGCCCAAGGACACAACGCGGTTGGCGCAGGTGGGATTCGAACCGAGGACCTCTCGGCTTGCAGCCTGCACCTCTACCTACTGAGCCACCGCGCTCCCCAATGGATGATTAAAACGCCGTTTTCTTATTTTTAAATTGATTTAAACCTTTACCCAACGTAACGGCCAAAACCCGTCAGCGCTATTCACAAAAATCGACAATTAATTTTCATTATTTTTTCATTTTTTGAGGGTCATAACCTATGTTTATGAGACAAAAAATGAAAAAAATTCGTTATGCATGAATTTTGTTTGCAAGAGTCGTCTGCTTTTCATGTTAGATAAAGGGTTAAACAGAGAATAATAGTCAAACGTTGAAACTGATTGGGACAAAATTGTGAAAACCACCTTCTGAGTTTTTATCTTACAATCAACATGTATTTTGTTTGTATTAACTCCGCAACTGTCGTGTATCCGACCCCCTGATACAGATGTTTGTATCAGGGGGTCGGATACAAGCACGTTCCTTTCGCGTGAGTTCAATTTTTTTTCTTTTTGTTCATCCGTACGAATAAATAGGTCGTTATATATTCGTCTAAATTCTTGACTTATCCCTAATATATTGTAAGGTAAAATGATTATTACCATTATGTTGATGTACAAAATATGTACCCGAGTCTCGCTCCGGGTTCTAAGGGTAGATCACGACTTGTCTTCGACTCGTCGTGATCTGCCCTTAGAACCAGGAGCTCGACTCGAATACATATTTTGTACATCCACATTATGGTAATAATCACTATTTATACTACTTTACAGGAAAATGCCCGAAGTTTGTGAAATGATGCGAACATCGATGATACAACTTGCTAACATTTCGAAATTTCGGTTTTTATATCAAATTCCTTATTTTAAATTCATTGACAGCTTTAGAAATTAAGGGGAACGAACATTTCTGTAAATCTCCTCGGATGAGGAAAATTGTCAGCCACGAATACCACCAAGTCATATGTGAAGCGCCCAGCATTAATGGCAGTTTTGTTCCTTCGACGTTTGAAATACAAGCACGTGATGTCCATTAGAGCAGCTGATGGGAAAGATGCTGAAAGCATATTGAATCTATAATGTGGAATCATAACGCATGTGTGTTTAAGCAGATCTGTTTCTCAATCTTTAAGTTCCATGGCGAGTTAAATGGGATTTGTAGGTCTTCTTCGTGGTGGTTACATCAGATTGTCTGGTTCTTAAATTTAATGCCGTTGTTGAAGAGTTGTACTGTGATGACGCTATAGGGTGCTAAACTACCGGCAATAAAATATAGACACGCACACTGCTTCCAGATGTTCAGTGTTAAAAACTCGAAGAAATTACCTATAGTGATGTATCCCGGAATAGGCAAACTTCTAGAAAATTACTAGGAAAGTTCCAGTTAATATACCATGATTACCTGTTCTACTATATATGAAAAGCCTATGCCATGAATTTTAGCTTTACACGCCAACCGTGGTGAACATGCCAGCAATGGGATTTCAGTAGATAAAATTTACACCTGCAGTGGAACTACATCCAAGTTGACCTTTGGTGACGTCGACCTGAATGCAAACTTGTCAACATTTATCGCACGTCGCCTCGCGAAGAGCAAAATGGAAGTGGCAATTATTTATTACGTTTTTAAATGAGTTTACCCCATAAGACACCAAAAATTAACAAACATGCATTGCCTCGTGTTAATAAAGCATCCATAACACGAAATGGTATGTTATTAAAATGAAAACTGGCCGGCGATTTCCGCGTTTGTTTTTCCATTTCGTTTCGGCGATAAAATTGACAGCGGAAGTACTGCCCACCGGTGCTCAGCTAAACAAGAACAGATTCGCATGTGTGTACATCTAACATACATTTGAACTCTTAATAAGCTGACGATCATGGTATAAATAAAATATACCCAAAGTAGCATGGTGTACCAAATGTTCACCACTCGTGGTGAACATTTGGTGTACCAAGCTACTATGGGTATATTCTATATACAAACAACTTCCCCGAACTGTTGTTTTCCCTTTCTCCCCAAAACGTGAATTATGACCTCTCACTAAATCGAATTGATTGAACCCGTTCCAGAGACGAACAGCTATTTTTGGAAGATAAAAAAAAAAAATTCTGGGTCATTTATAAACAGATATCGGAAATGTAATTTACAGCGTGTGTGCTGAAAATTTAATGAATAAGATATTTAACGATTAACGCGATACAGAAGACGGCATTTGCACTTTTTCTCTCGGTTAACCACAAAGATTCAAATCTTTAGTTGAAAAACATGGTTTCTGATAGGGATGTGACAACCTTTACTTATTCCCAGTTCCTTATTTCAAATCGTTTGATTACGAATGTCGAATAAGGAACTTAGAATAAGTAACGGTTGTCACGTCCCTGTATCTGTCCCTCTTGAGACGATCGTGATGCAAGAACGCACATCGTTGTAAGCTGCAGAATTTTGTATGGGGTGGGTTTTGAACTAACATTGCTAATGTTTTTGTTAGCATTGGAAGCCTGCCGTCAAGCAGATAAAACACGGGATGAGTTTCTGGAAACGGAATAGTTAAGTTAGACAACCCGAGTGTTGTTACCCCGTTTGAAGATTTGAGCTGATGGTTTATAAAAGTGATGGAATCACAATATAGAGGTCCATCCCTTGATACACTTTCAGTGGTTGCTAATGAAGTCACTTAACCCTTTACCTAACATGAAAATAGACGACACTTGCAAACAAAATTCTTGAATAACTTTTTTTTCATTTTTATCTCGAAAACATAAGTTATGACCCCCTCATTGGAACAAGCTCGACGAGTTCGTTCCAATGAGGTGTCATAACCTATGTTTTTGAGACAAAAAATGAAAAAAATAATGAAAATTAATTGGCGATTTTTTAGAATAGCGCTGGCCGGTTTTGGCCTTTACGTTGGGTAAAGGGTTATAACTTGAACGTGGAACGTATTGTATTCTACTACTTACAGATTATTATGACAGTAAAGTAATCTGGTTTGTCGTATTTCTTCAAGTAACCGACGTCAGATCGCCGGATCACACTCGCCGCCTTCGTGATCCGGCGATCTGACCTCGTCAACGAGAGGGAATGCGCTAAACCAGATCACTTTACTGTCATAATGATCTGTTTATTATATGCCGTTATGGAAATTCACCTTTTACATGAGAAATCAGTATAAAATTGGTGAAGAACATATTAGAAATTCACGTTATTCGATAGTGTTTATTTACACAAATGAAGCGTACCTGGGAAAGGGTGGTCGAATGACGTTCTCCAGTGCCGTCTTCGTTATGATACCAACCATCTGATACGGAATCGGAAAACCTCTCAGTGTGATCCCGCGATCAGGATTCGATGGCCATCTGATACGGAATCAGAAAACCACTCAATGTGACCCCGCGATCATGATTCGATGGCTGAAAAACACGACGTATCAAAGGGAGCAGACACTTGTGATAAAACATACTTCGCATTAAAATATTTCAACCCTCTACCTTAAGTATAGAGCATATCTGGGTAGCAGTATTCAAATTCAAATTTTACAGTTCTTTTCCTTTTTTCGCAAATACATAGCTTATGGCCCCTCATTGGAACGAGCGCGTCAAGCTGGTTAGAATGAGTGAAAATAAAGGGTTTTTTTAGCAATATTTATTTTTTAAAATTATTCACCTGTCATCTTTTTGTGATGGATAAAGGGTTAATGCGATAAAACAACACAAATTAATTACCTACCCACTGGTGTCAAGATTCCGCAGTTTCAAATAGCAATATTCTCCCATATTGCAACTTGCAATTTAGCCAATTATATCTTGTTTGACAAACTGAATTGGTTAAATTCCTAGTCGCATTGTGGAAAACATTTGCTTACTGTGATTTTTATATTTCAATGTTTCAACAATAATGTTGTACAGCTGAAGAAACTGTTAGAATTTTCATACAAAAAACGTCTGTATTGCATGCCTATGCTTTTATTTTCATAAAATACACGCTTTTTCTGAAAAAACCAAAGCGAACAATAATTTTTTTTGTATTGTCCTTGAACAATACGGGTCACGTGCGCGAACTATTTAACTATTTCTTTTTTACGTTTGGGTTATTTTTGGCAATAATTTGTGTTTTTAATATTTTTTAGTAAACTGTAGGCGTGCGATAAATAAAGAACAGAATACGCGTTCGAACTGTCATTTTTTACCGCAAGACATCGATTTCGGCGGAGGGATAATATTGAACAAGAAGCCCTCCGCCAAAAATCGATTAATATTTTTTTAGTAAACTGCAGGCGTGTAATAAATACAGAACACCATACGCGTTCGAACTGTCATTTTTAACCGCACACGATCATTTTTGGCGGAGAGATAATATTGAAATCGAAGACTTCGGCTTCTCGTTCAATTTTACCCTTCCGCCCAAATCGATCTCGTGCGGTAAAAAATGACAGTTCGAACGCGAATGCCGTTCTGTCTGTCTTAAAGCTATATATCGTTCTGTATATGTCGTGAAGCTATATCCTTTCAAGAGACATTCCATTTGAAATCATCTTGTTAGTTAACCCTTTATCTAACATGAAAGGCAGACGACACTTGCAAACAAAATTCTTGAAAAACTAATTTTATTCATTTTTTGCGTCGAAAACATAGCTTATGACCCCTCATTGGAACAGGCTCAATGAGCTCATTCCAATGATGGGTCATAATATATGTGTTTGAGACAAAACAAAATGAAAAAATAATGAAAATTGAATGGTTACTTTTGTAAATATAGCTGGTCGGTTTTGGCCATTACGTTGGGTAAAAATGTAATCGTTCCATATCTGATTTTGACGTTGACATCTTAGGATAACATGAATTAGAAATTTGTATACTCTGTGTTGTAACGTAGATTTGACGATTTTTTTAGTTCGTGATCTTTTGGCTGCCAGCTGGCATAATAAATTAATCTTACGTGCAACTCCATTAATATCACATTCAATATAGAAACACTAAAATCATTGCGGCGATTGAGTATTGTAGGACGTTTGTCACGACCTTCTAGAAATTTATCAGAGAGATTCCTAATCTTTACTGGACATGATGTCGTCCCTGGAGTTCAACAAGGCGCCATGGTGTTGCAGGTGGCCCTTTGCTGCACTCAGGGAACGATATTGTGCACGACGATATGGCCATTCTATTAATTACTAGAACACAGAATGTCCATTATGACTAGTTCCTTGGTCGGGGGCGATATATCTTGTGATGCTTCCCTCTCCAGACCAAAAATCTAGTCACGGCCGAGACATCTGGAGCCCAGATGTACAACTTTTCGGTTAGAAACGGGTGAGGAGAGAAAAACAATTAGCAAATTTAAAAGCAAAACAAAACACTCAATTATTATTTTATCTGTTGACTCCTACACGTGTTTCTTTGTTGTTCAACCTATATAAATTTATGGCATTTCGTGGTGTTACAGTTAACCTTTAACACCGTTCAGGTATGATGATTTGGGGGAATTGAACCAGCTTATAAACAGACGTTGAGACCAGAATTTATATATTCACCACAGAGTTCAACAGTTCACGCCTTCATATACCTTTTTGACTTGCCAACATTATTGTTGCTGATCGGACCACAAAATACATTCTGGCACCGGTCTAAGGCTGAACCGCGGCCCAAGCCGGACCACCCTGTGGTACCGATACACAAACTAGTTGACCCGTCCAGGGTGCGGTCCAAGGCTGTCTAGATGACATTGTAATGTTTCAAATTATCGGTAGTTCGGGACACAATGTTCATTTTTGGACTTCACCTTCCAGTATAACATGTGAAATGACTTGGAGATTAGTTCTGGGAATACGCTTTCCCCCACCTTCTAAGATCCAAGTCGTTCCAGACAGGAGACTCCTGCCAGTTACACGTGAAGGCATAAGTGATAGAATATATCATCCTTTGAGTGAATGAAAGCTCCATCTGCGATGCTGAAGCACTGCAGATGGCGCTAGTAGCACTCAATGTCAACACGAGAAACCATAATATTCGCTTGTTACAAAGCCATAATGCCTCATAGAATTCATAATTTTACTTGCAGTTTATCAAACATGTCTGATATCCACTAAAAACCTGCAGTCCCCCTCTCCCCCTCTCCATCGAATACGTACACGGAGGGCGTCAAAACGTCCTATATTTGGTTAAATATCGAAAACACTGTAGTGGCCGACCGGTCCAGTCATTTTTTTGCCAGTCCACCAAGTTAGCTCCGGTTTGGTCCACATCACCAGGCAACATGTATGACATTATAGCTGCCACTTGGATTCTTGTACGTAGCGCTAAACCACATGTCGCCACACCACCGGTTTAAACGTTACGTAACGTCGGTTTAAACAGATATTTGCTTTCAATTATCATGTTTCAGTTTAATATTAATTCGAATGCCTGTTATAGCGAAGCATCACATATAATTTATGATAAGACGTCAAAATTGAGCTATCATCTACAAAAAAAAAGAAAAACGCTCTTTCTTATATGCCTGGAGTACAGTAGAGTCCTGCAAATCTCTAATTTCGGATCGAATCGAATCTCGATTTTTGAATCTTGTCGAATCTCACTGCTTTTTCGAATTAGAGATTCGCAGGACACTACTTTACTCCAGGCACATAAGAAAAAGCGTTTTTCCTTTTTGTAGATGGAAACGTGGATTACAGCAAATATTGTCAGTCTCCACTCCATTATCCTACTAACCGGCAACTCATCATCTGTTTGGACAAGTCAATCAAAAAGCGGCATATTCCAGAAACGGAATCCAAGTTGTTTCGGAAGTGGAAGTTACAGGAACTGTACAAAAGTCCAGACGATAGAAGCAGAGTCCAAGAGGAGACACTTGGTAGAATTTTAAGAACACTTCGAATATTCGAAATGTTCCTTATATATTTTTGGTAACCCTCTGTTTTATTTTTTTATGCTCCCCGAAAAAATTTCGGTGAAGTGAGGATATTGTCGCCGCTTTATCCATCTGTCCGTCCAGGCCAACTAAACCTGTTTAGGAGCTATTAGTTTTAGGAGGTTAGTCGAAATTAGGGTAGTATTAGGGTTAGGAGAGGGGTAGGGTTAGGGGTAGCCCCAGGGCAGAGCTAAAGGTTGGAGGGGGTTTGGACCCAGTGGGGTGGGGTGGGGGTTGGGGTTTTAGTTTTTATAGCCCCTAAACCAAAACATAGCCCCTAAACCTTTTGGTCCGGCTAGGGTGAGGTTAGAGTCAGGGGTGGGGTTGGGTTAGGGTCAGGGGTAACCCCAGAGTAGATCTCAACGTTGGGGTGGGTTAGGTCCCTGGGGGTGGGGGTTAGGTCAGGGGTGGGGTTTTAGGGTTTAGGGTCAGGGTAGGGTAGGGTTAGGGTTAGGGTGTGGTTTTTGAGTGGATAGGGTGGGGTTAGGGTTAAATATAAGTTCTAGGGTGGAGGGGGTGGGGTTCTGGCTAAAATAAGGTGATGGAGACATAAAATGTTTTTTTCGAAGCCCTTAAACCCAAATAGTTGGAATGTCCATCCGTCCGTCTGTCCGTCCGTCTGAACAAATGGTTTCCGGATGATAACTATAGTTTGCTTTGATGTATGATATTCTAATTTTGCAACATTATTACTTACCATGAAATGCAAGCCAACTTCGTTTTTTACCGTTATGGCATTTAGCGTTCTAGAGTTATGCTCCTTGAAAAATCGGAAAATGGTAAAATCAATGGTTTCAGGATGATAACTCTAGTTCTCTTTAACGTACGACCTTATAATTTTGCAACCTTACTATATATCATGAAATGCAGGTCATGTTCGATTGTCATTGTTATGACTCTTACCATTCCATGGGTATGCCCCATGAAAAGTCGCGAAATAGTTAAATGGTTTCAGGATGATAACTCGAGTTCTTTAGTTCAATTTGATGTACGACCTTATAATTTTGCAACCTTACTCCCGACCACGACATTTAGATCAAATTCGATTTTCACAGTTATGGCATTTCCCATTCCAGAGGTATGTACATTGGAATGTGGCAGAATGGTAAAGTGATAAAACAGTTCTTATGGTATCTTATTAAATGCCCAGGGCACGTATAATCAAACCTGCTTATACATTCACCCTAATTAACCCTTAAGTCCTCAGATTAGTTTTAAAGTATTTATGGCCTTTTTCTGTTTACATAGTTATTGATGACTTGGCAGTGGTTCTACATCACTGCTGGCTGCCTATACAGGCAGCCAGCAGTGATGTAGAACCACTGCCAGGGAAAATTCAGTCTACACACAAGAGTAATAAAAATGATTACACAAGGGAGCACCTGCTTCAATGCAATATAAAAGGGGCGGTTTGGGGCTATGTGGGGGCGTAAGGGTTAAGCAGTGACCTGTCTTCAAAGGCCCGCTTAATCTGCTTCCCATGAATCTTTTTAATACAGGTTTATTATGTAGTGATGCTCTTGTCCTTCCATGCGATTTTGTAATTTTTATATGGCTTAAAGCATTTCACAGTTCTACATTTGAAAAAATTAGTATGTTGTTTCCATAAATTTGCCTTTCGAGGAGCACCTAATGGCTGTGCCAACTTTTTACCTGTTTGCCTCTAAATTATATACTGCATCATAACATGTGTGTTTCTCGTACTGATACCGATTTTTCTTTATTTTGTTTACAACTGGGCCATTTATATCCTCAGTATTTCACTACTTACCCATCTATCCAGCAAATCCACCTGCACATCATGTAATCTACATACAACATCATTTGAATGCTTCAAAGAGAATAGTTCAAGAATTGTCTTACACTTTGCAATACAATCAACAATCAACAATCAATCTCTGCTGTCTCCACATATATCTGCTCGCAGTTTTAAACATATTTATCTTAGTTTGAACAAGAAATATTTTTCTTCCCGTATAACGCTCTTTTGTTTTTTTCCCACATCCTTTCTTTGAGAAATGTGTTTCTTGATATGCCCAGGTAGTCAAATTTCTTTGCAGAGTGCAGACAAAAGTTTAGTTATTCAAGAGAACAGTGTCGGCCGCTACTGATGTCAGGTAAAGAGTTGAAAAATCCTCTCCCCGAACTGACTCGATAACATTCAGATTGCACCCTGAGGAAGGGGTTATCAGCGCACGTAAGTTTTAGAACTCAATCCTCTCAGACATCAACAGCTCTTATCAGTACCAAGTTGCTCTAACAATGTCTTCCAATTGCTTTCAGATCCTAAGGAGGTTCGTAAAAATGAAGGCCTTTCACAACACTATTAAAGAGAAGAAATAGGGAAGTGACGCCTTACACGCCTATAACTAGACCAAATGACAGATATGCAAAGTGCCTTGCACATGCATATGTACCATGCTCTTTTGTATTAATTATCTGCTGCAGATCCAACATTTCCCATCAACAATGTTCACAGCGTGTGAATACACCAGTGCCCAACCATCATATGGATAAAGGACACACGAGTCAAGGGTATATAGTAACCACCTTCTCCCCCATCCATAATCTAAATTATTTAATCCCTCACCTACCAATGCTGTGGTTTGAACAAAGAAAGTTAAAAAATAACTAAAACTTAATGGTGCATAGAGGCCGATTAATAGTGATATAAAGTGACCATGACACACAACTTGTGTGTGCCTATGAGTTGTTACACAATGGGTTAAAATGAGTCCATGCAAACGTGTAAATATACAGGCATTCCTGTAATATACCATTTACAAATCCAGAAACATTTGTTTTGTTTTAAGCTTTTTGTTTTACAAGGATTGGCGAGCAAGTTATCCAACTTATATTAACGCCTCTCCTTGGCCCAATGGAGCAGATATGTGGGATGACCTTCGTAGCGGCGACTTCGTGGCCTCGCTCATCGCAAATACCACGAAGGGATCTTTAGCCTGCACGGAGTGTATCTCTCTCCACACATAGGACGGTACGCTGTGGCAGCATCAACCCCACAATTGATGCTCACAGAGGGTGTTCAGACACCTCGAGAATTTTCCCCGACCAAGGACCGATCCCGGGACCTCTGGCAAGAGAGACCAGCGCACCTATCTACGCCGACACTACTCTCTAAAAACAAACAACATTTGGCAAAAAAATCCCACCTTCGGTCGCTTCAGTCCGTTTCTTCTACTTTAACCACCATCCAGCCTGAAGGCTAGCCTTCGGGTTGGAAGATGCTTGAAGCAGAATAAAGGGACAGGACAGTGATCACTCCGCGGCATGCTCATCTAAACGTGAGACCATAGCGTCTCATGGTACATTTACTGATATACGATTGTAGCTTTTCTCCCACTGGGCCGAATTATGGTAGCCTTGAAAATTGGTGCCCTTCCACTTTTATCGAGCTTCAGTCGCGTCTGCATAGGAGCCCCACAGGATATGCATCAGAATGCGGATTCAGGAATCCGAGAAATGGCTCGATATGTGAAATTCTGGCTACGTAACCACACCGCCCAATCGATTCCACGCTATGACGTGCGATCCGACGCTGTGCTGTTGTGTTCGGGCGCTGTGACTTACAAATTGGCATATTTATCAACAAAAAAATGCTTTGAAAACTATTATTTAAAAAAATGGAAAGGCATTAAGCTGAGTTATTATAACTATTGGTTAGACTGATATTAACCAGTCCCATCCCATTTAATTCCATGATGCAGATGAACTCTATATTCAAAAAATAAGGTGCACAAAATGCCCGTACAACTTCTGAGCTTCCCTCGTCGATTCAAACTACCCGATTAACATGATAAATTTCCGCAGTGACACCTAGAAATGATCTGTTTTAACAGACAAATATCCACCCAACCCAAACAAATCACCCAGATAGCTACTTATTCCAAAATAGCCTCAGAAACGCCCGTCAAAGTGGACCACTGGGCTCGAAACAGTGGCAACGGCGCTGCGAAGATGATGACAACCATGCTGTGTTGTGGCGTATTTTCTCAGCTGACTGGATCTATGCATTAAACAATTTTTTCGAGCGCGTTTTTTAGTTTTTTTATCGGTCTGTCTGGGTCTATTTGTGTTTTTTTATTTTGCCATAGCATTAACTGCCATTTGCCATCGATGACAGCTATGACTACTCACAACATCATCCCTTTTAGTCACCTGCACACATGCTCCCATCGTTTCGTTTGATGTTCTATTATTGCTGGGCGTGGTGCCGCTACGGACATAGGAAACAGTGAGTACAGTTACTTCGGCATTATAGTTGTATCCCCTATGTGTTCGCATTGCTTTGAATGATGAGACCATGCAATATATCTGCTCTACAAACAAATGTCTTTACATGTAACATCATGTTATGTATGTTAACGCCAGTTTGACGCGACTTGATTGGCCGTCAATATGAGCCACAGTTTTCTAAAAATTAAAAAAAAAACTATTAGAGCCGAAAAAATACCAAATGAATTCCAACATTTCATCTTATACATTATGTCGGAATATGTTCGTCTGCATCATTATTCCGCAGTCGGGACCATCCAAGTGATTTGTGAATTGAGCAGTTTGACCGTCCTCTGAAAACCTTAACGAAAGGGTACCTTGCTTTTTTCGGTGCTCCTCAAATATCCAATTTGTGCGGCGCCAGCCGCGACACTCAAAAAGATTTATAGTGGCGAGTAAAGCCCCCCGTTTTAGAAACCATGTGGTCCTGAACCAGGCGCACGTGATTCAAAATAAGTTGACGGGCAGAAATTAAAAGTTACTGCTTCCAGTTTTGGAGGATCGAAGGATAGAATTCCGCAGGTGTGATATGGACCCATGTATTCAGTATTTTATAGTCTTGCTAATATTAACCGATGTACTTCCACGATGTTAATTTATCCGGTTAAATTAATGGGGTATAGTGTCTCCTCTCGCGTTATAACAAGGTTAATGTTGACGCGATATAGACAGGGACTTAGCGAATCACGTGGAGCAACATTTGCTTTCAGAGGATCAGTGAAAAAGCACAAGACAAGAAAAGGGTAAGACAAAAGGCATAAGACAAGCAATGCGAACACATCGGGGATACAACTATAATGCCGCAGTAACTGTACTCACTGTTTCCGATGTCTAGAGCGGCACCACGCTCAGCAATAATAAAGCATCAAACAAAACGATGGGAGTATGCATGTAGGTGACTAAAAGGGATGATGTGGTTAGTGCTCATACATCCCATCGATGGAAAATGACAGTTAATGCTATGGCAAAAAAAAACCCAAACAGGCCCAGACAGACCGATAAAAAACTGAAATTTTTTAAAAAATTTTAAATGCAAAGATCCAGACAGCTGAGAAAATACCCCACAATACAGCATGGTTGTCATCATCATCACAGCGCCGTTGCCATTTTTTCGAATCCAGTGGTCTACTTTGACGGACGTTTGTGAAACTATTTTGGAATAAGTAGCTATCTGGGTGATTTGCTTGGGTTTATTTCTCTGTTAAAACAGATCATTTCTAGAAGCCACAGCGGAAATATATCGTGTTGATCGGGCAGTCTGAGTCGATGAGGGAACCTCAGAAGTTGTACACAGGCATTTTGTGCACCTTATTTTTTGGATATAGAGTTCATCTGCATCATAAAATTAAATAGGATGGGACTGGTTAATGTCAGTCCAACTGATAGTTACAATAACTAAACTTGACACCTTTCCATTTTTATAAACTAATCGTTTTTGGAGCTTTCTTGCTGATAAATATGCTAATTTGCACGTCACCGCGCCCGGACACAACAGCACAGAGTCGGATCGCACAAACTAAAAAAAGACTCGTTGGAAGCTCATTTACCACAGACGTGGTGTACGTTTTTGTACAGGACGTCGCCGTGCTCCTATCTAGGAAATTGGAATCAAGTGTACAAGGACATGGCGCAGATAACGCGGCTCACGATTGAACCGTCAACCTTTCTATCTGAAGCCCAATGTGCCAACCAATGAGCCACTGTGCTCCAGGAAAAGGGTCAAAAGGTACAGTAACTGATCAGTCCCGGTAATTCATCCTTGTTTCCTCGGCAAAAAAAATTGCTGTGGAAAACTTGTTCTTCTACGGCAATTGCTGTGAAGCCTGCTCGATTGTGTACAAATCATCAGGGGGTAGGGCGTAGTCTCAGTTGGCATGTATAAGTAGTATGCGGTGAAGTGAAAACTTTCAGGTAACGTTAACACGTGAAAGTAGTTCGAGATGCTTGTGTATATAATCCCAATCAATGTGCAGAATCTTTCATTCAATTAGATCATGCCAATATCATGAACCATTTGAATGCCAAGAAAAAATCCTGGAAGTAAGATGGTGGCTTGCTCAATATGTATAGTATGAGCGAAAGATGCAGCATAATCACAAACTAAGTACCTCGCTGCTTCTATGTTGATAACACCAGAATCTGACATCAGTTTCTGGAAAGCTCTGCAAGAGCTTTCCAGAAACTGATATCAGATTCTGGTGTTATCAACATAGAAGAAGCAGAACACATACTTTCTAGTGATTATGCTGCAACTAGCCATACAGCATATATTACAACCGACATGGTTTGATTCCTTGTGTATCCTGGAAGTTGTGCAATTTCTGCAACCACAAGGCTTTCTGAAGAAGCCATCCTCGAAAGTATTTTTGCTGTGGATATTTTCCATTTCCTCGGCATTTTTCTCGGCACTGCTGATTGCTGAGGGTGAATTACCTGGGCTGACTGATGAAAACAAACTCTGTAGGACAACTGTACAGAGAGGTATCATCTAATTTACTATCTATTATAGTTATGTTATTACCAGTTTTGTTGATGTTACTTCACGTCTAGACGGCAATCGTTTCGCGTTATTTGGATGAGAAAAACTGAGAAAAACAAATTTGTCTATGCAAACATGCAGTCAATCCATCAAGAATGACATGTACATCATGTGAGCGCCGCGAAGAGTCTGACATGATATAATGATGGGTGTATAACACTGTGAACCTCTTATAGGAAGTAGGTACGCGAAGCTAACACATTGTCTGTCGGTGACAACTGCGCTCCGACAGAGAGTTATTGCGCCTACTTTCGATACAAATTGTATTGAAAATGTTATTCAAGAACAAAGTTCTTGTATTGGTCAGGAGGTAACCTTCCTTATCACACAAAGCATAGTCGCCCGCGGAGTGGGTATGGCCGTGCCTCTTGGACGATAAAGGAAGACCGCTCAGTGGGTGTCCATTTGGATTTTTTCTGCAACAATCTTTATTTTATGGAAATATTTTGTATTGAAGGTTGTTAAAATGTGGAAAGTCGACAAATATATTCGCTATCTGATGCATGTATATATGATCATACACACAACTTTCAACTAAATTCGGTTTACAGACGTACAGAAATCACTATTAGAGTTAACCCTTTACCCAACGTAACGGCCAAAACCGGCCAGCGCTATTCTTAAAAATCGCCAATTAATTTTCATTATTTTTTCATTTTTTGTCTCAAAAACATAGGTTATGACCCCTCATTGGAACGAGCTCGTCGAGCTCGTTCCAATGAGGGGTCATAACCTATGTTTTTGAGACAAAAAATGAAAAAAATTAGTTATTCAAGAATTTTTTTTGCAAGTGTCGTCTGCTTTTCATGTTAGGTAAAGGGTTAAGAAAGGGTGAATAAGTTTTAACTGCTGTAACCCTTAAATTGAACGTATTCGCTTATATACTTGCTAGGAAACACGTATGCGAATTTTCATTAAAATCGATTAACCCTTTTCCCATCTAGACGGGGCTATGAGTGCACGATTAACTTCAAGTACCCAAACCACCGGTCACATTATGTAAGGACTTCGATACTATTATGGCCTGGAACCTGTATAGTCCTTGAATAGTCCATCGCCTATGTTCGGATGCACTCATCTGGAATGGCGGTGATACGGTTCGCTTTTCAGACAAAACGAAAAATTCCAGACAATTGAATCTATAAAATACAATTAACATTCATTTTATTTGAATAGAAGAAGTGTTTTTCGAGACTTGACTTGACAAAATCTTCAACACTTTGAACCCGAGCGGCCGCTTTTCCGGCCCAGAAGCATGATACGTCATCATTTCATTAAGTAGGATGGCTGCTAAGTGAATGTGTGGGGTAGACCAATTGAAATGTAAAAATTTTAATTGGTCTACTCCCAGATAATGAATATGGACTCTTCCAATTGCTGTCATTGAACTGACATGGAAGATACCACCACAGTTTAAAGGGTTAATGACTTTACAATACTATTAGACAGGTTTGTTTACTAATTTATGAATGAAGTCATTACAGCTACATACAGTTTTATGATTAGCCCCCTTAATTCCACATACTGGGTTACTATCTCGCTGTTTTAAAAGAAATTGAATACTTATTAATTGGAATATCTGTAAATGGAGCGCGAAAGAATATCTGCATATCTCTGTGAGTAATGGAATGTAACATTAAATCAATGATAGTCTGCGCACAGACTCCACGAAAAGTGGGTAAGCAAACAGCCCATAACAGTGTTGGTTTATGTACGGAAGTTTACTGCTGACCTGTCAGCTTGGATTGATTTTTAATCAGGTCCTAGTAATTATTCACACAAGTTACGCATTATCTTCAATAGCAATCACAAAAAGTTGAGAGATAACTGCATTTTCCTTATTTTCGTCTTCCATCATAAGTGGTGTGGAAGATTCAAAACATCCTGCCTCTCCGGGTCAAGGTACTGGTCTTAAATCTAAAAAAATGAAAATAAACCGACATTTTGTTTACATATAGGAAATGTTTCAAAATCAACCACTGTGCTCCAAAATAAATGAGATCCTGCTCAAATTAACCCTTTACACAACACAGATTGTTGCAAGTTTATTACTTAATTATTGGTTTTTTTTTTAATTTTTCAAGTAAATTCAACAAAAGCACAACATGTGACCCCTCATTGGAACGAGTTCATCACATGATATGGTTCTGTTGAAATTTTTTGAAAAGATATATTTTATTTTCAACTGCTTAATTTGAAACTTACTCAGGTGTATGCGTCCGATTCGTTAAATAAAGGGTTAAGCAGTGAAGTAAATTTTATTTCTTCGAATTTAAATGAAAATGTTCTGAAAGACATCTTTTCCGTGCAAATTTAAAGAGATAAACACTGGTAATAAAAATATATAAAAATACTGAAATCAGAAAAAAACTCTGAAAAATATCATCCCTCATTGGTCATTTTATAGATCTCGTAAGAGCAAGACGTCTCATTGCAAGCCTGGATCACGTTGCCGTTGTGGCCCACACACGCGGTCATGTTGTGATGTTTTTGTGATAGTAAGCGGCGGTAGTAGAGAAGAGAGGCCTTTCGACTTTCCATTTCAAAGGTAGGAGTAGCTATCTTTGGCTTATAGAGTGACTCGTGGTGTCTGTGGGACCGAATAACCACCAAGAGAGATAAAGTGTATTCTCAGTGAATATTTCTTACCACCAGTTACAGGACTTTAGCCGAACGGCCTGACCGGCATGAATTTGATCTCACGGGACCTCACAACGCAATATCGCAATATCATGTACAACGTGTTTACATCCTCCCTCGATGTTGTAGATTTAATGTTTCTCATGAATAGAATCTGTAACAGCCTGTGCTTTATGTCTCCCCCGGCAGAGTTTGTCTCGTAATCACCGACAAACTCCAGACAGTTGCTCGTTAATATCTTGAAAATGATATTAAACGTTAGGAATGTCTCATCAAGCGATTTATTGTACATATTACAAAATTAAACTCATTTTACGTGTGTGGTTAAGTATGTTAACATATGGATGTTTGTCTGTGTAGCACCAATAAAATCATCACTGGTTACTGACGTCTTCAACCAGGAAACAAAAAAGGGTAGCCAAAAAGCAAAGAAACAAGGACACACACATGCACACATGCCCTCACATTAACATCATTACCAGGCGGGGTTGCAGGGGGTTCGATTTCCGGCAGGGTATCACAGAGTCGGCGGAAATTCCATAAAAGTGGAGGCACACAAATTTTGAAGGCTACCATGTCTCGGCTCAGTGGGAGAAAAGTTTCAATCGTATATCGGTAAATATACCATGACACACTATAGTGTCTCGTTTAGATGAGCATACCACGCTGTGGTCACTGTCCTATCCATTTCTTCTACTTCAATCATCTTCCAACCTGAAGGCTAGCCTTCAGGTTGGAAGATGGTCGAGATAGAAGAAACGGACCGAAGCGACCGAAGGTAGGATTCCTTGGCCAAATGTTGTTTGGATTTGCAAATAATATATTACAGGAATGCCTGCATATTGGCAGGTTTGCATGCGCCATTTAAACTCATTGTGTAACCACGCAACTTGTCTGGGGAAACAAAAGTGGAGGGGCACGTGCCCCCTGTGCCCGCAGGGTTCCGCCGTCTCTGTGGTATCAGAAACCAACATTCCAAATTCCCCCAAAACATGATTGTGTAGTTCAAAACACACATACAGGTCCGTTCCAGTCTTCGCCTGATATCAACCACAGTATTTTCGTCGTACTGTATAGCCAGAACTTTTCACACTTCCATATAGCTGCCGCAAAGAAAAGGAACCAAATAATTATGAGAACTTCATCGAAAAAGCTTGAGTCAAGCCAGCGTTTTGAGGGTGCCTTATGGTCTAGTGGTTTAGGTGTTGAACTCCTGATTGCAAGACGGGGTTGGCGAGGGTTCGATTCACGACGGAGGATCAGAAACCAAAAGTCTAAATTTCTCCAAAACATGATTGTATCCTTCAACTCACACATGCACACAAATGGAAAAAGCCTAGTCAAAACTAGGAACACATATGAGAGGAGAGAATTGGCAAATGAAAGAAAAGAAAAAGAAGAGAAGAAAAGTCAACAAACAATGTTTTAAACGTTTAGGTTTTTTCTCATCCCGTTCCTATCCTACCTCACAAGGTTAACGCATTATTGCTTCAACTGACACGAATACCGAACTGGTAGGCCACCCCTGGAAACAATTTCTTGACTCAATAAAACATTTTTATATTTTTCGAATCAAAGACATAGCCCATGATATATCATTGGGACGATTTCGTCAAGCGAGCTAATTCCAATGATATAGCATGGCTATGTTTTGAACACAAGAAGTAATCAATTTTTAACAACGATTTTTGAAAAGAACACTGGCCGGAAAAGTCGTGTACGTGTAAAGGTTTATTTAATTATATAATTTAAAATCGTTTGTTACAGTACTAGTTATGTGCCTTTTTTGTCCTCGTGGAAGCAGACTCGCTACCGGAGCCGATTGTTTCTTTTGAATACTTAAAAAAAACGTGCAAACGCGGAATTAAGAATTTTAAGAATACATCGATAATAAGACAATAAATACATATTTTCTGATGTGCGTAGCCCTGTGGTATTGGGAGGGAGCGTAAATTCCACGAAAGCGCGAGGAAGCCAAAAATAGAAATGGCCAGTTTCCATTCAAGCTATCACTTACCCGTTGTTAGTTTATCCAGGATTCCTCATGCGCTTTGTTTTAAAAAAGAAAACTGATAATCAGAGATCAACTTTGACACTGTGTCCAACAAGTGATGTAATTTAATTGATTGATTGTAAGTTCTCTGAATGTCTCTGTTTATTATTTTACTCTTTTGGGGTCCATTTACTGCAGGGGAATCATTTTGAAGATGAAATTCTTGATGACTCCGAGCTGCAGATGGACTGTGACAAAGTACCTTAACAAGTTTGCACAGTGGTAAACATGTGTTGCGCCCACTTTTGTAATAATTTGCTCTTTTGTAAGAGGTCCCCACTTTTGTAAGACTTTTTTAGCCTTTTTGTAGGAGGTCCCCACTTTAGTAATAGGTTTTAGCCCTTTTGTAATAATTTCTTCTTCTGACCGGGAAAAATGATTTCAATGAGTTTCAAAGTGTTTGTAATAACATTTGATACCTGCCCAGAGGTATCGAGTTGGACATAGAGAATTGTGATCAGAAAATCGAACTTCGCCAAAACTGGTCTTTAATAAATAATACATAGGAATTGCCTCAATTAACATCGGAATTCTTTCAGTTTTTCGTTAATTACCTAAAAAAATAAAGAACTTCAGCGTCTAATTCTTGAAAGTTACCTTCTACGATGGGTGTGCAATCACTTGGAAAAACACTTTCTGGTCTACATGCCCCGACAAAAGTGAACAAGATTAAAAGAAGATAAAAGCTCCATTCTTCGGTATAAAAGATGTGACAACAGTTGTGATGTACTGACGTAGTAGAATCTAACACACTGCTCTGAACTGCTGAGCTTTTGGAAACTGAATTGCTGATCCCTTTCAACAGGAACGTGGCGACAGGGGGGGGGGGGGGGGGGGGGTCACCCCAAATTCTGGACAAAATTTTCTATAGTTGGAAATTCGGAGGGAACGTCATGAGTAGTTGGAAATTCCATCTACCTGGATTTTAGAGCTTCTTTGGCGATGATGACGTCTCCTTTACTTCCCAAAATCCCAACTCGGTTTCAAATCGGCAAAAATCCTAACTGTTCCTATTTACAACTACAGTGTACGCAATATCGAGCTTCATAAGAATGCCTGATGTCAATCGATACGAGATTTCTATAGTACGTTTACTTATCGTAAAAAATCCTCGAAATGCACTTCAAGAAAATCACATCATGTAAAATCGTTATCCTGAGTTAATTCCATCATTCACAGTTACAAAATGATGAAACATCGAAAGCTGATAATTCCTGCATAAGATCTAATTTAATGTAAGGACAGTGTTCAAAGTTTCAGCATTTGTTTAGCACATATTCAATTCCCAGAGGAATACCAAATAATAATAACCTGATAATTCTATCATATATGTGTTGGCATTTTAGTTTAGAATCAATTTTATGCCCCCTTTCTCAGCTTCATATTCAAAATCTTTCTCGGTAGTGAATTTTCAACTACGGGGAGGGACAGGGCGGGGGTTTCCCCCTCACGGTCCCTCCCCCTAGTTGGAAATTCACTATCTTACACCCCCCCCCCCCCCCACCGGAAACCTCTAGCCACGTCCTTGTCCTTAAACGATCATTAATCGGGGTTTAAAAACACCCTAGAGTTTTAGTATACCGTTGGTTAACCAGGACAGAATGCCTCGGATACTCAACATTCAAGAACATATTACAAATACTATATCAGACAGGAACATTTTGAATACTGGACATATTTTGTCAAGTGAGTGGTTTGAAAAGATCGAGTGGGCCACGCCCACCTGATTTTTCTTCAAGGCTCCATTCATTGCCTTATTCCAAACGTTATCAATCTTATATACCTTATTTTGAAAAGAGCAATAATTCATTGGAGGAAACTTAAGTTTTAACCCTTTACCCAACGTAACGGCCAAAACCGGCCAGCGCTTTTCTAAGAAATCGCCAATTATTTTTCATTATTTTTTCATTTTTTTGTCTCAAAAACATAGGTTATAACCCCTCGTTGGAACGAGCTCGATGAGCTCGTTCCAACGAGGGGTCATAACCTATGTTTTTGAGACAAAAATGAAAACAATTAGTTATTGAAGAATTTTGTTTGCAAATGTCGTCTTCTTTTCATGTTAGGTAATTTATTGGTGTTTAAGGTCACATACTTATGCACAATAGCCAATCGTGACCGGGACAGTTTTACGGGTGGAGGAAGCCGGAGTACCCGGAGATAACCACCGAGCAACGACGAGCAGCTGTCAGCTCTCCAACATCGTAACTCCGAACTCTGCACCGCAGCACAGGCAGGGCTAGATTGGTTGAAGACATGCGCACCATCGACGTGCAGTATGCCTCAGTACACAGCGTCATCGTGCCCCCATGTAGGCAATCGGCGTGAAGTGTCTTGCCCAAGGACACAACGCGGTTGCCGCAGGTGGGATTCGAACCGAGGACCTCTCGGCTTTTCATGTTAGGTAAAGGGTTAAGTAAATAATATAGATGTTGAGTGAAGGGGTGTTTAAAATAGTTAAGGTCGGAAAGACTTGAGTGAAGGGTGTTCAAGATAGTTAAGGTCGGAAAGACAACTGTTAAGACAAACTTGTGGGTAAAAATCGTTAAGTGGTTAAATGGCATCTGTGCTGAGTAAAAACCCAATTTATTACACTTTATTCAGACGCTAGTAAAGACCATTAACCCATTGCTTATTTTAATTGTTTGTGTGTTTTATGTATGCCATACCATTTTATTTTTGGTCCTGCAATAAACTTTAACTTATCTTATCCTTTTACCCAACCCGAACGGCAGACGACACTCGCAAAAAAATTCCCTTGAATGACTGATCATATTTTCTCTCAAAAATATTGAGTTTGACTCTCTCATTAGAACGAGTTCGTGGAGCTAGTTCCAATGAAATGCCATAAGCTATGTTTTTGAGACAAAAAATGAAAAAATAATAAAATTGTAATGGCGATCTGTATGAATAGCGCTGGCCTTATATTGTCGTTATGTTGGATAAAGGATTAAACTAATCAGTATTCTATCTTTTTCTCCACATGTTAATTACGGGAAGGTCTGTTAACCCTTTACGCAACGCAGACGATTTCAAAATTTATTATTTTAAATATTATTTTTTCAAATTTTTCAAAAAATTTCAACAAAACCATATCATGTGACCCCTCGTTGGAACGAGCTCGACGAGCTCGTTCCAACGAGGGGTCACCTGATATGGTTTTGTTGAAATGTTTTGAAAAATAATATTTTTTCAACTGCTGAATTTGCATCATTACGCGGGCGGATGCGGCCGATTCGTTGGGTAAAGGGTTAAGCTTTCGGTCACAAGTACTAATAATTATTGTTTTTGAAGACGAATTATACTCCATGTTTCCAAAAATAACTTGGACTATTACAGTTGAAACTTGAAGTCCTGTCACGAACTATGCGCTTATTTTCATACAATTTCGCGTTGGAATTGCGCGATATTTCCCTATCGAATGGATCCAAAGCACCGCAGATTCTCCTGGTTATTAATAGAAAGCACAAGCAATGTTTCACCCAATGAATCTCCGGGTAAAACCCGGAGGTCCATTAGCATAAACATTGCTTGTGAAAAGGGCATATGTGCAGAATTTCCAATAATCCTCCGGGTTAAGTCCGGGGGTCCATTGGCGAAAACATTGCTTGTAAATAGGCACACGTACAAAATTTGATAGCCTTACTATCGCCAGAGAACGGTTGATCAACGCGCAGAGTGACATGCTAGTGCGGGCAATTCATAACAAGACTTTGAGGTTTTACTGTACATTAAAGATAGTTCCTGCAAAGCCAGCTAAAAGCCACACTGAACTCGTGAAGTTGGATTAACGTGGATGGCATAAATGTCCAAAGTGATGTCAGGCTGAAACCTGGTCAGGAATTTTCTCCCCAGTTTTTATCTGTTTTTTTTTATAATCATTCATAAATATTTTCAAGAGAAGTTCCAACGCATTGTCATGCGCATATCACGGACAAACTGAAGTTCCACACTCAGCTACCAAACGAATGAGAAAGACGCCGCGAAAGTAGTTCCAGTACGAAGCAGGGGTGTAGCCAGCAATTTTTTTTAAGGGGGTCACCTACAATGCAACTCAAGGATGAGAAGGTCTGGCGACTAAAACGACTGAAATCTTGACCAGAGGCCAAGCCTTGGCCAAAGGTCAAGTTGGAGGAGATTATGGGAGGGGATGTTCCACGCCCATAATCCCCTCCAACTTAACCTTTGGCCACTGGTGGTGGTCCGGTGTGTGTGTGTGTGTATGTGTGTGTGTGTGTGGGGGGGGGGGGGGGTCCCCCGGAAAAAATCTTCAATATTTGATATCAGCAAGGATCAAAGATTTCATGCTGAGTGAAAATGAATCAAATTCAATGTTGACATTTATTAGAATGCTGTGGAGAATAGCAGCCACGGACCTTTGAGATTGGGGGGGGGGGGGGGGTCGTACGACCCCATGATCCCCCCTGTGCATGACTCGCCCTGGTTACACCCTTGAGAATTCTATGAAGTGTAGTCATGAGCCACTGGGGTGCGGGGGCGTTTTCGATGCTAGGGCCGAAGTTGAAGTATGCTGAGATGTAACAGTTCATAGCCGCAAGAGCCCGAAGATTTCAATGTTCTCTGTCTTCAAATTGTGGTATGGCACTGTTGAGAAAAAGCAATTTGTCGATTCGGTGGCAGGCTGGATGAATTCTACGTTAAAACAGTTCATCTCAGTTGAGTGGGAGTTATGAGTGTTAGGTGAAACAGGGCCAGGTGAAGGGGCAGGGTAGTAACCCCGGGGCCCGCAACTTTGGGGGAAGTTTGGCCCAGAGTTCAGGATTCTTCGGTCAGACCTGGGTCCCCCAAAGACCTGACTTATATGCCAAGTCAGGCACCCCCTCCCCGATCCCCGAGCGCGAATCAGTAAGGTAGGGTGCCCGTCGCATTGGAATACTAGTTGTAAAGAAGGAATGGTAGTGTCCCATGCATGGTGACGCTCAATCTGCTAGTGGACTGTTATCTATATCCATATGCACCAAACTCGGTCTTACCACTTTAGTGAGTTTTCATCCCAAAATCTGCCAGGAGTCTCCATTTAACTGGTAGAGAGCTAGAAGCCCATATTTGGGCTTTACTCTGAAGTGTCAGTACCAGCGCTTAAAGGCTTCATATTTTGTGGATGTTGTTCATACCACCTTTGAAGTGAAATTATTTAGTCTGTTAGGATTTGCCTTGTTACAATTTATGGGAGAGTGCCTATTGGCACTCTCCCATAAATTGTAACTAGGCAAACTCATGTGAACAAATTTTGATGACCAAAAATAATTCAGCACTCTACCAGTTAATAACTGATTTCAAAATTCTCCCTTCCCGTATCATCGCTTGTGCCTTCGGCTGTCTGCATCAGTATCGCGACACTTCAAAAAGGGGCACAGAAATAACCATGGGCCCGAATTTCCTGTCTCCGACCCTGAGGTGAAACTGAACACTGATGTGAGATGATTTGTGACGACAGCTGAATTAATCTTGTGACGAGAACGTTAACGTAGGACAAAGTTGGGTCCATGTGGAATCCTTCCCCATTTTTAGAGATAGTAGGGGCATAGGAAGCATTTCAAACTTAGGGGCATGGTCATAGAAGGGCACACACCCACTGAAATATATCAGTGGCAGCTCGTGTGCCTTAGTGGCAGGGTAGGAATACAATACATAGCGTTTTTTTTGGGACTATCACAAAAAATTAAAAAACAAATATTTTGGCCGGTTTCATGTTTTGTTTTTAACCGCGGCGTTTAAACAATTTTAGGTAAAGGGTTGCGGTGAAGTTATTCGAACACACTTGTGGGTAACAGACTGCGCGTTCATTGAAAATCGAGCGTAGAATGCGACACTACAACTCCAGACCATTATCTAAACCTCTGAAGATAACTGCACGTCGTAAGTTTGATGGGTTGAAAATCAGTCTGTGGAGATCAATTCACTGCATTAAATTATCCATGACTAAAAGCTGCACTCCAGTACCCTTTTCACAAACGACGGGGCATCATCAAAATGGAATGAAACAGCGGAAGCAAATGAAAATGTCTTAGACGTCGAATAAAATGTGATGATGGCGCTCTCTTATCTCGACAATAGATAGTATGTTAAAATAATATATTAAATATACTGGAATATGTATCATAGCCATCACCTGCCGGGATCGCTTCGCAAAAACGTATTACAAGTAATTAGATCAAAAAGAGATATCGCGAGATCGCAGTAAGTGGCCATCTTGAGACTTGAAGAATTAGCAATACCGATTCCAGTGATGTATTTTGGATAGTCGTTTATGAGTATTTTAACATGATTTCTGTCGCTCACAATTACATAACCACAGAAATATCAACGCCTTACTTAACCACTTCATTTTCAATGCAATGAAATAATCTAATAGCGAAACATACCACAGAGGTATTAGTAGAATTTAACGACCTGTTTTCCACGTGGTAAATCCAGGGGGAACCATGTCTCATTGGTTAGGCCAGGTTAGTGCATACACTGCCAAAAAAATATGTTCTCTTTAGAACCAAAACTGGTTCTAATCTTGTCCCTGAGATGGAACCAGTTCTGTTTAAACAGTATTTATTTCAAATCAAATAAATTTACCAAGATTAGCATTCAATTTGAACAGAATATTACATGAACTGGAATAGTATTCAACAGTAAACTTGTAGCTTACTCAACGCAGTCGCCAAACATTTTGACACAAAGGAGATATGAACAGTTGGCATATCGAACCAGTTTTTGTTCTTCATATGTATAGAACCAAAACTGGTTCGATATGCCAACTGTTCATATCTCCTTTGCTTAATAACGATTTGAGACAACCTCGTATAAGCTCTAAACTTACGGCTGAAACCCCCTCAGTTTATGTTTAATTATGTTAATATTTAATGTTAATCTTTATAAATTTATTTGATTTGAAATAAATACTGTTTAAACAGAACTGGTTCCATCTCAGGGACAAGATTAGAACCAGTTTTGGTTCTAAAGAGAACCTATATTTTTTGCAGTGTATATAGGGTTTCCGTCCGCAGCACGTTCCTTGTATGCTTACGCAAACCAAACACTTCATGCCACTTAATCAACAAATACTGAGTCTGTGTTCGAACCACTTATACCCAACTAATGTGACCGGACCTCAACGCAAACTGTGTCCGTTTCTCGCGGGATGTAACAACTATCATTGTCGCATTAGATTCCTTGCACAGGTAAGTAAAATATATAGAGGATATCTAGTGTTTTTGAGTGGATACCGAAAATTATCTCATGAGTGACCTAGACAAATGTTTATTTTTCGCAAGCGCGTGTGCGAGCGAAAATAACCATTTGTCTCGGTCACAAGTGAGATAATTTTTGGTGTCCACTCAAAAACACTAGATTTTCTTTTTATTATACGCTTTTTATAAGAATGTGATAATTCCACTCGTTTCAACCTTGAATTGACGCATGAAAGTAAACAGAGCATTGAATTATTGATATGCGGAAGTGTTTGGGTCGATAATCGGAACATGCAGCGTCTTAGAATCTGATTCAGCTGGCGGGTTTCTTGTCCAAACATACCTGAAAGTCCGTAATATAAGTTTTTGGTTTGGTACGTCCTTGAAAGGACGTACCAAACCAAAAACTTATATTACGGACTTTCAGGCCACGTTTGGACTAACGGGTTTCATGCATCAATTCAAACTGAATACGAGTTGAATTATTGCTGGAAAGGATCGGTATCCACTCAAAAACACTAGATTTTCTTTCCATTATACGTTTCTAGAACAAATTGATCATATCCAGTGGTAATTGGGCCCGTTTTCACCTTGAAGTGATGATTTGAATGCCGCCATTTTGATTGATACCGTGAAATTGAAAATTTCTATATCTTCACAGTGGGGGTACGATTTCTACCTTTCCGCAATTTCTTCGATAATTTATCGTTTAGCGTATAATAAAAATTATTACAACAGTCGATTGATTTGAGTAATTATATTCTGTCGATTTGACGAGGACAGATCAAGCTCGATGCCGTAAGCATCGTGCTTGATCTGGCTGATCTAGTCTCGTCAACAAGACAGAAAATTTGTCGGTTATATGACAACTGAATATTTAAAAAATGAATATGACACCTGAAATGGAGACCTAAAAAATTATGGAATGTTTACTCAGTTTGTTCAAAACAAAGGCACTCGAGTGTTTATTTGGGTTTTTAACTCTGAAGATTTATGGACCTGAGTGCTTTGCTACAACACCATACCTTGAATTTATTTGTCAAACTTTACTAAGCAACTCCCATTATGAGTAGGTTCCTCAATCCAACAGTATTGTTTTCATCGCAATGGTTGAATATAAGTGTATGCAACTAATTATTACAAGTAATGTCGCCCTGTCCTCCACAATCTCCATCTGTATTTGTAGTCGCCAAATGTGAGTTGGCAAAACCTGTTGATTACTGCATTTCTTATTTGAGCATTGTTGAGCAGGATTTCCCCTAAGCGCGTAGCCTGGATTCTACAATAGGGGCAGCCCTAGCCATTTTTGGGGTGGGGGGGGGGGTGGGGGAGGGGGGGGGGGTGGGAGGGCAAAGATGATATTGGACAGGCCGTTGTGTGGAGTTTCGGGAGCCTCCCCTAGTCATAACTAGGAACCAGCGGTCGTTGTCCCCTCCTCCCACTTCCCTCCAGGGTCCTAGTTAGAACTAACCCCCTCTCACATACCCCAGAAAATTTTGCAAAATTTCGTGCTCTAAGAGCGAATCTGAGGCATTTGTAGCGTGTGTAGCCCCTATATTGGAGACCATTTTGGGGCTCTTTGGTTGTGTGAAACTTGCAGTGTTGGGGAGGCGCTGCGATACGTTTAGGAGGCCACCCCCTCCCCCGTAGCTACGCTTCTGATTTCTCCAGGATTTTATTTTGCGTTCAAATGTTCAACGATAATGCAAATACTGGTGACACTGGCAGCATGTTTTTGGAGTTAAACAGACATTAACCCTTTACCTAACCTGGAAAGCAGACGACACTTGCAAAGATAATTCTTGAATAACTATTTTTTTTTTCATTTTTTGTCTCAAAAACATAGGTTATGACCCCTCGTTGGAACGAGCTCGACGAGCTCGTTCCAACGAGGGGTCATAACCTATGTTTTTGAGACAAAAAATGAAAAAAATAATGAAAATTAATTGGCGATTTTTGAGAATAACGCTGGCCGGTTTTGGCCGTTACGTTAGGTAAAGGGTTAAGCGAATGACATAAGGAATTTTATTCCTTTTTAACTTAACCCTTTGGAGACTGATGGTATATCCGATGCAAGTCCAGAGCCATCAAATGGTGGTGTCTATATTCGTTACTTGGGGGAAGGCCAAGCAATATTTGCAACGTATGGAAGTTGAATGGTCCTCCACAAAAATTCAATGAGCAATTATTTACTTTATGAATTCAGGTCGTATCACGATCCTGGACAGGAAAAGCGGCCTACCGGTTTCAAAGGGTTAACCACTATTTGAATGGAATGCTCTTATATAGAACTGTCAAATGAGTTCAGTAGCCTGTCTTGTTTTGGGTATTTTAAAATTTTATATTCATTCCATGCCAAGACAAGAAGTATTTTGATCCTACTCACGACACATGCTTAAGATTTTTCATCGCAGTAATCAACTAGTAGTAGCAGCTTCAGTCATTTTATTTCCTTTGTCGATCTGGAAGGACTGGTTCTCTCCCAGCATTTATATGTAGAGCAGGTCATATCTAGTCATATATCTATTCTTTTTATACCAACAGGTTGTGATATAATGTTAGTTGCATAGTTTCATAGTGAGACACTTAATGTATTTTTGTTGGTAATTATTTTCTTGAGTTTGCCACAAACTTTTATCGGGGCCCATTATGGCTCGGCTCGTCGCCTCCAACAAAGCCCTGCCTTGGTCCAATCTAAGGCAATTGAAGCTTCTATTGGCTACCCCCCCCCCCCCCCCCCCACACACACACATCCTAAAAGGGTGCAAATTAGACTGCTGGACAACTGGGCAGTCTCATTGTTTATAAATATTTTTTTTAAAACCCAATGTTTTCAGATCTGTAAGGGTTTTCTCATCCTTTTCACGAAACCTGAAGTTTCCACTTTTTCCATTTGAGTTATGTGGACGTCTCGGCTTTCCTGTGGGGAAGCCACGACGTTCGGATAGCTGAACTATCTATTCCACTTCGACGCACCTCTGCTTACTATTCTGAATTTTAATTTGGATTGAATTTCCTGTACAACTCTCCTCTTGTTTCTCATCCTCCACCCAATTCTTACTCATTGCCGTCATTAATTCCTCGTCATTCAAACACTCTGCTTCAACCCACTCCATTATGTCTGGTAACACTAGTTTTCGGATTGCGTTCGTCGTGTAACGGTTAATGGTTTCGATGTCAACAATTTCGTTGCGTCCAGTAACGATGCTTCAAGGGGAACAACTCTGGTTTGGTTCGTATCAGCCGAGTTTGAAGTCATATCGACCAAGCTTGATAATGGGCTATTCTGGGAAAGAAAATCCCGACCTACTCGTACATTAAGCCTTTACCCAACGTTACGGCAAAAAACGGCCAGCGCTATTCTCAAAAATCGTCATTTAATTTTCATTATTTTTTTATTTTTTTGTCTCACAAACATAGGTTATGACCCCTTATTGGAACGAGCTCGTCGAGCTCGTTCCAATAAGGGGTCATAGCCTATGTTTTCGAGACAAAAAATGAAAAAAATTAGTTATTCAAGAATTATTTTTTTTGTAAGTGTCGTCTGCTTTTCATGTTAAGTAAAGGGTTAAACGAAGTCATGATTGGAATGCTAGGTAAAGAGTATAGTGGTGTCTTCTTTGATCCTTATTTCCTAATGCCATTCTTACTCCGGCCATTCTCCACTCCTAGCCCCCAACACACCCTTGAGCAAAGAATAACACCCCACGATGCGTTAGACTGTAGGCGATACTGAGGAATAGAAACCAATCTGTTTTGTTTGACTGGCAAAATAGTGGGACTTTGTCGCCACTTTGCACCTGTTCGTATGTACTATCTTTACATAAACTGTAATTAAAGTTATGTAACGGTAAGGTATTTACATAGGCGTTTGTCTATTTACAGAACCAATCGGGCAGATTAGAATATGTATTGTCTGAGACGATTAACTATTACAGTGCGGGAATGCTGGAACTAACAGAAAACTGCGTCCAATTAAGATGAATAAATTTTATACAGTATCATGTTTACATAAGTGGACAGAGTTTTTCGATCGGATCGCGACATAGTCGCGATCTGGTCGAAATACCCTAATCACTTTTATCTTCGCCACACTGTAGGATCTCATCTACCGAAAAGAAATGTGTGAACATTGAATTCCAGTTGCTGTTTTTCTTCATTCAGTTTTCATCGTGCAGTATTTTATTGATGAAATTTCAACCTAGGGGTGTAAGTACGTCGCGACCACATCGCAATCTGACCAGGAAAGGATCACATTTGTAATCACAATATCGTATAAATATGACATTATTTTAGAGTTAGGTAGCTTCGAACAAAACCCACCACCTCCTTCCATGTCATCCCAGAAACTCCTTACCAAACTGAAAGCGATAAAGTGACAACAACTACATGAAACTGTTTATGATTTAAAAATGTCCCAGCACACACAGTGTTAATTTGAATCGAAAAAGTGAATAGAAGGAGGTTTGCAATTGAACAAAGTAAATTAAAGAGAATTTGTGAGATGTAATTTTCTACGAGGCGATTATCTCACGTGCTGTATTCTCACAGCTCTATAAAATATTTATTCAAAACCGCACGAGAGTCAGTGGTTTGTAAAATATAGCCTATTTAAATTCATTTGATGTTATAGAATTATGTTCAATATACAATACAAAACCCCATAATTTAGATGAAATATCGTTTTGTTCGTCTTTAAATTAATTCTCTGCTACAGTTTATGACTGAAACACGTGGACGCAAGGAAGGCGCAGTTCATAATGCATGTTACGACAAAGTTCTGCTTAATTGGATTGAATTTTGTACCTATATGTATTTTTCAATGTGTTTTCGCTATAAGGCACTTGATTTCGGCAACAAATCGTCGCCTGAGTGCTAGAATGTTCTATGTCCCCTATGGGACATAGAACATTCTAGCACTCAGGCGACGAAATGTCGGGTTCAATACCGGAGATGGACAGACAGCTTAAGCAGGCTAGCCCTGTAAGTTTCTATGGTTTCATACTTTCATATGATACATCAATGAGTCTGTACACGGTTTCTACACAATATCTCCCCGGATATGGACGAAGACCATTGGGTGAGTGGGGTGGTATATTCCATTCTCCAGTAGTGCTGAGAGATGATTTATATCATTTACACCCTACAGGTACATGCATCATGTCTTCAAGAAGGTATAAAACATTCAGTGCGAATCACCAAATGAATTATTGAATTTTTTGCTGGGTTTGATCAAATGTATATACAATGCCAGTACACGGTCGATTTCTGATGCTCCCATTGTTTTGTAGGCCGCGTGGCCGTGGGTTTGATATATATTACACACATTTTACTGGGAGCGCGGTGGCTCAGTAGGTAGAGGTGCAGGCTGCAAGCCGAGAGGTCCTCGGTTCGAATCCCACCTGCGGCAACCGCGTTGTGTCCTTGGGCAAGACACTTCATCTCCATTGCCCGCGTGGGGGCACGATGACGCCGTGTACTAAGGCGTACTGCACGTCGAAGGTACGCATGTCTTCAACCAATCTAGCCCTGTCTGTGCTGCAGTGCGGAGTTACGATGTTGGGGAGCTGGCAGCTGCTCGTCGTTGCTCGGTGGTTCTCTCCGGGTACTCCGGCTTCCTCCACCCGTAAAACTGTCACGGTCATGATTAGCCATTGTGCATAAATATGTGACCTTAAACACCAATAAACAATAAACACACATTTTACTAAGGATCACCCCATACTTATCGACATATTTGTACATAAAAGGTAAATGTATATTTTTATGTTTGTTCGATCCCCTCCAGGGGTAACTGCGTCGTGTCCTTGGGCAAGGCACTTAATCCCGACTGGCTATGTTGGGGCACGGTGGCGCTGTGTTCTAAGGCGTACTGGACGTCGATGATGCACCCGTCTTCAACCAATGCTAACCTTACATGTGTGGAGTTAGTACGCTTGGGAGTTTCACGGTTGCTCGTCGTTGCTCGGTGGTTCTCTCCGGGTACTCCGGCTTCGTCAAACCGTAAAACTGTCCGACACGAGGTGATCATGGCTGTCGTAAGTGTAGTTAAAACACCAAATAAATACATCGTATCAGGTAATTTTGCGGATGGAGAAATCCAAAGTACCCTGATAGAACCAATGAGCAATGGCGAGTAACTGTCTGACTATTCAATTTACTATCCCGACACAAATAGGGTTTGAAATGGGTTAAGGCAGTTCAACGAAGGCATACATAACGTCGACCGTAGACGTACGGTACTTGTCTTCAGCCAATGCTAACTCTGCTTACTCCGGAGTTGTAAACTGGAAAGGCCGACAGTTATTCGCCATTAGTCGGTGGTTCTCCCTGTGTACTCCGGCTTGCTCCACCCGAAAAATCGTTTGACATCATATGACCCAAGCTTTTGAAAGTATTATAAAACTCAAATGAACAAATAAACCAACATACAAATGAAGACATTTACCCTTTCATGTACAATTGTGCGGTTGGGTAGGGGTGAGTCTTAGCAAAATGTGAGCAGTATATATTAATTTAGTATGGAAAGTAAAGGATCATAGAAGCGCTCAATGAGTTTGACTTCCACCAAGTCTATAACTTGCATTCTGGTAACCCTTTACCCAGTGTAAAGGCCAAAACCGGCCAGCGCTCTTCGCAAAAATCACTGTTCAATTTTCATTATTTTTTTTCATTTTTTGTCTCAAAACATAGCTTATGACCCCTCATTGGAACGAGCTCGTTGAGCTCGTTCAAATAAGGGTGCATCAGCTACGTTTGTGAGGCCAGAATGAAAAACAAATATATTATTCAAGAATTTTTTGTTTGCATGTGTCGTCTGCCTTTCGTGTTAGGTAAAAACAATTTCTTGGTTAACGAGAGACTTCATGTCTTGGCTCCAAAACATAGCTTATGACCCCTTCATTGGGACGAGCTCAAGTACTATGTGAATGGCATATGTTGTGAATGGTACTGGTCGTTTTTTGTTGCCTTAGGTAAAGGTTTAAAAAATATAATAAAGACTCTCACTCGAAGTCATACCGCTTAGCACCTCACATTGTATCAGAATAAAAACGAAAATCAAATTTTACTTCCGCGTAACGTTGATCTGCAGCTTAACCCTTTGAACTCTAGTGGTATCTTCCATGCCAGTTCATTGGCAGCAATTAGAAGAGTCCATATTCATTATTTGGGGTAGACCAATCAATATTTTCAACGTGCAGCCCTGAGGCCCCGTGGTCTACTCCACACATTTACTGAACAGCCATCCTATTTAATATCGTTATGACGTATCATGTTGCTGGCCAGAAAAACGGCCGCTAGGATTCAAATGGTTAAACTTGAGATTCAAATGGTTAAACTTGAAACTCTAAGTGCCACGTCAGTGGTACTGACACACAGACTAATGGACACCAAAATTACACCTTTGTTCTCCATTATCCCCAGCAGTCACTTACAATTCTGTACTTCGAACTTTACCGTGGCAAAATCAAGTTCAAGTTCCCTGCTGAGGTCCGAGATAATTAGTTCAGAAGTTGTCATCAAATTATATTTTTGCTCTCTTGGCTGTTCAATTTTTTCATTCGGCAGCCATATTCAAATTTACCTTTGTATTGTCATGGTCAAATTACTATGCCCGAAATTAGTATCAAAAGGAATTATTTCAAAAGATAAAGTCCAGACTGGCCTAGTACTTACTATCAATGTAACATGACGTGGAGGCCGAAGTCCTGTCGGCGCAAATATTACAGTAGAGAATCAGAGGAATTACAAAAATAGACAAAATTATATTTTGTGGACCACGACCTTGAAATTAGACCTATGATCTTGGTAAGACCTTAGCCAAGTGTGCTTGAAAATATAAAAGTCAGTTGTCATGCATTTGGTTCCAAAGTAAGATTCCCGAGACACAAACTAACATTTTCGCTTCCTTTGGTATCCATCTCTGGCCTTGATTTTATAAGTGACCTCGGGAGGTCAAGATCAAATGCCATGCCTAAAAGTGAGGTCAACGCAGTCAGTTGGAAAGTTATTGGCTGGCCACAGGCAGAGCGACACACGAGGCTGATCCTCCAACTGCGCTCATGCGACCAGTAAAGCATTTGCTTTGAGACGGTTCACAACAGAAAGAATAAGAAAAGTAATTTTTCCCTCAAAAACATACCTTCTGACTTCTCATTGAACGAGCTCTTTGAGCTCGTTCCAATAAGGTGTTATAAAGCAAGCCTGAAAATATTCTTCAAGTGAACCTTGACCGAGATTATTATAATCCCTGATGGGTACGGGTGTGGGATGGGAAAATCTCACCCGAGGGCAAGATATCTGGGCCAGACACGAGGCTTGCCGAGTGTCTGGACCAAATATCTTGTCCCGAGGGTGAGATTTTCCAATCCCACACCCGTACCCATCAGGGATTATTTTTCTCCCCCCATCATACAGCGGTTACGTTAGCCAGAGGTAATCGGCGGTCACGTGCTGATATAATCAACTAATTTGGTATTCGTTGTTTTGAAAAACTAATGAACCATCAGAAAGAGCATGCAAAAGTTATGTATTTTCCAAAGGTATATACCACGAAATCAATTAGGAACGGTGGCATCTTGGGGTTTAAAGAGTTTTAGAGCATCAAACTTTGATCACACGGCATTCCGATGACGTCAATATGAATTAGTTGGTAGCAAGAAACTGATACGATATGCATAACGTCATAATAACGTTATAAATGTATAACGTCACGTGGGTGGGGGTGGGATACATCTGTCTCTCCCTGCTATCTCACCCGGGACACACGTATGTTACACATGCAGTGGGGGGGGAAACATCTGTCTCTCCCTGCTATCTCACCCGGGACACACGTATGTTACACATGCAGTGGGGGAGAAATATATATATATATATATATTGGTGAGTTATAATCAGTCTTCTAAATAATACAGTACGTGGAGAGTGGATTATAATGAAATCACCCTCGAAGTGGAGTTATCACCCAAGCTATAACTTTCAAATTTTGTACATATCGACAAAAATACATAAGCAATGTTTCAGCCAATGGACATCCGGGGTTTAACCCGGAAGTCCATTGGCTGAAACTTTGTCTGTGCTTGTTATGCTTTGCAACAAATTTGCAATTGCTGCTTGTGTGGAATCTCCACTCTGCGGGTGATTTAGTGATAATACACTCTCCACGTCCTGTATGTCTTTTGGTGACAGTCAGTGTTAATGATACCAGAAGTTTTGTGTCATCCAAAACTTAGTTCCAATAACTGGTATTAAGATCCAAAATGGTAACCCAATAGTTTAGTGTACCAGTGTAATGACAAATGTAATGTATTTCTGTGTAATGAAACAGCATTACTCTCAAGCTCTGAAGGCACCAGTCTAATTCTAATTGGAATTTGACGCTGTCGTCGGCTGTTTGTTTATCTAGTTTTTTGTGGAACTTTGCGCGTAGACGACAATTGATGTAATATGTGTGCCTTCACTAACAAAGATATACAGGTTTTCTTTCCTGCCCAAGTTATAGATAATCCAATCAATGAGTATTTAATTCCCCTCGAAAATATCAAGACATTAACATCATTTGTGGAACTATACGCGGAGTAATTATAAAACTACGGCTGTGCTAAGTCATCATTTCTGATTGTAATGGCATCAAAATGTCGACCAAATCAAGTCTCGATTGAGTGACGTTTCTAGCTTGGATTCACAGAAGATAAATCTTCATATAATTGTTTAGAGTCAGTCGTTCGGAATATATCTGATTGGAAATGCGAAATATTTCAGACGAATGAATCTAAACATTGGCGATGACCTATTTGCGAGCTAGACTGGTTTCATGCCATAACAGCGTCCAATTTCTTACGGAATTAGACTGGTGGTTTGAGCACTTGCGTTACTCTATAATGGGAAATATTGGTCGAGATATCAGAATGAGGTAACTCCATATCAGCCTGAGACCTCCTTATTTATTAACCCTTTACCCAACGTAACGGTCAAAACCGGCCAGCGCTATTTTCAAAAATCGCCTATTAATTTTAATTATTTTTTCATTTTTTGTCTCAAAAACATAGGTTATGACCCCTCATTGGAACGAGCACGTCGAGCTCGTTCCAATGAGGGGTCATAACCTATGTTTTTGAGACAAAAAATGAAAAAAATAGTTATTCAAGAATTTTTTTTGCAAGTGTCGTCTGCTTTTCATGTTAGGTAAAGGGTTAAACCAAAATAAATTATTACAGAATGTTCTCCTATCTGTTACACTGTTCAGACAGCGTTATTGTTTCTTATTCTTTTCTCAAAGTCTCCTCTTTCCTATAGGTTAGCTATGCGAACGATTCGCCTTTCCTACTGGGGAAGCCGCGCCGTTCGGATAGCTTAACTGTCTCTTCGCTCACTTCAACGAATCTACGCTTACGATTCTGAGACTAAATTTGCATTAAATTATCCACCCAACCCCTACTTATTGCTATCATTAATTCCTCACCACTCCACCAGGCCAAATAACGCAAATTTTCCTGATCGCGCTCGGTGAGTAACTGTGAACTATTTCGATGAATACAAATCGGTAGCGCATCAAGGGGTACAACCATAGCTTAGTGCATATCGGCCGAAATCGACGTCATATCAGCCGTCATATCAGAGTTTGAAACCACATCTGTCGATAATGGGCAATTCTGGGAAAGAATATTTTTATCTAATAACTTATGGCTCATATCTGCTTTCTGAAATTATGTTGACCATCACGGTACAGTCGTCGTGGACTGGTCGAAATGCACACGTGAGCAGTGATGTCCACGCATGCGTTTACCAGGTAATAAAAATCACCAGAAGCAAAATGTTAATTAATGAAGCACCGGGTTGTACCCGGTGCTTCATTAATTAAATTTGTGATGTTTATTCCTATAGTTGTTGTTTGGAATCTAATATTATTGCATCCGTGGAAATATTGCTCCACGGCGGCCGCACTGTATATCAGGCACAAGGGAATTGGTGCCTTTCAACCATGCACGTTGAGCCTGTCAACGACCATGACAGGTTGCTTATTTTGAGGCATAGTCATAATAACTTTCTTTGCAAGTGTCATCCCCCATCCCTGATGACAGGAAGTGGTTAACGGGGGGAAACCACTGGAGAAGACGCAGTGACTTCAAATCTCGCACTTAACAGTCTAGTGTGGCTATATGTTGAAAAACATTAAAAGACGAGAACAAATCCAATTGAAAGCAGGTTTATCAGATGATGTCCGATTATATGATTTTGAGGGAAATTATACAACTGATCCCTATAAAGTACATTCATTCTTTGGCTGGAAATTAACAGAAACCCTTTACGCCTGGCTTTGTAAATTGAGTAGTGTATATGTATGAATTACGCCGTTTTGCAGAAAGGTAGAAGCTTCGTAAACATAACAGAAATCAATTTTAAAAATAACTTGTTTAAAATTTCATACAAAAAGTAAATTTGAAAATTGCCTCTTAGATGAATCAGTTCGGGAGCAACTCAGGTACATGCAAAGTGAGTTCTAATTGTTTTCAGAGATGGGAAGAGGGTTGCCGACAAAAAGCACACGTTAACGTAGCGAGTTGGAGATGTGTCAGAATGGAGAGGATAGAGTCACATTAATGGAGGCTAAGCGAGGCACAGAGAGAACTTGGAGAAAATAATGAGTGAAAGACAAAAGGGAGGGAGTGAGGTTCAAAATAGGCCACGTTTTGGTTGACAAAACGAGAGATTAATTGTGACTTCTCGTAGGGGGCCGTGACACAACATAAAACATAGCTATCCCTTTTGATTGCTAGAGCTAACTAGAGTATGTTCGGGCGACAATACAAACATCTTCCCAAAGTACGAAGCCTTCAAAACAACACTAACAACAGCGATGCTATTTCTGCACGGGTTTGAATGTTTCACGGCATGTTATCAGAAACAACCTGGACACTACAGTAACTGATTGGTCAATATAGACAGATGAAAGACCTGAAAAATGTATGCAAGTATGTCCGCAAAAAGACAGATCAAATGATAACGGTGTGCTGATAGGTGCTTTAAAGAGAGTCCACTAACAGTGAAGGTGTTCAGAGCAAGGTTTAGGCAGTGTGCACTTGAAAATAGGAAATGATTTTCAGGTCCTGGACTAAACGTAGAATACTGTAATTATGTCCAACGTGCACTTCAGAAATCATCGGGTTTGAAAAAGGAGGAAAACCTTACATGCTGAAAGGAATGACAAAGCTCTCTGGTCATCAGATAAACTCTGTTTGGAATCCGACACTGTTATGGACTGTTTGTTTAGCCATTTTTGTGGAGTTTGGGCGCACACTTCCGTTCCTTTACTCAAAAAGATATGAACATATTCTTTGTTGCTTCAGTTATAAAGATTTCAATTTATAGGTATTTAATTTGGCTAGAAAACATCAAGATTTCAACATAATTTGTTGCATTGCACTGCGTAATCATAAAACTACAGCATTGGTGAGTCTTCATTCCTGATTATTAAGAAAACAAACATGTTTAATGGTATTGGTAAATTCATAAGCGATTCGGTTAAATCAAGCCTCGATTGAGAAACATTTCTTTCGTCAATTCAAAGAAAATGAATGTTTATGGTATTCAGTAGGATGGAATATTTCAGTTGATCGGAAAAGCGAACTGTAGCTTCGCTTTTCCGACCAACTGAAATATCCCAGACTTTTGCATCCAAACGTAGGCGATTGACCACTGCACGTCTAGACAGGTTCCAGGCCACAACAGCGTCGAATTCCGTACACATATTTGACTGGTGGCTTGAGAGCTTAGATTTGGTCCAGATCAGAAAGAGAACAAGTTAATAGAGTTGATGCCAACTAAAGTTATGTCAGACCAATTAGCATAAAAAACATCCTGTATTTTCAGGCAGTGCGTTAATATAAAATGAAGATTAGGAGGACTGTGCCTGAGAAGGAGGGAGGCGGGTGTGACAATAATCAGTGCGTGGTAGCAATTGTCAGTCAGTTAGTCCATCCAGTTACGTCCACTGATTATAGACTCTGTATAGACTCGACGCGGACATGTTTGCACCATAATTATTCCATTGACACTTGTACTTTGCGACATTTCCACCGAATTGCGTTTTATATAAGAGAAGGGTTAAGATAATAAACGCATAAATATTTTTTGTTCCTGTCTGTCAGTCTGTCTGTGTCAATACATTCATCAAATGAATTACCCACTTGCACTTAAAGTGTCGAGTTATGCAGAACTTTCTGCACTAACAAAGACCATTAATGGAACAACAAATATATCGGGCTGTAAAGCCGATAGATTTCATACATTTCTGCGCGAGGTTTTCTGTCTAATGTCTTTTTGGGGAAAGTTTAGTCATACTTCACGAGAGTTGGTGGTTGGATAGTGTTCCACTGATCGAAAATATCGATGACTCCCTCTGTTTACTCGTATCAGGGGTAGAAGCTCCAGATTTTAATAGAAACCTGACATCTTGAAGGCATGAGGCGATCGATGGGTGTGGTAATAGAGGTAGAATATTATTGTGGAAATGAATGTCCAGCTTGACTGAAATGGAGTTGTCCAAGGGACACCGGGAATCTCCAGCCCTAGGTTAGGGAGTCGGCAGGCCAGTGCTGGCGAAGGCTTCAAGTTGTTTTTCGAGATCCACTGCGAGGAAATGTTCTACTGAATCACTGACCTAATCAAAGTTATATTCTATACACCCCAGTGGCGGGGGAAATGTTCTGAAAATGATAGATCAGTTTGTTATCTACCAGCTTCGCATGACCTGTTAATCTTCCAAAAGTTCTTCCTCCCGTGCCCTTTTGTGCCTCAGGTGTCTCTAAGATGTTCTGATGGAACCGGAAAGAAGACAGAACCCAATCGAATAGTGAAAAACTAATTAACCCTTTACCCAACGTAACGGCCAAAACCGGCCAGCACTATTCTCAAAATCGCCAATTAATTTTCATTATTTTTTTCATTTTTGTCTCAAAAACATAGGTTATGACCCCTCCTTGGAACGAGCTCGTCTATGTTTTTGAGACAAAAAATAAAAAAAAATAGTTATTCAAGAATTTTGTTTGCAAGTGTCGTCTGCTTTTCGTGTTAGGTAAAGGGTTAACAGTAAAGCGTCATTTTCGGAATCATAAACGGCACCGACATATGTCAACAAAAAGTGTTTGTGTGTGGGTGTGGGAGGGGTCATCAATATAAAAAGAATTGAGGGTACCAATATAACCCAAAATGAGGGTGTGTAGGGCAGATTTTTTTTGTTTTGGTTAGAAGTGTCACACAGACAGAAAGATATAGTGAATCCGAGCACGGTGGAGGTTATGGGATGGGTGGCCCATTGGTGTGAGTCTAAAACATTTTGAAAATTAAGTCCCCCTCAGACTGGGTGAAATTCAACACTAAAATAGTCATTTCGGAAGAATGTTTTTCAGCCTGTTGAAGTTTAAAGTTGCATTGCAGGTAAAAATGTGGAGAAAAGTGGAGGGCGCTGCCATGTGCCACACCTATGCTTGAGAAAAAAATGGGTGTGGGTGAGGGGGGGGGGGAAGTAAACCCTTGTGCCCCGGCTTCACCACTCCTGGTAATATGATTCATTAAAAGTGGGTAAATATGTTATTTACTTATTAACTTATAGGGCGGGTCGGTAGTAATTTAATCTTTCAGTCCTTGTTTCACCCTCTGGAAATAGAGGATATTTACGCTTAATGAATATCTAAATTTCAGGTCAACACTCATGAGATAATTCCCGATATTCACTAAAACAGCATAGATTTTCATTTTATTATATGCTTCGTGACATTTCACTGCGCAATATTCATACAATTTCACTGCAAATAGTTTTAAGACAATAACAGGAAGCTGCTGATCGTTCCTTCAAAACGACGTTCAAGGCGACGTCATGCGCCGAAGCGTAACGTCATTTAGGAAGCTACTGAAAAAATGCATCGTGTGGACCTGGAAAAAATATTTTTCACTCACGCCAACGCTCGTGAAAAATAAAACTTTCAGGTCATCAGATAATTCCAGATACTGACTAAAATAGAGTAGATTTTCTGTTTTATTATATGCTACGAAATATTCAGCCCAATTCAACCCCAACGGCGCACCTTTCAAAACAATAACACAAATCAGCTGATCGTTCCTTTAAGGTGACGTGATGCGGCGTAGCGTGTCGTTATTTAGGACACTACTGAGGGATATCCCTCGATATCCATCGAGTCGATGGATATCGACAAATATCTTTTAAATAATTTGCGATAATTCACAGGCTAGCATATAATAAAGTCAATTATTGTTTTATTATTATGACAGAAAAACACGTTTGAAAATTCCTTGCTTTATTACATATTTTTCGAAGAAAAACAGCATATTCATATACAACAAAATAAATTTAATTAAACATATATATATATGTAGCAATGTGCATTAACTTATTTATTCATGTTGTAGTTACAGTACGTGGAGGGTGTATTATCACTAAATCATCCGCAGAGTGGAGATTCCACCCAAGCAATATTGCAAATTTGTTGCAAAGCATAACCAGCACAAGCAAAATTTCAGCCAATGGACCTCCTGGTTAACATTGCTTGTATGTTTTGTCGATATGTACACAATTTGAAAGTTATAGCTTTTGGTGACAACTCCACTCTGCGGGTGAGTTAGTTACAATCCACTCTCCACGTTCTGTAATTGTTATATTTGAACAGTTCCTAAACATTGGGACGGGGAAATAAAAGGAAGGAGCCAGTTGGAAACACCATTTCTATTTTTATCAAAAACAGGTATTTGGAATCATTATATCAACCTGCCTGCGCTATTTATAGACAACAACGAGAAAGTGGTGAAATATCAACTCGATTTCGATAAAAATAGAATAGATCAGAAATACAGGAGTTTATAAACACTTCTGACGAGTGTTTTAGACAATTAAATTACCAGGGGTTTTTCTGTCAGATAATAATATTCACCATATCATCTCATCATTGTTTCCTAATTGTGTTGAACTTTCAAACCTGTGCATACCAATTTGGAGATTTTAACACACCGACCACAGTATAAACCACATTGTGCAACATGGAATTCTCTACATATATTGGGAATGGGTACATTTATAAAAAGGGTACATTTCTTCTTCAAATCATGGTCTGATTATTTCTCTTGAAGTAAACTCCCTTGAATCGAAGACTTGACTAGAAACGACTGCAATAAAGCAAAATGATTCTGTGATTTTGCGTTAAGAAGATTTTAAAAACTTCTCCAAACATTCGAGGTTTAATCACCAAGTAAAAACTTAATCGATGACCTATTGGAACTTGAATGTTAACATTGGGAGAATGCATGCCTAATCCTCTTTGGAATAGGGTCTATAAATTGCCCTTGTCGACATCCAGTCTTTGACAATTTACCCATAAAAGACAAGTAAAAAATACTGACAACCAACTTTCGGTGCTTGTAACATATTACTACAGAGCGTTGGGACATCTCGATAACTTTCTCGGCCGAGGATTGATCCAGGACCTCTGGCATAAGAGACCAGCACACTCATCCCCTAGTGCACCACGCTAAGCATTTTTTTCTTTCTTTTGTTTTATTGGGGCTTAACTATTTCGGCAGCCAGAGTCAACTCATGTCGGCCAGTTTTACGGGTGGAGGAAGCCCGAGTACCAGAAAAGAACCACGGAGCAGCGGTGAGCAACTGTCAGACCCCCAACGTACTAACTCCCGCACAAGCAGGGTTAGCATTGGTTGAAGACAAGTGAACCATCTACGTGCAGTACGCCTTATTACACTGCGCCACCGCGCCCCCACGTGGGCAATCGGACGTTAACCAGTAACCGTTGTTAGCATAACATTTTCTGTGACTGAAATGGCAGCTGATCTTTTTGCTGTATTTTAAAAGGTAATTGTTTGCAAAGTAGCAGTATTTACATAACAGGTAGCAAGATTCAGTTTATTTTATGCGCGGCAATTTTCTATCTCTTGTCACCCTGGAAATGATGGTAACGGCGAGTGTCAGCCATTGTTCAACTTTGGAAATTCAGAAATGTCGCTGCGCACAATTTGAATATTTTCTAGCTTTGGAGAGATCATTAACAAATCGGAGAGGGAAACAATATCCTTGTTTACACTTCTGGTGAGGATCAATTAGGATCTATGATACTTTTAAATTCAGAAGAAGCTGGGTGAGTTTTTATTCTCAATTGTTATGCATGTCATGTTTACAACTGCTTCAAGGCACAAATGTTGCAAGGATTGACGAAGTGTTTTGTGGTTAACCAATAGCTCAGTTAAAACCATTGAACCCAAAACACATTATGTGAACATAAAAATCTCTTTGGTATAAATGTACTCTTTCATTACATTGCAGGCATAATTTGACAAAGGAAAGGTGAGGGTATTGCCTGAGAAGTGAGCATCCCTAAATCCAAGAGGCAAGTGATTTTGAATTCCAGTAACATGTTCAGATTACAGTTTGTTCAGTATGGATGACGCCAACTTTCCTTACGCAAGAGAAAACTCTTGCGCTACCAAAGTTTACGTCCTCCACTGGGTTTTCAGTTCAAGGTGAAATAAGTTGCAGGATAATGTCATCCGCTGAAAATACCTCTAACGGACATAATTCACAGAGGTCACGCCAGGAAAGCGTTCGAACAATGAATGTCAGAGCTTATACGAAAACTCTTTCATGTAGTGATCTTACAACTAGGGATTATTGTGTATTCTCTGATTTTCATTTTACCAGGGAACGGTCGTTGTGTCGAGATAAATGAAAGCGTGAATTTCCCGGTTTGCAGCAGGTGTTAAGTAAAACGAACTACTGACCTGTATTTGGGCAACACAATTTTCGAAGCACGCTTTCCTAAATACTATGCTCACGCCAGGGGCCCCGATGTTAGCATTAGTATTTAGAACTTTATGTGTCCAAAATTCTAGGTGTGACATAAATGTGGTTATCAAGAAGCTATGGGCGAAAAAGGCATGGGTAGTTTTAGTCACAGCTGACGGACGCGTCATTGCCGTTTCTGCTCTGCCCTTATATTTCGGTAACCGGGAACAGATATTTTTGATACTGGAACCAGGAATTCTCCGCCTCGAATTAAATTATACGTACAGCTCAATTCCACTGGTGCTATAGGTGCAATGACTTACGTATGGATATTTAAAGGTTATTACTTAACCTATTACCCAACGCAGACGATATCAAAATTTTTTATTTTAAATATCATTTTTTTAACTTTTTCAAACAATTTCAACAAAACCATATCATGTGACCCCTCATTGGAACGAGCTCACATGATATGGTTTTGTTGAAATATTTTGAAAAATTGAATATTTTCAACTGCTCAATTTGCATATTACGCGGGCGGATGCGGGCGATTCGTTAGGTAAAGGGTTAATTAGTTTCATATTGGCCGAAATATCAGTCCGCGGTAACATTATATATAAATTTACTTCGGGCTGATATCTCGCCCGATTTGGTCTCAGGCGGATATAAATTGGTTGCGCCTAGAAACGCATCAAGGGGGACAATTCTAGTCTGATACATATCGGCCGAGACTGGTGTCATACCAGCCGGGATTGAAGCCATATCAGCCGAATTTGATAATGGACAATTCTGGGAAGGAAAATCTTGTCTGATAAATAAGGAGTTTTAACTCTCAGTACTTTGAAGTCAAGATATAAAAATTTCAAGCTGTAAGTTTTTCCCATAATACAGCTAAGAATTTAAATAGCTTTGGCAAATCGCATTCAATTTAATTATAGGAATATTTGTGAATTGAAATTTCGGTATTATCACATCAGTATGTAGCGGGTTTAATACTCTCTGAATTGTGTTCATCCATAAAATATATACAATGTTTTATCAATGCCTGCTGTTCTTGGGCTCCCAGATTGGGTCAGAAAAGGGTTTAGGTCAAGAAACACATGTGATCGAACCAAGTGCCAGCGATTTGGGTGTTGGTAAAAAGCGGATACATTGACTATTGAAACGAAAATCTGATGACAATACAATAAAACTAGTACAATAACACAGGTTTGACTGTTTAATACCTTCAACATTTTCTCTCCTCGCTTTTAAACATTTGTTACTAAAATCTAAAAGATTTCAACAGTGTTGACTGCTCTTTCCATCTAAAATGCAGTCAAAAAGTCTTTTTTTCGGTCTTGTTTCTGCCAGATTAAGTTTGCAAGATTCAGCATTGCGGGTGGCGCCTTGTCCAACTCAAGGGACGTTATCGTTAAATGTAAGCAAAGTTAGCTACATTTGCAAGTGTATTCCATCTTCGACACGTTCAGCGTTTCGCTTTTAATGCAACTATGTTCCAACACGAAGGCAGCCATCGGGTTGGAATATGGTTGAAGAAACAGATCGATCCACCACCAGACGGTGTCATTCACACCAGCAAAAGAGAGAATAATGGTTATTCGTATATTTCCGGCCACTAGATTATTATTCGTGGCGTTACACGAAAGAACGCTACACGAAAGAAGAGTCCCAGCCCACCAAGAGCACACACACACTTTTTAATGACTTCGATCGTCCCAGAATCAAGGAAATGGCATTTCTGTGGACCACCTATTTCGGATATTGTCAATCCTTGGCTGAACCATGAAACCTACAGAACATCTTAAATAGTTGTGGCCCACACCCAAACTACACCCACCCACCTAATACCCAGCCACCCACCCACTCATCCACCCAACCACCCATCCACCCACCCACCCACCCACCCAACCACCCACCCACACTCACTTCCACTGGGCTTTCACTGCCTCTGTGGTTGGGCTATGTTCGATAGAAGTAGTGCAATACGGTATGCTGGGCTCTATGTTGAAGATGTATATGTCGCAGAATGGAGTGTCATGGCAGAACTTGCCTTGTTAACTTTCTTCAGGCATTCGCCGAGTCAATTGCCAACAGGTCATACAGCTCATACGAAATGAAGAAAACAGCTATCAAGTACACATGCATTGCATCCATGCTAAAACATCCATTTGTGGTACTGCATACACTGTACTGTGATTACCAGACTGGATAGATAATTTCGACCAGATCAGGTATCCCTGACTTATCTCGTCATGGAAATCGACTTTCGATAAAGTTATCTCCCCTGAAATTATGAGAAGGGCGAGGAAGGTCCAATTAGAAGCATGTAATTGTTGAGGAAACACCTTTGACATCAGTAAAAAACAAAGCGAACTTTGCTTTACATTTAATAAACGAAATCAACAGACATCTCCCGGAGTTGTCTTTTGTTTTCGATTATTAAAAGTTACAAAAGGAAACTTGTTTTTTATGGCCAGCTAATTACAATCAACTAAGTAACTGTCCACTTTGTCTCTTTGTTTCGCGGATGTGTTTTATAGTAATTTGCAAGTTCTTATTCTTTCCAGGAAAAAATAGCAAATCTTACCTACTAGACCACTGATTAGACTATTACATTAACCCTTTACCAAACATGAAAAGCAGACGACACTTGCAAAAAAATTTCTTGAATAACTAATTTTTTCATTTTTTGTCTCAAAAACATAGGTTATGACCCCTCGTTGGAACGAGCTCGGCGAGCTCGTTCCAACGAGGGGTCATAACCTATGTTTTTGAGACAAAACATGAAAAAATAATGAAAATTAATTGACGATTTTTCAGAAGAGCGCTGGCCGGTTTTTGCCGTTACGTTGGGTAAAGGGTTAATGGAAAGGATAGTGCATGTATCATATGTCACGATGCGCACACGGTTGGTATAATGTAGAGACAAAACAAAAGTTACAGAACATCAAAATATGGTGAAACGCCGCATTCTTGTTTTTAAATGGGTTTGAACAGAGAATAATAGCGAAAGGTTCTGATTGGGGGAAAAATGTTAAAAGCCAGCTTTCATATTGTTACATTTCACAACACGAAAATGTCCTGAGGTTTGTGAAATGGTGCTCAGATCGATCATACATATTAGGAAATATTTCAAAATTTCAGTTTTTATATGAAATTTTCATACTCTTAGTGTTAAATTTACTGACAGCTTTAGAAAATTAAGGGCGCTAACTTTTCTGTAAATCTCTTCCAATGACGAAAATTGTCAGTCATGACTGGGTTGTGATCCGGTTGAAATTCTCTGTCCGTTTTCCTCTCACCCGTTGAAACAAAGCGGAAGGATATTGAATCTTGGGTGCTATTTTTGTTTGTTTTTCTTGACCTGGTGTTGATTTCGTAATATATTATTAAGGAAATCATGACTCTCTATTATAAGTTGCGACTAGGTCTCGATCTGATCAAGAAAGATGCCGCCTTGCGATCACAGTACAGTAAATAATTGGATATGATTCGTTGTTTATACAGTTCGATCGCCGTGGACTTGTCATTTTCCACGGGTGGGCAACTTTTTGTTTTCTTTTTTTTTATTAGGGTTTAACGACACATTAACAGCCAGTGTCATAGCATGTCGGTGACAGTTTTACGGGTGGAGGAAGCTGGAGTACCCGGAGAGAACCACCGAGCAACGACGAGCAGCTGTCAGCTCTCCAACATCAGGGTTAGATTGGTTGAAGACATGCACACCTTCGACGTGCAGTACGCCTTAGTACACAGCGTCATCGTGCCCCCATGTAGGCAATCGGGGTTAAGTGCCTTGCCCAAGGACACAACGCGGAATCAGTCGCTGAAATGGTCACCCATCCAACTACTTACCGCGCTCGACGTTGCTTAACTTCGGTGATCTGACGAGAACCGGTTACCGCGACGCCACCGCGCTCAGGGTGGGCAACTAATTATATGAATAATCGTCAAAAATTTAATTAATGAAGCACCGGGTCCAACCCGGTGCTTCATTAATTATAATTTTGCTGATGAGGATTTTTATTACTTGGTAAACGCATGTCTGGACATCACTACCCACCTGTGGATTACGACCAGTCCACGGCGACTGTACTGTATGTAATCCATCAATTTCTGAATGAAGCTTATTTACAAATTTGCTATTCCGTTTGAATGGCATGAAGAAAGAGATCTTCCTATCCAGAGTCGCATTGTGTCAAAGTGCCCGTGGAGCTCTGTCCGTCATCCCGAATATTGGAAAATATATTGATTGTTGCTTTTCGTTCACCGTGTAAAATTTCCTTCATTCAGGCATGTGTTCTCAACATCAACCACACGAATTATACTGCAAAAAGGATTTTTTTTTCATTTCCTCATCTACACGTTTATGGCACGTTTGAGCTCATCTCTTAGAGACTTGATAATATTGTAATCGCAAATTACATTCAAACTAGATAATTGCCGGTGCTTTGCTGTTTGGTGTACCGGACGGAGTCCACCTGTCTTCGGTAAATTAAGAACAAGTTTCTTTTTACAGACAATTACGGTGTTAATGAGAAGAGGAAATGAATGCGGGAGTAGTGTGAGTGGCTCGATAGAAAGACGTATTTGGATGCAAAAAAATACTCTTGATAAAAAGTATATAACGCGAGCCCCCCCCCCCCCCCCCCCCCCCCGCTCTCTCTCTCTCTCAAAATTTGAATTCAGTAAATTTTGTGGAAATGGCCGTCAACGAAATTACATATTAAAATATTCCTACACATTTGATAATAACATTTATCATGTGACTCGTCCGTTTTGTTCACTTTAAAACATTTGATATTTTGTTTTCATGTTAATCAGTGATAAATAAAACCTTCCGTCAATTTCATTGGTCAATTTCAAAACTAGACAATTTGATTGGCTGAACAAAATAAAACTGGGCTACATTTTCATAATTTGCATAATTAGAGTTGGGACCTTTCATTGGTCAATTTCAAAACTGGACAATTTGTTTGGCTAAACAAAATACAACTGGGTCACATTTGCATAATTTCAGTAGGGAGAATTTACGTTATCTGTCCTATTTGGGGTGGGTTATATTGTATTAATCTTTTACCTACAAGAAAAACGCCATTCATTTTTTTTTTATATTTTCACTTTTTGCTTCCAAAACATAGGTTATGACCCCTCATTGGAACGAGCACGACGAGCTCGTTCCCATGAGGGATCATAACTTATGTTTTGGAAGCAAAAAATGAAAATTTTTAGTTATACGAGGATGTTTTTTCTAAGTGCCGTCTGCAACTCAAGTTAGGTGATGGGTTAAAAAGTCATACTAAGTGGCTAATTTGTGCGCGTGTGTGTCATATGATAAATAGAATATGAAATGAGTGTTTTTCTCATATAATATTTATGAAACTCGTCCGAATTTTCCGTTTGGGCTCGCCAGAGACTCGCCAAAACGGAAAATTCTTACACTCGTTTCATAAATATTATATGAGAAAAACACTCTTTTCATATCCTCTATTTCCTGCACAGTATGTTTGATAATGGCTTATAATGTTGTATTAGAATACAGCATTATAAGCTATTATAAAGAACTGAAGGTAACATGATCTGAGGTTTGTGGTGCGGAGTTTATATTCTCCGAACCTCAGACCTCAGACCATGTTACTGTCAATTCATTACATTAACGCATATGTTACAATAAGACCCTACCTATAGTCCCCCACATCGTGATATGAACATGACAGCATTTAACGAAAACACGTTTAGTAAATAAACCTCTCGTGCACCCTTCGACGTCACTGGACAAATAATCAATGAATCAGATACCTCAGGACAAATAATCAATGAATCAGATACCTCAATCAGTACCTCAATACATGAAAACCTCATTTCAAATGTTTCACGTTGTGACGTCAAACGGCAAGATATACTACTGGAGCCGCAAACACAGAAAAAACCAACGCGATCTCTCGTCCAATCAGAGGGCGAGGATTTGAGTTTTATTGGAACGATGCTTGTTCTTGAAACAACAAGAACAACACCACTCTGGAAAGTGGTGTTACAGTATTTTATCCTCTTGAGGTTCATCCTCAGAAAGAGATCAGCTCACTGTGTCGGACTATTTATTATTAGAATAAAATGCTCACAAAAGACACTTATTCCACATTAGAATTCACTGATAAATGTTTAGTAGATATGCATTCGGATGTAAACAGTTGCTCGCCCTTTGACGAAAGACAGTAATATACAGATCAACCACTTCATCTTCTTCACTTATCTGATTGGAAGTAGAAACTAACAAATACTTAAACGTTGTTTAACCCTTTACCTAACATGAAAAGCAGACGACACATGCAAAAAAAATTCTCGAATAACTAATTTTTTTCATTTTTTGTCTCAAAAACATAGGTTATGGCCCCTCATTGGAACGAGCTCAACGAGCTCGTTCCAATGAGGGGTCATAACCTATGTTTTTGAGACAAAAAATGAAAAAAATAATGAGAATTAATTGACGATTTTTGAGAATAGCGCTGGCCGGTTTTGGCCGTTGCGTTGGGTAAAGGGTTAATGAAAAATAAGCAAATACTATTCATGTCTGTAGGAATGTGAACTTGCAAGCAACTTCAAATATTTTTCTTGAATCCCTATAATAATCATATGAATGTCATAATTTGCATCTTCACACTCACATAATTTAAAGAAGTATTGTTGCATGTTCACACTCTGGCTACAAAATTTAGCATAATACCATTGAGACTTTAACCATCTTAGTGCCTGGGTTAATTCGAGAACGAGGAAGATACTGTATAAAATAGAGCCTATGGCCTACACATATGAATAGAACGGCATGCTGTTTCCATCTTAAAAGACTTTCCTCTAAGATAAATAGCTACAACGAACATACGATCTCGCTTCGGCGAGATCGCGCGTTAGTTGTTGATATTTATATAAGCGGAAATTCCGTTGAGACGTTAAAAGCACGACTGGCGTAGTAAAAAGAGAGAAGGTGGAAAAGCAACAAAACCTTCCGAGTTTGCGCAGGTGAATGGTTTTATTGCCAGCCGACATTGAGGCTCAAGAGTTGAACTATGAGGTATGTGGCCATGTTGCTCTCAGCACTGTATTTTTACCTAATAATTTGCATAAGTGGTTTAACAATCCGTCCACCCTCGTGTTTCTCACCAATGATAATCAAAGATTAACCATCACTATTCGAGGTGTTTGACTTAAATAGAAACTGATCAGTGGCTCCCCTTTCAAATGGCATCCAGTGTACGTGCCACACCTGCCATACCTTGGGTACGTCACTGTTTGGGAAACGTTTAAGGGCAGTCTGAGGGGGGAGCCATGCCATGGGGATAACTTGCAGGGGGTGTATCCAGGATGCTTCAGGGTGAGTAATAATTTGGATTTCATGGACCATCGATGACCGAAGGCAAGCCCAAACTTAACCATAAATACCGTAATATAGTTGTTTGGTGTGGTGGGTCCGACAGGACGCACCACTCCAAGCAGTTATACTACAGCCTTTGGGCCCAAGTTAAGACTAATCGAAGGTCATCCGCGGGATAGAAAGAGAAGGATGCTTTCTCTCATTGTGGAGGTACGTGGACCTCCCCTGAAAAAAAATATATGAAAATTCAAGCTCATGAGAGTGAATCGGTGCTCCCAATACTCTTAAAATCCAGCTGGTTTTCTACAGTATTACTAGAGGACCTTAACTTAATGTCTACCATGAATGTTTTTTTCGAAATGTTTTTTCTTTTTTTTTTGGGGGGGGGGGGGGTCACAATACCCATACCTCCACCCTCTGTCGACACCCATGACTTGCGAAGAAAGTCTTGCTTGAATAAGGCGTTTTTTCCAGGAACAAGACACTTGATGATCATTTGAGGTCAGATACCGGGCCTTAGTTCCAATACATTACACACTTTCGTCAAATTATATTCAGGAGATAGACTGCATGTGGGTATATTTGATACCAGTGGGCGCTTTCATTCGTCAAGTGGCCAGACCAACTAAAATCACGGGCAGTTTCATTGTCAATTATCAGACAGGTGCATTTGATAAAACAAGTTTCAGCACCACGAAGATGTCGGCGGATGGTATCCTTATCGTCTCAATAGGTGGTGGTGAGTGGGTGACCCCATGCCCCGGCTTCGTTAGGCATGCAGATATGTGGATAAAAGAAGCAGGTTTAGATGAAATTAGCCATCAAGCAGTGGCAAGTAACAGTAACTGTCAAATTCTCCAGCTTACTGACCGATCAGAATCGGAACTTGATCTCGTTTCTCTTGCTTTAGCCCTATACCTATGAATCGGTCGCATCCATCTGCGGTAATATGCACATTTAGCAGTTTAAAAAATATTTTTAAAAACATTCAACGAAACCATATCATGTGGCCACTCACTCGTTCCAATGAAGGGTCACATGATATGGTTTTGTTGAAATTCTTGAAAATCAATATATAAAATAATACATTTTGATATCGTCTGCGTTGAGTAAAGGGTTACAGGCATGTGTATCATCGGCACGTTAGACCCTTTAGTACATTTTGTCAACATGCCATTTCGTGAGCACGTGAGATTGATCTTACTTGGCTCAAGAACAATACACAAGTGAGATTTGAACTGATGATCTCTGGATCAGAAACCCAATGCTCTATCCATTCAGTCACCACAACCCCTTTGCTGGTGAAATGTTGTTTCTCGGCACCTTCTTGAGTGGGTTCCCTGTACGTTTTCAAATATGTATCATACTGTGACTATCTTAACTGGTAGAGTGTTAGAAGTCCATATTTGGGCTTTATTCTGAAGTGCAGGTGCCGCAACTTAATGGCTTCATATTCTGTGGATGTGCTTCATATTATTTTTGAATTAAAATAATTTAGTCTGAGAGGATTTGCCTTATTACAATTTATAGGAGAGTGCCTAGTGGCACTCGCCCATAAATTGTAACAAGGCAAAGAGACGTGGACTAAAGCGGATGACCAAAAATTATTCAGCACTCTACCAGTTAACGGTATACCACTAAATTAAGCCCCTGTGCTGAGGTGCCAACATACTCAATGTTCAGGAGCAAAGTTCAAGATAATGCAACTGGAAATTCAATCATTAGATCTTTTTTGACAGAGCTGATTGAGCTCTGTCAAAGAAGATATATTATTGGGTTTTAACGACACTTTAAACATCCTGAGTCACATGATATCGGGCAGTATTAGGCCTGAATGAAGCCGACGCTCAAGGAGAGAACCGCCAATCAACGTCTAGCAACAGCCAGACTCCCGAATATACGAATTCTGCACATAAGAGTTAGAAGCGGTTGAAGGCAAGTTCACTATCGACGTGCAGTACGCTTTAGTACACAGCACCATCGTGCCTCCAAGTGGGTAAGTTGGCTTAAGTGTCTTGCCCAAGGACACATCGCAGTTACCGCTGGTCAAGATCGAACCGTCGTCGAAAAAGATATAATGGATAGATTCTTTGTACTATCCGAATAGGATAAAATAATCAAACTTATTCTTGTTTATTAATGCAAGCAACTTCTTGAGTGAGGAGCTTCCATACCCGTCGTTTCGTGTTTGACGCAGTTACCAGACGTGCAATGGTGAATTAAAGGAGCCATTAGCTGGATTAGATGATAATGGTGGGTATTTGTACTGCATCTCTACTCACGCACATACCTTTTTAATTTTTTTTGTGTGGAATTTTCTGTGATAATACTTACTTTGCATAAATATTTTAATTTCATAAGCTCTATACTTAATGTCTGCAGCGTTGTTACAGTTAATACTAGAAGTCCTGTCACGAACTATATATGCGCTTATTTTGACAAAATTTCACGTAGGAATTGCGCGAAATTTCCCTATCGAGTGGCATCCATAGCACGACTGATTCTCCTGGTTATCAATGGAAAGCACAAGCAATGTTTCAGCCAATGGACCTTCGGGTTAAACACGGAGGTTCATTGTCTGAAACATTGCTTGTGAATAGGGCATATGTACAGAATTGTATAGGCTTACTATCGTCATAGCACGCAGATCAACGCGCATAGTGACGTGCTATTTGCATGAAATTCATGAGAGGACTTCTAGTTTTAATTGTACATCCATTCCAGTAACTGTTCAGTTTTAGAGCATCAAACTTTGAACACACGGCATTCTGATGACGTCAATATGAATTAGTTGGTAGCCCAAAACTATGCATAGCGTCATAATAACGTTATAAATGTATAACGTCACGTGGGTGGGTGGGTGGGATACATCTGTCTCTCCCTGCTATCTCACCCTGGACAGACGTATGTTACACATGCAGTGGGGGAGAAATAATTTGTTTTAACCTGATACCCAACACGACAAGAAGACAACATTTGCAAAACAGTTCCGAAAACAACTAACAACATAGCTTATCGCCGCTCATTGGAACGGGCTCAGTGAAAGAATAATGAAATTTGAATAGCGATTTTTGTGAATAGCGCTGGCCAGTTATGTTATACTGGACAGAGGTTTTAAGTTACCCCTTTGAACCCTGGTGGTATCTTCCATGCCAGTTCCATGGTAGCAATAGGAAGAGTCCATATTTATTAATTGGGGTAGACGAATTAATATTTTCAACGTGCAGCCTTAGGGCTGCATGTTGAAAATATTGATTGGTCTACACCACACATTTACCCTGCAGTCATCCCCCTTAATGACATTTTGACCTAGCTTGTGACCCGGCCGAAAAAAACGGCCTCTGGTGTTCAAAGGGTTAATACAGCGATCGTATGGAGTGGGGTGGGGTGGGGTGGTAATGCCACTATGGACCCCGTCCCTCTGTAGCGCCGTCACTGCACTGACAGTCCCAATATTCTCGACCGAGACTCTTCATGTAGCAAAAATTGGAATTTGGTTGTTTTTCGATTCGGTTTTTCCATGCTCGTAGATGTATCTTGGCGATATTGCTTTCAATATATATCGTTCTTTGAGTGGAACAAGGCGCCGTCTTCAATGTTTTAGCATTGCAGATAGCGCCCTGTCTCACTCAAGGGACAACATCTAAGAAATCAGAATGACGCGAACACATTCATACTCTGCATCATTGTGGCATTGGTTTTTCGAATTTTTAAACTTTTTTTTTCTTTAGAGGAGGGATCGCCACCCAGATTCCATAGCTCATATTCCAATGCAAATTATTTTTGTACAGTGTGCTTTTTGTATTCTGAGATTATAGTTTGGTTTATGACAGTTCAGAATAAAGTCGACTTTGAACTTGACATTTCGGGGCTTCCGCGCTTCCCGCTGGGGTTGAGAAGCTGATCCGGGACAATGCGCCTACATTTCAACACGTCTACATTTCGTGCTTCGCGTTTGTATTCAGAAGTCTATCATCGTGCTGCTTCAGACCACTTAATATGAAGTGACGTTGCCCTGCCCCTCCTATGTTTTCACGTGTTCCGTCTCTGAAGTGAGCAAAATTTGTGTTTTTATCATAAATTTTCTCATAGAGCATGGTTAAAGATTTTAAATACAGTTTTCCTGAAAATATTGGACAGTTTCCAGCAGTTGTTAAGAATTTTCCCGAGAGACCGCCGGGATCTGACACCACCCTCTTAAATGCGAGCTTGTACTCGTCTGAACGGCTATTAGCATTTTAGCATTACCGATTCCAACTCTAACTGTATTGATGAACTCTAAAATATTGGAACGGTTTGCACTTACCTGAACGATTCTTTTTACTCCTTCTGCCGGAAACTCGTGGAATGTTTAACACTAACAAAATTGCTCCAAAATAAATCAAGAAAGTCTTGGAATTTAAATGCGTCATAGCAGAGCAACAAGACACGAGTGTTGAGTATTACGTAATGGTCAGTACGCGAGGAATCGAGACGCACCTTGTCATCTCACACGCCAGTCAGACACTCATCTATAAGGAAACATGCCTTTACCGATGCGCTCGATTTCTGCGGATCATATCGATATACCCTCAATAATGATTTTACAATTACTGTTAAGAAAAATGCTTCCATGGATCGCCAAGCTCCATGACGTGAAAACAGTTTTTTTCCTGCTGAATTCAGTCTAACATTTGATTGGTTCCCTGCAGACACCCGCTGAAATGACTTATAGCAATTTTCCACTTTTGAAATAATCATCACAACATATATATTATGTTTTGTCGACTAACTTCAGTATTCATCGAGTGTCTTCCCATTCTTCGTTCCATCAAAAGAAAACCTGACTTCACTTGTTAACATTGTATGGTGTCATCTTTCTCCTCCGTCTTTAATAACGAAATTTGAAACTCGAATTTCTCCATTAACTAAGCGTGTTTTATGCTCGAATAAAAGCTATATTTATTCTTCTTTACGGGGGCTCTGATTGTCTGTATATTATGTATTCCTTCAAGTTCGACACTTAAAAGATATTATGCGAAGTAATAACTCGCCAGACTCGTCTGTCATCCATCACACTGTCTATCAGACACGTATCCGTCAAAATGTTTCTCATGATGAAAAGTGGGAGGAGCCGGCTCTTCAGATCTCAATACCTTTTGATGACATGAACGAAAAAAGGTATGTATACACACCACAATCCAATGTATCGCCCTAAGCAATGAATTCATAGTGGAGAATGACAGCGATAATTATACTCCAGTTTCGACAACATCTTCATGTGTTTTAAAGCTTGCACTGAGCGTTTGAGTCTGTAGTCAGTAAACGTGTATATGTGTTTACACCGCACATTCTCTTTAAACAACTAAAAATGAATTAGGCCTAAAAAAGTTAAAAATCCGTTTCTCAGGCCCTCCGGTATGGTCATTTTGGCTACCGCATGCTCTCCTTTAATATCCAATGCAAACTTTAAAAAAAATAAAATTAAATGGTTTATGTCTGATATTTTACCCAAGTTAATAAAATAGATGAATTTGTCCCCTGAGTGCAACAACGCTTTGCAATGCTTTAGCATTGCAAAGCCATCTTGCACTCGAGGGACGAAATACATCGCGACCCAAGCTATTCTGTAGATTATGAGGCCTAAAACTTAAAACAAGCCAAGAATGTTAACTTTTGATGGCAAAGAAATAATTAGAAAAAAAACAACATAAAATAAAAACCACCATCCTGCATGCAATTTTACAAAAAATAGACCTGAGAAACAGAAGATCTATCTTATGGAGCCTCACAGCATGTTTCTGTTTGATGTTGTAACTCATTGGAATTTAGCATTTCTCATATACTTTTTGTATGTATTTTACCTCCTAAGTTCAGCGGAAAACATTTTGTTTACATTAAGAATCATAGGTCCTTGTATGTCAATAAAATCAATAGACACAGATTCCCGAAAGTTACAGCAATCTCTTTGTTCTTTGCATTTCAAGAGCCGCAAATGTCAAAGCACTAAATGCATATTGAACCGGGAAATCCGCACCCCTGCCCCGTTTACATAAAGAAACCCACACCCATCCCCACGACGAACGGTGAAAATGAGCACCACTATCCCGTATACACAAACATTACATAACAACACAATTCCTTCATAAAACTGGCAGTAAACAGGGAGCAACCTTTAATATATTTTCAACAACAGTTATTGTTCTAATCCATGTGTTTGAAATGATGAACAGAGGTTTGAAAATAGATATGCCTTGCGGCGCAGCTGGTCTGAAGTTCCAAACACCACGATAAGTTTACCGATAACAAATTTGTTTCCCCATACCCTTCATACTTGGAGTCAGGTTTTCCAAGAGTCTGGTTTTCCAAATCATCTGCAGCCCTGTTCGACCTCGAAGGTATAAGACACATATCACATTACATCACACGCGATCTAATAGGTAACATTAAAATGGTTCCTAAAGTGAGGCGCTTCAGCAATGAGTGAATGAGCTTGGGGGCAATGTGTGGGAAGCTGATGAGCTAGCTGAAAGTTTTACTTTTCAGTAACACTTTTCGCACCAATGCTACACAAATGCAATCTCTAACGAATGACCATATAGCCATAGTCGCTGGATATACAAACGGCCCTGTCGCTGGATATACAAATTCGAACTCGACTTTATACCACGATTGCCGTGTGTGTACAACGTAACCCGATATGATATGATGCACACATCGAGAAATGTTCTGCGTAGCCTACACCGACCGCGCGTGGAATCCAACATACGTGTAAGAACGCATGTAATTGATCATTACCAGGGACGTGGCGGTGGGGGGGGGGGGGGGGGGGAGGGGGGTGGCCAAAGTTGGAAATTGGGAGGGCAAATCATGAGTAGTTGGAAATTCCATCTATCTGGATCTTAGAGCTTCTTTGGCGATGCTGATGTCTCCTTTACTTCTCAAAATTCCAACTCGGGTTCAAATCGGCAAAAATTCTAACTGTTACTATTTACAACTACTTTTGTATGCATTAACGAGCGTCATACGTATGCATGATGTCAATCGGTACGCGATTTCTATAGAACGTTTACTTATCGTAATGAAAAAAATCCTTGAAATGCACTTCAAGAAAATCACATCATGTAAAATCATTATCTTGAGTTAATTCCATCATTCACAGATACAAAATGATGAAACATCGAAAATTGATCATTCCTGCATGAGATCTGATTTAATGTTAGGACAGTGTGAATTGTTCAAAGTTCTCAGCTTGCGCATTTGTTTAGCACATATTCAATTCCCAGAAGGATACCAAATAATAATAACCTTGATAATTCTATCAAAAATGCGTTGGTATTTCAGTTACTATAATCAATTTTATTCCCCCTTTCAAGGCTTCATTTTCAAAATATTTCTCGGTAATGAATTTCCAACCATGGAGAGGGACCGGGAGGGGGTTTCCCCCTCCCGGTCCCTCCCCATAGTTGGAAATTCACTACCCTACACCCCCCAATCGGAAACCTCTAGTCACGTCCCTGATCATTACGCATCTGAGTTACGTTATGACGTGATTGAAATACTTCGACACAAAATAGTGTCCAGCAAGAATGTAAATAGGCCGCCGAAGGTGATATTTTTCTTTAAAAGATCATCCCAGAATTCAAGTCTAATCGTCATATAAATAGAGAACACAGCTCTGAAAGAATACGGGTAATAGGAATCAACGACCCTTGTTGGAGGTTTTCCTGTATTTCACGTGCGCCGATGGGTGACTCCATCTCCGGTCGTTGATTCCAGTCCCCAATGCCCTACCCTCGTTGTGTACTGTTGTAGTATAGCACCGATAGTCAGCAGTAAATCGTGTGATAGATCCCAGTTATTACACTTACAGTTCAGTCGCCATGGACTGGTCGTAATCCAGGCGTGGACTGTGAAGGTAATAAAAATCATCAGAAGCAAAATTTTAATTTATGAAGCCCATGGTTGTACCCGGTGCTTCATTAATTAAATTTTTGATGATTATTCCTATAATTAGTGTTTGGAATCGAAATATCATTGCGTCCGTGGAAATAGTGCCAACCCGTGGAAAGTGAACAGTCCACTGCGACCGTACTGTATTATTACCCAAGCGAATAACGAATGGGGGCGGGGGATATGTGTACGTGACCTCCCTCCCCCAATATTTTTACTGTTCTGCATTGGAGTCGCTCTTTCCAGCAATCATGTACTCTCTTCCGAGTCTAGCTGTGATACTTGGACTTACGTCACAAAACAGGCGGTTACACATATATGGCGGTCCATAGTAACCTATTAGGACTGTTGAAGGCCCAGCATTCTCAATTTGGAGTTAAGTACATATTAATTAAATAAGTTGCGTCGCGTCTACTACATATATATTTTATTTATGCCCAAAATAAATTTCCAGGGCGTCTTGAGTTTTTGATGTATATAGTCCAGACTGAACAATATCCTACCTACACCAAGGAATACTTTCGACGAAGGCATGGCTTGATCATGTACTGGGAATATTTTATCTGTCGGGACAAATCATGTTTGTACTCGCATTCCCGATCGGTCATCTTCGCGACGCCCCGTTGTCACCGTACATTATGAGTGTCAGCCATATTGTGACCTCAACACGACCAACACTACTCTCAACTAACTACCCAAGTAACGTGCTCGTTTAATGGGTTTAGAAAGCAGAATGACGTATCAGGAAAATAAGACAGTACACTTTATCCTACGCACAGGATATCAAACTTTATTATTTTAATTTTTGGTTTTTTTTTAATTTTTCAAAACAATGAAGGGTCACATGATTTGGTTTTGTTGAAATATTTTGAAAAATATATTTTTTCAACTGCTTAATTTGAAAATTACGCGGGTGGGGTGCGGCCGATCCGTTAGGTGAAATGTTAAGCAAGGAAAACCATCGCCTCAACCATTATCATCAGACGCGACACCTGCAACAGAGGCACTTGGTCCTAAAAGTATTCGAACATCCCAGGAATAGAGAGGGGGGGGGGGGGTGCTGGGAGTCGGGGTGGAGGGATCTCAGCCCTCTCACTTTTTTGGACCAGTAATGTTCAAAATGTTTGAAAATAGTAAACAGACGAGCTTCGTCAACGCTTATTTTATTAACCCGAACCTGCATATATACATTTAATTGTTACTTATTATACTTGCCGCCGTTAAAACCAAAGAACTTACCTCTCAAGTGGGCGATTATTCGAGTCGGAACATGAGGCAAAGTGGAACAATTACTGCATTTTTACTCATGCTGAAAAGTTTTGGTATTAGATATCCGACATGTTAACCCATGTCAGGGGTGGACTGGGCCAAAAAAGTTGCCTGTCAATGTACCAGGACAAAATTTTAATATTTCGAACTGACAGAACGCTGCTTCCTTGCATCTGAGCGATCAATGGCAGTCCACGTAGAGGGCATTTCTATGGTATGTTTGTATCATCTTTGTCTTATATTTGGCAAGGATGCTTACACCAAAGAGGGCCCCGTCCTCATAATGCCGATCATAGTTCGACCCTATGGAAGAAAATTTGATTTTTCGAACCGAAAGAATGCTGTTTTTTTGCATCTGGTCAATCAGAGGCAGACTAGACTGCTGTAATATCGAAATGACCTCTATGTAGACTGCCTATGGCAGTCCACATAGAGGGCTTTTCGATAAACAGACAGTGTATGCAAACAGATCCACTTCACCTTTTGGTCATTTCACTAAATTTCCTGCACCAACAGGTGTTTGCATCAATTTTGGGCGCCCTAGGGTCTCCCAGTAGGGGGTGGCACCGGGACATTTCCCGGTGGACCCTACGGCCAGTCCGCTTCTCACCAATGTTTGCTAACGTATACGTTTTCTTGTATTGGAATATGCACGAAGGCATTGCAAATTTGTTCCGTTAACACGTATATGTTTACAATTAGGAATCAAAGTTCGCTTATCCACATTCTACATTAACCCATTCGATGGAAACTTATTTTTTGATTTTCGTAAAGAAATTCAACCGATTTTTTACCAAGATTTTCTTTAAGGTATTTTGTCAGCAGGAACTATATTTTTTGTTGTTGATATTTCCAATACCAGTTGTTAAAACTTAGACAGTTTTCGAGCAACTGAGGCTTTGACATTGTATATTTTGTAGCGACATTTCCCAACCTCAGTTCGTTTCTTTATTCGTGTATTTTTTGTTGGCAAGTGACATGAATCATCAGGTTCTAGTAGATGTGTTATTCTGAACGAGTTTCCTTTGGTTGTCGATTTTCAGTTGGAAAGATGAAAGTGTAGAAGACTACTTTATATTACTGCATATTTTTTTTTGTCGGCATATGACAGATATCACAAGGAATAAGCCATTTGCGAACCTGACTTTTATTATGAGAGCAGGTCCCGCAATGTAGATTTCCTTTTCTTCTGAGGTATTTTTTTCCGGTTACTAACAAGTTTGTTTTGGGATCTTGTGTTCAGAGAGGTATCAGAAGGCCAGCTACATCCGACAGGTACCAGATCCGTAAACAGAGCGGTATTTATACGCATTATACTGGCTTGTATACTGGTTTGTCATCAGTGTAAAAATGGAGAACACACGGAATGTATTTTTTTTTGTTCTACGTTCAAGAGAGGACGAGGTAATTTAAAAAAAAAATAAAAAAAATAAAAAAGCAAACAATTGTTTGGGATACCACTGGTATGTTAATGCAGTCCGGAGTATATCGTCGGGAAGTGATTTTAAAATTTGATGCACTTCTGGTGTGAAAATGTATGGTAAGGCGTTGGCATGGATGGAAAGTAGTCATTTGCCATCTTTTTCATCTTTTACCGTGAAGTTTTGTAATGTGTAGAGAGAATGTAACATGCAGGTTCACTCCCTTAAGAAGTTACTTCTGTACCTTTGGGAGCAGAAAATGTTTTATTATATTTTTGTTATCTCGAGCGCGGAGACTATATATATATTGGGTGCTTCTTGGCAGGCTCGAAATTTTCAAACTTGGAGAGAGTGGGTTTCTTGTCAGGCACTTAATTCGTAATATCATATGTATTGTTGTATGCAGCGGTTACAGATGGAATGTTTGATAAGCCCATTGGGTGACTTGAGAGGTTTTTTGGAAGACAAGGGGAGAGCTGTGGGTGCTTTCGTCAGGCATGATGTTATTATATTATATGTATTATGGAAATCAGGGGTTACTGGTGTTCGGACTGTTTGTCAGGTCATTAAATGACTTGATAGGTCTTTTTGGGGCTAGGAGAAAGCCATGGGTGATCAGACAATTTGAATATCTTGGAAGGTCTTTGGAAGACCCTGCCGGATGGCTTTGGTTGCTCGGACAATATATGTCATTGCAGGTCTTTCAAAGATCAGACAATAGCTAGAGGTGCTCAAACAAGGAATGTCCAAAAAGGTTGAATAAATCGGCTGTTGAGAGCCAGAGGTGTTGATATAGGCGTGACAAATTTTTTTTTCACACACGTGGAGGATATGGGTAAGTTGAAAAGTCGAATAGTTCCGCTAGGGAAGAACCGGGGCTGCTCGACGAGGAATGTCTGGGATCGGTTGATCCGAATGACACGGCGAGAGCTCTAAATGATCTCTGGTAAGAAAATAATTACATGTTGTGTTTTAATATGATAAAGTTTTTCACTTGTTGCATTATGTATTTTTTATTGTGGTGCTTTTAACAGTTTTGCGTAATCCAGCGATCAAGTTCGTCTGCTCACAACAGAACATAATGGACTGACATACGGTCAAGGCTATTCAACGTCTTTTCTGTGTTTTTAGTTAGCATAATATTAATAATATCGCTGTCTTGTTAATAACTTTATGTAAGCAATAGATTGTTTTCAAATAGTCATGTCTGTATTTTCATACATTAGCTGTTTATCACCTTGATGAGAGGGTCGTTTGTTTATTTTGGTGGTGAGGTCTATCAAGTAATCGGTAATAATTATTTTCATCATATTGGCAAGTTTATGTGATTATGGACCAACAAATAACAAAAATGAGATTTTCCAATGTCCATTCCAAGAAGCAGGATTTAAAGTCAGTGTATAAATGGATGTTGTGATCTATTATTTGTTCTTTGTTTACCGTTCATTCATTATATTTTTGTAGATAATAGATGGATTTGATTTGATAAGCAGTTCAGCTAAAAGAAACGCAATATCTTGAATTCGGGGTGCCACTTGAACATTTGGACATCACCTCTCCGTGTCAAAATGAACCATTTGCTTCGAGAAACAGTTTTCTTCAGTTGTTTCAACGCAGACGTTTTTTCTCTTGCTGGAAGAGAGACATTGCATGATGGACGATTTATCATTTTTTCAGGTGATTTCCATGTTCCAAACACAGCAGAAATTGTCATACGCTGATTACAATAGAGCGTATATTCTTTTCTCGCGTAATGTTAGTGGTTTCTTCGATTTTTGTACCGTTGCTCTTAGTATTTTTCATGTCTAGCACTTCCGTATTTCACCGCTTATAAAGCTTTTCATGTTTACCCTTTACCTAACATGAAAAGCAGACGACACTTGCAAAACATTCTTGAATAACTATTTTTTTTCATTTTTTGTCTCAAAAACATAGGTTATAACACCTCGTTGGAACGAGATCGTTCCAACGAGGTGTCATCGCCTATGTTTTGGAGACAAAAAATGAAAAAATAATGAAAATTAATTGGCGATTTTTGAGAATAGCTCTGGTCGATTTTGGCCGTTATGTTGGGTAAAGGGTTAATGGCAGTTATGGGATCTTCTACAAGTCAATTTATTTTGGGTCGAAGATAAATTAATCTGATAATAATATTAATAATAATCAATCATTTGTATTTTTAACGTTTGTCAATATATTTCGTCTTACAGCCATTACTTTGTAATTAGAAATGTGTCGCGTTTTAAGGGTTGTTTTACATAACTATTCTGACAGTATATCTTAAGATGAATCCATTCAAACAGCAAACAGGCCCGTTCTTTTATTCTCTGTGCATGTGGTGTAGGGCACTTTGCTCAGTGAAGATGTGTTGTTAGCATGTTTAGTGGGGGGAAGACTTAAATTTTTCCGCGTTGAGAAGAATAGCGGGAAATATTTGTCTTCCTGGCACGATTTAAAATACTGTGCATGTATCGGAAGGATCAAGGAGGTATAGAGTGGTCAGTTAACGTTACTGAACAGTGGTACACGCAGTAACGCGTTGTTTGTGCTGATGTTTGTGATATGTGGGCGGTCAGGTGGAAAGTATTCATTCTGGCTCTCGTCTTCTCTTGGCACAGACGTTTTTTTAGTTTTACAAACGTAATGAAATGTTTAGTACCAACAGTAACGACAGACACTTGCTTCCATTGTGTATGCTAATGGCTTTCGACTTTATTATTGTTATTGTTTATATTTTGGTAAGACCCGATATCTAACCTGGAGGTGACGAGATTGCGTTGGCTTCGGATGCAGTTTTCCAAAGTTTTTACTTAAAAAGTTTTTTACTTTTTTCTGGCCGGCTGAGTCACCAATGAAAGGTTTTCTAACTGGATGTTTTTAATATAATTGTACAAAGCTTGTAGTCACGTTGCAATGTGTTTGCGTTGAATAAACTGCCTGTCTGTGCACGTGGCGGACGACGCTTTGCTTGGTGAATGCGTGTTGTCAGTACGTTTTGTGGAAGGAAGACTGGACAATTCTCTTTCTGCCAGCTCTTTAAATATGTATTGCAGGATTAATTCGTTTCACTTTTGAATTCTTCATTCGGGTGTGCCGTTCGCCATTGCGAACTACATTGCCAAGATCATTTGAAGCACAAATTATATGAATTCTAGTTGAAGCCTCAACATTTACTAACAGGAGACACCACGGCTTATAAAATACGCTAAAAAGGTGAACCAAAGTTAACAGAGGATACAGTTTGCTGATTGCACTGTAAAAGATTTAAAGATCCGAACAGTATCCATCGCCTTTTGTGGGGCGCGGTGGCGTTGCGGTAACCGGTTCTCGTCAGATCACCGAAGTTAAGCAACGTCGAGCCCGGTTAGTCCTTGGATAGGTGACCATCTGAGCGATCGATTGGGACTCCCGCTTCGTGTCCTTGGACAAGGCACTTAACACCGATTGTCCACGTGGGGGCACGATGACGCCGTGTACTAAGGCGTGCTGCACGTCGATGATGCGCATGTCTTCAACCAATCTAACCCTACCTGTGCTGCAGTGCGGAGCTACGATGTTAGGGAGCTGGCAACTGCTCGTCGTTGCTCGGTGGTTCTCTACGGGTACTCCGGCTTCCTGAACCCGTAAAACTGTCACCGACACGGTATGACCTTGGCTGTTAAAGTGTCGTTAAACCTTAATAAATAAATAAATCGACTTTTGTGCTCAACATCCTACCTTATATTGAAGGACAGATTAGACTGAAGAGATGAGCTGATGAGACGACATGGCCGTCGAGGGTGAGAGGCCCGGGACTAGGCACACAAGTTGCCTGGCCCTGCGAATCCCAAATTTCGAATAGAATCGAACTTCGAATTGAAACAGACAGATGGTTTCAAATCGAACCGAATCTCGAATGGTTTCTCACCGCTCTTCAAGTTGTAGATATTGCGCCTTCTTACAACTGTTAATATTGTCAGTCTCCACTCAAGTATTGTATGCGACGGCGATTCGACTGTTTGGGCTAATCGATCAAAAAGATGGAATATTCTAAAACGGAATCAAAGTAGTTTCGGAAGCGAGCGGAACATCCCTGAACTCTTCTTTCATAGGTTCTTCCAAACAGGCGACGCGTTGATAGAAGATTTCAAGAGGAAACGCCTGGTAGGATTTGAAACGAAAATTTCCGAATTAGGGCGACCCGAATCGACTTATCAGAATCGAAATAAATGCCGTCATTCACAGACATCATTTGAGAATTCCACGGAGACGTGCAATCTATTCACGCGGCAATTTAGCAGAATAGCGACTTTTACAATCCAAATACCACCCCCCCCCCCCCTCCCCCAGGATATTTCGGAATTTGGACTGCAAAGTCGCGGATGTCAGTTATATCCACGGTTACCACCCTCTCGTACACTCCCTGCCGCCGCTTTGACACACTAGCCATATGTTCAACGCCTCAAGTTAGAGACTATTAAAGGGCACGGGCCTCGTAGCAGAATTCAACCTACGACCCTATATTCTTCTCTCCGACTCTCGGGAAGACCTGTTGACAACGCTAAAGGTAAGTCTTATTTAGAATAATGAAACAACAATAAAAAGACCGCAGTTTTGACCCACATTTAACACCCCGTCGACAGTGATACAAACCCTCTGTTATCCACAGCACCAATATTTTTTTTTCACATGTACGTTAGAATAAGTTAGGCTAACGCTGATTCGTTGCCTCTCGCAGTAAGCACTATATCTGGCGCGGTATTATTCAAGAAATTGCTGATGTAACTTTTTCATATGTAGGGGAAGAGCGGAGTTTCCGACTGAATTTCACGTGTTCGCAAGTCACTTTTGCCTCTTATAATTTAGATATAATGTATTATTTAACATTTTTCAATTCTCTATTTCAGTAGGAGTCCTTCTAAGGCAAATGCGATTGACTAAATGTTGCCCCCACAGTCTGGGCATACGTTCCCATTATTCGCATTCTTCCAATCCTCATGAAATTACAAATATATTTTCTTGCTATTGCAACCCGCTACAGTAGACCCAATCTCTCGTGTCACCCCCTAAATAAGATTTAAACGTTTTTGGTGCCAGCACATCATAGGTACCCAACTTACGGCATATGACAATGATCCGTATCTACGAAATACTTAATTCAGAAACTGGTCGTAACTCATTTGCGTACACATTTTGCTAAAAATTTTATCGGTTTTTCGAAATTGTAAAACTTTACATTGATCTGTTTTTAAGACAAGGAGATTTCCATAGCACTGAATTGTTATCAGCATAAAACAGAATTATGATAAGAATAGTACGGACAAATTTGATTATTGGAATATGTTTCATACAGTCTTCTGGTTCGTGGTCTTTTAGTAAGTGAAGTTATAGAATACATTTTGAATCTCCCCATAGTAGCTTGGTGTACCAAATGTTCACCACGAGTGGTGAACATTTGGTACACCAAACTACTTTGGGTATATATTATTTATACCATGACCGTCAGATTATCAAGAGTCGCTATTATTTTTTCTCAGATTGACTGAATAGCAGACGTACATACGTTCGAATCTGTTTTTGTTTACGTGAGAATCGGTAGACGGTACTTCCGCTGTCAATTTTATCGCCGAAACGAAACGGAAAAAGAAACGGAACCTTTTTTCGTTTTAATAACATAATAACATACTATTTCGAGTTAAGGATGCTTTATTAACATGAGACAATGCATGTTTGTTAATTTTTGGCATCTTATGAGGTAAACCCATTTAAAAACGAAATAAATAACTGCCGGTTTCATGTCACTCTTCGCGATGCGACGTGCGGTTAATTTGGACAAGTGGGAGCGCGGTTGCTCAGTAGGTAGAAGTGCAGGCTGCAAGCCGAGAGGTCCTCGGTTCGAATCCCACCTGCGGCAACCGCGTTGTGTCCTTGGGCAAGACACTTCATCTCCAATGCCCGCGTGGGGGCACGATGACGCCGTGTACGAAGGCGTACTGCACGTCGATGGTACGCATGTCTTCAACCAATCTAACCCTGCTTGTGCTGCAGTGCGGAGTTACGATGTTGGGGAGCTGGCAGCTGCTCGTCGTTGCTCGGTGGTTCTCTCCGGGTACTCCGGCTTCCTCCACCCGTAAAACTGTCACGGTCATGATTAGCCATTGTGCATAAATATGTTACCTTAAACATCAATAAATAAATAAATAAATAATTTGGACAAGTTTGCTTTCGGGTCGACGTCACCAAAGGTCAACTTGGATGTAGTTCTACCGTAGGTGTAAAATTTAACTATTGAAATCCTATTGCTGCCGAGTTCACCACGGTTGGTGTGTAAAGCTAAAGTGTATTTCATAGGCTTTTTATATATAGTAGAATAGGTAATCATGGTATAAAACCATTTTAACCTTTTAATACTTTTATTCGTCTTATGACTTACGGAATCAAACAGCGCGTTGATATTTTGTGGACATTTGTTTTGCAATTATTTTTCGATTTTTTAAAGTTTTATCCTCAATTCCTATTTTCGCCCGAATGGTGCACAGTGACAACTGTTGAGCCAAATGTTAACGCAGCTTAAAATACTAATATAGTCCCGCAGTCAAGACTTCTTAACTGGTTGAGTGCTAGAAGCCACTATCAGGGCTTTCAAAAAATGAGGATACCAGAGCAGAAGCCAACACTTTCCTTGCTTATATTTCATATTCAGTCAAACACAAATAATATTTTGTTTATATAAATTTGTTTTATTACAAATTATTGGAGAGTGCATGTGGGCACTCTCCAATAATTTGTAATAAAATAAGTTTTGAATAACAAATTCAGAACTCCAAAAATAATCTAGCCCTCACCCAGTTAATCACTAATGTGAAAAATATCTTGTTATTTGTACTTTCCGACGTTTGATGTAGCATTTTGAAAAACGTTGAAGAAACTGAATTCCCAGTGACGTTTGAACGTCAGAATAATTAAAGTCTCAAATGGTTAATCCTTCACCTAATGTAACGGCCACGTCCGCCAGCCAGCGGCGTACCTACGGAAAATAGCGCCTATGGCATACATATATGAATAGAACGGCATGCTGTTTCCATCTTGAAAGAAATCCCCCCCCCCCCAAAAAAAAAAATATCTACAACTAACGTGCGATCTCGCTTCGGCGAGATCACGTGTTAGTTGTTAATATTTATAAAGGCGGAAATTCCGATGAGACGTAAAAAGCATGACTGGCGAAGTAAAAACAGAGATGGCGGAAAAGCAACACAACCTCCCAAGTTTGCTCAAGAGAATGAATGGTCTTACTGCTAGCTGACACTGAGGCTAAACAGTGGTACTATGAGGTATGTGGTCATGTCGCTCCTAGTACTGTATTTTTTACCCAATTATTTATATTAGTGATTTAACAATTAGGCAATCCCAGTGCTTCTCGCCCATGATAATCAAAGACAGATCATACATCTGAAGACATTTTTGTCACTATTCGAGGATGGCTTGTCTGACTTTAACCGAAACTGCTCAGTGACGCCCCCTTCGAGTGGCGCCTAGGGTAAGTGCCATACCTTAGGTACGCCACTGACGCCAGCGCTATTAACTGAATTCCACATTTAAGTCTTCCTATTTTTTCTATTTTGTCCTTTAACCCTTTACCCACCGTAACAGCCAAAAACGACAAGCGCTATTCCGAAAAATCGCCAATTAATTTTCATTATTTTTTCATTTTTTGTCTCAAAAACATAGGTTATGACCCCTCGTTGGAACGAGCTCGTCGAGCTCGTTCCAACAAGGGGTCATAACCTATGTTTTTGAGACAAAAAATGAAAAAAATTAGTTACTCAAGAATTTTTTGCTAGTGTCGTCTGCTTTTCATGTTAGGTAAAGGGTTAAATGGCACCACTGTTGTCGATGATAAATTAGATGATCAAGAGCATGGGAACAAAATGTAATGTGTCGGTTGGAGATAATCCAGACAGGTTGGTTTGTACGCAAGTAGGTTTGAGGCTTTGGGGTTAGGTAAAGGGTTAATACATGGCTGTATTGTTTTTGGGGTAGGTTAGTCTTTCTCCAGCAATTGTTTATCTGTTTATTATCTTCTTAAACCCTAAAGGGAACAGGGACTCTTTATTCATTTACTCTATTTTATAATTTGTTTGCATTACTTTTTTTCTGTTCGGGCTGATCAGTGGTAATATCGGATTATCAAGGTTTGACTTTCCTTCCGTGTTCAGTTTCCTTGGTGACGGTGAGTAAAGTTGGCAAGTTCTTATTTGTAAATATATAAGGATAAGATTCTTTCATTTTAAATGAATACGTTTTGAAATCACAAGGAGAGAAATCCCAACAATTAGTTTTAACTGCGAAGTTTAGATATTTCACTATTAGAAAAATAATTTGTCAGCTGTCTGATTCCCAATACAAGTCAGAACTGACCATATTTAACTAACATGAAATAGCCAGGTGTGTACTCTGATGGTATTCTAACTAATTGGCAGAGACCAGTGACAACAATATAATAATAGTGCACGACGATCGTTTTCATTTTATAAGCATATGGGGTCTTAAATGATTAAGGAAATGAGAGTGCACCTTTCTTCCTGAATAAAAGTATAGTGATGCGACTGAATGGTCAGTTTAAATTTGCAACAGACGTGCAATGGAAATGACACGTGCCCAAAACTAGCAGCCGGAGCACCCAGTGAAGATATTTAACATGCTTGAACCGTGATGTCAGTTAGACTGAAGAGACAACACGAACAAGCCCTGTCAATCTGACGTCACTGAGGATGCGGGTGATCTTCAGTCTAATCCAAGTTGTTGCGGAAAGAAAATTCATTTAGCAGAAGACCCAAAACCAAATCGGAAATACTGAGTGGATTCAGCTAGACAACGTGACCGATGATATATTGCATTTGTGAATGTTTCAAAAATTCATAGGACGTTGATTTGAGTAAAATTCTAGTTTATTGTTATGCATGTAAGTAGATGGTTTTCAGTGACCCATTGTCGATACTATTCCAATACTTAAAATCACTTTCCCCACCCACCTCTCCATATCAAATGCGGATGGTTGGGATTATTATGATCCCCGATGAGTCTTGAGGTGGGATGGGGAAATTTCACCCGAGGGGCAAGATATTTGAACCAGACCCGAGGCTTGCCGAGGGTCTGGTTCAAATATCTTGCCCCGAGGGTGAGATTTCCCCATTCCCACCTTCAGACTCATCGAGGATGATTTTTCTCCCTACACACGAGGATTACGTCATTATAGATAATTGGCGGTTACGTGCTGACATACCCAATTTATCAAGTCGTAGTCCTTTCGAAAAACGAACAATTTCATCGGAAAGATCGTACGAAAGTTAGGTATATACCATTGGTATATACTAAAAAAAAATTGATTTGTAACACTGTCCGTTAAAGGGTTAATGAATTTGCGCGTGTCAAACTCTAATGTAAAGGGCATCGTGAGATTATTGATAGATCGATAAATTCGCGCAGTGATATTATTAAATCTGCAGAGAAACATGGGGTTGAAACAAATCAAGTTTAATATTTGAATAATAATTAAATATTCAGTCTATATCAACAATATTTAATTATTATTTAAATATTAAACTGGATTTGTTTCAACCCCATGTTGCAATTGTGCAGACGATGATGAAATAGTTCCGACGACCTAATAAAATATGCAAATCAGTATGTCACGTGGGGTGGGTGGGATAGAAATATCCCACCCTGCTGTCTCTCCCGGGACACGCGTATGTTTCACGTATAGTGGGCGGAGAAAAGGTGATGAGAAAAACGATCGTATACGGCAATCCCGGAGCGCCGGTTGCCACTCTTGTTGATCATACATAGGGGACCCCTAATAAGTCGCAATTTCAAATGAAATGTCTTTACTGTGTTCACTAAAATCGATCTGAGCCGAGGTTTACCGAGGGTTACCGAGGCTCAGATCAATTTTAGTGAACGAGGTTCAGAAAGTTCATGTCAAATCGTGACGATTTTGAGATTCTTTTTATCACACAATGTGTAATTGAACCTTTTCGCCTATGTAACAACTAGAGGTGGCCAGCGCTGTTCACAAAAACTGCTATCCAAATTTTAGTTTTCAGTGACCGATTTAGCAAATTAATCTTTCTTTTTTATGAATATAGTTAGTCTCGTGCAGATTATTTTGAAGAGCGGAAGTGGATGCGTTGAAAATAATTTCAACTCTTTACTGCAACAAGGTACCACCAAAGCATTGCAGTTGGCGCCTTGTTGCACTCAAGGGACAAATGTCGCTCAAATCAATACAAGCGTCTGAGGACTATTTTACCCAACAGTTAGGAATCAAATCAAATGCCAAAGCATTGCAGGTGGCGACTTGTTACACTCAAGGGACAAATGTCGCTCAAATCAATACAAGCGTCTGATGACTATTGTACCCAACAGTTAGGAATCAAATCAAATCAAATCAAGTCTTTATTTAGCTTTGTAAATGAAATACAACTCTGTGAACTTCCAACGAATATGTAAAACACATTGTGCAAGGAGATGTCACAGCCGAAGAGGTTGCCTTTCTATCGTTCCCTACAAAGGCGAAAATGAACATAATTAAGGTAGCAGAAATATCTCGCATGATATTATCATCTGAAAGAGTGGAATTGATTAGGACTCTCAAAAATACGTAAGGGGTATATAAGGCGCCCCAAGAGTCATTCACTCAACACCGAATCTATAGGAAATCAGTTCCTTCGAAGTATACCAAGTTCGGAATCAAATCCGGCAGATGGGTCCATAAACCTCGTGCAGATTCTTGACAAGACAGAAGATCTTTTCTATCACATGACACACAGTTAACGCGTTCAAACTTTTGTGTGAAAGGAAAGGAATGGCTTATGGCTTGTTAGCGAACAACATAATGGGCAACCAATAACTACAAATGATCAGTAGTAATTTAGGATCACCCATTCTGTGTATGCCAATCCTTCTTATATTTGCAGGAAGGCTCGGTAACGATTTACACATCCCAGACAATAAATTCATGAGTCAGAGCAATATTCTACTTTACTGTTAGGAAAGAGGAGGTGTAACAACAATTGCGAATCCCGTAGCCGAGCCGTTAATTTAAAGTACAGTCGCCGTGGACTGGTCGTAATCCACGCATGGACAGTGACGTCCACGCATGCGTTTACCAGGTAATAAAAATCTTCATCAGCAAAATTTTAATTGATGAAGCACCGGGTTGTACCCGGTGCTTCATTAATTGAATTTTTGATGATTATTCCTATAATTAGTGTTTGGAATCTGATATTATTGAGTCAGTGGAAATATTGCCCACCTTTGGAAAGTGACCAATCCAAGGCGGCAGTACTGTCTTTCAGCACTTTCCAACAGTGTATTAAATCACAGCCATTGTGCATAAATATGTGACCTTAAACACCAATAAATAAATAAATTAATTAAATCACAGCATATTATCAGATTACTGACATGTAGAAACGCGTGAAATAGACTGCACTGGTCTAGAATATCTACCCACCAGATTGAGGTCGGTTATCATGAAACTCCTTGTCTCAGAAGTTATAGGTAAATTGTATTAAAGTACTTTTCAAGGAAGGTGGTGGAAAATCAAATACTTTTCAAGGATAGAAACAAATTGAAGCTCTTCTCAAGAAAGGGGCTGAAATTCAAGGGCATTTCATTGAGTGGGAACTCTGTCAAAGCATCAAATTTAGTCTCATAAGAACACACCTGATTTCCAGCAACAGTGATTCGATATCTAATCTCCAATCGCAATTTAGACGAAAATGTCTCGACTGGAAAAAATATTGGTGTGGTCACTTCTTCTGCACCAACCCACCCACATGCCCCTTATGTATGCTCCTGGCAACAAACCAACCGCACGCTGAGAATTTCCGTAGTTGAGTTCCGGCCAATCTTACGGAAATGTCCTTGAACAGTGAATGGATTAACCCTTTTCCCAACGTAACGGCCAAAACCGGCCAGCGCTATTCTCAAAAATCGCCAATTAATTTTCATTATTTTTTTCATTTTTTGTTTCAAAAACATAGGTTATGACCCCTCGTTGTAACGAGCTCGACGAGCTCGTTCCAACGAGGGGTCATAACCTATGTTTGTGAGAGACAAAATGAACAAAATTAGTTATTCAAGAATTTTTTTTGCATGTGTCGTCTGCTTTTCATGTTAGGTAAAAGGTTAAGGTAGAATTTTGGTTTATCGTTGAAATTTGTGATGAATTACTTCTATGTTAGAGTGTTAGAAAAAGCTCTCCATATAGCAATCAAAGTTCTAGTCCCTGGAACGACGTATGTTAATAAAACAAATGACTCGTGGATGAGAACTGAAGATATTAGTGAAACGTTATTACATTGTCAAGTATTGCTCGTGTGCCAGACACAAACATGTAGCGACTGTCGAAAGTGTTTACCAAACAATTCCAGTCAGACTATTAAAATGTTATACTGCCAGTAAGTGTTTCGCGAAACCAAAAGATCTAAGACCCACAAAGCTATCAAGTAATATGCGTAATAGATTTATGAGACTACTGCACGAAGATCTTAAGCCAACAGGAATAAATTAACAGATGAAACTTTATTACGCAGGGAATTTCCCTTCCACTGCTGTGTCTCTGTGCTAAACTCAGCTCCGTGCCAACAAGTATGTGGGATGTTATGACGGCTTGTTCGGTCTGGCGGAAGTCGGGGGCGTAAAACAGAGCTTTGGCTGTGCCACATTCCCCAATTATTGGGCGATTATTGAGTAACGCTTTCCGGGAAATTGGACCCATTTTCCGCATGACATCATTACGTGTGCAATTCCTATAAAAGCCAGAGGATTGCTACCCTGACAACTGTTCTGTATTGTGGAATTTCCACTTGAAACCATGCAGGGCCACCGCAAGATGGTAGAACAAGGGGAATTGTACGGGGTCGACAAGGTCTGTGGAGCTCACAAGAGCTCCATGTATTAACAAGGGCGTCGCTAAGATGACCAAATGGGATATATAAACCTGATTTGTCTCTACTCTCATGGCTCAAGTCCCTACTGATAAAATATTCCAGTTACCTTATAGACATGACTTTGTCGAAAACATGCCTTGATGATGCAGTTGGGATATTAGTCCGACGGGATAAAAGTTAAACAATTCAAGACTTCTTGGATATTTACAGTACGGCCGCCGTAGACTGGTCACTTGCCACGGGTGGGCAATATTTCCACTGTCGCAATAATATTAGATTCCAAACACTAATTATAGGAATAATCATAAACAAATTAATTAATGAAGCACCGGGTTCAACCCAGTGCTTCATTAATTAAAATTTTGCTGATGATGGTTTTTATTACCTGGTACACGCATGCGTGGACATTACTGCCCACTCGGTACAATAAAGGTCACGCGAGGGGAGGGCATGCGTCATCAATATGGGAAATGGTGATCGCCTCTTTTGTCTACCGTTGAACGCCATTTGGGCAGCCATGTGTATCAAATAAAATCAAAACGTGGCATACCTGTTGGTAATCTGCACCATGGCAATATATACGTGTACTACACTGCTAATGGTCACTTTTTAAATAAAATTGCACAACCCTTGGCTTCGAGAAACATCAGAGCGACAAGCTCGCTGTGATCTTATAAAAATGACTTTGGGGAAATATATAGAATTCTGATCCCATCCTATTTAGATGTACAGCTTGAAAACGTTCAAACATAGAGATGAGGACTAACCCTCTCGGGGTTGCGCAGGTGCCATACCCATACTGCGAAAATATTCAGGGTCCTGTATTATTTTTACTAGGGGTTCGCAAATTCTCCTGGCGACTTCAAATCGGTCAGGAGAACAATGCAAGACCATCGACCCGAAATTCTCATAAGGTCACAACCATCGACTTAATGAATTGCATAATTTTTGAAAATGTCTCCGGAAATGTTGTCTGCTAGTTATGTTTCGAAGTGGTTTATCACGAACGCTCAGTTCAGCTGTCTCCAGTTTATAGAACTTCAAAACTTTGAATGCACAATCTTAGTAGAAATCAACTGTAGTCTTACCATAAGATAATGTATCTTCAGAGCTGGAAATGAACAAAATTGACGGGTGCAGTTTTAAGCTCCCGCGAAATCAGAGACGAGAGTAAAATGCACCCGCAAAATGTTAGTATATGGATTTACAAGGGAATACTGTCACCAAACACCAGAAACCTTAACCCTTTGAATTCGAGCAGCCCCTTTTCCAGCCAGGAATATGATGCGTCATAACGTCATTATATAGGATGGTTGTTCAGTAAAAATGTGTGTGGTAGACCAATCAGTATTTTCAACATACAGTCCAGAGTCTGCACGTTGAAAATATTGATTAGTCTACCCCAAATAATGAATATGGACTCTTCTAATTGCCGCCATTGAACTGGTATGGCAGATACCACTAGTGTTCAAAGGGTTAAATGTATAAAGAATTGCTGAATTATGACAGTAACTTGCCACTGGCCACCGAGTGCTGCTTTCTCAAAACAACACACATTTATATGCCCTCAAAGTATATTAGTGCTCCACAATATCTTTCAACGAATGCATTTTTCAGCTCCCGTAAAATAGCAAACACGGGTGCTGACGGGAGCAATTGCACTCGTACCCGGCTCATTTCCAGGACTGTATCTTCTATTCCATTTATGATAGTGCCCCAGTATTCATTACTGAGATACATACTGGTGTTAAGAACAGGAGTAACAAAAATATCGAAGCTATTTAATCGAGTACAAACACAAATTTACGGATACCGCTAACGTCAGAAATCTAATGCAGAGCTGTTGAGCGCGCACACGTGCAATCACTCCACCCTTCACACACACACACACACACACACACACACACACACACACACACACACACACACACACACACACACACACACACACACACACACACACACACACAGAGGCAGACGCCACACATATCATCACAAACACCAATCCATACCCATCCTATCGTGGAAATTTTACTCATGATGTGAAAAGAACATGTCTGGAATTGTCGCATCTTTTATGCAGTCTGACGGAATTTGGAATGGAGCAATGTTTGCAAGGGTGTCGTTTTACTATCAAGAGATGCTCTGGTAAAAAGATAGGTCTTGTGCCTATGTGAACTGGCCCCATAATTATCTGCAAAGCCAAATATATCTCGCAACGACGGCCAGAGCAAAATGGTCAAATAACTCAGATGTGTGTAATTAAGTTACATCACATTGTGTAGGAGACATCTGGGAATGTTATAAAAGGCATGCATAGATATTAATACGAAGAATGCTGGTAGTGGGAAATGCACGTGTGCTGCCTTATTGTGCACGCATTGTGCATTAGTACACATGCACAACTGCATGGATTAAGTTGAGTTATTAATATTTGGCGAGGGCAGTACCAAGTAGTAGCGGCGGGGTCATATCACTATAGTGATGGCCAGCAGCAAGCTCTTAGGCCACCAGTCAAGGAATCAGACACTGTAATATGTGCTGTTTATTTACACACTTTTCATGGAATTTGCTCCCAGACTACAGTTGATTTAACCCTTTACCAAACGCAGACGATATTAAAATTTATAATTTTAAATATAATTGTTTTAAATTTTTCAAAAAAATTCAACAAAACCATATCATGTGACCCCTCATTGGAACGAGCTCAATGAGCTCGTTCCAATGAGGGGTCACATGATATGGTTTTGCTGAAATATTTTGAAAAAATTAATTGTTTCAACTGCTCAATTTGCATATTACGTGGGCGGATGCGGGCGATTCGTTAGGTAAAGGGTTAATATGATATCCCTTTACGCACAAAATATTCTGTCGTGCTTCAGATATAGATATTCCAATAAGTATTTATTTCACCTTGTAAAATTAGTGGATCTACGCTGCGTAATCATAAATCTACAGTTGACGTGAGTCTTCTTTCATAATATTTGGTAAACAAACTGTCAGCAAAATCGAGTCTCGTTTAAAAAACATTTCCTGAGTTGATTCAAAGAGAATGAAAGTGTATGGTAACTTTTAGATTCATGGAATGGTATATTTCAGATAGTCTGAAAAGCGAACCATAGGTTCGGGCATTTCTGTATATTGAAAGATTAACTGTTTCTATAAAGATTGCCACCGAAACATAAACAAGGATGGGTTATGTTGCCATTGCGACAAAGCAACCCCAGATGAATCATAAGCAACATGTATGGGGATCTCTACATCCACTTCCGACGCGCAAATCATGGAAACCAGGTTTTCAGCGCATCGCTAACCACACCCTGTGTCGTCTGGTGCAAGGCTAGACAACAGCGTGTAATTGTTTCCGAGGCCCGATATGCCATAGAATGGAGCGATTCAAATAATATTTTATAAGTGTCATGGCGTCATGGAAAATTGGTGGTTTTCACTTGGGGTGATATGACTTCGATACACATTTAGAAACATAATTTAGCAGAGTATCACTTGATTTCATAACACGTATTTTTGGAATCATGCGCTGTGGTGAAAATCAGGCACCGTTGTTGAAGTTCCTCGGATTTTTTACACGGAGACCTATTGAAAGATAGCTTTATAATATTAATCCATGCTGTTCTAATATCCGGGCCGCCGAATGCGAGGACCGGCCCCGGAGCAATGTGTAGAATGGGCGTTACGAGACCCGCGAGCGCCGAAGGCGAAATGCGGTACGCGTGGGGTATGGGGATACTCCCCAGAAAGTTGTTTTAACACTTTACCTAACGAATCGCCCGCATCCGCTCGCGTAATATGCAAATTCAGCAGTTGAAAAATATTATTTTTCAAAAAACTTTCAACAAAACCATATCATATGACCCCTCGTTGGAACGAGCTCAACGAGCTCGTTCCAACGAGGGGTCACATGATATGGTTTTGTTGAAATCTTTTGAAAAATGTAAATAAATGATATTTAAAATAATAAATTTTGATATCGTCTGCGTTGGGTAAAGGGTTAAATTAGTGCTAGGAGAAGCATTCTCCTGCATTTTCTTGACAATAGCTACACAATTATTTCCTTACATTTTGGGTAATTTATTAGCTGTATTTCTGAGTGTATGGTGCATTTTTCTCCAAAGATAATCGTGACCACCACGATGCAGGAAAGACCGGTGGTAAACCAACAAACTGGAACAAGTGTTTTTTATATATCAATGGAACCTGGTCAGTAATGCAACTACGTACTCTAGCCACTTCTACCAGCGTCGGAGGCCCGTACCAAAAGCCTTTCCACGACTTTCAGCTCAGACTTATCGATAGGTCAACCTACAATTTTAAAACATCAAAAATCTCAGGCCCCAGGGCAGTTGCCCTCACCCCGTACCCTCGACGCTAGTGTCTAATATGCTACCATGGGAAATTAGGAGTGCCTGCTACCTTTGCAGGGAAATCCCAGTTTAAAGACTAATTTTGCTGGGCCAAAAAAGAATATTGTGTGTTTCAGATTACCCAGCACTACCCATTTTCAAGCATCTATCCCAAACGTTGTCACTGGCACAGGCAAAAAAATCTAGATATACAAAATGGAGTGAAGACATTGCAGTTTCAATGTGTAGTGAGAAATGCACCCAGTTTGTCTACTAGCGATGTAATTTCCTATACTTTAATGGGCAGTATTATTCTGTTCTTTTGTTAGTTTCCTCGAGAAAATTCAGGAAAATACGTGGCATGCAATGATTAATATACTGGCATATTTCCTATGGTACCCCATATAGTAAACATGTGTTTGTAAGTTTTGGACACAAATAACTGCAAAATGCGAACCAATGAGACGGTATGTGACATATTACGTATATTACGTATTAATGTCTACATGGGATTTGCTATCTGCCTGAAATATTAATCACCTTTTACTTCCTTCCCTCTACTGCATATATCCATTGTAAATCCATTCCGAGTATTAATGACAAGAAAAATCTAAATGATAAAATTTCCTACCTACCATATTTTTCTTGCATGTTTCTTGAAACACGCCGTTTTTTGCCAAACAGAGTACTCGGAATATATATCTCTTGTAATTGGCAGATACAGATACTGGTAAAATACGTTTATTTTTTCAGTCTGATATCCGTATTTCTGTCTCCCAGAAATATACTACATTCGGATCAGCTTCAACTACTTTCCGGAAATGCACTTCGCCCATTCTGATACTATCGGATCCCAAATATTGCATGGCATCCCTCTGTTAAGCGACCTTAATTACCACATCAAGAAAGGTAAGACTTGACCGGCCAAATGCTGATTGCTAATATATTATTCTATGACAGTAATGCGAAATATCTGTGGATAATTGTCCAGCATCTTTGATACATTTGGGTAAAAAGCACGATTAACTCAAATTTCCCACAAGCAACGGAATTATGCCTCGGTGATAAGAAACAAAGTAAATTTTGATTGAAGATATTCAGTCTGAACATCGTCCTAATCGAAAATGCTAATATGGAGTTATTGGTATGAAAATAGCACGCGGCGTAGATCTCTGTACTCACATGGTAGTGCTTGGAATTTGGCTCGCCCACTCCATAATCGTCAGATTCTCCACTACATTCGGATCATCTGGTTATAAGGGGTGGTTATACAACTTCACATCATTTTATTCAGAAAGTTATACAAACAGGAACAACGTAAATAATTTGGATGTTTTTGTAGAAAGCAGTCAAATGCGATATTGCGACAGTAATCGTCCCCTGAGTTCCGATGTGTCCTATGTGCCAGTAGGCACATAGAACACATTGGAACTCGGGGGCGTACTGTCAAAAGAAAATCAAATATCCGGTCTGTTTTATATGCATCAGTTAGTACCAAAAGTGCCCACTCCAATTGATCATGACTATCGGCTATTAACCAATTAATTCACATTTGAAAGACAAAATCGGACCCGCAGTGGTACTCAAAAACGGGTCAGAATAAATGACCAAGCATGAGTAGAAACTACAAGAATGTTTTGCAAAGCATACAAGTTTGCAAGTGGGACACGAAGATTAACATTTTTAACTGTAATTGTCAAACTCCGTTTAATCGACGTCTACCATAAATAATTATCGTTCGGACAATAGAAACATTTTGAAAAAAAGCTTTGTTGATAACGATTTCATCTTATAAGTACGCAAAAAGAAAGACTTTTTCATGAATAGCAAGAGCGGATTGGCACACCGGGCAGTATGCTAGTAACTTATTTCCCATACATGTTTAAAATATAGGAATAACACCGCATAGCACCGCCTGCTGTGTGGAATAAAAAAGGTTGTACAGCGGTCAACGATTATTGTATTACATGCGTACAGTACGGCCGCCGTGGACTGATCACTTTCCACGGGGTGGGCAGTATTTCCACAGACGCAAAAATATTAGATTCCAAACGCCAATTACAGGACTAATCATTAAAAAACAAACCAGCGTTTCATTAATTAAAATTTAGCTGACGATGATTTTTATTACCTGGTCAACGCATGCCTGGACACCACTGCCCACGTGCGGATAATGACCAGTCCACGGCGACTGTACTCTATCACTATAACAATCGGAATGGACAATCAAACATTACCCATCAATAAATGCTGTATTTAATCCATACTATGTCCCATTATGTCTTTCAAGATATCGAGTTTAGCGTCACACAACTTTTCACCCAGTGTCCTTGAGTGGTATCATCCAGTTAATTCTACATGTATGTACCGGGTATAGGTAAGTTTATTTTGGAAATGTGCCAATAATCAGTAATAATTTATTCCTGCAGCTGTAGGGATCAATTTTTACTGATAATCCTAACCGATTAGCTGATCATTCTGTCGTCTGCTCATCGAATGCCACACTTATCTTATCTAAAACACTTATGCACACATAGTTGGAATGCAGAAAATGCTGAAAGTTGTAGCGTCAGAATGAAGGAGGTTGCACATTTTGTACAGACATTGAACACAGATATATCAACAAGGGAAATGGGTGACACCATATCACCTCACAAATATATCATCTACCGGATAACATTTGGATGAATTCTTGATGAATTGAATTCCATGTTTCGTAGCTTTCGGTCTCTCTGTATTGATAGAGAGCAATGGAGGGAAATGAACTTCAGCATCTTGACTGATTTGAATCACTGCGCAAGGAAATCAAATCTGCTTTAAGACATAATGCTTGTGAAGACAGGATCCTTGAATGAAAATGCAAATCCCTATAGTACATTTGGATATTTGAGGAACTGCACATAGAAGAGCTTTAAGCTCGGAGCAAATTCACATACCGCCAGCTGGACTCTTAATAGCGCATCTACACAATGGAGAATTATCATTGTAAAGAATTCTCAGAACATTCCTGAGAAGAAAGATTTAACTTACCCCATCAGTGGCTTGGCAGTTCATTCTCACTGATAGTTTCGATGCGCTTTGAGTTACAGATTAACACCTGTTCATGGATAAGAAGCATATCACCCTCGACTTTGTTCTAATCTATGTTGTGTTCTCATTGTCATATAATTTCATTGTTAATGTAGTTATACGTTTTGGGTCCAAATACTCAATTCCCATTTGTCAGCTGGATGAAAACATCATGACCAAATGTAATTCATTTTCCAATGAATACATTTGGTCGAACTTTGACCCGTATTTACGGTAGAGCGCAGTTGACAGAATGTAATTCGGGCTTTGTCTTTTGTGTGAGGGAGGTTTTTCGCCTCGTTCGTTCGTACATGTTTTATTTCGTCTTTCTGCTTTGTTGTTTGGTAAAAAGTAGTTTAAACAGTTACGGAATGTAATTCTAAGAATTGAATGCAATGTTTATAATCTTTATTGGAGTATGAACGTGTGGGAATGGGTACAAATTGTATGAATCCCTTCTCTTAAATATTCTCCCCTTTATCGGATTGACTGAGTGACGCGAGTCCATAGAGGTCACTTGTCTAATTCCCTCACAGTAAGATAGTATCGTCAGTTTATGCACAAACACAGTAAAACTGTTCGTCCGATGTTTGCTGGGTCTTACAGTTTGGTTTACCGGTTTGCCGTAAAAACCGGAACCGAACCGGAAAACCCCCCCAAAACACCCAGCTCTAGTACAGAATAAGGTAAAACAAAAAACATACTGTAATAGACAGGTCTGAACACAGTGAGCGAACGATTTCTTCGTTCGCCTATCGTTCGCATCAAAGGAAATAAGGTAGCAGATTTTTTATTTGCCCACATATATAATAATTATAGACCTTGAAGAATATTAAAAAAATGTCTTTGGTATTCGTTTGTTAGATATGTAAGCACCATGATTTACTGCATAATGATGAGATAACTTGGTGTTCTTTGACAATGGCGAGGAAGTTTATTTATTTATTTATTTATTTATTTATTTATTTATTTATTTATTTATTTATTTATTTAATTTATTTATTTATTTAGTTTGACAATTTTATGGGTGGAGTAAGCCGTAGAGAACACACAGAGCGCGGCTAGAAATAGACAGGCTCCCCAACTTACAAGCAGGCCTTCGAAGTTAGCCCTTTGAACCCTGGTGGTATCTTCCATATCAGTTCAATGGCAGCAACCGGAAGAGTCCATATTCATTATTTGGGGGTAGACCAATTGACATTTGCAACGTCCAGCCTTGTGGCTGCACGTTGAAAATATTGATTGGTCTTCCACACTCATGCACAAAGCATCCATCCTATTAAGTGAAATTATGTAGTATCATGTTCCTGGATGAAAAAGCGGCCGCTCGGGTCCAAAGTCGGAGTACGTAATATTACGTACCGTAGTCGCAACGTACGGCAATTTTCGTACGTAATATTACGTACCGTAGTCGCAAAGGTTTAAGGTAATTCCGGCTGCCCCGGTTTCTAATTTGAACAGAACTGGATATGCGATGGCGATGCAACACTGACATTTAACAACATTCGATACTTCTTCTACACTCTCTCTCTCTCTCTCTCAACTCCTCCTCTAAAATATATCACCCATCTATACCCACATGACACCACAGACCATACATTTTATATCACAGAGTACATATGACAGGGAAAACGTTCACTTGTGTGGTAATAATCTACAAAGCCACGGTGACCTGAAGCTGAAATTAAACAATTAACAGTATGGTTGAACAGCTGTATTTAATATACACTAACTTAAAACCAATAAAAACTGTAAGAAAAAAGTCACATATGATAATATTTCGCGAAAACACGGTGTGAAAATTAGAGAGATTTCCAAGGAGCTGTCTTAATCATGTGTTAACCCCATTAAATATGTGTTTCGTGTACAATGCTCACAGGATAGATAATCTGATACTGAACCCACCGGGCACGCATCCCCCATACTCTTACTAGGCTATCTAGTCATACACTGCAAAAAATATAGGTTCTCTTTAGAACCCAAACTGGTTCTAATCTTGTCCCTGAGATGGAACCAGTTCTGTTTAAACAGTATTTATTTCAAATCAAATAAATTTACCAAGATTAGCATTCAATTTTAACAGAATATTACATGAACTGAAGTAGATTCAGCAGTAAACTTGGAGCTTATTCAACACAGTCGCCAAACATTTTGAAGCAAAGGAGATATGAACAGTTGGCATATCGAACCAGTTTTGGTTCTGTTTAGAACCAAAACTGGTTCGATATACCAACTGTTCATATCTCCTTTGCTTAATAATGATTTGAGACCGCCTCGTAAAAGCTCTAAACTTACGGCTGAAACCCCCTCAATTTATGTTTAAGTCTGTTAATATTTTATGTAAATCTTTATAAATTATTTGATTTGAAATAAATACTGTTTAAACAGAACTGGTTCCATCTCAGGGACAAGATTAGAACCAGTTTTGGATCTAAAGAGAACCTATATTTTTGGCAGTGTAGGCGGCGGTAGTTCAAGGTCAGTGATGTTGGGGACAAAAATAGCCAACTTTTGGTGTGGGGGTGGGGGGAGAGGGGATGTTGAAAATGGTTCCCCAGAAATGCTACTTTCTTGACTCCATGATTTGGACGCATGCATCCACGGAAGGTGTTTGTTTATTGGGATTTAACCCTTTACCCAACGTAGACGATATCAAAAGTTATTATTTTAAATATATTTTTTTTAAATTTTCAAAAAAATTCAACGAAACCATATCATGTGACCCCTCAATGGAACGAGCTCAATGAGCTCGTTCCAATGAGGGGGTCACATGATATGGTTTTGTTGAAATATTTTGAAAAATTTAATTTTTTCAACTGCTCAATTTCCATATTACGCGGGCGGATGCGGGCGATTCGTTAGGAAAGGGCTAACAACGCTTTCAACAGCTATGGTTACTTCGTGCTTGGCGGATTTACAGGTAGAGGAAGTCGCAGTACCCGCTTAGAACCACTGAACAGCGGCAAGCAACTGTCAGACTCTCCAAATTACCAACTCTGCACAAGCAGAGTTAGCAGCGGTTGAAGGCAAGTGCACAATCAACGTGCAGTACGACTTAGTACACGGCGTTACCGCGCCCCCATGTGGGCAATCTAGATTAAGCGACATGCCCAAGGACACAGGATCGAACCGTGGACCTTTAGGTTTCAAATCCAACGCTCTAACCACCGGGCCACCACGCATTCAACTGAAGATGTTAAAGGTGTGTGTGTGTGTGGTGATGGTGAGGGGCGGGTGAAGAGTGTGGGGGGTTATGAAATATATACTAGACCTTTGAAGCAACTGATGTCCTTTCGAGCCACATCAAAAAGTACAATCCTACATCAGCAAATATACAAATATAGTTTCTCCTCTTTAGTGTATATGTCATGATGTGGTCATGGTTTAGTATATTTCTTCTTTTTTCAGCCTTCCTTCAACCTGAAAGCTTGCCTTCGGGTTGAAAGTTGATGAAGTACTGGTCTTGGGGTTGAAAGATGATTGATTTTGAAGAAATAGTCGGACAGACTAGAGGTGGAATTAATTGGCCAAACGAAACAAAATCTGTTCACATTAACCCTTTACCCAACGAATCGCCCGAATCCGCCCGCGTAAAATGCAAATTCAGCAGTTGAACAAATATTATTTTTCGAAACAATTCGGCAAAACTATATCATGCGACCCCTCTTTGGAACGAGCTCGACGAGCACGTTCCAAAGAGGGGTCGCATGATATGATTTTGTTGAAATTGTTTAGAAAAAATTTAAAAAATGATATTTAAAATAATAAATTTTGGTATCGTCTGCGTTGGGTAAAGGGTTAAAGGAAGACTTTACATTGACACACTCGCTTGCTCTCAGTGCTTAAACTCCCCCCCCCCTCCCCCGGCCCCACCACCTCCGTGTCTAGTTCAAACCAGAGGTATACCAAAGAATTAAATTACATTTCCTTTCACTGAACACCGAGTAATCGTCAGGTTTGTGTGTCAGGCCGTCAAAATGCAGCTAATCAACTTTACTCCTCTCACTTCTAGTAACGTGCTAAAAAGGTGGATGATGGAAGCACCTTGTAATATTTGTGCAGAAAATACCCCCGCCCCAACACACACCAGACCCTTGATAACGGTTTTATACTACTCAAAGTTTGCAGAGCACCAAATATTTGACACATCATTGTGAAATTTGCTTGTGACATATTTACGATATTTTTGGTGGACATGATTGAGGAATGTATTGAGATGGTCCCCAGTGTTTACATTAGCTCTCTTGGCATGCAGACTTTTCGTGACAGTCGTGGAAAGCATATACCCCTTGATTTTCATGATGTTTTCGTGTACTGTCTACATGTACACGACATGTGTAGAGTATTCAATCTTCATTTCAACACAAACCCTTGTGATTTAATGATTGCATATGGCAAATGCAAATGTAAGAAGACATTTGTCTGAAGCAGAAATGTGGTGGGCTGTAGGGATGGTGGAGCAAGGGGCTACCCATCGTCAGGTTGGTGAAGCCCTTGGTGTGCACCATTCAGTGATCACCAGAGCCCGGGCAAGATTTCAGCAGTATGGCACACCAGTCAGACGACATGGTGGTAGCAGAGACAGGGCAACATCGGCAGCTGAAGACCGGTTTGTGATCATTCAGGCCCATAGGAACCGCTTCATCATAGCAATCCAGCTTCGCAGTGACCTTCAGAATGCATCCGGGGTAAATGTTTCGACGCAGACTATCCGGGCAAGGTTGCACGAAGGTGGTCTGCGATCGAGAAGACCATGTATTCGCATTCCGCTGTCCCAGAACCACCGCCAGGCTTGATGTGAATGGGCCATGGACCACGTTGGATGGACCAGAGAAGATTGGCGACCTGTCCTTTTTACAGGTTAGTCAAGATACTGCCTAGACCACGCAGATAGGCGTTCTAGGGTATGGAGAAGACCAGGAGAGTGATTCCATGCAGCCAACATTGCTGAGCATGACCACTATGGTGGAGGGTCAATCATGGTCTGGGGCGGCATCAGCAGGGATGGACGTACAGAGCTCTGTGTCCTTGAACGTGGTACATTGACTGCACAGCGGTATATTGATGATATCCTGGATATCCACGTCAGATTGTATGCAGGTGCAGTGGGTGATAGATTCATTCTGATGGACGATAATGCCCGCCCTCATGTTGCCCATTCCGTCGGAAAGTACCAACAAAGGGAGGGGATTGAGCGTATGGACTGGCCAGCAAGATCCCCAGACCTCAATCAATTTGAACATGTCTGGAATGAGTTGCAGCTTGCAATTTCAGCCCGTCCAGTCAGCCAAGAAGTGTCCAGGAGCTTGGTGCCATGCTGGTCCAAGAATGGAACAACATCCCACAAAGGACCACCAGAAACCTGTTTGGGAGCATGAGAAGGCGTTGTCAAGATGTAATTAACAGTAATGGGTCTCATACTCGATAGTAAACCCACACCAGTTAGCTCCGTCAACCTTTTGGCAAATTGAAAAATTTCCTCGTTTACCAATAATATCCATTTTCCATGGTTATCGTATTCAAAAGCTCAAAAATAATGTCAAACACAAATAAAATCTTAATTTCTGTACTTAAATCATTAAAGATATAATTAAATAAATTACCCCACCCACCCACACACACACCCACACACACACACACACAGTCTCTCACGCACACATGAGGCTTTTTAGTTAATATTGGGAATGACTGGGCTAAAAAAAGAACACGTCATCTCTGGCAAAAGTACGTTTTTGCATTTTCAAGTTTGACAGTCCATCTGTGTACTAAAGGTGACCACCAAGTTACTGGGAGCGCGGTGGCTCAGTAAGTAGAGGTGCATGCTGCAAGCCGTGAGGTCCTCGGTTCGAATCCCACCTGCGGCAATCGCGTTGTGTCCTTGGGCAAGACACTTCACCCCCATTGTTTCCGTGGGGGCACGGTGACGCTGTGTACTGAGGCGTACTGCACGTCGATGGTGCACCTGTCTTCAACCAATGCTAACCCTGCTTGTGGAGTTAGTATGTTGAAGAGCTGACAGTTGCTCGCCGTTGCTCGGTGGTTCTCTCCGGGTACTCCGGCTTCCTCCACCCGTAAAACTGTCGTGGTCATGATCAGCCATTGTGCAGAAATATGTGACCTTAAAAACACCAATAAATAAATAAATACCAAGTTTCTACTTTATTTTCCAGTGCATGTTCCAAATTGTGTGTGCGTGTGTGAAACACCTCCCATTTCAAATGAGCTAATGCATTTTGCAGACCCACGAAGCCGTACATTTAGCAAGACATGTGCAGGACTGGACTAATTTGTTACTCGCCATATCGCCTGCAGAATTATTTTCACTCGCGTAAGAATACATGTTGTTTTGATTGAAAGGGGTTATTCGATACAACTGCATACAATCAGACGTTATTCGGCTCTTTCAAAACTTGTACCGAATGGAATTGTGCCAACTTTTACTTCCTGCATTTAAAGAAAAAACTTCAAATTAAAGTGTCTGCTTTAGCGAGGACACTATGAAAAGTTATAAACATCGGTTACAGAGTTTGTTCGCATAAATGTGCGATACTTACCGGAAGTGATGAATCAATATACGTTGATGGATATACAGTATCGCGATCGTTGAAGCGTTTTTTTTTTCAGTATCAGATCGTGACCACGTCACGGAAACATTTATACCAGAGGATGCAGATTTCATACATAAAATATTTCAAAATCAAGAGCAAATCATATAAAACAAGTGAAGAGCATCTCATCTTTTTTTCTACAAGTGAGATTCATTTTTTATAGACGGGAAGTATTTCCAGCTCGAATGGTAACTTTCGCTCGACATGATCCTAGTTAACCCTTTACCCAACGCAGAGAATATCAAAATTTATTATTTTAATTACTATATTTTAAATTTTTTCAAAAAAATTCGCCAAAATCATATCTCGTCGAGCTCGTTCCAATGAGGGGTCACATGATATGGTTTTGTTGAAATATCTTTAAAAATAATTTTTTTTCAACTGCTCAGTTTGCAAATTACGCGGGCGGATGCGGGCGATTCGTTAGTGAACGGGTTGATGGTGCTAATAGTGCGAAAACTTCCACTCATTATACTTATTGAAATTTCAAAAATAACCCTGTTGTCAGAAATTTCCTTTTCATGATTTTTTTATTACTGCACCTTTTTCTTTCATTTGCTGTATTTATTTTTTGTTTATTTATTGGGGTTTAACGACACTTTTGACAGCCAGGGTCACCTGGGGACAGTTTTAGGGCTGGAGGAAGTCGGAGTAGCCGGAGAGAACCATCGATCAACTATCAGACTCCCTAACGTACTAACTCCGCATAAGCAGGGTTAGCATTGGTTGAAGGCAAGTGCACAATCGACGAGCAATACGCCTTAGTACACAGCGCCACCGTGCCCCCACATGGCCAATCGGGACCTAGTGCGTTGCCCAAGGACACAACACAGTTACATTGGCGGGGATCGGACGGGGTTTGAAGTCCAATGCCGTAACCACTGAGCTACATTTCCTGTATTATAACCAGTGTGTTGTTACTGTTTTTCTTTTCCTGTGGGTATAGCAGGAAGACAGCCAGTTTGGCTATGACATCGCCCTACGGTGTATTATTTTATTCATATCATAATGCATTAAAACCAATGATGTATTGTGAACGCTGCAATAAAGTATTAATGTATCAATGTTGCGGGTATGATTTAGACCAGATCGCGACACAGTCGCGATCCAGTTTGCATTCTTTGTCTGCTTTTATGTTGGGGGAACTGTTCGCTTCGTTTCACGGTGATGTGATTATAAAAGCAGACAGAGAATACAAATAGGTTACGATCAGGTCGAACTTCTCTGTCCATTTTTCTCCCTCAATATCATGGAATCTCACCTGTCGAACAATAGATGCTAGAGCATTGAATTTTTGTTAGTTATCCTTGATTCGGTCCTAATCTGAAATATTTTATTAATGAAATCACGATGCGTTGTTGTAAATGTGATCGTGATCTGAACAGTGAAGATGCAGTTTGCGATCACAGTATTGTTCGTATACATAATATTTTGGATACTAATTCGCTGTGTTTGTGTTCTTTGTCGCAGGATTACAGGAGTTATATTGATGGGGAAAGATGGAGGAAAATTTATGTTCTTATCAGTGCTCAGCCGACAGCCAGTGACTGTCGACTGAACCCCAGTTCGAACGTAAACCTTGCCACCTTATCAATGCCCTATCCGCTTGGGACTCTTAGGATTCCTGAAGGTGCCTGTGGCTTACAAAGCCAAAGGGTGATCAACGATAATTCACTGAAAAGATTATTTATTTGCATGTACGAAGAAATATAATATGAAACAAATTACTCACAAAATTATCCATAAGAATACACTAATTACGCGGATAAAAGTTTATTCTTTAGGGCCCTCGACGTCTTCCACAGCTAGCTGTGTCCGCTGGATCAACCTCACTTCTTCATTTTCTCACGGTTTGTGATACATATAAAGTGTCTATTCACTTCTCGTTGCTTCCTCCTCGCAGGGTTACTTCACAGTCATCCGGGCATAACACATATAATGTTCTGCTTGTGTGACTCTATCAGCGTTCTCACAATCACAATTCAATCGGCGTCTACCACAGTTCACGATCACTTTGCGCCTTGCCTGGCTCTCACGGGCTTAAGTTATTCTTCGCCTTCAGATATATACTTAACAAAGCTTACATAATAATATTCTGCAAAGTGTTCTCAACATCACCAATTCTCGCACCGCCTAAAACTATCTTATCTCGCGAGCTATTCAAGCGCTTACTCAAGCTCTTAATACGGTTTCTAGACCTCAACGTTACAGCTTTTACTTCTTTGGCTACTGTGCCACTACGATTCGCAACCGTTAACAAACTACTATCGGTTCCTTACAACCCTCACAGGGTTATGGCAATACGCGGACTTTCAATCTCGGTGCCTTTGACCCTCGACGGCCAAGTCTAAATTCGGACCTTCTCTGAGTGCCCTCATGCCAACTACCTATGTATGGCTTGCCTTCTAAAACAGGTAAAGCCGTTTACCTAAATGCATATAGCTCCCTGAGCTCGTACTTCCTGTTCCTGGTCTTATTCTCATATATGGCCACCGACTTGGCCCGTGACTGCTCCCATTCTAAATATGAGCTTTGTGGCGCCCCTACGTCACAACGTGCCTATACTCTCGCACCGCTGCAGCACCTCCTCTAACCTATGGCATGGGACCTCCCCATCTACTCGCAACGACCCACAGCCTTACCCACCTTCCGACTGGAATTGGCTGGAATGAATTTTTTGAGAAATTCCCCGATTTTTATTTAGATAGCCAGAACATTTATTCTCAGTTAATCGCTTCTCTTGAACTTGGCCTCTTAGAGCTATCTTAATTTAACACCCGCTTTAAAGTTCCTTTGAAAGACTCGCATTTTGGTATCTTTGGACATTTCGGAGACAGGATAGATGCGTAATATGGGTGTGTGTCCAGAACATATGTGATGCACTGTATTCCAACAATTAGATTTTAACTGGTTTTAATTATCCAGATAATGATAACGGGAGAGAATATTGTCTCTCTTAGTACTGATCTGTTATCAGATAGCCCATGTGGCGTTCAACAAGTGCGCCATAATGGACATTAAATTTCACACTTCATTTAGAAGCTCTTGAATTAACGTTAGTTTGACAAATCTGTTTTCAGGGTCCGTCACATACCTATCTTTACGCTTTACATTTAACCCAGGCAGAAATATTATCGAAAATATTTACACTTATAAACAAAAAAATCGCAATTTTTAGCTACCACCTTGACATTCTGTATCAGTAAACATTCCAATAGTTGAACAAATAGAACTATTTTCTACGAACGTTTCAAGAAGGAAACGATCTCTGCCCGGGAAAATACATTTTCCAGGATACCGCCATTGTGGTTGGTTTTGAATGATTTCATTGCCATGTGAAAAGTGCACAGCTGATATGGAAATCGGCAGTTGACTCATAAAGGATTTGAGGGTTATTGAAAATTCAATTGTTATTCAGCAAAAGAAGCTTGATCGATCACAATTTCTGAACAACACTTGATGCTTTGGTTGAAAACCTCAAAAAAGATCGCTGTTGGTTCGGTTTTTGGTGTTTTTCAGTTTTTTTTCTCAGCAGGAGTGTTCGTTTATATAAAACTGTATTAGGCGAAGGTTTTGACCAGCTTTTCTGAAGCCTACTGCTTCGCTAGGATTTGGGATACAAAACGACAGGGGCGCCGGAAGCATACGAGAGCAAGTAAGCAGTGGTATCAAAAAGGACACTCGATTCTGGGTATGAGTTAAGACCGTAAGTTTAGAACGTATAATAAATTAAAATGTGACATTGAGTAGTATTGGCATTGTATAGTCCATTGGGTGGAATAAGGCGCCATCTGCAATGCCGTAGCATTGGAGACGACGCCTTGTTGCACTCAAGGGTGGATATATTTGTAAATTGTATTCCTTATTTGTTTGACGGTTTTCGAAATTATGTGCACAAAAATAAGTCAGAAACGAATACTCGAGAGTTTCTCAATTACAGATCACGGAAAGTAAAGTCGTTTCCATTGGTGGACTTCTGATGAAAAAAGGCTCGCGCTGCCCCTTTACCCCCCAACCTCAGGGCAAAGGGGCAGCATGTAATATTATGTTATGTAGAGTGGTACAGATAGCCTTTTATGGTGGGCGGGACACGGGCAAGACCATAAAAGTACAACCTGCCACCATTGGTACGCAGTGACGCTTTGTATTCTTAATTTTTGTCGCAATCTTTCTTGCAATCCTGACCTTCTCACTCCACCCCGCATGCCTACCACAATATAAAACAAGGCATTCTTGACTTATCATGAAAATCTACTTTAGATAAGTTATCTTCCCTAAAATTATCAGACTGGCGAGGAAGGTCCAATAAAGAAACATGTAATTGTTGAGAAAACACCTATATCATCAATAGAAAATAAAGCTGATTTTCCTTTTGTTACTTTCAATAAACGAAACAACAGACATCTCTCGGAGCTGTCTGATAAAAAGCGACTAAGTAACTGTCAACTTTGTTTCTTTGTTTAGCGAATGTTCAGTACGTTGCAAGCTTTTATTCTTCACGGGAAAAAAGCAAATCTTACCTCCTAGACTTTTCTCTTAATGGATCGGACAGTGCTTGTATTATATGCCACGATGCACACACTGTTGGCATAATGAACAGAAAAACTGTTACAGAACATCAAAGGATGGTGAAAGCGCTGTTTCTTATTTGTAAATGGTTTTAAACAGAGAATAATAGTCAAACGTTCAAACTGGTTAGGAGAAACATTGTGAAAAGCCAGCGTCTGTATTTTATACTACTCTACAGGCAAATGCCTGACGGTTTTGAAATGTTACGCACATCGATGATACAACTTCGCTAATATTTCGAAGTTTCAATTTGTATATGAAATTTCCTTATCCTTAGTGTTAAATTTACTGAAAACTTTAGTATGTTAAGGAGAGCTAACTCCTGTAAATCTCTTTCAATAACGAAAGAAGTCAGCCATGTATGTAATAATCATGACGCAACTTCTTGATTAACACGTACCGTCGGGCACTCCATGTGTATCATGCTGGGCTCCCAACAGCCTGAATCGCATACTACAGACCTCCATTAGTATGACCGTCTGTGCATCTGACAAAAGTCGAAGTATCAAATTCGCCAGTAACTGCGTTGTGTCATTGGGCAAGACACTTAACCCTTTACCTAACATGAAAAGCAGACGACACTTGTAAACAAAATTCTTGAATAACTAATATTTTTCATTTTTTTGTCTCAAAAACATAGGTTATAACCCCTCATTGGAACCAGCTCGTTCCAAAGAGGGGTCATAACCTATGTTTTGAGACAAAAAATGAAAAAAAAAACAATGAAAATTAATTGGCGATTTTTGTGAATAGCGCTGGCCGGTTTTGGCCGTTACGTTGGATAAAAGGGTTAATGACGACTGTCCAAGTATGGCACGGTGGCGCTGTGTACTAAGGCACACTGCACGTGGCGATGGTGCATTGGCCTTCAACCGCTGCTAACACTGCATGTTCGACGTTGTTCGGTAATTCTCTCCGGTTACTCCCACTTCCCCACCCGCAAAAATGTCCGCCACGATGTGATCCTGGCTGTTGAAAGTGTCGTTACACCCCGATAAACAAACACACAACGACTATCAAATCGTTCCTCGTAAGAAACAACATGATTACCAAGAAAACTGAATCGACATCTAAGACTCTATTCCTGTTGAAAATATCGCGACTGGAAAATGGTTGGGTTGGAGCACACGTCCCTTCCCTTTCCCCGCAGCGACGCCACTCTAAAGACAAACCAGTAACTAATATGTACACTGATCCCGCTGATGCAAATTTGAGGTGGGAGAGGAGAGTTCGTTATTATACCACGATTGCTGTGCGTACTCAACGTTACGCGATACAATAAAGACATTGAAAAAGGTTGTAGAGACCCCGCTCGTTGAATGTGGATTACATGTAAGAACGTCATGTAAGAACGCATCGGAGTAGAAGTTACGCATGCTACTTAAGTTATGACGTCAATGAAATGCTTCGAGAAAAAAAACAGGGTCAAACAAGAATCTAAACACACAGCGGAATGTGAATTATTCTTTAATAATATCCGCTTCATTGACTTAATTCAAGTTCCATCGTGGTATAAATATAGAATACACCCCTAGTAGCTTGGTACTTCCGCTGTCAATTTTATCGCCGAAAGGAAGTGAAAAAAGAAACGCGCTAATAATGGGCCTTTTTCATTTTAATAACATACTATTTCGAGTTATGGATGGTTTATTAACATGAGACAACACATGTTTGTTATTTTTTGGTATCTTATGAGGTAAACTCATTTAAAAACGTAATAAATAATTGCCGCTTTCATTGCACTCTTCGCGAGTCGACGAGCGATAAATTTAGACAAGTTTGTATTCAGATCGAGGTCACCGAAGGTCAGCTTGGACATAGTTCCACTGTAGGTGCAAATTAAATTTTAACTACTGAAATCCCATTGCTGGCGTGTTCACCACGGTTGGTGTGTGAAGCTAAAGTTTATGTCATAGGCTTTTTATATATAGTAGAATAGGTAACCATAGTATAAATACAGAACTCAGGTAGATGACGTAGAACATGAATCAACGTCTCTTGTTGGAGATTTTCCCACCTTCAGCGAACGTGAAATACAGGGAAAACTCCACCTCGGGTCGTTGAATACACCCAAAAACAAATGGAATTTGAATAAAACAACTCATGGGTTATAGTATATCATTGGAACCGGTTCATCAAAACAAAGAAGATAGTGTGGTATATGAAGTATGGTAGGACAGATTGCAGTGTAAACGAAAAAACATGCCTTGTCACATCTCTGATCGAGTTGATCAATAATCGTCGTGTACTTCTTCTAGAAGTAATCAACTCTGAATATTGAATAGCTAAATTGAGAAAAAGATGGAAACATTATTGAGGAAAGAATGCCACGGTTTCGGCTGGAACTGAATACTCCTTTAATCCAGAGACAGTACAATATAGTATATGTATACAATTTTCACCTGACCATGATGAGGATACTGCCCAAGTCCGCCAGTAGATTACGTAACTTTATATTTGTCTGTTCTACGAACTGAGAAATGTAATGAATAAATTGCATAATGAATAAATTGCATAGCGGCATCACGTAATTTGGTTTAAAAATCAACCTCCTTGCAAAACACCTTGTCAGTGGTTTAACGCGTACTTGAAATTTCCCTCTTTTAAGCATGCACTTCGGAACACGGGAAAAACCAAGGCTTTCTTAGCTGAGAACCGCGACAAATCCGAGGCTGACCGACGTGTTTTTATTATTATTTGCTTCTTAATCGGATTTGGCCTCTTTGGTCGAGTAATTTCAAGGGAGGTAACTTTATCGAATGTCGTTTTCAACAAATTTCACAGTCCGAGATGCCTCCTTGTAATACAACTTCTCGTGTGTAAACGTCTGGCTTTTTAAATAACAGGAAGCGTAGATTTGCAATGACTGCGGGTGGTTAAAACAGTTTTGGGATTCATAGATATTCAGTTTGATGGAGAAATATAAATATAACGTATAATTCACCAGTGAGAGAATTGTTTTGGGACTGAAGGACACTTTCAACCTCCAAAATCATATCGCGTCTGGTTACCCCCCCCCCCCCCCCTCCCCTGTCGAGAACCGGCGAGTGGTATAAGCAGAGAATGCATTTAGAACAGTACGCAAGAAATCGATCGCCAAAACATTCATCACCAACTATTTCGTTGTCTGAAGTGTCATTGCAAAAAGAAGTGAACCCACCCCACCCACCCCCATCTTCATTACCAGATCTTCAGTATCGATTGACACTGTGACAAACCGAACAAAACATCCTCCTGGATTTTTAACGCGAGAGGATAATACAGGATTTCCGATTTCATATGAAGTTGATTGAAAGCACTTTAATCAACCAGATAATTCCATGGGCGGATCCAATTTTTGTAACTCGGTTTGTTTTCACAAGTACCAAGACCCGTGGATACAGTATTATCAGCAATCACAGATGGACATCCACTGTCGGAGATAGTGTATATCCATGTGTTATCGCGGAAATTATCTTACAAGAACGTATTTCCCCCCAATACAAACAGAAATGTCTTAACAAAACACATTCTGTATTGAGAATAGCAACCGCATGTGCGATCAGTAGATTCAGAAAGAGGACGTTTTTTACCTACACTTGACTGACATTGAGTTATTATATATGTCGGGGTCAACATTTTTGATAACTGTAATGAAATGATAATCACCAGCTCAACGTTAATCCAAAACGCAAATACCATGACGTTATGATCTTCATTCATAAAAAATCAATTCAGAGACGCTGAATGATTGTCAAAACAGACGCGGTTAAAAACTGTACCCAATCTCTTCATTGTGCGAACAGAACAAACCAAGAAAGGAGGAAATATTGTAAGAGAAACTGGTTATTACCACAATGTGGTCTCGACCTCGCTTCTGGGTTATATCCTAACGGACTCGTCGATATATTTATGTCTAGAGATGAGGTCTCGACGTTAGTGCACCATTTCGGAAACCCACATTGTGGTAATAGCCTATGTCCCGATACCAACCGCAATACCTTGCAGTGATTGGTCAATGCCTCGTTGCTTTTATTTTATGTCGCCGGGCACGCGCATATGTCTACTGTCAGCGATTCTTATGTCCACTGTCAAGGAAAGCGTCTCGTTACCATGAGCAACGGTTCATCGCAATGTCTTTTTTCACTTGAAATCAACTGAGACAAATACATTTAACTGAAGTAAAATACACACAAAAGTACTGTTATTACGTACAAAAAGATTAGTTATATAAATATGGGTAATTATTTATGAAACCGATTAGATTATAAGGTCTCTTTTCATTAATTTACTGTAACATAAACTGAAACGAATCGAGGGCATCTCGCCCCGTTGATTGCGTACGTAAACATTGAATAAAGGGAAATCACTCCAGTCTGTTATGATAAAAGTTAACACCTTTCCGAAAAAAACATCTGCTTTCTAAATAAAAGATTTTTTCTTCTAATTTAATTTTACTTGTGTAAGAACGGGACATATACATTATTCTGTTTGTTGACAGAGGACATGGACTCACGTTCCCTGCATGAAACTTATATTCAACATCGGCTTACGCCTCGGTTGAATATAAATTCCATGCGGGGAACGTGAGACCATGTCCCCTGTCAACAAACAGAATAACTTATAATATTTATCCGCAATAATAGATGGATACCCACTGTGGAAGATAGTAGATATCCATGTGTTATTGCGGATAATATCATACACCTTGCATATAGCTATATCATCCACATGAGTTCTTTGAAAGTCGTTAAAAATTCACTTCCCCTTTTCAAAATTTGATTGAGTCTATATAAACTTGCGGGAATATTTCGGCTGGCCAACATTGTGGTCATATGCAGAGATGCCACCGGAGGCATCATTGACCTTTTCCAAAATTTTCACTGGGGGTGGGGGACCCCGACCCAGCCAACGAGAGTGGGATGCCCACTATTGCACGCCGCTACGCGCGTCGGATGATCTTAGCTTCATACCATTGCTTAATTTTTTAATAAGATTTCACACCCGAATGTTATGTATGAAAGATCATCATGCTATATATTTTTTGAACATTTATTTCAAAATAAATAATTTTCGCCTATCTTGAGGAAAAATTCTAAAGAGTCTGCTAAACCATCTATAGAATCCATTTATGAGAGTACATACAGAAGGATGCACACACCGTTGATTCAGATAAGAGAAAGAATTTGGCTATACTGCCAAACGCTATTTTCAAATTTAAGTGGGGTCACAAAAGGCGACAGCATCATAGTTTAAATCATGAAAAAATCATAAATAAGCCACTTGATATACTTTTATAACATTCTAGAAGCCAATGTCTTTAGATATGTAAATAATGCGTGCACAATTGATTCATTGGTGGTATTCCGAAATTGTACGTTATTTTCAGAATTCCCAAACCTTTAACCCTTTACCCAACGTAACGGCCAAAACCGGCCAGCGCTATTCTCAAAAATCGCCAATTAATTTTCAAAATATTTTCATTTTTTGTCTCAAAAACATAGGTTATGACCCCTCGTTGGAACGAGCTCGTCGAGCTCGTTCCAACGAGGGGTCATAACCTATGTTTTTGAGACAAAAAATGAAAAAAATTAGTTATTCAAGAATTTTTTTTGCAAGTGTCGTCTGCTTTTCATGTTAGGTAAAGGGTTAATATGATGTTAAATTCACCGAAAGGCTTATCGAATTACAAGGGAAATAACTATTTTTTTGAAAATCTTTCCGAATTATGTTTCACGAATTATGGTAACGAATACAGTTTCTACATTGAGAGTAAACCAGGTGGGAATCCGGGGGTCTATGGGCTGAAAGAATGCATGTGCTTAATATGTCTTTTGGGAGAATACAAGTTATTGTCTTGGTGAGCGCCATATTCCGCACGTAGTTTGGTGATACTCCGCTCCTGGGTGTTGCAGATAAAATATTATATCGCATGATCAGACACTTTGTCCGACCTTTAAACCAACAGGCAATGAAGCACCGATCAATAACACGTCGAAACTAACCAGGTGTACAGTTATATTCTTGCGTAGCCTGATAATCATTAACAGTGACACAGGAGATGAGGAATGAAATAAAAAAAAAAAACTCCCAGAAAGGTCGACATTTAATGAGTCTTGAACGGCTATTTCAATAAGAATCTGTTATTGAATACGTTAAAATGAAAACGACATTTTTGGAATAATTATGGAGCCGACGCTCTGCATTCTTTTTAATAGCGTACTTCCCATTTAGGCATCTGTTATCAAGTTTTGAGTAAGGTGATAATTTTTTTAATCTTACAATAATTATGTATTGAATCCACAATTACCCGAATACAGCGTGCATAAGGAGCCCTTGAAACAAAATCTGTACCTTGCAACTGCATAAACAACCGGGTACTTGGCTACTTATTTACGTTACGACTTATAGAACATTACACGCTTTCGAAACGCGATGTGAGTTTCTCTACAAGAAAATAGAAACATGATACACTTCTCCAAAGCATAATTATTAAATTATGGAACCACATTGCTTCTTTGCTTTTGAATCACTGGAAGCATTAAAGCTGGAACAACACGCAGTTGTACTGTTAAACTGCAGTCTTTTCGGAATATTGAACATGAACGCGCTCAATACGTTTATCCTAGGTGCGTAAAAGTTCAACGCAGCCGCTTGCAGATTTAACCGCAACGACAAGAATTTTTATGAGTCTGTTAGTTAACCCTTTATTCAACACACACGAAATCACAATTTAGTATTTTAATTATTTTTTGTGAAAACAATACAGACACTATCCTTTTCATTATTGTAATAGTCTAGGAGATAAGATTTGTTAATTTTCTTTCCTGGAGAAAATAAAAACTTGCAAATTACTGAAAAACACATTCGCTAAACAAAGTGGAGAGTTAATTAGTCGCGCCTAGTTAGCTTGCCATAAAAAACTAAGTTTTCTTTTGTAAGTTTTAATAAACGAAAACAACAGACAGCTTCGAAAGCTGTCTGTTGTTTTCGTTTATTAAAAGTAACAAAAATTATCTTTGCTTTATCTTCTACTGATGTCATAGGTGTTTTCTCAACAATTACATGCTTCTGAATTGGACTGTCCTCACCCATCTAAAAACTTCAGGGAAGATAACTTTATCGAAAGTCGATTTTCATTACGAGATGAGTCAGTGATGCGTGGTATGAGAAGGGTTACCCTATTGTGCAGTTCCCCAAATCTCATGACTTTCGATGGCACACTATTTCTGCTTCCTCGCGTCAAAATTCGGTTCCCTACCACTGTCGTGCAGACGTTAATGAACAGCATTTTTAGCTTGATGGAAGATTGAACTTTTTTTTAAAAAAAAATATACATTTAATGTGGTTCACTACTAGCTGACACGATAGAAGATAAATTGAAATTCAAAATATATCTTTTGAGATACAAAAAACATCTACACTGGGCGAAATGACATAAGAGCGTAATAAATCACACCTTCCCAGCATCATCCATGAATTCGTGAAACAGTGAGTCACTAGAAAGTGTTCATTCAATTAACCCCATAAACTGATTGGCATGGTAGAACGTTATACTTGCTGATAACTTTATCAAACAGCCTAAACAGGCACTTGCAAAAACATTTATTGAATGACTTAAAAAAAGTATTTTTGCCTCGAAAACGTAGCTTATGAACCCTCAGTGATATAGGGATGGCGCCAGGATTCCCCTGATGCAAGAGCTATGATCACTGACGGGGGGGGGGGGGGGGTGAGGAGGGAAGAGAGTTCCCGGACTCACCCGGCCGATCATGGTTCGGCCCGATGTGAGAAATTTTTGTTTAACTGAGAAAAGTCGCAATATCCGTGACTTTAGAAGCTCCGAGAGAGTCGAAACGAAATGCAAAACAATTTGTGGCTTGTAGAACTAACTAGGGTGTCAAAATAAGGGGGCATGTCGATTCGCCATGACACCTGTTTTTATACCCTAGCTCCACAAGCCACAAGTGTAACAAGAGGCCCATGGATCCCGAGGCGCTCATCTGACAATAGGTTAAGGACAGATTTAATTAGCATCTATAGCTAGTTCACACAACAGAGGAATGAAGTTATTTAATTATTTATAACTTTGTTGTCCATGCCAGCTGATTTTTTTCTAGTACTGGAATGCTACCACAGAAATAATGCCCCGATTTCCAGTAATACAAAACTTGGCAGTCCAAATATCAACTTAGGAACTTAACTTGAACAAGCTTGAGTCTGAGCCCTTCTCTTCCACCACCAGGATGCTGTATACCAAATGTGAAAGCATTCTCCTTGGGGAACCTGAAGAAGATTTTTGAAGAATTTTTCTCTTATTGCACTAAGTTGAAATTCGGGCTACCATGGGGGTGGGGGGGGGGGGAGCTAATTATTAACGCAGGGACCCGATTTGAACAAACTTGAATCTCACCCCCATAGAGATGTTAAAGAAATTCCCTCACATTGCACTAAGTTAAATTCGGGCTACTACAGCGAGCCCAAATATGAAACCAGGAACTCGATTTGAACCAATATAGAACGCGTCCCCCATAGATATGTTATATACCAAATATGAAAGTATTCTGACTGGTGGGTCTGAAGAAGAAGATTTTTAAAGAAATTCCCTCATATTGCACTAAGTTGAAATTCGGGCTACCACAGCGAGCCCAAATATTAACGGAGGAACCCGATTTGGACACATTTGAATTTGACCGCCCTAAAGGTGATGCACACAAAATATCAAAGCATTCTGACTGGTGGATCTGAAGGAGAAGATTTTTATTTATTTTTAGATCATTCTAAGTTATAAATTCGTGCTCCAATATTGAACCCATATATGAATTAAAGGGCTTCATTTTAACACACTTGTATATGACCCCCCCCCCCCCCACCCCCATGGATGATGTATACCAAATATCAGAAGATTCTGATCAGTGATTGTGGAGAATTTTTTTTTTTAATTTTTGCAAATATGCTGACTCAGCATTTTTTCGATGCCCCCCACCACCCACCCACCCCCCCCCTTATAGAACATCCTGACACAACTGACGACAATTATTTTACCGTTCAATGATTCTGGTCCTAAGGATGCTTCATACCAAATAAGAGTTCTCTGTTTTGCGTGGTTTGGGAAATATGGGCATTTGAAAATATTCTATTTTAAGCTCCTGGGGTTCCCATGGGGACACAGGAAATTTTTATTTGCATGAATCAAGTACGTATGACTCAGTAATAAGCCAATTTCGAAACTGCCATCTTTGGACTTTAATCTATGCAAGGTCACAGGTCGCGAGGTGTAAACCGTGCGATTTCATTGCTAACAAAGCGTTTTCTTGGAATGTTTATACCTCGCGACCTGTGACCTTGCATAGATTAAAAGCCAAGATGGCAGTTTCGAAATTGGCTTATACCACATATCAAATGTGGTTCAAATCGGTTCAGAAAATAGAAATTGCGGGCGGGGCCAAAAAAGCTTGCCCCTCCCATTACAAAGGCAAATATTGATCCACAATCCCCTTTTGTTTTGGGATTGTGGATCAATATTTGCCTTTGTGGGGATTCCATAGCCGCCATCTTGGTTTCTATGGTAGCACGTGATTGCTATGTGACCTAAAACCTTCTAATATGAAAGGGGTATGTTCGGAGGGTATGTTCGATTGAATCGGAGTATCACGAATTACCACAAACAACCCGACACGTTTTACTATTTCGATTTTTTTCAGAATTCTCTGCTTCTGTCTATACATGCAATAGTTTTCGTCTACCTAGGCATGTTCTTTTGTCCTGGGGTATACTCCAGTAGCGTAGAAGAGCCTGTTAGTTGAAACAGCTTTGCTTATTATTACTATATTTAGCTATTCTGGTCTATTCTTGTTAGTTCTGACCCTATTCCAAGTACTCTTGTTGTTTCATTTATCTTGATCATTTATATAAATTACAACTAACCAATCAGATTGCTTCATTTCCCATAACCTGTACTTAATCGTACAGAGTTATCTCCCCTTATTACAACGAAGTTGTATCCGATTCTCATCACCTCTATATCCAATGGCAATATCCCCGGGCACCCCAAGTTCAGCACCCCTTTTTGGAAAAACATATGGCCTTCGGCACCCCTTTTTGTCATATGTGCTTATGTGAAAAAGCACAATGTGACACAATGTGCCATAGCACATAAGCACATGCTTTATGTGCCGATTTGTGCTTATGTGAAAAGGCACAATGTGACACAATGTGCCTTAGCACATAGGCACATACGGGTATTTGAGGATACCTATGGCCTGGTATTGTTTTATTCGAGGATACCTACTGGTGAATCCCTTTTTTGTCATATGTGCTAATGTGAAAAGGCACAATGTGACACAATGTGCCACAGCACATAAGCACATGCTTTATGTGCCGATATGTACTTATGTGAAAAGGCACAATGTGACACAATGTGCCCTAGCACATAGGCATATACGGGTATTTGAGGATACATATGGCCTGGTATTGTATTATTCGAGGATACCTATCTATGATACCTTCTGTAGAATCCCTTTTTTGTCATATGTGCTTATGTGAAAAAGCACAATGTGACACAATATGCCCTAGCACATAAGCACATGCTTTATGTGTCGATATGTGCTTATGTGAAAAGGCACAATGTGACACAATGTGCCCTAGCACATAGGCACATACGACCAAAAAGGGATTCCATAGCCACAGGTGTTTTCCAAAAGGGATTCTTGAAAAGGGATTCCGTAAAATGGGATTCCTATCCGACTCTGTAAAATGGGACCGCGAATAAGTCCACGTTTGACTGAACATCACATCGCAGCAAGGCATAATTGATGTGGGGCACGACAGAGCTGGGACAATCGTCGGCGGAGCAACGTCATGTTTTCCGATGAATTGAGGTTCACTCTCGACTTCCACGACAGGCGAAACATAATGTTCTGTCGGAGGCGGAACGAACGATACCATGACGTAACCGTTAGGTAGCACGATCGTTTTGACGGTGGGTCGGTTATGGTGTGGGGAGGCATAACCATGACAAGCAGAACAGCATTACATGTCAGCATTACATGTCATCCAAGGGCAAGTCACAGGGCAGTACTACCTTGACAACATGTTAGCAGCTTATGTGGTGCCATTTGCGCGACATCACGACCGTCGATTCATTTTCCAAGATGGGAGAGGGGGCTCGAGGGGGAAGTAGCCTCCCATCACCCCACCCCACCCCAGGCTACGATCACAATTACATACTAGGAAATATTCCATCCCTACCAATTACATCAATGAACTGAGTGGCTTACGTGTAAGTTTGGTTCCTCAAGAACGAGTGGTGCGTGTTTCAGTCGGGTAACGTTCCGAATAGATCAAACCGAATAAAGTAATTAAGTAATCACCCTTTCATCCTGTATAACGTAATCGCAACATACGAAAGGTGCCTCGCAACATACGAAAGGTGCCATGCTAAAAAAAATAGGTATTCACATTTTTTTAATACTTGCCTCTGAAGCATAGGTTTTAATTGCGCATTGGGATGAGCTCGTCCAGCTCGTTCCAGTGCGGGATATAATCTCTGCTTTTGAACATTCTTAGGTATTTACCACATTTTTGGCAAGTGTCTACTATTCATATAAGGAAAAGTGGTAAGGTGCTATATAAGTAAGGGAAATTTGTACCAGAACTGAGAGTAAAATCATATTTCCGGAGAACAACTCGCGGCCAAATGTGCTTCAGATATTCAAGAACAACGCTAGGCATTCAAAACATTTTACGACAGGACTGTATTTGTGGAAAGGAAAACATTGTCTGCATTTTTTTATTGAAAGTGGTCTTCCATGGCCGACGGACAGGCGCATCACTCGATGCCACGTATTTTTATAGAAAAACTATCGCGTACTTCAGGTTTCATGATACCTTACAAGTAATATGACAACTGTGCAGTCTTCATATAATAATAGTGTGTAGTATTAAGCCGATCTTTCTCGTTATTGGATTTTAGACGACTTTGTATATAGATGCTTTTTCGACCCAGATGACCTTGGCCGAAATGTACACAAACAGACAACGAAAATAACAGAGTGTTGGAATTTACCCCCACGCATGTCTGTCGCTGCGTTTTGAAGGTTTTTTATTTCCTATCTTTGTTTTTGGACACCTGAAGCACATTTGGCAACGAGTTCTTCTCTGGAAATATTATTTTTATTACCAGTTCTGTTACGAATAAGGTAGCAGACTTTCAGGAACCATTGATGCCTGCTGTCAACTATATGAGTTGATGGCATATATATTTCGTATTCTATACATCACAATCTTCATTTTGATGTATAATTTGTGTACATTTAATTTGAATTTATGGAATATCAGAGGTGGGAATTTCGATGTGAAGAAATCTTCTTTTCTTATATAGCACCTTAGGTTGTGTAAAGTTAATGTGGTACTAGAATGGGTAACCAGTCTTTCTTCATAACCATCCATGGCTGACAATTTTCGTCACTGGAGGAGATTTACAGGAAGGTTAGCTCCCTTTAATTTCCTAAAGCTGTCAGCAAATTTAACACCAACAGTATATGAATTTCTATTAAAAAGTGAAATTTAGAAATGTAAGCGACTTTGTATCATCGATGTGCACATCATTTTACGAACTTCAGACATTTTCCTGTAGAGTAGTATAAAAATACAAACACTGACTTCTTTCATTTGTTTCCAAATCATTTTGAACGTTTGGTTATTATTCTCTATTGAAACCCATTTAAAAATTAAAAAAAACGATGTTTTCATCATCTTTTGACGTTCTGTAACTTTTTTCTTATTTATTATATCAACAGCGTGTGCATCGCGACACATGATGCAGACACCCTCCTACTCGTTAATACAGTACATGGAGAGTGGATTGTAAATAAATCACCCGCAGAGTGGAGTTATCACCCAAGCTAAAACTTTCAAATTTTGTATATATCGACAAAAACACAAGCAATGTTTCAGCCAATGGACCTCCGGGTTTAACCCGGATGTCCATTGGCTGAAACTTTGCTGGTGCTGGTTATGCTTTGCAACAAATTTGCAATTATTGCTCGAGTGGAATCTCCACTCTGCGAGTGATTTAATACACTCTCCACGTACTGTACATAGCATATACCCATAGTAGCTTGGTGTATCAAATGTTCACCACGAGTGGTGAACATTTGGTACACCAAGCTACTGTGGGTATATTTTATTTATACCATGATCTTCAGATTATTAAGAGTCGCTATTATTTTTTCTCGATTTTACTGAGCATCAGACGTACATGCGTGCGAATCTGCTTTTGTTTACACGAGAATCGGTGGGCGGTACTTCCGCTGTCAATTTTATCGCCGAAACGAAATGGAAAATGAAACGGGGCCTTTTTCATTTTAATAGCATAATAACATACCATTTCGAGTTATGAATGCTTTACTAACATGAGACAATGCATGTTTGTTAAGTTTTGGTGTCTTATGGGGTAAACTCATTTAAAAACGTAATAAATAATTGTCACTTTCATTTCACTCTTCCTGAGGCGATGTGCGATAAATTTAGACAAGTTGCATTCAGGTCGACGTCATCAAAGGTCAACTTCGATGTAGTTCTACTGGAGGCGTAAATTTTATCTATTGAAATCCCATTGCTGGCGTGTTCACCACGGTTGGTGTGTAAAGCTAAAATTTATGTCATAGGCTTTTCATATATTGTAGAATAGGTAACGAGGTGCGATTTGTTAATTTGTTTTTCTGGGAAGAATGAAAACTTGCAAATTACTGTAAAAATAAATTCGCCAAACAGAGAGCCAAAGTGGTCGCTTGAGCCCCGTCACATCTTCGCGATGTTTTGTACAATTGTCCAAGAATACCGACGAATTCAAATTTCCACGACTGACCACGATTTTTTGAAAAAAGAATCGTACTGAATCGGCTTCTCTCGCACCTTACACGACGCTCACATGACCTTCACACGACCTTGTACGGTTCATCACGACTGTAGTAAGAATGTACTAAAAGTTTCCAAGCTGATTCAGTACGATTCGATACGACCATGGACGGTGCTTGCACGACACCGGTACGAACTAGTACGAACTAGTAAGATGATGTAAGACCTAGCAAGAATTGCATCACGATCTTATAGCTTAATAAATCTTAATAGTTCTTAGTGAATCTTGACGCAACCGTCCATGCCAAGTGCGCACGAATACTGACGAACACTCAGGAATACCCAAGAATACCCCGTACCGTTTAGTACGGTCCAGCACGACAGCGGTACGGAACTGAAAAATCGCACGATGGAGTACGAAAGTTTTAAACAGTTTAAAACTTTCGTACGCATGTGCCGATCAACCAAGAATACTCAAGAATGATTGCGAAGCCGTACGGATCTTAGTACGGATATCCACGATTGCACAGGATTACTATGTCGTTGTGGATCCTGCGAAAAAATCACAAAGGTGTGACAGAAGCTTTACTCGGTGTTGGTAGATGAAATACTGATTGATCTTCTTAACCCTTTACCCAACGCAGACGATGTCAAAATTTATTATTTTAAATATCATTTTTTTAATTTTTTCAAAAATTTTCAACAAAACCATATCATGTGACCCCTCATTGGAACGAGCTCAATGAGCTCGTTCCAATGAGGGGTCACATGATATGTTTTTTAAAAAAATATTTTGAAAAATTAAATTTTTTCAACTGCTCAATTTGCATATCACGCGGGCGGATGCGGGCGATTCGTTAGGTAGAGGGTTAATGACGGTTTATCTGTAAAGTAGTTGCTGCTAATTAGCTTGCCATAAAAAGTTATAAAGTTTCCTCTTGCAACTTTTAATTAACGAAAAACAACAGACAGCTCCGAGAGCTGTCTCTTGTTATCATTTAACAAAATTAACAAAAGGAAACTGGGATTAATTTAGTTATTATTTAATAGTTTACGGTAGTAGTACAGGCAGTCAGTTGCAAGTATTGTACCGTATTTTTAACGGTAATTTTTATTGTTTTAACATCTGGAATAGGAAGTATTTATAATACATTTGCTAAACACATTCCCGTGGTCGTAAAGAAAATCTTGGGATGGGGAAAAAGTGATGTATAAACCCAAATGTACAGTATAAGAGGAACTCTTTCAACGCTCTCTCCCTGGATGGTATTATCGGACCAGTGATGCTTTCCTGGCGGAACGCTAAGAAACAAGGTTCTCCCACAATAACAAGACCTGGAATTTCTAAATCTTGACGAATATCTAAGACTGTGTAGCTAGCAAGACGGAGTGCTCACCGCGTTCAACATATCGAGCACTTCTTCGCCTAGCTGGCAGCATTAAACTCATTTTTAGTTTTTGGTAAGTTACTCGCTTTCCACATTGTAATAAATATAGACCGGATATAAATACACAAAAATGACGTGACGAAAGTGGCATCCTTGGCAAGTTGCACGCGCGTTTGCTTTGGTTTGTAATTCATCAGAGCGATGTTTCCACGTTCTTCTCATAAAACGGAGGGAGGGTGAATCGTCCTAATTATTTGGCTATTGGGGTAATGAAATTTACTACAAAAAAAGTAACGAGAATGCGATTCTTCCGTAAATTTTTTTTTAATGAGAAGACCCTCGGCAAATCATCGATGGTTGCTTAAATGATGAGTCCCCGTTCCCCTAATTCTTAATTTCGGAAAGCATCTCTCTGGTATTATCCTACAGTACAGTTGCCTTGGACTGGTCGTAATCCAAGCACATGGAGTGACGTCTACGCATGCGTTTACCAGGTAATAAAAATCATCGTCAGGAAAATTTTTAATTAATAAAGTACTGGGTTGTATCCGGTGCTTCATTAATGAAGTTTTGGATGATTATTCTTACCATTAGTGTTTGGAATCTTATATTATTGCGTCCGTGTAAATAATATTCACTTGTGGAAAGTGACCCATCCACGGCTGCTGTATTGAACTATGCACTACGATTTGAAGCGCAAAAGGTATCGTATATTTGTGGACTGGGGCAGTTCAGTAATAATTTAATCCTACTCGTATACAGCTCATTTTAACCAACCATCGGCTTATGCTAAGATAGAGAAAAAGTAACAGGGAAACAATTGTCATTACGTAACCAACTCTCGCGATTTTACAAAACAAAATGGCCGTGCCGAGAAAAAAGGGTCAATACATTTTAAGCAATGATAAAAAATAACTGGTTCTTTCAGGGTACACCAGCTTCCTCCACCCGTAAAACTGTCCAACACGAAGTGACCATAGATGCCGAAAGTGTCGTTAAACCCCAATAAATAAATATCTATATTAAATATACTATGTGTTAAAATTTGATGCCTTTGAAATGAATGAATAAATTGTCACTGAATGACTGGCGTCAAAAAACGACTCAAAAAGTTAGCTTCTGACCCCAAATGGAACGAGCTCGTTCCTGTAAGGGTTCATAAGGTATGTTTTAGGCGCAAAATCGGAAAGCAGAATAAAATTTTGATTGACGATATTTCTGAGTGGAGATGGCCGGATGTAACCGTTACGGTAGTGAAGGGTTAAAGTGAGCAAGTAAATTAATTGCAATACGACCTCAGTGGACAGTATGTTAACATCATTTGCTTAGATTATATTGGCAGATAATAGTGACATTGCTCGTCTCATTTACTCATGTAATTACAGCGATATTATTGGAAATATCTGCGGTTTTGTCTGATAACTTCTAGTCTGCACTTGAAGACACCTATTAAGTACAGCCTTTTTTCATCATCGGAACAATACCGCGTGAGTAGATCTAATAATGACGAGAACCGAGCATGTGGTTCAATCTTGTATGTGTTGGATATAAATGAGTTTGTAGCCATAAAGAAGAACTGGGCATCTGTGTCAAATCTATTAAATGAACTCTTGATGCATGTACAAAAAAGGGTTTTATCCATAATTATGTTCGGAAAAGCGCTCAGATGAGATACGTATTCTCCCAGTGGGATAGCACACATCATTTGATTTTGTATGCGGGCAGAAAAAGGTAGTTTGTTTTATTTATTTATTTATTTATTTATTTATTTATTTATTTGGGTTTAACCACGTCGTGTCGCACAATGTTGCGGGAGGAGGAAGCCGGAGTACCCGGAGGGAACCACCGAGCAGCGGCGAGTAATGTCAGACTCCTCAAAGTACCAACTCCGTCCAAGCATGGTTAGCATTGGTTGAAGGCAAGTGCTCGATCGATCTATAGTACCCCTTGGTACACAGCGATCCGTGCCCCCACGGGGGAAATCGGTATTAAGTACCTTGCATAAGGACACAACGCAGTTGCCCCTGGCGCAGTCTTAGTTAACAGAACGCCGGGCATTTCTCCGGCTGACATTTCCCCATGTATGACTGTTTCCTTAGACATTTCACAACAGGCTGGAGTAAAGTTCCTCATGGGTTGGGAACATTTCGCCACAGGGTGGTGTACACATCTTCATGACCAAGTAACAGTACTTTCCATTCCTTATTTTATTAATTATTTCGAATGAAAAAATATAAGCTACAAGTACCAATAATTATACTCAGATTACGGTTTGTCGACTGTTTGAAGAAAAAAAAACCGAAACAGGCTGGGGATGACGTCCAATGAATAAATATCCGCCCTAAAATATATGGGGAAATGTCCGCGTAGGAAATTTCCACGCACCCTGTCAACATTACTTTCCATAAGAAGCGTAGATTACGGGAGCGTGACATCTCTCATATACCCCCCCCCCCCCCACCCCCCGGAATTGAGAAAATAAATAAATCTGGAATAAAATCTGTGAATGCAAAGAAAAGAAAGCAATGACCTGCAGACCACATATTTACTAGTAGGTCTCCAGTCGAGCTGCTGTATGCTGGTAGTAATAGTGTAATAACCAGTAATGCAATAACCAACCAGTAGTGTGTATCACCCAGTAGTGTAATAAAAATTAACCAATAATATAATAATCAGCTAATAGTGTAATAAACATTAACCGCTACTGTAATAACCAGAAGTGTAATAACCAACCAATAATGTGATATCAGCCAGAAGTGTAATGAAAAACAACAAGTAATATAATAATCAACCAGTAGTGTAATAAAACAACCAATAGTGTGATAACTTCATTAACCAGTAATGTAATAAATTAACAAGTAGTATAATATATTTCCATGGAAACCACCGACGTTTCACACATTTTTAATCTTCTGTGCACTGATAACGAAATATCAAAATTTCAAGCCGCAAATTTTGCCTACAATGCAACAAGGAATTTATCAATTCAATCTTGTTTGACAGAGCTCACTGGGCTCTGTCAAACAAGACTGAATTGGTTAAATTCCTATTGGCATTATGAGAAAAAAATGCTCCTTGAAATTTCGTTATTAGGAAACCCGTGTTTAGATGGGGGTTAAAGGTTTTTGGATGATGAGTATTATAAACTTGGTTATAAATAACGCCTATGAACCATTTACTCGTCAATCTGAAGGAATTAGGATCAAAGATATTTGGCACGATAACCTTCTGATACAACAAACACCAACATGTATAACTGTATGGCATGAGTTTGGGATTTGTTAGACTGTCCTCAAGGGTTGCTTTTGGTCTCATTCACGTTCACTGTCTGCTTACTCTGCTACCAGTAGCTCTTACCATTACGACTAGCTTTAACCTTTCCCGCCACTAAAGCTCCCTTCTACAACCACTACTGCTTGATATACCTCCAGAAATTAGCACTACTACTAGTGTTCCCAAAAACGTCTACAAACACCTTTCACTACATTGTTACCAATGACTTCTATACAACTTCTAATACTGACTAAGTACATAATGAACCACACTTATTCCTGCCTTTAATCTTCCAATCAACATGTATTTTTGTCTGTATTAACTCCGCAAATGTCGTGTATCCGACTCCCTGATACAGATGTTTGTATCAGGGGGTCGGATACAAGTACGTTCCTTTCGCGTGAGTTCAATTTTTTTTCTTTTTGTTCATCCGAACGAATAAATAGGTCGTTATATATTCGTCTACATTCTTGACTTATCCCCAATATATTGTGAGATAAAATGATTATTACCATTATGTGGATGTACAAAATATGTATCTGAGTTTCGCTCCGGTTTCTAAGGGTAGATCAGGATTCGTCTTCGACTCGTCGTGATCTGCCCTTAGAACCCAGAGCTCGACTCGGATACATATTTTGTACATCCACATCATGGTAGTAATCTCTATCTAACACAGCTACTATCCTAACTAAGTACTATCATTACCACTGCTACTGTTTTTTGTCAGTGTTAATACTGTACTCTTATCACTTTCACTACTGCTTTCAGTTTTTTCAAAACATTTCAACAAAACCATATCATGTGATACCCCCTCATTGGAACGAGCTAGATCCAATGAGGGCTCATGTGATATGGTTCTGCTGAGTGAAGTAGTTTCCCTTTTATCTAACGAATCGACCCCATCAGCCCGCGAGATTTACAAACTGAGCAGTCGAAAAAAAAAACATTCAACAAAACCATATCATGTGACCCCTCACAGAGTCAAAAAATCGAAAAAATACATTTTTCAATAAAAATTCAACAACTCATTTGTGTTTTAATGTTTTCAGAAAATTGGAAATATAATAGTTAAATAACTATTTTTTATCGTGTACGTTATGTAAAGGGTTAAAGTGATTTCCGAGGTACAACAGCGCTCCGCGGGCTCGTCCCAATGAGGGGGGGTCACATGATATGGTTTTGTTGAATTTTATTTTAAAACATTTTTTTCCTCTGCTCAATTTGTAAATTTCGCTGGAGAATGTGTTCCGTTCGTTGGGTAAAGGGTTAACTATGTTATTTTTCTGGAATATTCCGTTTTTGACTGATTTGCCCAAACAGACGAGCCGTAGTTGAATATATACACCTGGAACACAATTAAGCACCCCTGTTTTTACGCAGTGGTGTTAATAGAACTGTCATTACTTTCATGCTATCTTTCAGATGGCCAAAAGTGATTGTTTGGCGGAAAGAATGGTCTGTTGACAAATGAAAGACAACACAATGATGAAAATGTACAGTATTTTAATGGCGCTAATTACACATATCTGTCACTAATGTTTTTGATGGAAAAATTTTCTCTGAACAAGTATGGTGCTGAAACGGTCCATGATGAAACAATGCCGGTAATTACTGACAAAAAATGTAACTTGTAATCTCCAGAACACAACAACAGTGTCTGACGTCAGTGGCGAGTGTATCCATAACGTGCCCGGATGACAGCCTGAACCCTCTTCCTAATGCTACCAGCGAGCCTTCTGATACGGTTCAGAGGCAACTGCTGCCACTCCTCATGCAATGCAGCTTCCAAATCGGCCAAATTCTGTACAGACGGACCCCTTTCTTGCACACGACGTCCCAAAAGGTCCCAGGTGTGTTCTAAGGGATTCAAATCTGGGCTCATTGCAGGCCAAGGTAGTGTTGTAATAGCGTTGTTCTGAAGGAATGCTCTCACAGCATGGGGACGATGTGGCCTTGCATTGTCGTTCATGAATACAGGGCGAGTAGCCAACGGGTGGTTGTCAAAATGAGGCACGACAATCGAATTGAGAATGTCGCTGATGTGCCGATGACCATTGAAATTCCCACGTACAGTCACCATATCAAGTTTATGATCATGAAAGGGGCATCCCCAGATCATTACTGATCATCCACCATATGGAAGAGTATGGTGTTCCTGGGCACTTAAGCATTATTTCTATGCCGCCACACTCTCATGCGACTATCTGTGACGGGAAGCAGGAACTCTCGTCTGACGAATGGACTGTCCTCCACGTCCTGAAATTCCAATGTTGTCGTGCCATAAACCACTCCAAACGTCGGCTTTGATGCTGGCCGGACAGTGCTGGACGCTTGATGTCTCTTCCGGACCTCATACCCAGTGCTTTGAGACGGTTTCGGACAGTTCTGTTGCATAAACACCTGTTGGAGAGCCAAAGGCGTTCCAAAACCTCACTTGAAGCAAAGGGTTCACACCTAACGAGGCGTGTCAGACTCCGATCTTCCCGAGGAGAGGTTTTTTGGGCTTGTCGGTCCTTAACATTGTTGGTTTGTTGATGTTTTCGGACAAGTCTGCTGATGACAAAATGACTATAGCCAAGTTGCCTTCCAACACATTGGAACGACATGCATGTTGCATGCATGCCAACGATTTGCCATCTTAGTGCCTCTGACGGCCTCCTCCTTGCCATGTCAACATTTATTGATAAAAGAAGTGACAAATTTTCTTGTTTTATACCCAGATACTGCATGCTGATGATAGCGTTTTATGTGACATTCAAGGGAAGCATGCTTCACGTGGATGAGGGGATGTATTTGGGGTACGCTGTCAACCAGAAACGCCGTGTTTCACAAGATGAAATGTACTGCAAGGCAAAGGAAGCATTAAAACATAATAATCAGTAACAACATCTTCACTGTCATGAAACATTTCAGAGGGTGCTAAATTAAGTTCCAGGTGTATATTACTCGAGTGGAGACTGACAATTCATTTCCCGTTTGTACGAAGGTGAAGAAGAATGGTGAGATTCGAGTCAATTAGAAATCATCTGCCGCATTCGATTCGACACGAAATTTGAGATCAACAGGGCCCTGTCACTAATTACTACCCCATCTATCTGTCGTGCTTTGTCATTGCTACAGGTGTATACCTACCAGAATACCTACCAGAATTTGTACTACCACGGATTTTGTATCTCTTCAGCACCTCCCAACTCCTGATATCGCTACGAACACTACTTCCGTAACTTGTCCTGATTGGCTGTTGTGTTAGAACACAATAGGTTACTAAGATTGTGTCACAAACACAGTCTGTCACACACAAATTACAAGTGGTGTCTGTAGTACCATATTCGGACTCCTAGAAGGGGGGGGGGGGGCAGCATGATCAACGTACGTGTTAATTTAACCCTTTAACGGCCAAAACCGGCCAGCGCTATTCTCAAAAATCGCCAATTAATTTTCAAAATATTTTCATTTTTTGTCTCAAAAACATAGGTTATGACCCCTCGTTGGAACGAGCTCGTCGAGCTCGTTCCAACGAGGGGTCATAACCTATGTTTTTGAGACAAAAAATGAAAAAAAATAGTTATTCAAGAATTTTTTTTTGCAAGTGTCGTCTGCTTTTCATGTTAGGTAAAGGGTTAAATACGAGATTGCGTCACAACTACTACTTTACTCAGTAATAAATTTCCACGAAGTCTTGAGTATTCTAACTTCAATCCTGACTGACTCATATTCCAGTTACATCATCAAGGCATGTCTTCGACGAAGACATGCCTAGATGATGTAGTTGGAATACTGGTCAGACGGGACTTGAGACATCATAGTCGGGACAAATCAAGCTGACATCCCCCAATCGGTCATCTTCGCGGCGCCCTATCGATGGCTAGTCACATGTTTCTTGAAACCTTTTTTGGGTATCCCAATTTTATGCGTCTGCAGGCTGTCAATGAAGGTTTGACGGTTCGAATGAGCTGCCTACCGATTTTTTTTTCCTACTCATAAGGACCACACACAAGAAAACATGACAGTGGCGTTCGCACACTGGACAAAAGCACAGATGCATTCTCCACCACCAAACTATTTATTTATTTATTTATTTATTTATTTATTTATTTATTTATTTATTTATTTATTTATTTATTTATTTATTGTCATTAAGGTCACATATTTCTGCACAATGGATAATCATGGATAATCATGACCACGGCATTTTAACATTACGGGTGGAGGAAGCCGAAGCACCCGGAGAGAACCACCGAGCAACTGCGAACAACTGTCACCTCCCCAATATACCAACTCCACACAAGCATGGTTAGCATTGGTTGAACACAAGTGCACCATCGACGAGCAGTACGCCTTAGCACACAATGCAACCGTGCCCTCACGTGGGCAATGGGGGTGAAGTGTCTTGCCCAAATACACAACGCAGTTGCCGCATGTGGGATTCGAATCGAGGACCTCTCGGTTTGCAGCCTGCACTCCACCTACGCGTCTCCCGTCACCAAACTGTGTACATGTATGGTACTTGGTAAGGTCAAATGTGTACAATAGTAGGTATGCGTCTCTGTTGCGTGCCCCCAAGTGTAAGACTTTCAATAATAAATTGAATCTGTGGACCGATCAGCCGATAAGATTAAATAATTGTTAACCCGCCTCACCTGTCTTGCGTTGATTACCTTCTCTGACCATCGAATTTCAAACATCAATAAACGAAACTATTATGGCCGTTTACCTAACAGGTGGAGGGGGTACGTGCCCCTTCACTTTTTTCAACAGCCATATTATGCAGTTACACAATCAGTTAAAAAGGGCGCATGAAGACGTGTCAGTTTACAGGGATTCCTGTAACATATTATCTGCAGATTCAAACATATTTAGTTGAATTTGGCTGAGGAATCCCACCTTCGACCGCTTCGGTCTGTATCTTCTACATCAATCTAGCCTTCGGGTTGGGAGATGATTGAATTGGAAGAACTAGACCGGACAGTGATCATACCGCGGTTTGCTCATCTAAACGAGAGACTAGCGGGGTCTTGGCTGATGTACGATTGTAACTTTTCTCCCAGTGGGCCGAACTATGGTGGTCTTAGAAATGTATGCCCCGCCAGTTTCTTTAAGCTTCCGCCGCCTCTGAGGATGGAGAGTTAAAGGGGCAATAAACCACCAATTTGACAAAAATAAGTTGTTCATTTGACAGAACTACAATTTTCAAAAGTACCTTTATATTATATATGTCTTCGTACGAAAGAGCTCGTGTCGATTAAATAAATTAAATTGAAGGCGAGAATTCATTGTTTTATCGATAAAGGCTGGCGGCCTTTTTCCTCCCGATCTTGTTAGCCGATCGCTCAGAAAATGCTGGCACTGTGCAAAATGCAATATCAGTTTCCATATTTGGAGTTATTTGCTTTTGTAGCATAATTTTCTATTCATAAGGTATGCGTTCACGCAATTTTATCCGGAGGCACAAGTGTACCTTATTAAAAATAATACAAAGTTAGTGATCTAATAATGCCAATTATTGCTAAAATAATGCACATTTGTTGTTCGTGTCAGTCATTCACTGGGGCAAGAGCGAAGGTAAAATAGAAATCACAAGCATTCAGAAATTATGTTTACTTCTGATGGCTTTCGGGCTACTTCGTTTATACCTGCGCAATTTCGTATCTTATGAAATTTCGTCTGCATTAAAGTTTTTCAATTACATATCTCAGTACTTTTTCATTGATTCTGATGTCTTAAACTTTGCATAAAGTGGGGATTTTGCATGCTCTTTTCCATGCAAGCAAAATCTAAGAGTCGATATGTTTTTCAAATTAGAGGCTTAGGGTAGGGCACTGGTCACTTTCCACGGATGGGCAATATTTCCACGGACGCAATAATATTAGATTCCAAACACCAATTATAAGAATAGTCATCCAAAAAAATAAACAATAAAGCACCGGGTAAAACCCGCTGCTTCATTAATTAAAATTTTGCTGATGATGATTTTTATTACCCAGTAAACGCATGCGTGGACATCACTGCCCACGCGCGGATTACGACCAGTTCACGATGACTGTACTGTATTAGCCATTTAATGAATCGTCATAAGCTATGTATTTAGAGAAAAAAATAAAATGTTTAATTATTCAAGAATATATATTGCAGGGATCGCCTTTTAGTGACGTTAGGAGTGTAATTATTTCAAAAACAATAAAAACACAGAACGACACGCGGTATGTGAATGGGTCAATCGATATTGCACGAGTGCCAGCGTGAAAGGATAGAACGAGAGGCCACAGGCCTCGAGTTTTATCCTTCCGTGATGGCACAAGTGTCATATAGATTAACCCATTCATAAACGCGTGTCGTTCTGTGTTTGTTACACGCCTTCGCGTCCATAAAAAAAATTATTAGAAGGACACTCAGCAATTCATTTGACAACTATCAACAAAAAGAACAAATTTTATCTGCAACCAAATTTGCGAGGGGAACTCGTGTTACTATTTCGTTCCCTGAGTTCCAATGTGATCTATGTGCCTACTGGCACATAGAACACATTGGAACTCGGAGGACGATTTTCCGCTATCGCTAGCAATTCAAATTGTAATTGCGTTACACGATTTGTAGAAAATGCCAGTGAAATTTCGCTTCAATTTAAAAGTACTTCGTCGACGATTTACGTTCCGCACATATGTGCGGAACAGATTTTCATTTTCCGCATGGTTTAGTGGTGCTGTGGATGGGGATTACATAAAACAGTCGTGTAATAAAGTTTAAAGCTGATGGCTCTGAAGTTCAAGTAAGAGCAGTGATCTCCAGAGTTCACCGTGTACTAGACTTGGTTACTCTATCAATTCAGTAACACACCGATAAACAGACAGCTGCTAATTTCTTAGATCATCTCCTCCTAGCTTTGTTGAAAACCACATTCAAAAAGCCAATCTGTTTATCTTTCTATTGAAAACTTATATGTCTCAATAAACTGAACAACATGAAAACGTGATTTAGCAAATAGAGTTACTCGCTTAATTGTAGACGGGAGTAATGGGGCGACGATGGCAAGTTAATCTCTTACGTTAACACATTTCGTTTGTATTATGTCTTGCTTCTGGTTAGAGTAAATAGCGGCCAAAAAGGCGAACGCATCTTGTATAAACACGTCTGTTATACGAACCCTTAGGAAAACACAACTCAAATAATATAAAAATATCAAGATACATCTATAATGGAATTCATTAACGCCTTCAGACGCATTGACCCTTTTATTTGGTCAAGAACAAAAGTTTCGCAACTTGCGTAAGTCCTCAATGCTACTCCCAGTAAGGATCGGTTAGACAAGTTCTGAAATCATTCAAAACAAACACCAGTGAAAAGATGAAAAATAGTTCTGTCATAATTCGTACATGCAGAAACTGAACAAATGTAACTTGATCAAATCTGTTAATTTTTTAACAAGTTATGATTATTGCTACCACCGGAAGACGGTATTTTGGCATGTCAACAATACAGTCTTTCGCGTCTACTTTACTGCAGATGCTTTGACGAGTGCTATCTTATTGTTGAAAGTATGGCAATCGATATAGACGTAGGTGTCAGAGAAAATTGAGGATTAAGCTGGCTGACAATTTTCACCATTGGAAGAGATTTATGAGAAAGTTAGCTCCCCTTGATTTCCTACAGCTGTCAGTAACTTTAACACTAAGTGTATGGGAATTTCATATATAAACAGAAATTGCAAAATGTTAGCGAATTTGTACCAACGCTGTACGCATCATTTCACAAATTTAGCCATTTTCCTGTAGAGTACTATAAAAATACAGAAGCTGGCATTTTTCAACTTTTTTCCCAGTCAGTTTGACCGTTTGACTCTTATCCTCTGTTGAAATCCATTTAACCCTTTACCCAACGTAACGGCCAAAACCGGCCAGAGCTATTCTCAAAAATCGCCAATTAATTTTTAAAATATTTTCATTTTTTGTCTCAAAAACATAGGTTATGACCCCTCGTTGGAACGAGCTCGTCGAGCTCGTTCCAACGAGGGGTCATAACCTATGTTTTTGAGACAAAAAATGAAAAAAATTAGTTATTCAAGAATTTGTTTTGCAAGTGTCGTCTGCTTTTCATGTTAGGTAAAGGTTTAAAAATAAGAAAACGGCGTTTTCATCATCTTTTGATGTTCGGCAACTTTTTTTCTGTTCATTTTTTCAACAGTGTGCGCATCGTGACATATAATACAGTCACTGTCCTTTCAAATAATATAAATGGATGCAAAATTAGCTATTTTTTCTTGAGAAGAATAAAAACCTGAAAATTACTGTAAAAACGTATTCGCTGCACAAAGAGTCAAAGTGAACGATTACTTAGTGTTGGTTGGCATATACCGCTAGACATTTTTAATGACAGATTATATGTGAAACATTTACTTCTAATTAGCTTGTCATGAAAAGCCGAGTTTCGTTTTGTTCCTTTTAAAAAGGGAAACCAACAAACAGCCCCGAGAGCTGCTTGTTGCTTTCCTTTATTAAAAGAAACAAAAGGAAACTTGGCTTTATTTTCTACCGATGTCCTAGGTGTTATCTCAACAATTACTTGCTTCTTAATTTGACCTTCCTCGCATGTCTTATAATTTCAAGGGAGATAACTTCGATTTCCATGATGATATAAGACCGGGATGCAACTTTCAGAAAAAAATATAAGCGAAGCCTAACAGCTTGATCGCCGAAGATGAAAATGTTTCGGCGTGGAAGAGAAGGTTTTTCCGCAGAGAAAAATAAAATTTCGATTTTATTTCTCGGTGTGTGAGGAATCAACTATATAAAATCACCACATTCCAGAACTGCATTTTTGTTCTTTCAGATATTAGTTGTTACAATATTTGCCTGTGGTACAGTACGTGGAGAGTGTATTATCACTAAATCACCCGCAGAGTGGAGATTCCACCCAAGCAATAATTGCCAATTTGTTGCAAAGCATAACCAGCGCAAGCAAAGTTTCAGCCAATGGACCTCCGGGTTAAACCCGGAGGTCCATTGCCTGAAACATTGCTTGTGTTTTTTGTCGATATGTACACAATTTGAAAGTTATAGCTTGGGTGACAACTCCACTCCGCGGGTGATTTAGTTACAATCCACTCTCCACGTACTGTATGTGTCTTTCTGTCCTCTTGTGTCGGTACAATTCCAACTGGGCACAATAAAGGTTAAATGAAGTAATGTGCTGCTGAGGAAACAGCTTGCGCTTATTCGTGCTTATAGAGGGGTGGTTGGGAACGTTGCTAATCACTCCCCTCGGTCAATCCATTTTAGTGGGTCAGATAAAAGACTTTATGATTCGGAGGGTTCTATGGTATAAGGGAGTTAACTCAAATTGCAACCTATCGAAAAACCGCGCATCCACTTGTAATATAAATCAGCGTCATTAAATTTGACGAATTGACGGCATCCCTGACTATATAAACTGCAACAGTTCTGTGATCACAAAAGCAATCAGTAAATTGCGACTGGATCGCGACCGACCGCTTTTATGATCACAGCATAGTAATATTTCATAAATAGAACAATTGCATGATTTTGGAGGGCATTGCAGTTGATTAACCCTTTACCCAACGTAACGGTAAAAACCGGCGAGCGCTATTCACAAAAATCGCCAATTAATTTTCAATATTTTTTTCATTTTTGTCTCAAAAACATAGGTTATGACCCCTCTTTGGAACGAGCTCGTCGAGCTCGTTCCAAAGAGGGCTCATAACCTATGCTTTTGAGACAAAAAATGAAAAAAATTAGTTATTCAAAAATTTTGTTTGCAAGTGTCGTCTGCTTTTCATGTTAGGTATTAGGTGTTCGGTATTTATATCACGATTAAACTTGAATTATGTGAATGAAACTGATATTTGTAAAGAAAAATATCAGCTTCGGACTGTCTAATAACTTTCTTTATCATATGACTCGACCGTTTTGTTCACTTTAAAGCATTTGATACTTTGCTTTCATATTAATCAGTGATAAATAAAGCCTTCCGTCGATTTCATTGGTCAATTTCAAAACTAGACAATTTGATTGGCGAACAAAATACAACTGGGCCATATTTTCATAATTTGCATAATTGGGGTTGACAGATTTCATTGGTCAATTTCAAATATGGACAGTTTGATTGGCTGAACAAAATACAACTGGGTCACATTTGCATAATTTGAGTAGGAAGAATTTACGTTATCTGTCCTAGTTAGGTTGGGTTATATTGCATTAACCCTTTACCTAACATAACGACCAAAACCGGCCAGTGTTATATACGAAAACTTTTCATTTTTTGCTTCCAAAACATAGGCATCGCGCTCGTTCCAATGAGGAGTCATAACCTATGTTTTGGAAGCAAAAAATGAAAAGTTTTAGTTATATGATGATGTTTTTTCCAAGTGTCGTCTGCAACACACGTTAGGTAAAGGGTTCAAAGGTCATACTAAGTCGTTAATTTGTGCATATGTGTCATATGATAAACAGAATATGAAAAAAATGTTTTTCTCATATGATATTTATGAAACTCGTCCGAATTTTCCGTTTAGGGCTTGCCAGAGGCTCGCCCAAACGGAAAATTCTTAGACTCGTTTCATAAATATCATATGAGAAAAACACTCATTTCATATCCTCTCTTTCAAGAATGATCTGAAAACAGGAAAAAGTAAAATCACTTGAAACTGTTATCCCCTTGAAAAAACATTACTCTATCTAACTGTCTTTTGGCTAAATCCTTCTATATTATATTCCTTCTAACAGAATGAGTGAATCCATTTTGTATTTGTTGAGAGGGTCATCTGTGGGTAAATATTTAGATTAAGCATATTTTTATTTGCCATTTGACAATGCAAATCAGAATTGGAGGACAAGTGCTTACCACTTAAAAGACTCCGTTCCTTTAAGTTCCTGTACAATGACTAACAATTTACAATATAGCAGAACGCATTCCCTAAATAATAGAATCTAACAAAATCTAAATATTATAAACATTATAGACAAACACAAATTAAACTGAGAGAGGGAGAGAGAGAAAAGAAGAATAGATAAAAATAAAAAAAAAACAGAATAGAAAGAAAAAAGAAAACATGAAATACAACAATAGATCTAGTAATGATGCCCTCCCCCACCCATTTGCATTCTATAGTATCTTGGTCCGTAATGTGAGTCTAAATTAACATCTTAGTTACTGCCACTAAGCATAGGTTTTCACTTCTGGGGAAGTTCACACAACAGTTTCGACCTCCATTGCGTGGCTAAACCCTTGATAACCTAACTTTCGCCGAGGGGACACTATCACAGTGGGAGTTTCAGGTCCCTCCACGATAGCATACCCATGGCGGAAGTCAGATTATTTCTATTACATCCTAGAGGGCACAATGTTGAGGATGTAGATCGAATCTCTGTGAGTCAAGAATGAATTTTTAAACAGATAAAAAATAGATATATTACTACTTTCGGGTAATGATGGGCTTCCATATAATACTAAATCAGCTGAATTCCAGTTGGCTGTGAGTTTTGACAAATCACCGATGAGGGTATTGCGAGTATCAAAATTCAGGGAACACACGACGAAATAGTATTCTGCATCCTCAACACCACCTTTACATGAACAAAATGGATTATCGGATATGTAATTATTGAATTTGTCACAATTGAGGTCACAACAACCAGTTCGTAGTTTTGCGTGGATGATGTTGTATTTTCTTGTTCCGGTTGAGAAGTATGAGGGAGGCTTATACAAAGGTGGTAAAATGGATTTCTTGAATTCCGCAAGCGACGTAATATTTTGTACCGTCTCCGGTAGGGTATTCCAAATTTGGACGCTCGAGGGGAAAAATGACCGTTTGAACAGCTCTGTTCGACAGGAATATGGAACAAAATTAGACGCATTTCGTAGATTATATTGGGATACATCAGAACACGTGGGTAAATATGTTATTATAGTCTCCAAATGAACCGAGATCATGCTGACTCAGCAGGCATTAGAATTCATGCGCGAAAAGGAATCGATTATCGCAAACGATTATCGTAGACACAACCATAGGAATCAGCTTTGATTCTCACAAAAAGTTCCGTTAATTCTTGAATGTGTCCTTAAAGACCTGGATAATTCTTATTTTATGCTCCCTCATAACAAGGTAGCACCTTGACTGTCGCAACGGTGTCTCTAGACAGGCAGTCAAGACTTCACTATAAACTACTTCAAAGATACTGTAACTTCCATGAACGCGACCAACAGAAGCCTGTATGTTGGAATATGGGTTGACCACTCGGTTGAAACTAGACCTCCGGGGTCAAACACTACCAAATATATAAGGTTTGTTTACTATCGAAAATGCAGTGGTTGCACTTGCAAGGGTATAACAATATTCTCAAATAACAATTTTTTAGGTACTGAAAACTGATTCTCGCAGCAAGAGTCAAAATGATTCTTGCGAATCGGGACAGATTTTTAAGGCTTGCTCAGTAGAATTGAACCTAGGACTTGGATGCGCCTCGCCCGATATAAATTCCACTTACCAGCGTTAACCCGTACCAACCCACATCCGTTCACTAAGTGATTACGTAACATATGCACTTGACCAATAATTACTTTTCAGTGAATTATTAAGTTCCTTGTTGAAAAACTGTATTTAAATCTCATGATAGTAAGCCTCTTTAACAGTCATATCCGGTCATCAAAACTCTCCATTAAAATGTTATTATTTGTTCCGTATTCGCCACCGTGATATACCATGTGGCCTATCGTATACCTATCTGAACGAGGCATCGAGCTCGTTCCAGTGTGGACTCATTAGGGTTTTTTTTAGTTTTTTTTTTTGGGGGGGGGGGGGGGGGGGCGGCAAAATCTTTTTATTCATTTTAGTTTTTGCAAGGGTCGTCATCTACTGGTGTTAACCCTTTACCCAACGTAACGGCCAAAACCGGCCAGCGCTATTTACGAAAATCGCCAATTAATTTTCATTATTTTTACATTTTTTGTCTCCAAAACATAGGTTATGACCCCTCGTTGGAACGAGCTCGTTGAGCTCGTTCCAACGAGGGGTCATAACCTATGTTTTTGAGACAAAAAATGAAAAAAAATAGTCATTCAAGAATTTTTTTTGCAAGTGTCGTCTGCTTTTCATGTTAGGTAAAGGGTTAACTGAGGAATAAGAAATCCCTCAAATCCTCCTTATAATTTACAAAACCGACATATGAGGTGAGCATTCATATATTATGGAATGAATGAAATAAGTTTTCTAACTATATGGGAGAGAATAGTGACATTGTTATCTGTGATTTGGGACAAGTAAAGGGTTGAGTTAATGAGGCAATTTGCCCCCAACACACTTTTGTCAAAATACCAAAACTCCAAGCAGCAAATCTTTCTCATAATACAACTAGGAATTTAACCAGTTTTGTTTTCATTTGGGTTTAACGACACTTTCGATAACCAGGGTCACCTCATGTCGGACAGTTGTACGGGTGAATGAAGTCGGAGTACCCAGAAAAAACCACCCAGCAGCGGATAGCAACTGTCAGACTGTCAGACTCCCCAACGTGCTAACTCCCTTCAAGCAGGTTTAGCATTGGTTGATGGCATGTGCACTAACGACGTGCAGTACGCCATAGTCACACAGCGGCACCGTGCAAACTGGATTAAGTGACTTACCAAAGGTCACATATTGAATATACCCATAGAAGCTTGGTGTACCAAATGTTCACCACGAGTGGTGAAGTTGTGTTAACCGCGAGCCTTTGGTGCGCGGTTAACATCACTTCACCACGAGTGGTGAACATTTGGTACACCAAGCTACTTTGGGTATATTTTATTTATACCAGGATCGTCAGATTATTAATAGTCGCTATTATTTTTTCTCGATTTTACTGAGCAGCAGACGTACATACGTGCGAATCAGTTTTTGTTTACATGAGCACTGTCAATTTTATCACGGAAACGAAATGGAAAAAGAAACGGGACCTTTTTTCATTTTAAGAACATAATAACATACTATTTCGAGTTATGTATGCTTTATTAACATGAGAAATGCATGTTTGTTAATTTTTGGTGTTTTATGGGGTAAAGTCATTTAAAAGCGTAAGAAATAATTGCCACTTTCATTTCACTCTTCGAGATGCGACGTGCGATAAATTTAGACAGGTTCGCATTCAGGTCGACGTCACCAAAGGTCAACGTGGATGTAGTTCCACTATAGGTGTAAATTTTAACCATTGAAATCCCATTGCTGTCGTGTCCACCACAGTTGGTGTGTAAAGCTAACATTTATGTCATAGGCTTTTCAGGAATAGTAGAATAGGTAATCATGGTATAAAACACAATTGCCCCTGGTGGGGATCCAGCCGTGGATCTTTCAGTTTGTAGTCCAATGTCGTTAACACTGAGCCACCGCTCTTCCCGACAGAACCCAAAGAGATCTGCCGAACAAGACTTAAGTGTTTAATTTCCTAGTTGCATTATGGCATATATCTGCTGCTTGAAATGAAGACTTTTCGACCCCAGTATGCTGGAAATTTTTGACCAGTGTAGTTTGCTTACTAAATCAAGCAATGCCTCCTATGAAAATGAGAATGCTCTGATCAAACACGTGCATGAAGAGTTGAAGTTTTGTATTAATCATCTTTTATTTGTCATATATATATTTTTTCCAGAATTGTCCGTTATCAAACTCGATCGATATTACTTCAAAATCCGCTGATAACACGTCAATCTCGGCAGATATGAACCAAGCCGGAGTTTTTCCCTTGGATGCGTCGTTACTAGGCGCAACCAAATTGTTTACATCGAAACCGTTAACCTTTATTCGTCGAACGCGATCAGGAAGTAGGATCGGAGTAGTTTGAAGCTGAGTTTTTATATAGTGAGGATTTAATGATGGCAAACAGTATGTAGTCAATGCAGGCATGTTTTGTTGCAGTATATTGGAGAGTGCCTACTCGTACTCTCCAATAAATTGTAACAAACAATATTGCCAGCAAATTTAACTTAAAAAAATAATGTAGCACTATACCACTAAATGGCAACCTATTTAGGGTATACTGTATATCCTGATTTATTTATTTATTTATTTATTTATTTATTTATTTATTTATTGGTGTTTTAAGGTCACATATTTCTGCACAATGTCTAATCATGACCGCGACAGTTTTATGGGTGGAGGAAGCCGGAGTACCTGGAGAGAACCAACGAGCAACGGAGAGCATCTGTCAGCTCCCCAACATATTGACTCCACACAAGCAGGGTTAGCATTGGTTGAAGACAGGTGCACAATCGATGTGCAGTACGCTTTAGTACATAACGTCACCGTGCCCCCCACATGGGCAATGGGGGTGAAGTGGTATATCCTGATAGATTTACTGTATGTTCGAAAGCCTGAGTCGTCAACGTCACAAAAAATAAATAACATACCTGGAATTTCATGAAGGGAGATGACTGCATTACAAAGACCACTTCCGTTTCTGTGAGGTCCTGCCACAACCCTATTGAAACCAACGAACAAATCCAAATCCTTTGGGCCATAATGAGTGTCCTGTCCACTAAGCGTGTATAAATATTTCGACTCCAGTAAGTCTCTGTACTGTCCGCTGTCGAACCCGATCCGTTCGTCACTCACTTCTATATTCACGTTTGATCCTTTTTTCACAACATTGTCAACAGTTTTTATTAACATCCCTCCGTCCTTCGTGACATCAATATATCCAGGTAATGTATTTGAGTATATCCCAAGTTGTCTGTTGTGAATTTGCATTTCCGCCATATTGCTTGAGAAACCACCATCTCCGCCGTAACCATCGCCCTGAGGTGAATCTGATACATCCAATGTCCATAATTTTGGAGATTCGCCATACTCAAGATATAATTTAACGCTGTTGAACCTTCCAGAGAAGTCTACTTTAATAACCGCTTGACTCGAGCAATCTGCCGATGATACAGAAGATGGTGACTGAACAAATGAGATGTAAGGGCTGTATCCTCGAACTATTCCGAACCGTAAATCTATCTTGACGACATTCGTGTCTATGGAGCCTTTAATGGCGACAGACAGTAAAACTGAAAATAAACACAGAAAAGTCGTATTTAAAAAAAAACAAACGGGAAAATTAACTTTTTGTTAGTTCTCAAAAAACACAAGATTCAGCCGAAGTTAGTTTGACCTTAGTCAGATAGGTGTAATATTTTAACACTTTACCTAACATGAAAAGCAGACGACACTTGTAAAAAAATTATTGAATAACTTATTTTTTTCATTTTTTGTCTCAAAAGCATAGGTTATGACCCCTCATTGCAACGAGCTCGACGAGCTCGTTCCAATGAGGGGTCATAACCTATGTTTTTGAGACATAAAATGAAAAATTAATGAAAATTAATTTGCGATTTTTGAGAATAGCGCTAGCCTGTTTTGTTCGTTACATTGGGTAAAGGGTTAACAATATATCAATGACGTTAAAATTGAAGGTAAAGCTGAAACCTTCAGATTATATTTCTGGAATTAGCGCTAAACTCTAAAACTGAACTGCTTCGCTTTGAAGTCTGTGAATGTCAACTTAGCTTATCCGTGTGACACTTCTTTCATATAATACTATGTACCCTTAAAATTTGACTAACTGTATTCCTATTTTGTCTGTGCCTTTTCTAGAGGCACAGACAAAATAGGAATATGCCCTCTTGTGGTCTTTCGACTCTTAATCCCAATTACTTCAGCGACTTCAACTTCACAGAACACGTTCATCTCAAATCTAAAATGTTTCATTTTTTTTCTCCTCCTCAATTTTGTGACCCTAGACGGTCTCGTCTTTATCTTAGTCTACAGCGCAGTGACTGCAAACGCAGTCTCTTTCACGATCAGATCGCGATTTGATCGTGACACATTAACACTATAGGGATGAGATTTTCTGAATATAATGTTGCGAAATGAAGATCGAATCTAGAAAAACAAACAAGAATTGCATCCTAGATTCAAATTTAGATCCATTTTGGCATGTGCGAGTGTACTGTGATGTCTGAATGAAAGTGGACAGATACTTTTAACTTGATCGCACTCCAGCTGCGAACCCGGCGGCCAAAATTCCCTGTCCACGTTTGTAATCACAGTACTGTGTATATCCATATCTGAAAACCATTACCTGTCCTTATGTAATAAACCTGGACTGTGTTTGGTATCTAACTACTGGCATTTCTGTTACCGGTACCTCATTGTAAAAATATCGTTATAATTGCAGTAGAAGTACTTGCAACCACCTGCCCAGTGACTGTTCACTGCGATAAAATAGGACCCAGTCACCAATGCTCTCTAAAATGGGCAGCATGGCTTATTAACGTTCACCCCTGGTCTTGAGTTGATACTCATATTGTGGTCATGATTAGCCATTGTGCAAAAATATGTGACCTTAGTAGTAGGAGATGTATGAAACGGCCCTCATTGGCAGGATCTCATGCAGGATCTCATATGTGACGTCATAGTCACGTGACCTGGTGACCTCATGTTGTGTTGTCTTGGTAACCCGCGTGAGCGGCGTTGTTGTGACGTCATCTCCATAGTGATACGTGTTGTTAGTGCGCATGCGCAGCGCGTGTTGTTAGGGTGATACGAGCTTCCGTCGTCCATTTTGTATACTGGAGGCCGCCATCTTGGTTTCTATGGTAGCACGTGATTGCTATGTTACCCAAAACCTTCTAACAAGACAGGGGTATGTTCGGAGGGTGTGTTCCTTTGTAGAAGAGTAAATCTGATTACCACAAACAACCCGACAATCCCTCCAAATCACCAAAATCCACCCAAAATCACCGAAATTGACTTTATTTCCCCAATTTATCGGTGTAGTGCAATAGTACTAAGGGGTACTAAGGGGTGCGTTCCTTTGTAGAAGAGTAATTTTTCCCAAAATTCTCATTTAATTACCCAAATAAACCCGTCAAGTTGTATTATTTCGAATTCTTCAAGAATCCCTTTTTGGATCCTTATCCCATGACGTTTTTCCCTATTAAGAATAGCACGTAGTGCTATAGGACAAATTTACCCAGAATTCTCTGCTTCTATCTATATAAGCAAAAGTTTTCGTCTATCTGGCCATGTTCCTTTGTTCTAGAGTATACTCCAGTAGCGTAGAAGAGCCTATTAGTTGGAACAGTTTTGCTTATTATTACTATAATTAGCTATTCTAGTCTATTCTTGTTAGTTCTGACCCTATTCCAAGTACTCTCGTTGTTTCCTTTATCTAGATCATTTATATAAATAATAACTAACCAATCAGATTGCTTGATTTCCCATAACCTGTATGCAGAGTTATCTCCCTTCTGTATAACAAAAGCCTATATCCAATGGCAATATCCCATGGAATCCCATTTTTTGCAAAACACCTGTGGCTATGGAATCCCTCTTTTGTCGTATGAGGCCATGAGGGCTATGTAAAAGCCCTCAATGAGTCCTCATTTATTATCCCTCATACCCTCATTGAATTTTGAGGTTATGAGGACCTTGAAAAATCCCTCAATGAGGTATAATTTACTACGACTCTTATCCTCATTTCAGTATTTAATAGGTATCTCCTATGGAATCCCATTTCGGAAAACGCCCGTGGAATCCCTTTTTTTGTCGTATGAGGCCATGAGGGCTATGTAAAAGCCCTCAATGAGTCCTCATTTTTTATCCCTCATAGCCTCATTGAATTTTGAGGTTATGAGGACCATTACAAATCCCTCAATGAGGTATAATTTACTACGACTCTTAGCCTCATTTCAGTATTTGAGAATACCTATGGCCTGGTATTGTATTATTCGAGGATACCTATCGAGGATACCTTCTGGAGAACCCCCTTTTTGTCGTATGAGGCCATGAGGGCTATGTAAAAGCCCTCAATGAGTCCTCATTTATTATCCCTCATAGCCTCATTGAATTTTGAGGTTATGAGGACCATTAAAAATCCCTCAATGAGGTATAATTTACTACGACTCTTATCCTCATTTCAGTATTTAACAGCCATATCCCCAGGCACCCCAATTTCGGCACCCCTTTTTGGAAAACATGGCCTTCGGCACCCTTTTTTGTCGTATGAGGCCATGAGGACCATGAGTAATCCCTCAATGAGGTCTAATGTAGACTTACCAACCGCTTCCATCTTGTCGCCAAAGCTCCACCGCCACTATTGGTCTATGGTCTATCTGTCCTATCATTAGCTTCTACAACAGTATTGTTCCATTGCGGTCTTGTCCCAGTACTATTGACTAAACTACCGTCCATTAATATTGACTTGTATCACTACTTCCTAGCTATACCTTCGCTGAAGCTTTCAAAATGTTCCGTCTGATTTCCCCTGTATACATATAAGGCATTCCGTAAGTGGCCCAGTCCGTAAAAATTGGATTCCGTGTTTTGACATCGACACTCGAGGGTATTCCCATTCCCTATTGGAAGAATTCAGTTCAATGGGTTGTAGTTTAAAAATTCAGATCACCTTTCGTTATATTGTCATGAAGTTTAAAAAATCGTTCAGTTCAAAAGGTGTTAATTTATATTAGATATAAAAAGTTCATTCAAAAAGTTCATCCCCTTCAAGGGGGTTAATTATATATACATTCATTAGGGTTATAGTTCATTCAAGCAGTTCAAAGGGTGTTAATATCTTCATTAGGGTTATAGTTCAGAACTTTGTTCAATTTGTTATGGTCAATTCAGTTCGATACCTTCATTGGGTCAGTTCTCTTCTATCTGTTCAGTTCGATTTTCGTCACTTTGTTTTGATCACTTCGATCTTAGTTGTGTTGGATCTCTGTTCACTGCGACTTCAACAGTTCAATCGTAGTTGTATTTGACCAGATCTGTTCAGTCTGTCAAACTTGTTCGATCAATCTGACTAGTTTGACATTCTTTCACTTTCTTTTGTTTACTTCGTTGTTTTGTAGTGACTGGTTGTATCTGTTCAGAGTCTTGTAGTCATTGTTGAGTTGGTTGTTATCAATCCCTTTCCATACCCTCGAGTGTCGATGTCAAAACACGGAATCCAATTTTTACGGACTGGGCCACTTACGGAATGCCTTATATGTATACAGGGGAAATCAGATGGAACATTTTGAAAGCTTCAGCGAAGGTATAGCTAGGAAGTAGTGATACAAGTCAATATTAATGGACGGTAGTTTAGTCAATAGTACTGGGACAAGACCGCAATGGAACAATACTGTTGTAGAAGCTAATGATAGGACAGATAGACCATAGACCAATAGTGGCGGTGGAGCTTTGGCGACAAGATGGAAGCGGTTGGTAAGTCTACATTAGACCTCATTGAGGGATTACTCATGGTCCTCATGGCCTCATACGACAAAAAAGGGGTGCCGAAGGCCATGTTTTCCAAAAAGGGGTGCCGAAATTGGGGTGCCTGGGGATATGGCTGTTAAATACTGAAATGAGGATAAGAGTCGTAGTAAACTATACCTCATTGAGGGATTTTTAATGGTCCTCATAACCTCAAAATTCAATGAGGCTATGAGGGATAATAAATGAAGACTCATTGAGGGCTTTTACATAGCCCTCATGGCCTCATACGACAAAAAGGGGATTCTCCAGAAGGTATCCTCGATAGGTATCCTCGAATAATACAATACCAGGCCATAGGTATTCTCAAATACTGAAATGAGGCTAAGAGTCGTAGTAAATTATACCTCATTGAAGGATTTGTAATGGTCCTCATAACCTCAAAATTCAATGAGGCTATGAGGGATAAAAAATGAGGACTCATTGAGGGCTTTTACATAGCCCTCATGGCCTCATACGCCAAAAAAGGGATTCCACAGGCGTTTTCCAAAATGGGATTCCATAGGATATACCTGTTAAATACTGAAATGAGGATAAGAGTCGTAGTAAATTATACCTCATTGAGGGATTTTTCAAGGTCCTCATAACCTCAAAATTCAATGAGGGTATGAGGGATAATAAATGAGGACTCATTGAAGGCTTTTACATAGCCCTCATGGCCTCATACGACAAAAAAGGGATTCCATAGCCACAGGTGTTTTGCAAAAAATGGGATTCCATGGGATATTGCCATTGGATATAGGCTTTTGTCATACAGAAGGGAGATAACTCTGCATACAGGTTATGGGAAATCAAGCAATCTGATTGGTTAGTTAAATTTATATAAATGATCTAGATAAAGGAAACAACGAGAGTACTTGGAATAGGGTCAGAACTAACAAGAATAGACTAGAATAGCTAATTATAGTAATAATAAGCAAAACTGTTCCAACTAATAGGCTCTTCTACGCTACTGGAGTATACTCTAGAACAAAGAAACAGGGCCAGATAGACGAAAACTGTTGCTTATATAGATAGAAGCAGAGAATTCTGGGTAAATTTGTCCTATAGCACTACGTGCTATTCTTAATAGGGAAAAACGTTATGGGATAAGGATCCAAAAAGGGATTCTTAAAGAATTCGAAATAATACAACTTGACGGGTTTATTTGGGTAATTAAATGAGAATTTTGGGAAAAATTACTCTTCTACAAAGGAACGCACCCCTTTGTACCCCTTAGTACTATTGCACTACACCGATAAATTGGGGAAATAAAGTCAATTTCGGTGATTTTGGGTGGATTTTGGTGATTTGGAGGGATTGTCGGGTTGTTTGTGGTAATCAGATTCACTCTTCTACAAAGGAACACACCCTCTGAACATACCCCTGTCTTGTTAGAAGGTTTTGGGTAACATAGCAATCACGTGCTACCATAGAAACCAAGATGGCGGCCTCCAGTATACAAAATGGACGACGGAAGCTCGTATCACCCTAACAACACGCGCTGCGCATGCGCACTAACAACACGTACACTATGGTGATGACGTCACAACATGGACGCTCACGCGGGTTACCATGACAACACAACATGACGTCACCAGGTCACGTGACTATGACGTCACATATGAGATCCTGCATGAGATCCTGCCAATGAGGGCCGTTTCATACATCTCCTACTACTGACCTTAATCACCAATAAATAAATAACCACCTGCCATTACTGTTGCCGTAAATAATACGGCAATGACTGTTGCTTTCAAAGGTTTCATGATATGAAAGTTATATAGAAACCTCATGTACAGTGGAGCAAAGTTTTTTTCAGAACGAAAACATTTTGCTCTTCACTTCCTGCGCTTGAAAATGGCGTCGTCCGTGTCGACAGTTACTTCGCTTTAGAAGAATCAATTTTTAAAGTAGAGCCATTAATATATTAACTCTTTAACTAACATGAAAAGCAGACGACACTTTCAAAAGAAATTCTTGAAAAAATATTTTTTTCATTTTTTGTCTCAAAAACATAGGTCATGACCCTCATTGGAACGAGCTCGACGAGCTCGTTCCAACGAGGGGTCATAACCTATGTTTTTGAGACAAAAAAATGAAAAAAATAATGAAAATTAATTGGCGATTTCTGAGAATAGCGCTGGCCGGTTTTGGTCGTTACGTTAGGTAAAGGGTTAAGATATTAAATGGTCTACTTTATACAAATCAACAGCTTTCTCGTGAAGCGAAGATAAGCCAAATATATAAGTCCAAGATCGGACAAAAGATAGGTTGACATTATCAAAAGTGGTTTAATTCGGTGTTTTCACCGTAATAGTTTACGGTAGAAGTACCAGCAGCTGGATTCCAGAGCATTTACCGTCTTTTACCGATATTGTTTTAAAGTGCCCCTGACCATTGCTCTTGACCATTGATGCTTACTTATCAAATATGGTACGGCAGAAAGTGTCCTGATACTTCTTGTAATACCATGGAAACTTTCTTCAAGGGAAACTGTCAAACACATTTGCTGAATCTATCAAGCGGTACACACAAATGATCCATTTAACTTGTGTTATTTTTCTACTTTTAGAAACCACCGCCGATGACGTATCAGTTCAAAGGAAAGTGATAAAGTAACGTATGCAAAAATTCATAGGATGTTCTGATCATTTTGGTAAAGCTATGCCTTTCCCCGTGCTGCCGTCTACTATAATATTAGAACGTTCCTTTTCATGTTCTATCGGTCGATAGTACCTGAGTTTGTGTGATTTCTGAAATAACACCTGAAGCAGCGAAGCTGCTGAAGGTTTTATTTCAGAAATCACACAAACTCAGGTACTATCGACCAATAGAACATGAAAAGAAACGTTCTAATTATTTTATTATGCCGAACAAAATATGACTTTCATTGTGAAGCGTTAACTGCAACATGCCATCAATCTTGTAACAACAATGTAGTCGAATCCCAAAACATGACGTCATTTCGAACGAATGATGTCTCTTCGAAAATGAATTGTCACAAGTGCCGTCGCTTTGAGAGTTTCTATATCAACAAATACTAATGTTTACAACTGCATCATGCTGTTCATGTTATAATTCATTGTTAATGCTTGTTATGACGCTTGTGCTGAAAATTTTCGGTTTATATCGCATAAACCGAAGGAAAACAACAGTTATTTCTTAAATATAATTGATTGAAGTCATAACTGAGACTCATGTTCAGGATTTACTGAAGTGGTGAACAACACGTGAGTTTTTTAATATTTCTGATTCTTTTGAAATCATTGTTTGCAGTTAAAATTGAAAACATACCCACTGAAGATGATATATTTGTTGGTAAGTTTGTGTCCACCGATGTTGAAAAAAGTTGAACGGACACGGAGCCAGCGTTTGGTGTTGAGAAATTCCAATCGACGCTGATCAATGGAAGTGGCGCTTACATTTTCTTCGTTCTCTTGTCTCCAGGGAAAAACGTTCCGATAGTACCCGTGTTTTGCCCCAAAACTCCAATACTATGACTTTTAGAAGGTGTCAAGTTAACCAATCACGGCTGATGTTACAAACTTGAGGCATAATAAATGTTCTTAGTTAAGAGTTGAAGTCGCTTTTTAATGCAATACTAATTAACTTAACCCTTTGATACTTTTGTACGTGTTATGACGTACGAAATCAAACAGAGAGTTGATACTTTTGTACGTGTTATGACGTACGAAATCAAACAGAGAGTTGATACTTTTGTACGTGTTATGACGTACGAAATCAAACAGCGAGTTGATACTTTGTGGTCATTTGTTTTGTTATTTTTCGATTTTTTTCAAGTTTTAAACTCAATTCCTATTTTCTCCCGAATAGTTCTCAGTGACAACCGTTGAGCCAAATGTTATCGCAGCTTAAAATACAAATAAAATCCTGCTGCCAAGACTTCTTAACAGGCTGAGTGCAAGAAGCCACTATCAGGGCTTTCAAAAAATGAGGATACCAGAGCAAAAGCCAACACTTCCCTTGCTTATATGTCATATTCACTCAAACACAAATAATATTTTGTTTATATAAATTTGTTTTATTACAAATTATTGGAGCGTGCCTGTGGGAACTCTCCAATAATTTGTAATAAAATAAGTTTTGAATAACAAATTCAGACCACCAAAAATAATCTAGCCCTCAACCAGATAATCACTAATGTGAAAAATATCTTGTTATTTGGACTTTCCGACGTTTGACGTTGCATTTTGAAAAACGCTGAAGAAACTGAATTCCCAGTGACTCTTCAACGTCAGGATAATTAAGTCTCAAGGGGTTAAAAACAAAGGTATTTAATGACTTCCTCGACTTTGACGACTCCATCAACAATCGGGGCCAAATTGTTTCTGACACTTTGCAGTTGGAGGAAGTCGGCGTACTTCTAGGTAACTACGAAGTGACGGTATATAGCACCCCATGTTACGATTTGCCTGACTTAGTAACATGTTACAAGCAAAGCCTGGACGCAGTTTCTACTGGTTGAAGATGACATGTATACAAACAACGTGTCAAGTTAGCTCGGAGTGTTGGAGAGAAAAAATCCTTTTTCTTCATTACTTCAGGATCTAAGGAGATTTTTCTCTTGACCCTTGTGCTAAAAATTGTACGAGCTATGGGTTTCTATGGCAGTGATCACCGTAAGTGTGGTTAGTTTGGCCGATGGTGTGGAGACAGGCAGCAACAACAGAAACGTGTACTGAGGTACACTGTAAAACATTATCATGCCAGTGACCTTACCCCGTATCTGCCCTTACAGTTTTCGCCCTTAACAGAGGCGTGTGATTCATGGCCAGTCGAATGAGCCCAAGAGTCGTCAGATAAATTACTCGATTCGTACGACACGACGCCTCACCTGGTCATTGGCTCCCAGATCATGCCACAGTTTTCTGCGTCCTACCTCTTGGGCCATTGCATCCATGGCACATAGCTCTTAAAGAGCTGATGGATTTTTGAACCTAGTTCAATATCAATGTCAGTAAGTATCCACTCTGAACTTTGAATGCCATTAACCAGAGAGGTGATGGAGTAGGATTCAATTCCAAGATAAGTCTTCTTCTTCGAGTTGAAGGAATCGTCACCCTTTCGAGTAATGATTCTTGGGCTCAATCGTTGGCGGTCTTTTCCGGGTATTTGACGTACTCCTGTTGAATGGAATACACCACAGAACACATCACTGAGTTAGTAGCGCCATGTGCATCCCACAAAACAAAAATGGACCCTAAAATCACTCTATCAACACGTATTGGGTGTGCGCAAACCACATATCACAATTGCAATGACGTCACTTAGTCAGCCATCACGCGTACTACCACTTCAACCCACGTGGTGCCCATAATACATCGCGATAAGTCGTCATTTTCTATGTTCTAGAAATCGGAAAACTTCTAGGCCTACATATTCTACTAATATAATTGGTACCATAGGTGGAACAATGCGCCATCTGCAATGCATTAGCATTACAGTTGGCGCCTTGTTCCACACAAGGGATGAATTATCTTCATGTAACTTTGCTGAAAGGAAATTGACCACTAAGTACTTTTAGATGGCTCCCGACCCGTCCGTTTACAAAAGATATTCCACACGAAAGCCGCATTTCGACAGGCCAATTCTAGCTTCTCGGAGAGTGCATGGCGTTGGTTCGAAGTTATGAGAATGCTGTGAATTTCAGGATCACGCTCCTTAAAGGAGTTCCTTTCATTACCAGTATCCAAGGCTCACTCCCTCGCTCACAATGGTTTATGTTGTCACTGCTTTTTCAGATTGTTGAGGCAGTGGTGAAGTCAGAATTCCCCTGACCTGTACTCCCAGGGCTAGATTATTCCCCGACAAGCACACAATAAAGGGGGCAGTTTCCCGGCGGGGAGGGGGAGATTAACCCTCCATGGCGGGTGATGTATCCCCTACTGATCTCCCTCCTGGCGCCACCCATGTATCGATGTCGTTGATAGAATTTAATTGTGCTGAACTATTATATATGCACAGAAGCACAGTGCGGTAAAAAATATACATAACAAGCAATATTTCCCAATTTCTTAGAAAACAACAACTAAGAACAGCGTATTGTAAATATTATCAATTTTGTGTCAGTACCACCATGGCTGTGACGTAGTTGTACTGACGGAGGAGACCTCCCCCACTCAAAAAGTTTTAAAAAACTCTGATATAATGTGACAATGCAAGGTGTTGTCGCGTTCGACTAGTAGCATGTTTTTTCCGAAATATTTCTGGCGTTTACTGTCCACTTCAAGAGAAGGTCCTCCACAACAATCCCTCATCAGCTCAAAAACGATTATCGCAAAATTGTTGCTCACATGTGTTAACCTTGGATCAAATTGAAAACTGGAAATTGTCTTTAAAGTGACGTGCTCAATGCGTAAGAAAAAAATCCTACAGAATCCCGTATTTCAAACAAAGCTCTTGGTGGAGGGCGGTCACTACCAAAACCCAACTCCACCTGTACATATCTGTGCTACCGCATCAGACGTAAAAAATTTGGAAACACCTTTCCATTCATTTCATCTAAGAGATTTTTGTTTCAAAATTCCTTTGAAATAAACCACATCTTTCACGTGTCCAACGATATTAGAATAACATGATTAAAACATAATCTGATATCATCCCTTGAGTTCAACAAGGTGCGATCTTCAATGTACTAGCGTTATAGATGGTTCCTTGTTGCACTCATTGGGCACTATGCTTCAGGATTAATAGACCCTTCAAATTCACACAAAATTAATTGTTAATTAATTGTGTCTGTCGGGGAACAGCCGCTCAATTGCAAAACCGTAATATAAGGGAAACAACTCATGTAATGCAGAGGTGTTCACTTGAATGAACAATTTTTGTTCGTATTCTTTTCATGACCCACACTTTTCAAACTCTGGAATTGGAAATGGAGCTTACGAATTGGGCAGTTGTACCCAGCGAACAGGAAATGATTTCGTCCGGCTCAAAACCTATGAGGGGAAGGGATTCGTTCGACCACGGTTTACTCATAGGTATATTTTGTGAGACTACCAGTAAGGTCTCTCCACCAGTAAATGTTTTTTTTTCAGGCTAGGTGGTATTCAAGCGAGGCGATAATTTTATAATTGATTATTTTTATTTATGCCAAAGCGCTGCAGATACAGTACGAGGAGAGTGTATAATCAGTAATTCACCCGCAGAGTGGAGATTCCACCCAAGCAATAATTGCAAATTTGTTGCAAAGCATAACCAGCACAAGCAAAGTTTCAGCCAATGGACCTCCGGGTTAAACCCGGAGGTCCATTGGCTGAAACATTGCTTGCGTTTTTTGTCGATATGTACACAATTTGAAAGTTATAGCTTTGATTGACAACTCCACTCCGCGGGTGATCTAGCTACAATCCACTCTCCATGTACTATAGTACCTTGCTCACTCAAGGAACGATATGAAGCTTTAGAAATCACTCCGCCGATCGTATAGCTCTTTGTATGGTAATTATCGACCAAACGCCGTCATTAAACATAATTATGCTCGTTGTTTTTTGTCGATATGTACACAATTTGAAAGTTATAGCTTGGATTGACAACTCCACTCCGCGGGTGATCTAGCTACAATCCACTCTCCATGTACTATAGTACCTTGCTCACTCAAGGAACGATATGAAGCTTTAGAAATCACTCCGCCGATCGTATAGCGCTTTGTATGGTAATTATCGACCAAACGCCGTCATTAAACATAATTATGCCCCCCCCCCCCCCCCCAATTGGCATTGGTACACGTAAGTACGTTAGAAACGAATACTCGGACGTTTTTCAGTTTCTGTCGAAATGCCACGCGTTGGCCCTCTTGCTCCCAGACCCACGGTGGGAGTGTGGTGGGGGAAGCTGTCCCCTGCCGCTACTGCTTGTGGCGTCCGTGTGAACAAAGTTCCATTTGCTTCTAGCTGAATGACTTTTAATCACTTTCTAAGAACTGTTTCAAGAGTTAAGATTCTTTATAGCAATCTCAAATCGATCACATGATGTTGGAGTGTTTTTGAATAAGACATTTAGATGAGTTTGAACAACAAAACGTTGTATTATCGAGAGAAAAGGAGTGACATTGATTGGCTCGTTACATCTATATTACCTCATTCTAATTTCTCTACACATCGATTTCACACACCCCCACCAATTTTAGTATTAACCCAAGACATAACCCTCGCCCAGTCTGTTACATCAAGGGCTTATACCACGACATCTTGACAGAACTAACCTTGTCCGATTAATTCTGCCGAGGAGTCATACGCTATATATGATATAAAGGATAAAAATATACAACACAAAAAAAATGTTAAAACTCTCCAGTTTCACAACTTTTTTCGAAAAAGTATAGTAGGCCGAATGTTTTATGAAATGTAAAGCATGAATCCCAACAGCTTCACAAGAATAATGTTAATTTTGAAGTTGGCATTCGTTAGTACTTGACCATCGCCGCGTCCAATAAGTAGGCCAGGGTGGTGTTTTGAAACAATTTGACTAGTAACAGTTTGTCGTGTGAGGACCATAATATTCTATCTTCCACTGGAAGATAGAACCTTATGGTTTTGACGCGACGAATTTTTTATATTGCATGAGATCTCTGTGCATTTCATCGTTAGATCCGTTTTTGGACGACTTTTATGCACTTTAAACACGTCTGTACAATACGACGGGGTAGAATCGTGTCTGCTCAAGAGAGAGCCCGTGTTCTACGGAAAATCAAACTGGTATGCGTGCTATTATGGGTGGCGAGAAATTTGGTTTAACTTTGGATCAGTTGATCAGGATCAAGTTGGTACTTCAGTCACGATATGAGGCAGATATATCTAGCCTGATTACAAGTGAGAGGTGAGCACCCCAATACCGACTGGAGAAAATGTTGGGTTTTTTTGGTTCCGACCCTTCGCACACGAACATTCTTCAATAGGTTTTTTTTTCTGAGACGATCATTCATTCGTCAATAAATGAATTTACTTTCACGTGGTATATTATATGTTACCTTAGATACCAATAAAAAAATAAATAAATATTCTGGTGTTTACTGCTTTGTATTATTATTTCACTTCTATGTCAGCTGGTCATGAATATCACCTGTGGGACAATACGTATTTTTCCGATAATTAGGTTAAAAAGGAGAGCAAGACCCTTTTCATTGTATGTCTTTTCCCTTAACCCGTTCACTGCTACGCCCACTTTATCCATATATGGAGTACCTCTATGTATGCCTGTATGCGAGAAAGTTTAATAAAAGTTTTGTCATACTTGATACTCTATAATCTGATTAATTGTCGGAAAGGGCTCTTTGAGCCCTTTCCAACAATTAATCAGATGGTAGGTTTGATTTTCGCATACCCGAACGTACAGATAGTCATTATAAAATATGTGACAATAGTCGCTTTCGGCAGCGAAAATGTTAGTAGGGAAAGATAAGTATATGAAGATATTTGAGGTTAACACTCTACTCGCTCTCTAAATACCGAACTTTCGAGCAGCTGACTAAAATACTGACCACGCCTGACAATTGACGTCATTGGAAGAGATTTACGGGAAAGTTAGATCCCCTTAATTTCTCGAAGCTGTCAGTAAATTTAACGCTAAAGGTGTGGTAATTTCATATAAAGATTGAAATTTCGAAATGTTAGCGGATTTGTATCATCGATGTGTGCACCATTTCACAAACTTTAGGCACCTTTCTGCAGAGCGGTATAAAAATACAGAAGCCGGCTTTTTACAATTTTTTCACATTCACATTCAGTTTGAACATTTGACTTGGACTCCCTGTTGAAACCCCCTTTAAAATTCGAAAACGACGTTTTCATTATCTTTTGATGTTCTGTAACGTGACATATAATACAGACACTGTCATTTGCATCAATATAAAATTCTTGGAGGTGAGATTTGCTCTTTTTGCCCTGGGAAGAATAGCAACTTACAGAATACTGTTAAAACACATTCGCAAAACAAAGAGCTAAAGTGGATCATTGTGTTGGTAGGTGTGATACTGATAGATATTCTTAATGACGGATTATCTGTGAACTAGCTACTTCTAATTAGCTTGCCAAAAAGAGAAAAGTTTCCTTTTATTACTTTTAATAAACGAAAACAAAAGACAACTTGGTTTTATTTTCTGCTGATGGTGTTTTTTCACCAGTTACTTGTTTCTTAATCGGCCCGTCCTCGCGCGTCTATTGATTTCAAGGGAGATAACTTTATCGAAAGTTGATTTTCTTGACGATAAAAATCATGGATGCACCAGTTTGCTGGGGTTTAAAGTTACAATTATACCCTTGACCGAGAAATCTTCTCTTGTCTCTAAACCACGCAAAGTGCAAATAAGAGGAATGTTAAGTTATATTCCCCGTCCAAGCAATGCCATCAGGAATCATAAAATAGTCCAACAAACCAGGTTTCAATATTAAGTTGACAAAAGATACACAGAGCAAAAAATACAATGCTACTATTACTCACTCCCAGCGTTGTTTCTAGTTATACTTTCGCTTTCAAGAAGTGGGTAGCTAATTTATCTTTATCGGGTATGCCTGTCCGAGCGACCACCCGTTCGTCCCTCCTGGTTTGAAATTCAGCAGTAGTAGGAGGTTTGGCCTAACACAAAAGAATTCCATTGTCTAAGTATCGAGTATTGCTTCCCTTGAGTGGTAATTCACATATCCTTAAGTGGTTAGGGGTTGAGTTTGCAACAAAAGAAAACAACACTTAAGGGTCCATCTGTGGGTACGTCCGACCGTGCGCACCTCCTTCTACATTTAGAAACCAACATGAACACTAACAAGTGAACATCCCCAGCTCCCAAATTATCACCGATTTTATCCAAGTGATATATTCGTGAACTTAGAAGATTTAAAATAGATTTATATATGAGATTCTTGTACGCGCAAGTCCTAAGACATTCATGAACCGATTTCGATGAAACATCTCAAACATGCCAATAACAGCCGATCATTACAAGTTATTGGGATGAATTGACGGCAACATGGTCTGAAGGTTGCGGATAGAAGATTATGTTCAACCGAGACGGGGAGCCGCAAACCTCAGACCATGTTACCGTCAATTCAAACAATTTCTGTGTGACATCTTTTTGTGCGCAACTCATTCTACATTGATGATCAGATATCGATGAAGCTGAAGTAATTTTAACCAGGTTATCTCCCCTTCAGCTCTGATTTAATACAGATTCCTGTATAAAATGTTTGTGTACTTCTAATATATTCATGAACTGATTTGATGATTTGATTCCAACAAGTACAGTACGTGGAGAGTGGATTGTAACTAAATCACCCGCAGAGTGGGGTTATCACCCAAGCTATAACTTTCAAATTCTGTACATATTGACAAAAACACAAGCAATGTTTCAGCCAATGGACCTCCGGGTTTAACCCGGAGATCCATTGGCTGAAACTTTGCTGGTGTCGGTTGTGCTTTGCAACAAATTTGCAATTATTGCTCGGATGGAATCTCCACCCTGCGGGTGATTTAGTGATAATACACTCTCCACGTACTGTAAGTGAACGTCCATATATTCAGAGCATTTTCAGTACCATATTATGCATTCAGTGATAGTTCTAATTTTATTCTTTTTCTTTTCCATTCAACATTGCTCCAGAGCATGCAAGTATGAGCTTCAACCTCGGAACCATCTAAACCTTGTCTCTGACTACAGGCGAAAGGTGCATCATTCAGCATACTTATTAACTGGTAAAACTGCCTTAGCCTTTATACAGTTAGTGTTCCTTACACAGTTAATGCCGACCGGGGACGCTTGTACCTGTAGCTCATGATTAATGGGGGTCGACTTAGTAGTAACCAATAAAATTAAAGTTTGCGTTGTCGAATTTGTTCCGAGATTTGTTTTGAAAAAATGTATTTATTTGTATCGGTATGACTCTCAACGCAACGGTCATATCAACCCGCCATCTGCACTAAAATCGCTGTTCAAATCGGTTATAGTTTCATTTTTTCCCCAAAATATAGCTTATTACCATTTATTGGAACGAGCTCATCGAGCTCGTTCCAATAATGTGTCATATGCTATGTTTTTAAAACTAAAAATAAAAACTTCTTTTATTTTAGACAGCAACTGTGTGTGTTGTCTGCAGATCATGTTAGGTAATGGGTCAAGTTTGTGGAGTGTCTATCTTTTGATTTTGTTCGTAAAAAGATTGTGCACGTACAGGAAACTCGTCTAGCGGCAGAGTTCTGATACGGCATGTTATCTTGTGTAACCTGGTCGACGAAGCCGATGTAATCATCCCCAATAATCATTTTCTTGTACAACTGTCATCCTGTCTGAAGTTTCATCAACATTGGACAAGGTTTTTGCATTACTGCCTTAGTTTTTTCAAGAATGGAGTTGATATATTTATATGGTGAAGTGTATTTAGCATTTAAATCAATTGTACAATGTTATTTTTTGCCATCATCGCGCTGTTGTTTCATTGCCATTGATGTTTCGATCGCACACGCTGCAGACAACTAGAAGAACAGGTAAATTGAGTTTGGTAGAAAGCATACGCAAAACAAGTAGAAGCTTGTCATAGACATACAGTCCTGGGATTATAAAATGAGACAGAGAATTACCACAGGATCGCGACTGAGCTGCTATCTGGTGGAAATTCTCTGCCCGCTATCATCTCCACAATACTGCAGAATCTCACCTGTTGAGAAAGAAATGCGATAACACTGGATCTCACATGCTATTTCCACTTGATATTCTTGAGTTGGTCTTCCTTTCGTAATATTTTATTTACACATTTGTGACCCACCGGCGCAACTGTGTAGCGATTAGAACTCCATCTGATCCACAACGAGGCAGCGGTTTGCCATGGTCTTGCGGTTTAGCTGTTAGATTACTGATTATGAGGCGGTGTTCCCGAGGGTTTAGTTCCCAGCGAGGGATCAGAAACCAACATTCTAAATTCCCGTAAACATGACCGTGTCCTTCAAAATATACATAAAAAACTTCGTGACAGTCATCGCCTGAGACCAACCACATCACTTTCGTGGTACAGTACGTGAAGAGTGGATTGTAACTAAATCACCCGTGGAGCGGGGTTAGCACCCAAGCTATAACTTTCAAACTGTGTACACATCGACAACAAACACAAGCAATGTTTCAGCCAATGGACCTCCGTGTTTAACCCGGAGGTCAATTGGCTGAAACTTTGCTTGTGCTTGTTATGCTTTGCAGCAAATTTGCAATTATTGTTTGGGTGGACTCTCCACCCTGTGGGTGATTTAGTGATAATACACTCTCCACGTACTGTAGAGGAGCTAGCGCGCGTTTCACACTTTCAGGCAGCTGCCATAAGGAAAGTGTGAACCACGTAATCACGAAAACCACCGCAAAAAATAAAAATAAAAAATAAATTCGAGCCATCGTTTTCGTTGATCTGGGGGCCTAGGGGTTGGACTCCTAACTGCCAGGCGGGGAGATGCTGGAGGTTCCGTTCCCGGCGAGGAATCAAAAACCAACATTCAGAATTTCGCTGAAACCTGATTGTACCCTTCAAAATAAATACTAAACGTATCCAGCAACAACTTAATAATTACAATACGTGATAATTGTTTAGAAACAGTTAGCCACATTGTGATTTCCTATTGTCAAAAAATAATGTATAGATCTTTGTATTAAAATTAATACTACTTGAAATCGACCAATTAACGGTTAGTTTAAATGAAAACTGTGTTTATCACAAAACAGCTTTAACCCTTTACCAAACACACAGAATATCAAAATTTATTATTTTAATTTCTGTTTTTTTTTTTTTAAATTTCAATTTTTTTTCAACAAAACCATATCATGTGAACCCTTATTGGAACGAACTCGAAGAGTTCGTTCCAATGAGAGTTCACATGATATGGTTTTGTTGAAATATTTGAAAAATATATTTTTTTAACTGCTTAATTTTTAAATTACGCGGACGGATACGGTCAATTCCTTAGGTAAAGGGTTAACAAGACACCAATGCCGCCATGATTTTGAAACGAGAATATAGTGTAACGAAAGACAATATGAAACAATAAACTCCTTTCTTTATGGGGATGTATATACAATAAACCCATTTGTTTGCGATTATGTATGTTTTCAAGAGAAGTCAACTTTCAAATTTATTGGCGCTCAAAAACTGCATAATATTGCGGGAGAATACAAACATTGGTCACTACTTGGATAAACCACAGGACAGAGCGTTGGACACAGTTTTGACCATTGAGGGTCAAGGAGGCTAGTTGTTGTCTGCAAACGCTAAGAGTGGAAAAGAGATTAAGTAGATGTATGAGACAAAGGATGTGACGGTGGTATTAACACTATACGACACGTCGGTGTCAGACAAATTTGAGCTCTGATGCACTCCAGGTGAGCTCAACGTGGTATATTAAGGCTCTGTGAGACAGTCGCCCCAAAAATTACTGAACACAATGAGGTATCTTATGTGAACAAAGAAGACACAATTGGCTGCGACAACGTGCTGTGGTCCTAAGAATGATGAACAAAACTTAAATTATTTTGACACGCACGAAGGCCTATTCCAGTGATCAGATTATCACAAAATTTCATTTACATGTTATGAGTGATATTTTGACGTGAGCTGTCATTTTCGACGCCGTGATTTGGACGGAATGGCCGCTGGTGGCCAGTTTGGATTTTGCTGATGATCTTTTGAGTATGTTACCTTCTTTCCTCCATTGACTATCTTGACATTTCCCATGTGCGTTTCAGACAACATCTTGATATGGGCGGTTGAGTTTTGTTAACTTTGAAGAAAAACGACGAAACCATACACAACCAGTATCATCCGTTCAAAGAATATGAAATTTGTTGATACGAAGTTGCATGCCAGCGTAAGCAACTGAATTTCGCTGCCGTACCTGAAATCGAGAGACAGTGCCACGGATACGATAATCTATATTAGTATAATTTTTGACACACCCTTCACCCTGTCTCCATTGACTGATCATCTTGAAATTCCACATGCTCGTGCTGGACAGTGTATAAATGTGAGGTATCAAGTTTAGATGGACAGATGTGATTTTTAGCAGATTACACCAGTGAGACAGAACTAGTTTATTACGGTAATCAGGCGCCTTGCCACTTTATTGGGTTCCGACAGGAATTTGGGAGCTTTTGGTGTTTAAAATTCGTTCATAGTAAGCTAGAAAATATCGTCCAAAAAATGCCCAACCCATTATGTCAAACATATTTACAGACTATGATACAATTCCCCTCCCATACTTAAAAAGTGTCAAAAACTACTGACCTGAAAGCATTTTTTCAGAAAATAGCATCATTTTTAATCCGAATACTTTTATTTATGCACTACTGTACTGTGATTGCAAAAGCGATCTTTTTCGCCATCGGATCGCGATTTGATTGTGACACACTTACACCAATGGGTCAAGATTTTCTAAATAAAATACTTCAAAATCAAACGAAAACAACATCTTAGATTCTCACATTTTTCGACAAGTGAGATTCTACAGTGATGCTGGTGAGCAACCTCACCACTTTTCTGCCCTCCATAGAGATGTAACACAATCTCCTAACACCAAGGATTTATTTGACGTGTACACCTTTCATGTGGCTACTGAACCATTCGTGTAATAGTTGGATTCCCAAAACACCCATTTCTCATCAAAATATGCATTTTGGGCCCAAAATGACCAAATATCTTATAGCGGGGGAGGAATTCGTCACATACAGGTGAATTGTGCACTTGGTGATACCTTCTTGAAATTTGGCACACTGTTAGTGTAGGCTATGAGGTTCTCAAAAACGATCGGCTACAAGTTGACACCGACCGGTGGCGACCAGTAGCGGCACAATCCAAAATGGCCGCCAGCGGCTGAAGGGAACCTCCTTTTCGACGGTCTACCGACTATACATCCGATTGTAAGGGCGCGAAAGTGAACTCTGATCCACGCACGTGTTGGAAACAGACGTGGGAGATGATGTAGAATAAAACGAGATTCTCTATACGGATGCATCAATTTCTTGGAACTTGAAAAGAGCGTTGTTTCTCCGGGATCAGCGTCATTCAGGCAAACCTGAATGACGCTGATCCCGGAGAAACAACGCTCTTTATGAAGCAGTCTCTTTGCCATACAATCTCTTGTTTGGCGTAATTCCGCAAGCAATTCTGATTTGTCTGTCGAAATTAATTCGAGAACGCGATTGTTCACAAAAATCATTCACAGAATGAGTGAGAATCCTCTTCGTGTACGGACTAGTACTGACTGGGAACGTTGTTGCTTTTGCCAGCAAGACAGTTCCAAGAAATTGATGCGTCCGTATAGAGAATCTCGTTTTCATGACGCCTATAAAGCTATTGAGGAAGACATAACGCGCTTCCTAGATAATGGCGTTGAGCTTCCATATAATTTGACCATTGATTGTTTGATGAGAGAGAGTGATGAGTGTATGTCGATGTCACTGTTGACGAATAAGGCAATATATCATAAGACATGCCGTGACAGTATTCGGACTCACATCGTACAGCGCGTGCTACACAAGCGAGAGCGAAATGAGGCAGTGGCATCCTGCTCCACGCTGAGTCCTAAAAGAACACGGACAAGTTTTGAATCTGGCTGTGACAGGAAACTGCCCCAGTGTGTTTATTGTCACAAACGCGAAGGTGACAGCAGTGAGCCTATTTGCAGATCAATGTCTGATAACAATAAACTCAAAATTATGGCAAAGGAAGCCGAGAACTGGGTTGTTTTTTCTCGGGTCAATGCAGCATTTGATTCCGCTGCTAGTGATCTTTACTATCACAAAACCTGTTATTGTAAGCTTGCCAATGAAGCACGAGCGGCTAAATCTAAAAAGTCGAAGAACGCCGAACATTCCGCGTCAGGCCTGCCCTATGACCCTCTCGTTATGGCAGAGCTCATAACATTTGTTGAACACAACGATTCCGCGATGAAGCTTGTCGATCTCAAGAATCTGTACAGTCGGAGGTTGAAGCAAGTCGGTTCTGATTGGCTTAGTGAAGAAATACATTCCACTCGATTCAAAGAACATTTGTTGCAGAAATTGGGCGATGGCTGGGACGCCTTCACACAGGGTAGAGATGTGTTTATTTCAAGTAGGTTTCGAGTTGGCTCCTTGTTGTCCGAATCTTTAACTCGTATAGTGTCTGAGGAAGAGGCAAAAAAGATAGTTGATGTGGGTCTTCTTCTGCGTAAACACATACTCATATCTCAAGCTCCTTTCACGGGATCATTTTCATCTTATTGCTTGAGCGAGCCTGTACCCAACTCACTCCTGACTCTTCTTAGAGTTCTACTTGAGGGCACATGTAGTATACAGAACTTAGGCGATGATGAGACTGTTAATGCCAAGACTCGAGTGGCTTGTACTATTTCACAGATGTTGATCAGCAATTCAGCGAAACGCTCCGAACATGCACAAAATGTTCACCAGAGACGTGACAGAGAAACTCCAATGCCTCTTTATGTGGGTTTGAAGTTGCATGCCCATGATCGTATGAAAAATCTTATCAGAGATTTTCATCAAATGGGACTCTCTGTCTCTTATGATCGCGTAATGGATGTTCGCAGGAGTTTCGCGAGAGCTGTTTCACTGCGGTTCAAGAACGAAGGTGTTGTAGTCCCAGCTAACTGCAAACGTAATGTTTTCTCGATAGGAACCACTGATAACATTGATGTATCTGGTAGATCTGATATGCATGGTACGTCCATCACACTCATTGGTCAACTGAGCAGGGACAATGTGGGTACTGATCCCCCACCACTGAGTTTAGATGTTCCAGAAGACACACAAATTGAACTCCCAGACGACTATGCATTTGTTCCTTTCGTTGAAGACTTTGGTGGGGACATCAGGCTTGAATCTCCAGATGAATGTAATGTACGGCCCAATGAATATGCAGATTTGAACGTGGGAGAGAATGACTGGTTGTCTCATGTGTCACAGATCAGCAATAAAGGGAAGGTTGATGGCAGCTGGCAGCTTGATGAAGTCCCTGTGACCTTTTCAGGCTTCTTTTCAAAACATGAAGATCAAGACAATGTCAAACCTCGTGCAGTTATTGGGGTATTCCCTGTTTTCAGTGAGCAGAAAGCGGACTCACTCAGTATGCAGAAGCATGCTATGTATGTGGTCAGGGAAGCTACTGCTTTCGTAAACCCCGGCCAGATACCTGTCATTGAAGGTGACTGTCCGTTGTATGCCAGGCAGAAAAAATGTCAATGGCTGTTCCCAGAGGAGATAGGTGAGGATCGAATGGTGTGTATGATTGGATTCCTGCATCTTGAAATGTGCACCCAAGAAGCTGGTGGTAAGCTTATGGGTGGTTCTGGTTGGGAGCGAATGTTTCACCTCGCAAAGATATTCACACCCGGTGTAGCATCATCCCTACTTGGTGGGAAACATGTCAAGAGGACGCGACAGGCATATCTTCTCACTCTAGCTTGGCTTGAGATCCTCAGAAAGAATGCTTATGAGATTTACTGTCAGCAGACTGGGCCCCATGAGTCATTTGAAATGTGGGAACAGAGGATTCTTTCACAATCTCCAACTGCGCGCTATTGGGGTGAAATCGTTCGGAACTTTCTCTTGACAAGCTGTCAATTCGTTCGGAACCAACGAATCGGTAACTGGCCTGGTACACTGTGTTCTATCGATGAGTTGTGCAGTTACTTTTTTGCCCTAGGACATACAAATTATTGTCGGTGGGTCCCCGTATTTCTGAGAGACATGTCTCAGCTACCCAGGCGGCATCCTTCAATCCACAACAAATTCATGGAAGGCCATTTTGTGGTCCAGCGTAGTGAGAGGAAGTTCAGTATGATGGGTTTAGATCAGAGCCAAGAACATAGTATCCAACTACTCAAAGAAGACAGTGGTCCAAAAGGTCTCTATGGCCAGGCTGAAGAGAAAGTCGTTATTGAGCTTTCAAGGTCAGAAGTTCTGCGTGTTATAGATGAGTATGAATATGCAAGTTTCCACACAACATCATCAGATAACACGGAACACCCGGAAAGTTCGGTATCAGAGCAGAAAAAATTTCTGAATCAATTGAAATCTCTCCTCGATCTGGTGAATCAGGGACTCATTATCAACCCTTATGATGAAACTAGTGGTCAGCTGGTGACATTAGATACTGGTGAATATATGGACCCCGAAGTTAGTAAGAGTTTACGGTCATTACCCGAAAGGGGCAAGCATTTATATTCCACTTTCTTGAAGGAAAGGCTTGTGGAATGCACCGTACCCCTGAATGATGTTATTCCCAAGGCAAATATATATACCTTCCTTAACCCACCCCCAGCCAACCTGGACAAAGGCCGAGACAAACTCATGTCAAGTAAAGCAACTGCCGCAATAGTTACCCAGATGTTCGTTTCACTGCAAGCCCGGCCTGATTCAAACATGGATGAGTTTTTCATGCACGAGAATGCACGTGATCCGCCAGCATTATCCGATAGAGGTAAGCTACGGAGTGGGACAAAATCTCAAATTCTCAATTGTTTACCAGCTATTCCTGCACAAGGGAAGAATTCAGCAGCTAGACAAGCTTCAGTTGTCATCTTGGATATGCCTGCTGTAGTCCATGTAATCAAACCACAGAAAGCGGATCCGTTTGGAGAATATGCTCGATTGCAATTATTGCCATACATCGAATCTCTGATTAACACGAACACCACAAGGGTTGATGCGATCTATGACTGTTACCCCGAAGGCAGTTTGAAGAATCAGACGCGAGCAAAACGCCTCGGTGAGACAGCAGTTAGGTTGATACGGGTGTCCGAGAACGTCCCTTTACCTAAAGGGAAGAATTGGCAGGCATTCTTGAAAGTTAGTGAGAATAAAGACGAATTTTTCAAGTTCCTGTCTGCTGAACTGCTGAAATTAACATCAACATCCGAGTACCAGTTGTTAACGACATCAGGAGAATATGTACTATGCAATAAGGATGTTAGCTTATGTGACATATCTCCATCGAACCACGAGGAAGCAGACACGCGCATGATGCTTCATCTCAACCATGCAGTCTCACAAGGTCACAAAATAGCTTTTCTTCGCACGGTTGATTCTGATGTCGTCATTCTGTCTTTGCACCATTTCGCAACATTCCGTGACCTTGGACTCAGTGAGCTGTGGATTGGGTTTGGAATTGGAAAGGCATATAAAGATATGCCAATTCATGAGATAGCTTCACAACTTGGACCTGATTACTGTAAGGCCCTGACTTTCTTCCACGCCTTCACAGGTTGTGATGTAACATCCAGCATGCTCGGCATTGGGAAGAAGACAGGATGGAATGCATGGATGAATTTTCCCGCATCAACTGAAATGATGATAGAATTGACTGAGAATCCGCAAGTCTTTTCAGAGGATTCCCCTCATATGCAGCATATCGAAAAACTCACCATACAGATGTACAGTAACAGTTGTGTCAGTACACGTGTCAATGATGCGAGACGGCATATGTTCACACATGGCCTTAAGTCTATGGAAAACATCCCGCCCACCAAAGCAGCTCTGTATCAACATGTAAAAAGGGTAATTCTTGTGTCATCTTTCATTTGGCATCGTGCTTTGCAGAAACACTTATGTGTGCCAGACCCATCACAGTACGGATGGGAGTGGAATCCACGTCTCAATATTCTGGTCCCATTTTGGACTCACCTAGGAGACGCAAGTGCTGCATGTGCACTGATGCTCCACTGTAGTTGTGCCAAGGCCTGCAAGGGCAATTGCAAATGCTTGAAAGCTGGATTAAGGTGCACACCTTTGTGTAAGTGTGAAGGTGGCTGTTGTAACAATATTGAGTAGTATACTGTCATGTTAGGACCAGTCATCTCCTATTCTGGTATTTTTTTTTCCATTTTCGGCCAGTTAACACATGTCATGTTTCTAGTTGAGTTGATTTTGCTAACAAATGTTCATCCCATGTGGCTTGCTACATTGTCCGGGGTATAGGAATACAGTTTTAGATTTCGGAAAATAGTCTGTTATTTACTGCACAAGACGGTGTTAATTCATGCATAGCATGATACAATATCCCCAACTATTTTGCCTCTGTACAACAGTTGATACCTTCGTTCACCCGTGTGTTCATCTATGGTATCCTTGTCTTTCTCTGGCCATAGGCCACATGTGACTAGTCAGTTCCTACTCCATAGCAAATCAACTTGGAAATCCTTCATCTTGTAGCGCACTCATGTCTCAATGAATCCATACCTGAGTTGATCTAATAAATCTAACGTAAGGTATCAAATTGCCATACCGGATCATATTTCGATAAGTTATTCGCTAAAACATTTCGACCACTCATCGACATCAAAGGTCATGTTTTGGCTCCCAGTGGTGGCTATATCTCTATATCCCTGGTAAAGTAGCATACCATGAGGGATGGGCATTAAGTGTCGGCAACATTAATCCTGACTTGGAACACACCACATCTTAACTGGCCGAAAATGAAGAATACTACTTGTAGTCAAAAAATATTCCTGTACCTCGAATGACTGCAAACATACACTCACCCCTTCTAGTCCCATTTTGCCAATGTTCTATACTGGCAAGATAACATTGTATAATTAACAACGGGAACTAATGCATCCCGAGTTCATTCCAGCACTGCCCTTGCTGGCAGACGTGTCGCTATGGTGTTGAGATTGAACCAGAACTCCTCTAGAAATTTGATAGTTTTATTTTCTTAGAAAATAAATCTATCGAAAATGCCGGAAGTTGAGAATAGACTGTCACTTTAATTGGATTATCAAATGTCCAAGTATCCCCACTGCTGCATACTATCGAGTACCCTTGTTCATGTGTTGACAGGAATCTCTCATACCATGTTCATTTGACCATTGCATTCCCGAGAAACATTCAACACTAATTTATCTACGGACGGACGATCATACTGACAGTCAGACACACAGACGCACACATCGACGGAAATTCTGATCCCATTATCCATTAATCTTCCCCCCAACTTGTTCCAAGGGCTTCACTCCATCATTCACATCAATTACAGCACATGTATGGTGTTAGGTTTGGAGCTTCAGTTGTGCGATCGGCGAAAATAGCTTTTTTTCGATCCGCTTGGCGGCCATTTTGGATTTCGCTGCTAGTGGTGGCTAGAGGATGGTGCCAACTTGTAGCCGATCGATTTTGAAATCTCTGATGCCTACCCTTACATCATGCCAAATTTCAGGAAGGTATCACCAAGTGCACAATTCTAGCGAATTCCTCCCCCGCTATTAGTTGTGGAGATAAGTGGCGCAACGTGAGCGAAACCATATATAAAGCATATGTTTGTCGCAATATTCCACCAACAACTTTTAGTTAACACTAAAATATCTTTATGATTAAATCCAACTGCTAAATCTCAAACCCACCACCACATATTTCTGATCCCGTTTCCATGGCAACCGCACCACTTTCAGGTATCACGGCAGGATGGAACATGAAGCCCACATACTACCGATTCCAATGGTATATAAATTGTCCCTGAGTCCAATAAAAAATTAAATTGGGCTACAACCGGTCCCAGCTGGTACTCTAAAAGGGAGAGAATTTCGGCCGGTGTGACAGGAATGATAGTCCGTAGGAACGTTTGTCCCTCTGGACTATTATTCCGCGGAATTATAGTCCTAGGTCTAACATTTCTCGGAATAGTAGTCCGGCGGACTACTATTCCTAGAAATGTTAGACCTAGGACTATAATTCCGCGGAATAATAGTCCAGAGGGACTAATTTTCCTACGGACTATCATTCCTGTCACACCGGATCGAGGCCCAGTCAAAATTCTCTGTTAGCTTTGTTATCACATTGCCGAAAGAATAATCTTTTTGGCAGGTAACTAGTTAATGGCCATAAAATATAATTTATTTCAAAACACCACGCTTGGGTTGTTAAATCTTCTATATAATTCATAAAAAATGGTAATTCAGACATCTGAAATGTAATAAATCTAGTTTTCAATCGATCGTGGATTATGACTGAGATAATCAGACTTCCTGTGCACAAGGCGCCATGCACACATCACAGATCAGAAAGATAAAAGAATATTCAGAATAAAAAAGTAGAATCACAAACGATACAGAAAGTTGTTGAATAAAAAGAAAAAAAAACTGGAATTCGAGATATGCAATTTATTCACATTTCGCAGCCATAAACAGTCCCGCAATAATGGGTTTCATCGGGCTTATGTGAGAACTACCTTTCTAACGCACCCGTTGTAAATGGGTAAGGAAACTAGCGTTCAAGTTATGATAAATTCAAGTTAGAATAAGAACACAATCAAACACAAACTAGACGCGATGTGGGAGCTGCAAAAGATGCGTTAGAGTGATTACAATTTTTTTTCTTTTTAGTATCAGAAGATTACGTCACTTAATTCCACATGCTAAATTTTACGGAAAATCAGCGAGAACGTCTCTTTTTTCAAATTTCCCAAGTGTCAAGGAATCGAGAAAGAACCCTGATTATATTTAACCCCCTTCACTCTGATGTCAAAATACCAAAATTTCAGGAAGCTATTTTTTCCGATAATGCATCTAGAAATTCAACCAATTCAATCTCTTTTGACAGAGCTCAATGAGCCCTGTCAAACGAGACTGAATTGGTTAAATTTGTAGTTGCATTATGGGAATTTTTTTTGCCTGAAATTTAGATATTTTGACATCAGTGTGCAGGGGTTAAAATAGCAGAGCACGCCGAGATAGTTTTCTTCGGCACCAATCGCCTAAAGAAACTATACTAAAACACGCACACCACACATCCACCGACAGACTCTATAAACCTAGTACTAGTTAACTAAAGATATGTGGGGTAAGTGCAGAACACACGGAACGCTCAATTATTATTAGTGTCAGAAGATTACAGTACTTAATTCCACGTACTACACTTCAGCTACACTTCACTGGAAATCTGTAAGAACGTCTCTTTTTCGTGGTGTCATAGAATCAAGAAAGGACTGGTTATACAGCAAATGGTTTTTCGGGGGTTCGATACGATGTGAGTGTTATATGTGTCCTGTAATGAGGGGTGGAGTTCACGTGATATGATCTTGTTGACATTTTTTGAAAAAAAAAATTCAATTGCACATTTTGTATATTACACGGGCGGATGTGACCAATTCAGTAGGCATAGGGGTTAAGCTACCAACCATACTGTTTCAACTTATTCCTGCCAATGTTGCAATTGGGCACGATACGGGGTGAGTTGCAGTGGTGAGAGTGATCATAGAAAGTGACGTGTTCCTCATCGCCTGCAATGCTTTCACAAATAATAATTTTATAATATTTTAGCAGGAAGGTCAAGTGACTACAACATGTGGGGGTTCTCTTCCGTTACCTTGTGGTTAGATGTTCAGAAATCCAAAATGTGTTATAATTGTCCTCTTTCTTCCTCCACCCCGCCCCCCCCCCCCCCAAAAAAAAAAAAATATATAAAAATACGGAAAATCTCCTGAAATCGCATTTACAACAACAATTACACATAACTTTACTTGGAATTTCACGAAATTACAAGTTTGAATATTTTATTGTAGAATATATATGTTTATTATATACTCTATAAATAACCACATTTCTATTGGCTGGATCTTATACACGTGACTGGTACTCAAAAATCCATGTACACCGGTTTTTCAGTGAATATCAACTTTCCAAATAGAGCTTTTGCAAATCCCCTCTCTAGTTCTATTTCAATCGACGTAATTTCTCTAACATTGTTTATTTTTATGTTATTCTGCAGATGATAACTATTGTATTGTCAAATACAAGTATTTCTGGTTGATATAACTGAACTTTTAATTGACAAATAGAAAATTGTTTTTTGAGGATGATGCATATAATAAAACAGTTATGGACTTTTGTGGTGGTAAATATATTGTGATATGAACCTAAAAAAACTTATATTGACCGAGGCTAACGCCTCGGTCAATATAAGTTTTTTAGGTTCATATCACACCATATTCACCTCCACAAAAGTCCATAATTGCATAATATCAGGTAAATTAGTTACTTGTAGCAGTTCAGCAGTTTGATTATAGTGACTAACAAATTGTGGACGCTCATTATATTCAGATTGCTTAACGATCTCATAAAAGTTTGAACAATCTGGGAGTTTCTCTTCCGTGATATACATCCCTGACATAACTCATCATGAAAATCGACTTTCCATAAAGTTATCTCCCTTGAAATTATTGGATGAGCCAGTTCATTTTGTTGTCTGTTGTTTCTGTGTATTAAAGGTAACAATAAAGGAAACTTGGCTTTTTATCACAAGCAAATTAGAAGCAACCAGTTCACAGATAACCCGTCATTACGAATATCTATCAGTATCATCCCTACCAACTCTAATGTCCACTTTGGCTCTTTGCTTAGGGAATGTGTTTTTACAGTAATTTGCTTGTTTTTATTCTTCCCGAGAAAAAACTTAGCAAATCTCACCTCCTAGAATTTTATATTGGCGAAAAGGACATTGTATGTATTATATGCCACGATGCACACACTGTTGAAAAAATAGACAGATAAAAAGTTGCAGAGCATTAAAAGATGGTCAAAACTCCGTTTTCTTATTTTTAAATTTGTTCCAGCAGAGAATAATAGTGAAACGTTCAAACGGATTAGGAAATCAATTGTAAAAACCAGCTTCTGGATTTTTATACTACGCTACAGGAAAATGCCAAAAGTTTGTAAAATGATGCGCTCACCGATGATACAAATTCGCTATTTCGAAATTTCAATTTTTATATGAAATTCCCAAGCCCTTAGTGTTAAGTTTACTGACAGATTTCGGATATTAAAAGGTGCTAACTTTCCCATAAATCTCTTCCAATGGCGAAAATTGTCAGCCATGTTTGAAAAAAATCCCACACATATAAGTTCAAGTGGAGAAATAAAAATGTTGTTGAAACATATCGTCGCCTAAGTGCGAGAATGTCCTACAGTATGTGGAGGGTGTATTAGCACCTAATCACCCGCAGAGTGGAGATTCCGCCCAAGCAATAATTGCAAATTTGTTGCAAAGCATAATCAGCACAAGCAAAGTTTCAGCCAATGGACCTCCGGGTTAATCCCGGAGGTCCATTGGCTGAAACATTGCTTGTGTTTTTGTAGATATGTACAAAATTTGAAAGTTATAGCTTGGGTTATAACTCCACTCCGCGGGTGATTTAGTTACAATCCAATCCCCACGTAGTGTATGTCCCCTTAAGGACATAGGACTTTCTAGCACTCAGGCGACGATAAACTGACAAGAAGTGCCCGTAAAACATTTTTCAGGGATTCCAAGTAACACCTTTTTCGACCCCTGGCATTATCTTTGTTTTGCAAGGACAAACAAAAAATGATAAAACCAATTTAAATATCGCATTGGGTAGATTTATTCTGACGTGTCAAGCAGTGGGTTAGCAGTCCTTGTTTATAGTGACATTCTGGTTTGCCTCTGCGCGTGTAGATGTGATTCGGTATTTTCTAGGTAAAGACGAAAGATTGCGACACTATCTGTACAAGTAGATAGAACTTCACATTAAACATGGACATGATGAATTGAATAAACAAAATAAAGGTGAGCTTTGAAGGTGAACGGTCAAATGAGTGCACTAGTCTTGTCTACTAACACCGCACACTCACACCTACATCATGTTACATTCATGAGCTTCCCGCATTCTTGATATCTCTTCCTGCACACATTTCCTCGGTTTGAATAGGTATACAAAGTGCGCTTCGCTTATGTAGCTCTGAGCACCGGGAACTTAACCCTTTACCCAAGGCAGACGATATCAAAATTTATTATTTTGAATATTATTTTTCCAAATGTTAAAAAGAAAATTCAACAAAAATATATCATGTGACCTATGAGTGAAACGAGCTTGTTCCAATGATTAGGTCACACGATATGATTTTGTTGAATTTTTTTTAAAAACATTTTTTTCAACTGCTGAATTTGCATATTACGCGGTTTGTGAGATAAACGATTAAGAAAAGGTTTCTGGCTAAGAATACTGAAAACTGGTCAACACTCTTTCATCTGGTGATAAATTTGACGAAAGTGAAAGACAAAATCTCCCGTATAGTACAAAAAAGTCTTCAATCCAAACGCGCCCTGGGTAAGATCGCCCCCTCCCCCCCCCCCCCCTAATTGGGACAAATAGTCCCCAGAAATGAAAAGTTGGGTGACATTGACAGGACCTACGCTGACAAAATATTCATTTTGGAAATAATTTTAAAATAATAATTAAAATTGTTATTCTATTTAATTTTGTTATCCAGATTTAATATAGGAAACGCGGTGGCTTATTGTATTGGACTTGGGATTGAAAGGTCGACGGTTGGAGCCTGACTCGCGTCATCTGTGTTGTGTCATTGGGCAAAACACATTATCCCGTTTGTCCAAATATAAGCAGTGTGGAGCTGAGAACAAAGGCGTAGGCCTAGGGCACGATGACAGGATACTTGTATTGAACCGTTGCTAACCCTGCTTGTGGCAGGCAAGTAAGTGGAATCCGACAGTTACTACTAGTCTAAAGGTGGTTCTCTCCGAGTACTTCGCCCACCCGTAAGACAGCAGGACACGATATTATCCTGGCTGTTGAAAGTGCCGTCAAACCTCAATAAACAAAAAATATCCTACTTAACATCAAGTGTGAATTCGGAATTTTAAAAAAAAATAAATTTGGGCCAAAATAAAAAAGTGTTTTGATTCTCAGGCAATCCCTCATTGAACTTGAAACCCCTCATTGGACATTTTTATTGCCTTTCTGTGTCTTCTAATATTAGTACAAACTCAGGGAGACCCGAAACTTTTTACATTTTTTGGTTGATGCATATTTATTTAGTTGCGTCTCCAATATGTTTACCTTGTTACAATTTATGGGAGAGTAATTGTAACGAGGCAAATCCCCATAGATAAAATGTTTTTTACTTCAAAGAAAATATGAAGAGCATCGAAAGAATATGAAGCCTTTGAAATGCAGTACCTACAGTTTGTTTTTAGAGGAATGTTTTATTTTTCAAATTAAAAATTAATTTATTTGTATAAACATGCACTTTCTATATTTTTGTGTGTAAAAAGACAGACGAAATCCTTTCCATGTTTGCTGACTTTTTGCAAAAGAAAAATAATAATTAAAAATAAAACCCTCTCTCCCTCACTGATTTGAAGAAAAAAAATTGCCTGAGAAGCAATTAATTTATTTATTTTGTGTGGCCTTAAACTTGATATTTGTTTAACGATCATATCCGCTCAGCTCTATTCACAAAAATCACCATCAACCCTTTTCTTAACATGAAAAGCAGACGACACTTGCAAACAAATTTCTTGAATAACTAATTTTTTTCATTTTTTGACTCAAAAACATAGGTTATGACCTCTCTTTGGAACGAGCTCGACGAGCTCGTTCCAAAGAGGGGTCATAACCTATGTTTTTGAGACAAAAAATGAAAAAACAATGTAAATTAATTGGCGATTTTTGTGAATAGCGCTGGTCGGTTTTGACCGTTACGTTGGGTAAAAGGTTAAAATTTTATTATTTTCGACATCGCTGACAATTTCCGTCATTGGAAGACTGAAAGTAAGCTCTCCTTAATTCCCAGAAACTGCCAGTAAATTTAACACTACGGGCGTCGGAGTTTCATATGAAAAACGAAATTTCGAAATGAAGGCGAATTTGTATCATCGATGTGCTCATCATTTCACAAAATGTCTGGCATTTTCCTGTAGTGTACTATAAAAATATAGAGGCTGACTTTTACATTTTTTTCCCATTCACTTTGAACGTTTGACTATTATTTTCTGTTTAAACCCAAGAAAACGGCGCTTTCAACGTCTCGTAACATTATATTCTGGAACCATCTTTTCCATTTAATATAAAAGACTAGGAGGAAAGATTTGCTATTTGTTTCCTGGAAATTAATGTGAAAACGCATTCGCTAAACAAAGACCCAAAGTCGACGATTACTTAGTTGCTTCTAATTAGATTGACATAAAAAGCGAAGTTTCCTTTTGTAACTTTTAATAAATGAAAACAACAGACAGGTCCGGGAGTTGTGTGTTGTTTACTGTTATTAAAAGTAACAAAAGGAAACTTCGCTTTATTTTCTACTGATGTCGTAGGTGTTTTACAATTCCATGCTTTTTAATGGAACCTTTCTCGTCCAATAGTTTCAGGGGAGATAATTTTATTGAAAGTCGACTTTCATGACTAGATAATTCAGGGATGATTATTCAAGAAATTATATGAAAATGTCCTATTCATAATTGTCTTAGCTGAAGAGTTAAGATGGTCCATTACTTCTTTATCTTACATGACAATGACAACTTGAAGAACATGTAGATATTGCACCATATGCTGGGGATGGAGATGTCTCTACATTATAACAGCCTTGGTGAGCCAGTATCTCTCTATCAAGGGTTTATATATGCACTGGATATATGTTTGCATAACGATTCATACATGCACAGATTAGAAATTAGTATATGTTTTGGCATGGTCTAACAAATCCAGAAGAACAGAGCCTTAGTAACGAATGCCTGAAGTAAAGGTCCCCTAAACTGGAAAGGAGACATGCATGACCATTATAGTCCGATTGTGGCCCGTATTATTTCATGGCGTGCTTGGGGTTGTACTACGTTATAGCAAACAACAAACACAATTTGATTAAGCAGTCAGTCAGCCAGGCATGGTGGAGTGGTTTGGATCAGAGTTTTGTATGATGAGGAATAACGATGGCAATAAATAATGATTTGATGATGAAGAGAAGAGAGAGGAGATGTATACATAAAATTCATTGCAAAATAGAATTCAAGGTCGTAATCGGACATTCGTGAAAGTGGGAGAAGGGGTAGTTCAGCTATCCGAACGTTGCGGCTTCCCCATATGCTCTTACCGATAAAACTATTTTATTCATATGTAACTTCTCGGTCACAAGGTTTTGGAGAGTGCTACATACATTGCAACATGACAAACCTAGGCGATCCGTTAAGAGTGATCAAAATTAATCTATCACCACCAGTTGAGACATGAGTTACATGTCAGTCAAGGATTAGGACCTTTGCAAACAATGCATGGTGTAAACGTTACACATAATTTGACAAAAAGGGTTTGTGACAGTCGGGAGACGTATAATTCCTGTGGCCTCATTTCTTTCTCTGTTATCAGTGCCGTTACTTCATGACAAGAAGTTCCAGCTTAAAGTAGTTTTAACTCTTTGGACCCGGGAGACCGCTTTCCCGGCTCTGGAACATGATACGTCATAATTCCATTAAGTAGGATGGATGCTAAGTGAATATGTGGGTAGACCAATTAATATTTTCAACGTGCAGCCTCAAGGCTGCACGTTGAAAATATTGATTGATCTACCTTCAAATAATGAATATGGACTATTCCAATTGTTGCCAGTGAATTGAAATGGAAGATAGCGCCAGAGAAAAAGAGTTTCGCCATCTTGGGACAAGCAGCCACGACACTGTGTACGGAATATTTGTTCGACGACCACCCACAACAATGGTTCCTTCTGGTTGGGAAATATGTTGACAATTAGCGTAAAAATGTGCGTATTTACCGATTTTAAATGTTATAGAAATGATAAATCATACGAGAGAATTTTAGGTCACACCTCAAGAGTAAAGAGTTTATGCACCATTTTCCTACTAAATCCCAATAAGGCGGGAACTAATTTAAGAGTGATAACATTTGAGTTGTGAGGTCTCTCCGTCTGTCTGTCTGTCTGTCTGTCTGTCTGTCTGTCTGTCTGTCTGTCTGTCTCTCTCTCTCTCTCTCTCTCTCTCTCTCTCTCTCTCTCTCTCTCTCTCTTTAAACTATTTCTGTAAAAAAGTTGGGGGACGTGCCCACTGTGCACCGACTTCCTACGTCCCTAGTCTTTTCTCGTGTAAGCTTCTGGAGATGTAGACTAACACAAAATGTATCCATCCGTAGGAGCGTCCTCACATCAGTAGCAAATCAGCTGGCCTGATATTAATGGGAAAGGGAAACTTTTTATTACTGCAAATTTGGTCACAGCACGGAAAATGTTAAATGGCCACTGTGATGCTCGAGATGTCCACGATACATCTACATCAAGATACTACAAACACTTGCTACCTTGTTAAACAACTGTTTACTTTCCAATCGACGTACGAAGTGGCTATTAATGAGACAAGCGTGAATAATAAACATATTAAACGGTAGTAAATTCTTCCATGATTCACAAACATGACCACCACTCCGTGTACACATTAACCATCCAAAACCAATGAATGAACAAGAGGTTCACATATTCACACGGAATATATGGACATGCACAATGCATTATACTGTATTCACAAAAGTGGGCTTTTATAGTCGTTCGGAACGCGATTCGAATGAGTTGAAGTCCAACCTCTAGGCCCGAGTTTTATGCATACAATACATCAAAATCAAAGTTGAATTTAACAAACGAAACACCCGTGAGAAAAAATGTCCATTTGTCTCATTACTGATGAATGGGATGTCAGCCAGCAGTAGACGGAAAAGCGGCAGAGAATTTCGACCGGATAGTGACCCGGTCGAAATTCCCTTCCGTTTGTGGGATCAGAAAACTGAACATCGAGAATGGATTACTGATGAGACACGCGCTGAGTGGAGTTGCCACACAGATAATAATTCAAACTCTGTAGGAAAGTATGAGCACGAGCAAGGATTCAGCCAGAGGACCGCCTGGCTAAACCTGGAAGTGTACTGGTTGAATCACTGCCCGCGCTTCCTATTTTTCGATGGAATTTGTGACTTTTTATCTGAGCAGAAACCCTGCTCCGTGAATGTTTTTACGGATAGTCCACTTTCCCCACACTCTTGTTGTGTATTTTGTATATTTAGGATCCCTGGTATAAATAGATAGATAGACAGAACGCGATGTGTGTTTGAATCGGTGGGTGTTTTCATAACGAGTTGGAATGGCGCAGTCATATGACTACGCCCTTCCAGCGAGTTAAGTAAAACATCCACCGAGTCAAACACACATCGCGTTCTGTGTTTATTACACATCCCATGCATTAAAATTCATTTAAATAAACAAATTTTAATTTCGATGTTTAGATCCAAATGTGAAGAGTCCGTCTGTTTTGTTTGAAGCTGTACTGATCAAATGGATCGATAAAAGATCAAAACAACGCTTTGGGAACCAGGCTAAATTACATTCGTTATCTTTTCTATTGGGCGTGTTTGTTGAAATTCGTACCGCTGTTTCTCTTCGGCTGGTGTCCATTCACGCCTAAACATTTGATGGCTATTGCCGTTAGTAAAAATATAAGTACAAATTTGGGCACATTTGCAAAACAGCTGAGAGAAACTTGTTTAAAAGAAGTTCGAAATATGGCAAGATGTTCAAAGATTTACAGAAATAAAGTTGACCAATTTAGATATAATGGAATCCGCAGACGAGACGGCCACGGGATTGGGTTAATGTTGTGGTTGGAAATGATTGGGGTTTTTTTTCTTTAATATTATCTCATTTTGGTTAACCCTTTACCCAACTTAACGGCCAAAACCGGCCAGCGCTATTTTCAAAAATCGTCAATTAATTTTCATTATTTTTTTCATTTTTTGTCTCAAAAACATAGGTTATGACCCCTCGTTGGAACGAGCTCGACGAGCTCGTTCCAACGAGGGGTCATAACCTATGTTTTTGAGACAAACAATGAAAAAAATTAGTTATTCAAGATTTTTTTTTGCAAGTGTCGTCTGCTTTTCATGTTAGGTAAAGGGTTAACTAATTTGTTTTGTGAACCGACTTTATTGTGCTTTGGACGTTTTCATTTTCACACTACCCGATGGACGATTGATAATTGTATAACGAAAATTGGAAACTTTTCGAAGCTTAACTAATGACTCCTCGGGAAAGAAACTGGTATAAACGGTGCTGGAGAAAATGTTCCGGCTTGTACATCACCAGTTGAATACAACACATTTATGTCATAGCGGCGATTCCGTTAAATACAAGGGTTTAAAGTTTAATGGATTCGTAATAAATGTTCCAATTATACTTTTGCTTGAGCGCCAAAAGACTTGTACACTGCAGTGAACTGGCGGCCATACCCCAACTTACTAATAAGGATCTTGGGGATTTTTGTGGGTTGGTTTTATCAGAGCAAATGTGTACAACTGCATCCGAACTACCAGTGCAACCACATTTTAAATGTCCCCTTCTCCAAATAACAAAATCTCTTTCAGAAGTATAGAACTCGCCCTCGAATGCCCGATTGAGAGAACAGTGGCGCTGTGTGCTAAGCCGTATTGCATGCCGATGGTACACATGCGTTAATTCATTACTAACCCTGATTATGCTGGATAAGTAAGTCCGAGAGTCCGACAGTTTCTCGCCACTGTTCCGTGGTTCTCAGTAGGTAGTCCGACTCCCTCCGCTCGTAAAACTCCCCGACACGCAATATGACCCTGACTGTTGAAAAGTGTCGTTAACCCCAATAAAAATAAATAAACGTGTTTTGTTGGAGAAATTTGTTCTCTGTATCCCACAAAAATACTACCATTGTTGTCTATTCTCTGTGACTTGTAAATGCTTTGTCTCAAAAGATTAAAGCCATCGCGAAGAGTCTAACGACGTAACTGATGATTCGAGCAAACCAGTCTTATTCTTTACCACAACTTGATCACAATTTCGAGGCTAGAATTCCAGACCATCTCATTGTTTTCTTCTTTTGAACAATATTTTATGACCCATCTCCCGACCGAGCCCATTTAACTCTTAGAAGCCGGGTATCGAGTTTACTTGCCTGTGATGTAATACGGGATGTAATCTGGCTGTGACGGTTCGGCTATCCTTGGGCTGGGGAGAATTAAACACTGAGCAGGCGCTTCTAGTCAAGTGTCGTCTGCCTGAATAGGCAGACGACACTTGTCTAGAAGCACCTGCTTTACTGCAAGTTTTTCGCGGTATGTCAAGTTCAATAAATTCATTCTGATTTCCCGCCCCGTCTTCTAAGAGTTAAATAATACGTCTGTATGTTTTTTTGTGGGGAAACCCCGTTTGCCCTCGAGAAAATAACTGGCTGCATCTAAACTCACCAAACTTTTACAGGTATGATACATAGAGATTACTACAACGGTCAATTGATTTATGTTGCTGTATTCCGAGTTGACGAGGTGAGATCTGCCAGATCAATTGAGCGCCGCAGGCGTCGAGTTTGATCTGGTCGATCTTATCTCGTCGACGAGACGGAATACAACAACATAGATTAGTTGGCTGTTGTAGTAATTTGTATATTATATGACAATTAGTATTTAAAACTGATCACAACACCTGAAAAATCAAATACAACAAGAATTATATTTACCAAATAACCATTAACACTTTATGGAATTGGGGAATCCAAACCCGTAGTAATATCGAACGTTCGTGTCGAGCATGCAACTTGAAAGTCAAAATAATGGAGACAAGACTTGAATTTCAGTCGGAATCGCTTTCGATCACACATTCTCCTACTTTTTGTTGGATTTGCATATTGAAAATAGTTGTTAATTGTTATTTTGCAATTGCTCAGCACAGCATTTTCAAATAGACCTCGACTGGAATGTTTTTCAACGGAATTTAATAAGAAAACACTCGTGTTTATGTTCGGTGCTTATGTTATATATTTATTTATAGGTCACTGGTAGAAATAGTCCGTTCACGTGCGCCTCGTTTGAGACAGACATGATGACGTTCTGGAAAACTTGACATTCATGTTTTCTAGAGAGCTGGATTTGATGGGCAAACTACAGTGGCATTGAGGGGCTATTTGTGGTAGTCATATAATACTAAGTAAGATCTAAACACCTATTGTTTTGGGTGATCAAAAGGCGATGTCAAATGTAGATGTCACATGCTTATATGTGCCTGAATATGCTCATACAGGTGTGAGATTGTATCTCGGTCGAGTACCGTTCTATCACAAATGTAATCATCACATTCATTAGGATTAGAACCTTCTGGTAAAGTCGCCTAAATATGTAAAATACAGTTAAAACTAGAAGTCCTGTCATGGAATGTGCACATTTAGCACGTTGATCTGCGCGTTAATCTGCGCGTTATGACAATGGTAAGGCTATCAAATTCCGTACATATGGCCTGTACACAAGCAATGTTTCAGCCAATGGACCTCCGGGTAACCCGGAGGTCCATTAGCAGAAACATTGCCTGTGTTTGCTTTGAGTAACCAGGAGAACCTGTCGTGCTTAGGATGCCATTCGATATGGCAATTGCGCACAATTCCTACGCGTAATTAAGCCTAGATAAACGCACATTTCGTGACAGGACTTCTAGTTTTAACTGTAGGTGTTTGTGTACGGCGGGCCTGTCCACCTGACAATAAGTGATAGAAAGATGTGCAGAAGACTGTGGCTAATGTTCAACTCCTGGGCCAATGCGGGTGACCTAGTGACTCATAAGATGAAAGGCTGTTAATATTTCATGCGCTTTTTCAGAAGTTATAAGACACAAACTTGTCAGGTGTAAAATCCACTCAGCAGAGTTCTAGTTCTCCGCATACAGTATTTCTAAGGTTGCTTGGAAACATGGTTACTTGATAATAAATTCGTTCAAATAAAATTAAACCTATAGTTCAAATCCATGTTGGCTAAGACAGTCCTTGAAAAGACGAACGAACACTATTGTACCATTGCGCCATTATGTCTTTTCATTTGGGTCAGTTGGATTGACCCACATGTTACTAGAACATATTTGTGAAATAAGGCATAACTCAGTCGAGGGGTTTCTTGGAACCTATGCTTTCAGGTGAACCAAACAATCACTGTCGCAAAAAATAAAGAGGGGCACAACACCCTATTGCACCAACGCTTTTCCGTTAAGCGATGGCGCTTATGAAACATAAGTATATCTCCTGTCGGGGAACATGTTTGAACAAGTGTTTATGGCCCTCCTGTTGAAAGTGAGTCATCATATAACTGGTAATAGAGTTCAAACTGCCCACGTCACAAATTATTGTCGGTCACATTTGACATGACATGTGTTAAGCACTAGATTACCGGAGGAGTCCTGGAAGCATGGGAATGATAGTAAATGTTACGGCTGGGCAGTTTTTCGGTTTTCCGTTCGGGACCGGTTTTTACAACAGACCGGAAAACCGAGCCGCAAGACCAGCAAAAACCGACCGAACGGTGTTAATGTGCTCGCGCATAAACTGAACAAACTATCTTACAGGGAGGGAACTGGACAAGTGACTAGTATGGATTCTTGTCACTAGTCTAGCCGACAAATGGGCGAACACAACGTTTGTTCATTGTTATATTTTCTCCCTTATTGACTCGTCCGGTGGACGAGTCAATCAGAGAGAAAATGTGACAATGAGAACACAACGCAGATTAGATAAACATTATTCATTTGTTATGATCACCCGGAACCCCTAGAATGACCAACGGAAGTTTGGCTGAACCCAATGAAGATATTTACTGACAGAGTTTTTGTGCTGAGTAATGTCGTACAAATTATTGCGGGTTTTTTCCATGTCAAGGTGACTGAAGTGTTATTTATTATGTTCTTTATACATAGAAAAACCGATCCGAAACCGAGATTTTTCCTGAAATCAAACCAAACAAAACCGAAGCCTAATCTGAAAAATTGCCCCCCGGCTCTAGTGAATATATGGAACTAAACAACGTTATAAAGATTTCTTGCCATGCAATTGGTTCTAGTCAAACGTCTTCTGACTATTATGGCAGACGACACTTCATTAGAAACTACTGCACAAGTTTTACAATCTTTCTCCTCACCCATTATCACTACTTGCCATACAACATCTGAGGCAGGTGAACACGACTTAGGGCCTCTGAATGTTAAGAAATGGTCGTGAAAAAGCAGTCGACTTTGTGTCAGGTTAAATAATTCGGTTACAGTGACGTTATGCCTCATGACTTACCTGTTAATAAGATGTAATGGTTAGACAGCCATGCATCCATATTTCCGATTCAAGTGCACAAGGTTTTGCCATCAAAATTTTCCTGTTGGTGAGTATGCTGCAGCCTTTTTATCTGCGAGAGTTAAAAAGCATCAGTAATAAAAAAACTGACAATGATCAAGGATTTTTTATGAAACGTATACGCCATGTTCTTTATATCACATCTCCTTTAAAATGAATTCGACGAAAGAAACTTAAAGCACCATAAAAACTGCACGCTATCCCCAACTTCCAGTATCCTCATCCTTGGACGTATAGACGAAGTTCAAAGCGGTTGTGAAATATTCTTGGTTAGGAAAACAGAATAATTAAATCGCCAGTATCGAACTGTGTAACGACTCCATTGGTCTACTATCCGTAATTTACTATCCTTTCTGCAAAAGTTAATTAAATTTTCATGTCGTTTTACGGATCCTTAGTGAGAGACAGAAAAAAATCACTTTCGGTAAGACGTGAGGTCGATTTGCTCAATTAAACAGCGTGTGTGGAGTTTAATCTCCAAGTGCGAAATGTCATTTATATATTGCCGGAAGACAAACACACCATCTCCGATATTATACTTGAATGGGAACAGAAGCCTGCATTCATTTGCCATTACTAACGCTTGTGATGAACGCCTGTTGTCCTATTCCTGGCTTCTTTGCTCAACGTTTAACCCTTCCTTCTCAGTGTATACGTTTTATTTATTAAACGCGATATTCTTTCCCAGAACTGCCTGTTATTAAGCTCGGATAATATGACTTTAACCTCGGCTTATATGACGTGATGAACCAAGTTAGAGTTTGTGCCCCTTGATGCGTTGCTAAGCGCTACGAAATCGTTCACTATTATTCGTCAACGCAAGCACTCAGTTAAATTGGAGTTACCACGTAAATGGAGTAGTTTGGTTTTAGTTGTTGTATGATGGGGAATTAATGATGTCTTTAAGTAAGCACGGGTGGATGAAGAGAAGAAAAATTAGAGCTGTACACAAAATTCAACGTAAACTAAGATGAGCCTTTGAGACCTTAATTATTCTGGGAATTCAGTTTCTTCAACGTTTTTCAAAATGCGACGTCAAACGTCGAAAAGTACAAATAACAAGATATTTTTCACATTAGTGATTAACTGGGTGAGGGTTAGATTATTTTTGGTGGTCTGAATTTGTTATTCAAAACTTATTTTATTACAAATTATTGGAGAGTGCCCACGGGTAGTCTCCAATAATTTGTAATAAACAAAAATTTATGTAAACAAAATATTATTTATGTTTGACTGAATATGAAATATAAGCAAGGAAAGTGTTGGCTTTTGATCTGGTATCCTTATTTTAAAAACCCTGATAGTGGCTTCTAGCACTCAACCAGTTAAGAAGTCTTGACAGCAGGATTATATTAGTATTTTAAGCTGCGATAACATTTGGCTCAACGTTTGTCACCGAGCACTATTCTGGAATTGAGATTAAAACTTTTAAAAAAAATCGAAAAATAATAACAAAACAAATGACAACAAAGTATTAACGCGCTGTTTGATTTCGTATGTCATAAGACGTACAATCGTATCAAAGTGTTAAGGGTCCTAAGTGGAGATTTGCCGAAGTGAGAGAAGAGATAGTTCAGCTATCCGAAGGCTGCGGCTTCGAAAAAGCGGAAGCCGAGACGTCCCGTCAGCTAAATTAGGAGAAGGGGAAATTTCAGACTTTATGACAAGAATGAGAAACAATAACACTGTAACAGAAAAAAGCTGTAACAGATCTGAGAACATTTTGTAATTATTTATTTATTTTTTGGGGGTTTAATAAATAAAGAGGTTATTAACTTTGTTAGTGTCATATGGGCCGAGATATCAGCCCTCGGCAACTTCGCATCAGCCCTCGACGTTCGGTCTCAGGTTGATATGAAGTTACCTCAGGCTAGTATTTAGGCCGCTGGTATGAAACTATCTAAGTAATAACCTCAAATTCAACATTGGCAGTCGAGAACAAACAAAATGTCTCAGCTAATTTTTATTTTTAGTACATTTAACAGTCTCTCTGAAGAAAACCATTCAAATGACTCCTCCTAAAAAATCGCTTCCCATTGAGAGTTCCATGGGCTTCAAGAAAGCTATTCTGGGCGCATATTGCTTAAAATCGTCTTGTATATTTGTTTATACAGAAATACAAACTGGAAACACAGACAAGGATGCTACTTCTCTGTGTCAGCTATACATGTCTCGATGCGGCCCCGAGCTTAGACATATGCATGTTTTAAGACCGCACCCTACGTCCTTCGTGTGAACACAATCGTTCAGAAGTTTCCACAACGAGAGCTTCCTAGATTTCATATTCATCTAGAAGCGAGGGATATATTGTTCATATGAATGTGTTCAGTTTCAATTTTCTGGAGAGTATTTCTAGGCACTTTACAATGAATTGCGACAAAAAATGTTAATAACGACTTTGAAACTGAAATCCTGCTTTCCAGATCCGGGAACATGATTTCATAAAATAGCTGTTTTGTGAATTTGTGATTAATCAACCCTCTGCAAACCAAAGTCAAAATACCGAAATTTCAAACAGCGAATGTTCCCACATATTGCAACTAGCCATTTAACCAATGCACTGTTGTTCGACAGAGCTCGGTGAGATCTGTCGAACAACAATAAATTGGGTACATTCCTAGTTACATCACAGGAAAAGATTGCACGTTGCAGTTTTTATATTTCAATATCAGTGCACAGGGCATTGGTATTTCTAATGTGATGCCCAGCTGCAGGTTGACATTATTCACTGTTCAATTCCAAAATCGCATCTTGAGTGGAACAAGGCGCCACCTACGATGCTATAGCGATACAGATGCAGCCTTGTTCCACTCAAGAAACGAAAAAATGTATATGGATGAACACTTCCAAATGATGCCATTGGATTGACTTGGAAGATATTATCAGTGCTGAAAGAGTTGACACATGATGATTTGCGCAAAATAATGAATTATTCCATCTGCCAACATTGTGTATACATACTCGAATAAACGTACAAAGGAAATAAATTTAAGGTGGGATACAATCAGTTCACTGCTAACTGGGTAACCCTTTTTGCATTTTTCAGATACTGTTTTGTCATCAGTCCTCTAAAGGGAGACCACCCCTCAATGTGTTAGTTGTGTATAGATTTCAGCTAAACGCGTATGGTGTTAACACTGCTTTACGTATCGTCTAAAATCCAATATTTCAATAAAATGTGAGTGTTAACACGATCAAGAAAATTAAGTGAAAAGCTAAATACTAATAATTGGGAGAAAAGAGGGAGGTGAGACACACACACCCCAGTACCCTTGGCCCCGCTACTCCAATGGGGAAATACGTGATATTCATAAGATATGTTTTGAAGGCACAAGATATGTTTTGAATGGGGCTGACCGAATATGTCTGCGACGTAACGTAAAGAATTTACTCCTCAGAATGTCACTGCGTGAGTTTTACCACTACGGACGTATCCTTTTTATTTGCATTCTTCTATGAGATGTCTTGCCGTTGGGAATAAGAGTAGTCGTCTGTGAGTGCTCTTATGTAAACTCTGCCGTCGTATAACCTGACACCATCAACTTTGTCTATATCTTACCTTCTACAAGTATCTGGGAATTTCATTGGTTTGCAAATGTCACATGCAAACCCCATATAAAACCATATACCGTCAGTTGCAAGTCATATGCGACTGACCGCCAGAGTATTCTCCCCTTTTCTTTGTTCGTTCATCTTTCAAAATGTCGGAAAACAATAAACGCTTCGCACAGACGACAGACGAGGAGGTAGATGCAAAACGTCTTAAGCTGAACGCGGACAATACCATTAAAGCTAATAAAAGATGTGCCAATATTTTAAGAGACTATCTCAAAGAAAAAATGACACAATTCAAAATTGCACTGAACGATTCGAAATTCTGGAAGTCACAGAAAGCGGTCATTTTTGTTGGTTTTGATATATTTATTTGTGTTAATTAGAACAAAATGAGTTGAAATTAAAATTAACAAAAAGGAATTTTACCATTTATCAGTCATTGTATAGTCTAATTCATTATAAAAAAGGTAGTCGGTAAGATATATTCGTTCTCGCCCAATATGGAATTAACTGACCCCATATATACCATATTAGGTCACTGCCAAACTGTGTAACTTATAGTGTGCGCTTGCTTGTTATTCGTCATTTGTGCCATTTCGAACACATTCTTCGAATTGTGCATGCAACCCTTGTCCTATCTGGAAAATCGCGTTGCAGTTCTATTGTCGAAACCATCGTACAGTTATTACAAAAGCGGATTTCTACTGGATTGTGACTGGGTGAATAGGATCTCACCTATCGAAAATGAAATGTGACAACTCTGAATCTCAAGTGCTTTTATCGATTGTTTTACCTGATTTTGCAATAATTTATTCCTGCAATTTCGATCAATTTGTATGTCGTGACCAAATGGTGATCTAATCGAGACAAGAGCTTTTTTTTTGCGATCACAGTACCCTGCCTTGGCCTTAAACGTTGTTTCAATCATAAACAACTGTTCGCTCCGATTCCTTGAACATGACTTGTCTAATCCAGTCTTAGTGAGACTTTAACATTTCTCTAAATCCAGATACAGTCAAATCAGATTGAGAGTTATCCTTCATACCTCCCTATAGGTTGTCTACGTGAATCTCTGTCACTGCACCTGCTGCAATATTTAATAACAGTATCAGACGTTTCGCTTCAGCGAGATTTTCTCGATTCCGTCTTTGTATTTACCCAAAGCAGGTATTGTTGGGAACCACATTCACACGTGAATATTTCTTATCATTATATCTTATATGGGTGATTCAGCACTCTTGCTTTCCACATCAACACCATAGAGTGGAATATCCACTCCCACTCCATGTAATCTCCTATGCCTTTCTGTACTGTGTACCTTGTAGTGTGTCAACCTGTTGTTGATCGAAAAACAGTACAGCGGTTCCTCTCCACATATAAGTGTGTAATGGCGACTGCTTCTCCACATTCATCCCGAGATGAACATTATGGCGTGAAGTTGCATAGTAGAGTATATCCAAGTTCAGTCCACTGACACCGATCGGCTTCCCACAGCTGACCCTCTGGTGGATTCACACCATTCTCATTTCATCACTCCTCTGTCATTAGCAACATTTGTATTTTCATTAACATTCTTCTGTTATATGTATATCGTAGTTTACGCATGTACATTTTTTGCTTTGCCAATCTGCCTTTTAATTTATATTAGGAGGAACGACATATAACAGTAGACAACGTGGCTGAGACATTATCTATTAGTATTGCTAATTGGTGTTGCGCACGTTTAGAAGCCAGGATAATACCTTGCTGGTGGCTTTCATGAAAACAGAATGTTTAAAATCACGGACTTTTTGTTAGACATTGCCGTGGCAGCAAAATAACTTACCACTTTCAGTTCATGGACTAAAACATTGGTCTACAACTGTATGTGTACAATCACAATTTACATTTTAACCCTTTACCCAACGAATCGCCCGCGTAATATGCAAATTCAGCAGCTGAAAAAATATTATTTTTCGAAAAATTTCAACAAAACCATATCATGTGACCCCTCTTTGGAACGAGCTCGACGAGCTCGTTCCAAAGAGGGGTCACATGATATGGTTTTGTTGAAATGTTTTGAAAAAATTTAAAAAAATGATATTTAAAATAATAAATTTTGAAATCGTCTGCGTTGGGTAAAGGGTTAAGGCGTAAAGATTACTAGAACTGCTGATCGGGATTGTCGTCAAGCTTCCTGGCCACCAGTCTAATTCTATTAGGAAGTCGACCCCGTTATGGCCTGGAACCAGCCTAGCTCTTAAACAGTCCATCGCTTATGTCCAGGCATGGACTAATTTAGAGCTAGCCCAGTTCCATGCCCGAAGAATGTCATTAGGTCTGAAAAGGGTACCTTCGACTATATTTCACAATATATTATTATTATTTAAAAAAATACCATGAACATCCATTTAACATTCATTTTCTTTGAATCAGCGTAAGAAATGTTACTCAATCGAGACTCGATTTGAACGACTTTTTATGACATTACCATTAAGAACGAAGACTTGCCACATCCGCAGTTTACAAATTACGCCGCGTAGGTCCGGGGCACGAAAAGAATGTCTGTATACCTCTTTGAGGGAAAGAACATCACATTACATCAACAGTAATCTGCACGCAAACTTACAGAATTAGACTGGCGGCCTGGGAGCTTTGCCGTATTATGTTCTGTTTCCATGATCAGTGTGGTCAGTCCGTTTTAAACAATATTTATTCGGCAAAGGAGACATAATAACACTGCAGTGTAAGTATTAGATCAAAATGAAAACAATTGTACACTCGGCACAAAAAGAGAGTATGTAATATTATGAAAATGGATGAACCTACAATTTTATGGACAGGATTCGTCAGTGAGCAATCAGCATTTCTGATCCGTCTCCAAGAATAAATAAAGTACTTATGAAACTGAAAGATTGGTTCATGCTGGTCAGTTTGATTTCGTCATCATGTAAGAATACAATGACCCAAAGTTCTAACTATTGTATTGGATTTTTATCACACTGTAAAGTGTTTTTAACCCTTTACCCAACGCAGTCGATTTCAAAATTTATTATTTTAAATATCATTTTTTAAGTTTTTTCAAAAATTTCAACAAAACCATATCATGTGACCCCTCTTTGGAACGAGCTCGACGAGCTCGTTCCAAAGAGGGGTCACATGATATGGTTTTGTCGAATCGAAAAAAAATATTTTTTCAGCTTCTGAATTTGTATATTACCCGGGCGGATGCGGGCGCTTCGTTGGGTAGAGGGTTAAAAATTCAGCTACTCTTTCGTTGACGTACATTGTCTGGACTGAATTCTTCCTACGATAATAAATTACTTTTGTAGAAATGAACATAATATGTTCATTCTTTATTTCTATAGGTTTGTTGGATTAAGTTATTACAGTACAGTGCCGCGGACTGGTCGTAATCCACGCTTGGGTAGTGATGTCTACGCATGCGTTTATACCAGGTAATAAAAATCATCATCTGCAGCAAAATTTTAATTAACGAAGCACCGGGCTGTACCCGTGCTTCATCAATTAAATATTTTGTATGATTATTCCAATAATTAGTGTTTGGAATCTAATATTATAGCATCCGTGGAAATATTGCCCACCCATGGGCAGTCCACGGCGGATGTACTGTATTTATCCTCCCACGGATTTGCTGTTTACCTGTCGTCTGTTAATTTTTTCTTCGCGCAAAAATGTATGCATACCACGTTGAGATGATTAAAGGAAAGTAACCTATTAATTTTTCTTGATTAAAATGATGGTGTTTTTGTATCTTCCTTGTTTGTCGTCAAAAAAGTCACGCTCTGTTGTTTAACAGTGTAATTATAAGTCGACGCGATCGACAAAAGAAATACAATAAGAAATATCTTTGATCAAGTTTGGCGTGTGTTTGACTCGCAGATTATATGTTACATTGTGAATAATTTGGGCATCAAAAGCTGTCTTATGCCTCTTTATTCGCCGTTTCGCAAAAGGAACTTTTCAGTTTTCATCAATTTTGTTGGGTATTTTTAGAAAAATGTACAAAATTCAACCTTTATGTTATTTGCCTTCACATTGAAAGTAGGCAGAATATGTTGGATAATTCAAACTGATCGAGAGTCAAACCTGCACGCACATGAAAGATTTTCGATTGGTTAACTGCTGTGTTATAAGGAATCTCAATGGTAACTCAAATCGGCTTAAGTCGGTAGAAAGACCCAGTAATCGAACATATTGTCTGCATGTCACCACTTTAAGCGATGACGTTCCTGGCATATATCACCATGAAAAATATACATATACTTTCGATAAAGTTATCGCCCTTGAAATTATAAGACGAACGAGGAAGGTCCAACTAAGAAGCAAGTAACTGATGATAAAACACCTATGACATCAGTAGAAAATAAAGCCAAGTTTACTTTTGTTACTTTTAATAAACGAAAACAACAGACAGCTCTCGTTTATTAAAAGTTACAAAAGGAAAACTTGGCCTTTACATAACAAGTCAATTAGAAGCAACTAGTTCACAGATAATCCGTCATAAACTGGCTGATGGCCAGATTATTTTGAGTGGTCTGAATTTGCCATTCAAAATTCATTTTATCACAAATTATTGGAGAGTGTCCACAGATACTCTGTTATGAACAAATTGTTATGAACAAATTGTTATGAACAAAATATTATATGCATTTGACAGAATATGAAACATGAGCAAGGAAAATGTTGGCTTTTGCTCTGGTACCCTTATTTCTCTGAAAGCCCTGATAGTGGAAACTATTACTCAACCAGTTGAGACTGTCTATCATTATTTCATCTTCAGCACTAAATGTCCACGTTGTTTCTTTATTTAGCGAATGCGAAATTTGCAAGTTTTTTTTCTTTCCAGGGAAAGAAGTCGAAATATCACCTCCTAGCCTTTTATATTAACCCTTTACCCAACGTAACGACCAAAACCGACCAGCGCTATTCACAAAAATCGCCAACTAATTTTTATTATTTTTTCAATTTTTGATTCAAAAACATAGGTTATGACCCCTCGCTGGAACGAGCTCGTTCCAACGAGGGGTCATAACCTATGTTTTTGAGACAAAAAATGAAAAAAATTAGTTATTCAAGAATTTTGTTTGCATGTGTCGTCTGCTTTTCATGTTAGGTAAAGGTTAATGAAAAGGGCAGTTTCTGTATTATACGCGACGATGTGCTACTATTGATATACACACCAGTAAAAAATACAGAACATTCAGAAGATGGTAAAAATGGGTTTCAACAGAGAATAAAAGTGAAACATTCAAACTGATTGAAGAAAAAATTGTAAAGCAACAGCTTCTGTATTTGTATACCACTCTACAGGAAAATGCCTTAAGTTTGTGAAATGATGCGCACATCAATGATACAAATTCGCTAACATCTCGAAATTTCAATTTTTAAATAAAATGTCAGTTCCTTAATTACCTTCAGTGTTAAATTTACTGACAGCTTTTGGAAATTACGGGGAACTAACTTTCTCGTAAATCTCTTCCAATGTCAACAATTGTCAGCCATGGATGTGTGGCACAAAATATGTCCATTGTCTGTGTATTGGTATTGTGTCCTTGTGTATTTCGACTGTTCTTAAGTAGTTAGGTTTTGGGTTTGATGCACAACAAAAATCACTTAATGTTCCATCCGTCAGTTAATAGGACCAGTCAGCTTGCTGTCCGACTCTCTATCCGTGTTTGTTTTCATCACACTGTAAAGGGAGCTATTCAAGGGATCATGTTCAAAATTCAAAAAAGCTCCACGGTGACAGTATCTCGAATGGGTTTGCAAATAACTCTAACCAGGTTATTTGTTTGCAGATCCCTCTTCCTTTAAACCGAAAAGAACCATACAATAGATTTGTGATCAACTTGTAATGAAAATCGTAAAGTAATTCATTTTAACCATTTACCTAACACGGAAAGCAGACGACACTTGTAAAAAAAATTCTTGAATAACTAATTTTTTTCATTTTTTGTCTTAAAAACATAGGTTATGGCCCCTCAATGGAACGAGCTCGACGAGCTCGTTCCAATGAGGGGTCATAACCTATGTTTTTGAGACAAAAGATGAAAAAAATATTGAAAATTAATTGGCGATTTTTGAGAATAGCGCTGGTCGGTTTAGACGGTTACATTGGGTAAAGGGTTAAAATATCACATGCAGCATCCTGGTGACAATGTCTCAAATCTGACGGATTCTAGATTTAAATGATCTTCGTAATACTTTTTGAGTTATTAGTCATTTTATTGGGTACATTGTTCGGAGAAATTGATTATCTTCATTTTTAACAATAACATTCTAGTTTCAGCAGAAAAAACTTCGTTCGGAGGTGTCAGTGGAACCCCATACAAACACAGTCCCATCTCACGCTGTCAGACTTGTTGCAATGTGGTTTTGACGCGTACGAATTTGATCAAATGGTGTCACGTGGATCAAAGTTGGAAATGCCCATATTCGACGTCTCGATATATAGAAACAGTTTGAAACAACTTCAAAGTTATTGGCTATGTTCCAGAATGGCCAAAGGAGTCTCTACTTTACCACATTGGCTCTAAAGTGATTTTCCATTATATATCATACAGAATAACCCAAATTAATGATCTCCAGACGAAGAAAATAAGTTTTAACATTAGAAATATGTCTGAGAGCAACCTCCAACACGAACTTTCTGCTAAGTTTTCATATAATACTAAAGTCAGTGTCAAGGAACGTCTGTACTCTTTTCCCAACGCAAAATGAGGGAAGGGACACAACTCTTCTAAAAATCAATGAACTGGTTTGTTTCGACATTCATCTATTTACACCTTTTCGTGCTAGTCGAAAACAAACTCTTGTTAGTCCAATACAAACAAGGAGCGCATTTGTAGGCGATGGTCCACCTGGTCGTCTACCCGGCGGTCCAATGCATATTTGTTTCTGTGGAATTAACTAATCAACTGGTATTGTTAGTGTTTCGCAACAAGATCGCGATCCAGTCGAGGAAAACTGTTTACAATCCCAGTAATGTGTAATGGTACTAAATGTTTTCTCATAGGCGACCATTATAGCATCTGAGTGAAAAGAAATGAACTCCTTATCTTAATTTGGGTATTCGTTGATATATGGCAATCGTCAGCATAATTTTTGTCCGGGGAACTTCCCAACAAAAACCACACCGATGGTGAATTCCATTTTTTGGCAAATCACCATTCTTTTTTCTTTCTTTTCTTTGAATGTTCCGCGGAAATGCAAAAATTACAAGAAAATACAAAACTTTGTCAATGTGCTTTTGAAGGGTATGTTGCTATCAATTAACATCAAATATGAAGTTAGGGTGCATGTATACCTCGTCGAAGTTTATTCAGAACCTTCAAAACGAAATCCATCCAGTAGGAACTTTGGGAGAGCTGTTTCTTCCGCCATCTCCCTATTGAGATAAGCGGGTCTAGGGTGAGATACCTGAGTGGGACAGATCCATCTCACTGACACCACGTGACTTTCCTCATTTGAATACTTAATTATCGCCGGACGATTTCAGCGTCGTCGGCATTTTATAAACAAACATGACGTCTCAATCCACTTCATTTGACGGAACTACCCATTCCATCCTCTCACCACTTGATGGGGATTTTTCTTTCTACACACGCAACTGAACGTCATCCAAGTCAATTATTTCGAAAGTGCCATCACCGGAATGTTTTTGTTTTGTCCGCCGCGATAGCACCTTTTGCACTGTCAAGCATTGTGTCGTCTGCTCGTGTTCTTTCGAGCTTTCTATTACATAAAATGTATATCACGAAGAGATTGAACATAACGTTTAAAAACCAAATCGGCCTCTATTGTGTTGGATCTAGAAGACGCACGGACCTAAAGTACAGAGAACTCTGAATTAAGTTCCAAATATAAAATTCTCCAATCAAGCTTCAGCTCTACCAAAAACTTTCATCCGGGTACTTAAATACTAAAACACAAACACAAACTACAATAGATAAGAATTAAGAGATGAACTTTTGACAATTTCGTTCTATCTCGATGTGGAGCCAGACAAGAAGTTACAAAACCGGAAAGTAACAGGAGGAAACCGCTACCTAAGAAACAATTAACAATTACAAAATGCCCTAACTCTTGTTTTGCTTAACCCTTTACCTAACACGAAAGGAAGACGACACTTGCAAATAAAATTCTTGAATAACTAATTTTTTGTGCATTTTTGTGTCATTTTGTGCGTCAAAAACATAGCTTATGACCCCTCATTGGAACGAGCTCGTTCCAACGAGGGGTCATAAGCTATATTTTTGAGACGAAAAATAAAAAAAATAATGAAAACTGAATAGTTATTTTTGTGAATAGCGCTGGCCGGTTTTGGGCGTTACGTTGGGTAAAGGGTTAACGTAATAAATATATCATAACCTTCGACTATTGGCCTCCCGTTTGGGCGTTATGTCAGTTTATATATTGCGCGATACACCTCGAGGCATCAAGAAGTACTGGAAGGTCTGTTGAGACCGAGAGGTCTGTATGTACAAAGCTGTACCAAACAAACGCTCAGTTTTAGACGTATCGGGCTTGGGGTCAATCATAAATTCCTGGAATGATGTGAATGGGTGACCAGAAGACAGGCGGTGTCGTGCGTTAGACCAATCACGTTCTAGCTTCTTGAATGGCCCGTTGTTGTTCACAAGTTTATGAAATGGAGTACATATTTCGCCAATATACTGAATTTCACAAACACAAGATTGGAGCAGGTAAACAATATTGGAGAATTTGCAATCTGCTTGGCTAAATCCTAAGGTTTTCTCAAGAAGAGATGGAATATGTAAATATATATTTCTCCAACACCAACCATTCGGTGCGGTGGTAAAGAAACAATTCACGTCGATAATCTATGTCCTAATTTCTAAACCCCGAACCAACTTTTTCCAGTAGAGGTTGGGAAGGGCATGAAGTCATTAGCACGTAAATAGTATATCGGTGACAAGCCCCTTATCAAATTACTAATATCTTGTAGACGATACATATGAGCCAATCCCTAGATCCTATCCCTGTCGTAACTCGATAGCTGGTATCTATAACTATATGCAAATATCATACCACCCATTATATACATAGTACAGTGCTGTGATTCAAATATGATTTTACAAAGCAGACTGTATACAAAGATTTAACACTCAATCTAACAAATCTACCAGCTCCACGTTGTGCTAGGAGAAAGAATCATACTTCACGTTGTTTTGACCTTCAAAACACAGTATGTGACACCACATCAGAACGAGCATTAGTTTGGAAACCAAACAGTGGATTTAGTGGGTATGGTATGAACATGGAATCTAGGAACCTCTCGTTGCGGAAACTTCTGAACGATTGTGTTCACACGAAGGATGTAGGGTGCGGTGTTACAAAATATAATTAGTTTTCAGAACGTTTCGCTATTCGTGTTTCAAGAAGGGTTAAAACCCCCATGAATAAAAAGTCCACCTGTTTATAATTTTATTTCGCTCATGATAAGAATTGGAATAAAATTATATGTATCACGTTCGAAATAATATGCACTCAGACATGCACAAGATGGAAATTATGTCAACTCGAAATGACGGTATAGTTCTGTAGTTACAAAGGTGGACAGAACATTTCGACCGGATCGCGACTCTGTCCTGATCCTGTCGAAATTTCCATTTTTCTCCCCACAGCACTATAAAATCTCGCCACTCGGTAAAGAAATGCGGGAACGTGGAATCTAAGATACTCTTTTCTTTTCTCGGTTCTGTCTTCGCACTTCTTTATTTATGGAATCTCGACCCGTGGTGTCTTAGTATGTGGTGGCCCAATCCCAATCCGATCGTGAAAAATACCACTTTTATGCTCACAGTATTATAGACCTAATTTTTCAGGCAACAATTTTCAGGTTACTATATCCAAAGAGAGGCAAAGTAATAAAATATTCAACAGGGGCTGTGCAATTGCTGTGATTAGCAACCTAGAAGACCGCCCCTTATTTCATGAATTTCTGTCAGTAAAGCAATGAAATGTTGTGATGTAATACGCTGTTGGAAGGGGGTCGCAAAACTTCCACCATCAGTGTGTTACATTAACTGTTTGAATCCGAAAGGCTGCCTTTCTCGACGCTGGAACACGATACGTCATAATTCCATTAAGTAAGATGGCTGCTAAGTAAATATGTGGAGAGACCAATCAATCAGCCCTAAGACTGCACGTTGAAAATATTAATTGGTCTACCCCTGTATAATGAATGTGGACTCTTCCATTTGCTGCCACTGAACTGACATGGAAGATACCACGAGGGTTCATTGGGTAAACAAATTTCATGGTCAACGTCGAAGAACAATTAAGTTCTACTATCATAATTCAGAAGACCAAGTTTGTGGAGTGGATAACCGTTGAATACCGAGGCAAATTCGAGTTGTCTTTCTTGCGTAAATCCGCCTCAGCTGCAACACGGCTAATGAAACAGTTTATGCACTCCTGTATACAAGTTGCATTGGGATTACCATTAACATTTTAAATTAGCAAATTCATTTTTTTTAAATATAAAACATAACCTTTTCCAAAAAGATATTACCTGTTTAGTGCGTTTCTAGAATTATTCAAAAATCGAGACTTGACTGCTGTGAAACTTCTCTTGTACCAAAATGCACTCTCTAATTGACTGTAATAAATCGAATCCATATGAACAAATTTGAGATATCACCACTATACTAATCAAACACTCTACCAAATCACAAGAGCTGAAAAATAAACAGCATGCGCATTAGAACCACCTCGAAAAGGGTTACCTTAACGTGTCTTAGCCAGCCCATTTTTCTAGTTATCCTTTGCGACTTTACGCTTGAGAAAACGGCTATTCTGATTAGCTCATCTCTGTTAATGTAAATGCTGAGATGTGAAACCCAGAATTCAACAGATTATATTATGAGTTACTTTCATGAAGTCGATATGCTGTGTTTTAATACAAGTAGTAGGAGAATGATGGATCGTCCCAGTTTGGGGGGGGGGGGGGACCTAAGAAGTGATGTACTATCACGTGACCCAGTGGCGACATGTTGTGTTGCTATGGTAACCCGCGTGAGTGGCCATCTTGTGACATCATCCCCATAGTGATACGTGGTCTTAGTGCGCATGCGCAACGCGTGTTGTAAGGGTGATACGTGTTTCCGTCGGCCATTTTGTATACTGGAGGCCGCCATCTTGGTTTCTATGGTAGCACGTGGTTGCTATGTGACCCAGTTTTCTGTAATGGGGCGGGAACATGTTCGGAGGGTGTGTTCCTTTGTACAAGAGTAATTTCCCGATTCGTAGAATTACCACAATCAACACGACAATCCCTCCAAATCACCAAAAACGACTATATTTACTACGGATTCCCCATTTTATCGGCTTAGCCACGTAGTGCTATAGCACCGAGAGATCCCGGTGGTAATTTCCATTGACCTAGAGTAATTTTCTGGCTTGGATACTTCGTAGAATTACCCAAATAAACCCGATAACCCCTCCAAATCACCAAAATCCATCCCAAACTACCGAAACTGGCTTTATTTGATACAGATTCCCCCCAGAATCCTATTTAGGACCGCCATACCATGGTACTGAGAGGCTCCTAGATACCGAGAAGGCCTCCAGGGGTAAGTTCGATTGAATTAGAGTAGTTTTTCTGGTTCGAATTTTCCCCAGAATCCTTTTAGGACCACCATACCACGGCTTATAAGAGTAGCACGTAGTGCTATAGTACTTAGGGACCCTTTGGATTATAGACAACCTCCATGAAAGCCTATATCATTGCTAATGCCAAGAATCTATCGAGTAGTTACTGATAAGTCATTGCTCGAACTACTCGAATCCCACCGAGCAAATAAGCCATAGAGTATTTACTCGAACGAGTGACTCGCACAAACGACTTGTCTATATGTATACAGGGGGAATGAAGCAATATGATTGAACATTTTGAAGGCCTGGGCGAAGGTATAGCTAGGAAGTAGTGTTACAAGTCAATATTAATGGATGATAGTATAGCCATTGGTACTGGTACAAGACCGCAATGGCACAAGACTGCTGTAAAAGCTAATGATAGGACAGATAGACCATAGACAAGTAGTGGCCTTGGAGATAAGATGGAAGCCGTTGGTAAGACTACCTGTGTAGGAACTGTGTTGGAGCCATATAGGAGATAGGAGCTAGATTATAGGTAACCTTAAATATCGAAATGAGGCTAAGAGGGCTGGTAAATTAGACCTCCTTGGGGGATTTTTTCATAGCCCTCATGGCCTCAACAGAAATGAGGCTAAGGGGGATAGTAGAATAGACCCCATTGAAGGATTTCTCATGGCCTCATACGACAAAAAAGGGATTCTCCAGAAGGTATTCTCGATAGGTATCCTCAAATAATACAATACCAGGCCATAGGTATCCTCAAATACCGAAATGAAGCTAAGAGGGATAGTAAATTAGGCCTCATTGAGGGATGTTTTCATGGCCATCATGGCCTCAAAAGAAATGAGGTTAGAAGGGATAGTAAATTAGACCTCATTGGGGGATTTGTTCATGGCCTTCATGGCCCTATACGACAAAAAGGGATTCTCCAGAAAATATCCCCAAATAATGCAATACCAGGCCATAGGTATCCTCAAATACCGAAATGAGGCTAAGAGGGATAGTAAATTAGGCCTCATTGAGGGATTTTTTCGTGGCCCCCATGGCCTCAAAAGAAATGAGGTTAAGAGGGATAGTAAATTAGCCCTCATTGAGGGATTTTCTCATGGCCCTCATGGCCTCATACGACAAAAAAGGGATTCTCCAGAAGGTATCCTCGATGGTATCCTCAAATAATACAATGCCAGGTCATAGGTATCCTCAAATACCGAAATGAGGCCAAGAGTCGTATGTGCGAGTCACTCGTTCGAGTAAAACTCTATGGCTTATTTGCTCGGTGGGATTCGAGTAGTTCGAGCAATGACTTATCAGTAACTAATCGATAGCTTCTTGGCATTAGGAATGATATAGGCTTTCATGGAGGTTGTCTATCAGTTGGCTATAATCCAAAGGGTCCCTCAGTACTATAGCACTACGCGCTACTGTTATAAGCCATGGTATGGCGGTCCTAAAACGGATTCTGGGGGAAATCCGAACCAGAAAAAAACTATTCTAGTTCAATCGAACTTACCCCTGGATGCCTTCTCGGTACCTAGGGGCCCATCGGTACCATGGTAAGGCGGTCCTAAATAGGATTGGGGGGGGGGGGATCCGTATCAAATAAAGTCAATTTTGGTAGTTTGGGGTGGATTTTGGTGATTTGGAGGAATTATCGGGTTTATTTTGGGTAATTCTACGAAGTATCCAAGCCAGAAAATTACTCTAGTTTAATGGAAATTACCCCCGGGGTCCCTCGGTGCTATAGCTCTATGGCTCTATGTGCTAAGCCGATAAAATGGGGAATCCGTAGTAAATAAAGTCGTTTTTGGTGATTTGGAGGGATTGTCGGAGAGTATCTGTCAGTCCTTCATATTTTGGGTTGCCATCCCTGACTGATATCGCCATGCAAATCGATTTTCGATAAAGTTATCGCCCCTGACATTATAAGGGTCCAATGAATAAGCATGTAATTGTTGCGAAAAAACCTATAAGTAGAAAATGAAGAGAAGTTGCCTTCTGTTATTTTTAATAAACGAAAATAACAGACCGCTCTGAAAGCCGTTTGTCGCTTTCGTTTATTAAAAGTTACAAAAGGAAACTTGGCTTTATATGGCATTCTAATGAGAAGCAACTACGTAACCGTCCACTTTAGCTTTTTGTTTAGAGAATATAATTTTACTGTACTTTGCAGGTTTTTATGCTTCCCAAGAAAAAAGTACCTAATCTCACGCCCTTGACATTTATATTAATGAAAAGATTAGTGTCTCTATAAAATGTAAGGATAGGCTCACTATTTATATAATGAATGGAAAAAAGCTACAGATGGTGAAACGCCGTTTTCGCATATTTAAATAAAAAAATAAATAATGGACAGACAATAATAGTCAAACGTTAAAACTGACAGGAAAAAAATTGCAAAAAGCCAGCTTCTGTATTTTTATACCACTTCACAGGAAAGTGCCTGAAGCTTGTTAGATGTTGCGCACATCGATGATACAACTTCGCTAACATTTCAATTTTTATATGAAATTCCCATACCCTTAGTTTTAAATTTACTGACAGGTTTTCTGTAAACCAAAACTGGAATTCTATCATTTAAGAGGAGCTCCAGACAAATGGTTTGCAAATTACCAATCACGAAGATTACAGTGAATGGAATTTGAAAAAAAAAAAACAAAAGTGTCGTCTATTTTACACAACTGTTGTAGCGTGCTCGAAGATTTCATACGTGGTCCGTTTATATTCTTGATATACACCAATGACAGCGCGCAATGCACGAACCTGAATAACCTGTCGTTTCCAATGACAGGACAGTAGGCCTACAGTCATCACTAATCATATATTCATGCTTTTGTGGTAATCCTCTCATCTAATACATTTTTCGGTTACTATTCATTGCGGTCATCGCAATCATGGCGCAATGTAGTAGTTGCAAAAATAGAAACAACGTGCCCTCGCTCATACTTATTTTGTTCTCCACTGTCTCTTTCTTCCATTTGTTATGGACCTTATTATATAGGAGTACTAATTTTCTAGTTCCAGCTTCAGATTTCGGAATGATGTCATCATTTCTTATTCCCCACAACGCCAGTTGATAATTCAACAAGGGGGGGGGGGGGGGGGGGGGGGGGGTAACAATTCAATCTTCTTTGACATAGCTCAATGAGCTCTGCCAAACAAGATTGAATTGGTCAAAGTCCTTGATGCATTATGGAAATAATTTGCAGAATGAAATTTTGGTATTTCGACATCAGTGTTTATGGGGTTAAATGCTTGTCTTTGGTCGACAGCACGGCCCAAACTAGAGGTGATATACATTGTCGAACGACCAAACTGAAGACAACTCGTTAATTATTACTCTGTCGCATCGCGTGCCAGGTCCGCATCACGTTCAGTGTGTGCATGTTTTTTATTCGTGGCAATAAACCGTTGAATGTGATGTTTTTATGTCACATCCATTAAACTTTAAACCCTTGTATTTGACAGAATCGCCGCTATGGCATAAATATTTCCATATTCAACTGGTAATGTACAAATCGGAGATTTTTTCCTAGCACCGTTTATACTAGTTTCTTTCCTGTAGAGTCATTAATTATGCTTCGAATAGTTTCCAAATTTCGTTATACAATTGTAGATCGTCTGTCGCGTAGTGTGAAAATGGAAACGTCCAAAGCAAAAGAAAGTCGGTTCACAAAAAATTAGTTTACCAAAAGTGACATAATATTAAAAAACAATCATTTCTAACCACAACATTAACCCAGTCCCGAAGTTGTCTCGTCTGCGGATCCCCATATATCTAAATTGGTCATCTTTATTTCAGTAACTCCTCGGACATCCTGACATGTTTCGAACTTCTTTAAAAAAGTTTCTATCAGCTGTTTTGCAAATCTACCCAAATTTGTACTTCTGTTTCTACCATCAGTAATAGCCACCAAATGGTTAGGCGTGAATGGAAACAAGCCGAAGAGAAACTCGATATGAATTTCAACAAACACGCCCAACAGAAAAGATAACGAATGGAATTTAGATTGTCCCCAAAACAAGGTTGTTTTCATTTTTTACCAACCCATTCGATCAGTACAGCTTCAAACAAAGCAAACGGACTCTTCACCTTTGGGTTTAAACATCGGAATTAAAATTTGTTTATTTTGCTGAATTTTAACGCATGGGATGTGTAAAAAACACAGAACGCAGTGTGTGTTTGAATCGTTGGGTGTTTTATATAACGCCATTCCAACTCGTTATGTAAAACACCCACCTATTCAAACACACATTGCGTTCTGTCTATTTATGGTAGTTGTCACACATTGTGTCTCCACTTTCTTAATATGTGACAGAAACAACACCATAACCAAATGAAAAGAAAGTATTTATGATTAAAAACTCCGCAATCCCAAACACAGAGGATATAGTTGAATTATTATGTGCAATTAGTTATCTCCCCTGGACCATACTTGGGTTCTATTTTGGATGTTTCGGAGAATTCTGCTACTTTTGAAATATTATAAATGACTATCATCGTATCTGTTATTCCGTCACCTCCGCGTCTCTGTTGAACATAAACTCCAAGCCGCAAACCTCAGACCATGTTACCATCAGTTCATCACAATAACTGAATCTACATTATAATACTGCCGTCTGACATAATTAAAATATGTACAGTGTAACCGAATATGCGCCACAGTTAACACATCGTCGCCTGAGTGCTAGAATGTTCTATGTCCCCTATGGGACATAGAACATTCTAGCACTCAGGCGACGACATGTTGACAAGGAACGCATTCTGGTCACATTTTGGCCTCCAAAAAAAAAAGAAAAACGTAAGTCTTGTATGGCCATATGGCATAGTGTCAAAGTTGCATTGTCTTTTCCACAAAGGTTACGAGATGTATGTGTACCGTACAAAAATAATTTGTCGGAAGCGATTGAGCGTCTTATTTGTTGCTCCATACCACTCCACCTGCCATACAGATTTGATGTATATACTGTAACTTAACATTTTGAACTCTGATGGTTTCTTCCATGTCAGTTCAATGTCAACAGTTGGAAGAGTCCATATTTATTTTTTGGAGATACACCAATTAATATTTCAATATTGATTGATCTATCCAACTGGTTCATTCCCACTGGACCAATTCCATGTAGACCAACTCCCACGAGGCCAATTCACAGAAGACCAATTCCCCTTAGACCAACTGGTGTGTTCTACTTTAAAAATAATTCTATATCAATAATTTGATATATTTATAAATATTTATAAATGTATTTAATGTTATTGATATTCAAGCCTGAAAATAAGCAGTCTGTCATTTGCAGAATGAGGACCCCAGAGGGGGAATTTGCTGATGCTATCCCATACATTGGTCCAGTTTATCCTCTGGGTACCTCTTTCTGATTATGTTTGAGACCTTGATTCAGGTTGAGGTTCACAGAGGGTAAATTTAGTGATGCTACCCTGCTGTGCAGGGTAGCATCACCAAATTCACCCTCTGGGGACCTCATTTTTCAGATGATAGTCTGCTCATTTTCTGGCTTGTCGATATTTTATAGATGTTGGGCAGATGTTTATAAATAATTGTTTTCCTAATTATCCTTAATCAACTCTTAATCAGAAACACTATGTAGTTGGTCTAAGGGGAATAGGTCTAGTGGGAAGACACCATCCAACTCATTCACTCAGCAGCCATCATTCGCCATGGAATTATGACGCATCATGTTCCCGAGTAAAGCGGTCTCTCCTCACAGAACGGCTAAAATAACCGAAACGAATCTTCATATCCGTGATCGGCTTGTTTTGAGCCTGTTTTGCTTCCCTGTGTCTGGTCTGACCTTACCGGTGATATCAACATGTCCAACCAATCAGCAAACACGATATCATGTATGTCATACAGTAGTATGTTTTACTTCTCCCAGAGTTCTATTTTTTTATTAGGGTTTAACGACACATTAACAGCCAGGGTCATGTCATGTCGGTGACAGTTTTACGAGTGGAGGAAGCCGGAGTACCCGGAGAGAACCACCGAGCAACGACGAGCAGCTGCCAGCTCTCCAACATCGTAACTCTGAACTCTGCACCGCAGCATAAGCAGGGTTAGATTGGTTGAAGACATGCGCACCATCGACGTGCAGTACGCCTTATTACACAGCGTCATCGTGCCCCTATGTAGGCAATCGGAGTTTCCCAGAGTTCTATTATCAGAGAGTTCTTCAACCTGGGGTTGAGCAAAGCTTGCAAAGAGAAGTCTGAGAAATTAACTTGCCTGCCAAACCATTCTCGTCCAGTTCGAGCGCAGGTTCAACACTAAAAGGGAACATTTATTTGGTATAGTGATTGACAGGATCTGATCATCAGGTTCCTGTAGCAAGAGAGGGTGTTACTCTCTCATCGCCTCGTTCCAACCAGGGGCCATAACCTATGTTTTTGAGACAAAAAATGAAAAAATAATTAAGAATTCATTGGCGATTTTTGAGAATAACGCTGACCGATTTCGGCCGTTACGTTGGGAAAAGGGTTAATTCTAAATGGAGGAACACGTTTCAAATCTATCAAAATTCTGTCGAAAACATCACTTGAACATCATGAAATATGGATGATTGACCAATTTCCACCTTCCTTGACGAAAAACAAATTATTTTCCATCCCGAATCCAGATAAAGACAGTTACATTCCAAGTAATTACATACCTGTTGCCTTAACATGGTGCAAAACCGTGGAACTTGTCTCGTTTCTGGAATCGAACACAATCTACGTGAGAAAGTTTCAGAGACGAAAGAAGCGCTATGGATCTTTTGGTTAGACTCGAAACGTTTATTAGAAATGTCTTTGTGAGGAAGGAACATGTTGTCGCTATCTTCTTTGACCGGGGAAAGACCAATGATTTATTTATTTATTTATTTATTTATTGGTGTTTAAGGTCACATATTTCTGCACAATGGCTAATCATGACCACGACAGTTTTACGGGTAGACGAAGCCGGAGTACCCGGAGAAAACCACCGAGCAACGGCGAGCAACTGTCAGCTCCCCAACATACTAACTCCACACAAGCAGGGTTAGCATTGGTTGAAGACAGGTTCACCATCGACGTGCAGTACGCCTTAATGCACAGCGTCACCGTGCCCCTACATGGGCAATGGGGGTGAAGTGTCTTGCCCAAGGACGCAACGCGGTTGCCGCAGGTGGGATTCGAATCGAGGACCTCTCGGCTTGCACCCTGCACCTCTACCTACTGAGCCACCGCGACCCCAAAGACCAATGATAAAACGTAGAAGTATGGGATTTCAAAAGACCTTTTTAACATGGGACTGAGAGGCCCGTGTGCCACTTTCTATGAACGTGTTTTTAAAGAGCCGCCAATCTACATAATCTAACCCACATGAGCGGGAATGGATTGTTCCTAGTGGTAATGTTTCATCGGAAAGTCTGAAACCCCTTTTTTCTGTCAAAAGTAATGGCATCATCGAAGCACATGAGAATATATTAGAGTCTTCTTTGTATGTCGATGACTCTTTGATTTTTAATAGCAGCAAAAACATGAATGCCATCGAGTGCATACTTTATCTGTGTTTGCATAGAAGTGAAAAATGGGTCACTAAAATGGTTTCAAATTGTCCAAGAGCAAAACAATTTGTGTTCATTTTTGTAAGCAATAACAGTATCACATTGATCACGAGTTGAAAATAGATGGGAGTGCCATGAAAGTCGTCAAAGCAGTGAAATTTCTGGGTGTTTTGTTTGATACTAAACATAAAGTTCACTTCTCAAATAAAATAATAAATGATTAGATGTAAAAGAGATCTTAACCCTTTACCCAACGCAGACTATGTCAAAATTTATTATTTTAATTCTTTTTTTAAATTTAAAAAAAATCAACAAATCCATATCATGTGACCACTCGTTGGAACGAGCTCGACGAGCTCGTTCCAATGAGGGGTCACATGATATGGTTTTGTTGAATTTTCTTCAACTGCTTAATTTTTTCATTACGCGGGCGGTTGTGGCCGATTCGTTTGGTAAAGGGTTAACCTTCTGAATGTAGTTGGTAGCACCAGTTTTGATGCCGTCCCTAAAACATTAATCCATCTGTTTTGATCACTTATGAGATCGAAATTGGGTAATGGATGTGTGGTTTACGTTTCTGCCAGAAAACCAAACATAAAATCACTTGACAATCCACAATAATGATATAACAATTTGCCTGGGCGTATTTTGAACGTTAAGAATAGATTCAATGCTCAAGCGTAGAATTAAACTTTCTCTTCTTCGTCATACACTGCGTTTGGTTTTGTATCGAATCCTCAAAATGTTGAGTTTTCTTTTAACCCTTTACCTAACATGAAAAGCAGACCACACTTGCTTGCAAAAAAAGTTTTTGAATAACTAATTTGTTTCATTTTTTGTCTCAAAAACATAGGTTATGACCCCTCATTGGAACGAGCTCGTTCCATTGAGGGGTCATAACCTATGTTTGTGAGACAAAAATGAAAAAAATAATGAAAATTAATTGGAGATTTGAGAGAATTGCGCTGCCGGTTTCGGCCGTTACGTTGGGTAAAGGGTTAACAGAAGCCAGTTTCACTGATCAAGTAAGGTCGAAGAGTTTTTGGGGGTGTGATAGTCCGGATTTGTGTAGTAACGAATTGAGAACAGTGGTTTGTTATGCAATGTCTCACGTTGAGATACTCACTGCTTAATGTTCATTAAAGTATATCCCACATTTCTTCCATTTTTAAATATTTTGTTGAAAACAGCCCAAAATTACACTCGTTTCCAGTATCTTGTAAAAACATCCACATTTTTTTCGTTTCTTTGAATGAATGGTAATGGAGTTCAGAAGAGGTACAAACTCAGTTTTGTGAATTTTATTCTTCAAATGTTTTCATTTTCTTACCGTAACGGTCATATTTATCCAGTACGTGCAAAAAACGACAATCAAATCGTCCCTTGAGCGGAACAAGGCGACATCTGCGATGCTAAAACATTGCAGATGGCACTTTATTCCACTCAAGGTACGAGATTTTATTACGTAATGTATGGTCTATCTTTTGAACAGGCTCGTAGACCACGTTCCGATGAGGGAGTAATAGGTACGTTTTGGGGGATGGGGAAAAAATTAGACTTTCCGGTTATTGAAGCATTTACAGTACGTGGAGAGTGGGTTGTAACTAAATCACCACGGAGTGGAGTTGTCACCCAAGCTATAACTTTCAAATTGTGTAAATATCGACAAAAATCACAAGCAATGTTTCAGCCAATGGACCTCCGGGTTAAACCCGGAGGTCCATTGGCTGAAACTTTGCCTGTGCTGGTTATGCTTTGCAACAAATTTGCAATTATTGCTTGGGTGGAATCTCCACTCTGCGGGTGATTTAATGATAATACACTCTCCACGTACTGTACGTTTGTTTGCTTTTGGATTTTTTGTGGGGGTGGGAGTTGGGGTATTTTTGCCAGTGTTGTCTACTGACTAACCCGTTACCTAACGTAACGACAAAAAACCAGAGAGCGTTATTCACAAAAGACATCCTTAAATTTTCATTATTGTTTTCATTGTTTGTCTCAAAAACATAGCTTATGACCCCCAATGAGGGGTCATAGGCTATGTTTTTGACGCAAAACGAAAAGAAATCAGTTATTCAAGAATTTTGTTTGCAAGTGTCGTCTGCCTTTCGTGTTAAGTAAAGGGTTAAGTTAGGTCAAGAGTTAATTTTACTACATTTGAAAAAAACTAACTCTTTCTCTCTGTTTCAGCTTGTATATCTTCTTTTGTTACTTTGGGCTTTGTTAATTTGCAGTGGTTGGTGAAAACGTTTTACAATTTATGTTAATACCTTTCTTTGACTTGATGGCAACGGCTTTGTTGGAACCCTCATAGCGGCATATTCATGATCTTCTCGAATGCCGTATTTCAAGTACGTGGGATTCTTCAGCCTGTCTGGAGGTTTTCTCTTTCTGCATAAGGTTCAGTAATTTTACAAACCCATGATAACACGGTAGGCTGTGACAGTACCAACCTCATAAATGAAGTCGACAGAAAGTGTTCGAACACTTCGAGACATTTCTCTACCGATAACCTGTTCCTGGGTTTCTATGATGAGAGTCCAGTATACTCATCAACTCAACTCAACTCAACTTAACCAATACTCTCCCTGGGTGGTGACAAGCGAATACTTTCCTTGGAAGGTGTGTGTGTTGGGGGGAGGGATATATGCATTCGCCTATTATGCTACAGATTTTTTCATAACTTTTTTCTTGATCTCAGCAAGTCACAGTGTCGAAATTTCAAATTTAGAAGGCACATTATCTATTTCCCCCTGTATCGTGTCTGTTGTCGCCATAGAATGGGTTGAAGATCGAAGTTCTGAAGTTTGAAAACTAACCTGACACGACGCCTTTGATGATGTCTTCGCCCAAAATTTAAAAGGAAATTTGTTGGCAGAAAGCTTAATGTTTTTTTCTTGTCTGGAGAAGATTATAGTAATTCGTGAGAAAAGGGCGAACTATTGGAAATAATTGTTTTCGCTGGATTCACGCAGTTTTAACATCTTCCCCGTTAAACATGCCGTTTTTCAATTTTTGTTTCTTTGAAAGGAGGAAGAAAGGGATTTGTGTTTGAGTTATTGCCTGAAAATTCCAGGTTTATTCAAAGGGGATAATTGATATATTTTTAAGTCAAATTTTATGGTCATTTCACATGACCCATTCCTATATGCCATAATACATACCAATTAGTTTGCATCAATACCATTGAAATAGTATTTGCTTCCTAGATGTTTGTAGACTGTGGCACAAAAATCCTTCACCACCTTTTGATGCTCTGAGACCTTTTTTGTTCATTACATCAACAATGTGCACATCGTAACATATATTACAGACACTGTCCTTTCCATTAACCCTTTACCTAACACGAAAAGCAGACGACACTTGCAAAAACATTCTTGAATAACTAATTTCTTTCATTTTTTGTCTCAAAAACATAGGTTATGACCCCTCGTTGGAACGAGCTCGAAGAGCTCGTTCCAACGAGGGGTCATAACCTATGTTTTTCAGACAAAAAAAATGAAAAAATAATGAAAATTAATTGACGATTTTTGAGAATAGTGCTGGCCGGTGTTGGCCGTTACGTTGGGTAAAGGGTTAATATAAAAAGGTCGATTTGCTAATTTTTTTTCCTGGGAAGAATTAACACTTGCAAATTACTGTAAAACACATTCGCTGAACAAAGAGCGAAAGTGGACAGTTACTTAGTTGTTTCTAATTAGCTTGCCAGAAAAAGCCAAGTCTCCGTTTCTTACTTTTTTTCGTTTATAAAAAGTAAGAAAAGGAGACTTGACTTTATTTTCTACTAATGTCATAGGTGTTTTCTCAAGAATTGCTCCTTAATTGGACTTTCCTCGTTCGTATAATAATTTCAGGGGAGATAACATTATTGAAAGTCGATTTTCATAACGAGATAATTCAAGAATGAATACATGGTTAAATGAGTAACCAGAAGAGGGGTAACCCGATTTCGATAACAGTGGGCATAACTAAAAAGTGGAAAAATTAGAGTCGTAACTAGTATGTTATTCTGACCCTTTGCATCTTTAAACTCCTCTTCTAATGTAATCGCCATGTCCGGCCAGCATTATTCAGACAATCCCCACTCAAATTATGTTAATTTGTTTTAGTTTTTATTAAAAAAAACAGCTTATGACTCCTCATTGGAAGAGCTTATCGCTCTTGTTCCAAATAAATAGAGATTAATCGCTTGACTGGACTGGTTACGTGAAATAATTCATTCGAGGCGAGGGACGTTGTACAAACACGAGTGCACGAATTGACTGGACTGGTTAGGTAAAATAATTCATGAGAGGTGGGGGACGTTGTACAAACACGAGTGCGCGAATGCGCACGAGTGTTTTACAATATAGTCCCTCGCCTGGAATGAATTATTTCACGTAACCAGTCCAGTCAAGCGATTATTCTGTTTATTAGTTTTCATTATTAACGATAATTATATTATTTAACCCTTTACCTAACTTAACGGCCAAACACGACCAGCGTTATTCTCCAATTAAATATTTTTAAAATTTTTTGTCTCTAAAACATATGTTATGACCCTTCATTGGAACGAGCTCGTCGAGCTCGTTCCAATGAGGGGTCATAACCTATGTTTTTGAGACAAAAAATTTAAAAAATAGTTATTCAAGAATTTTTTTTTGCAAGTGTCGTCTGCTTTTCATGTTAGCTAAAGGGTTAAACAAGCAAAAACAAAACACTAAAGACCCCATTACACCCACGGCAAAGCGTCTTCGTTTGCGCGCACGGATACATGACACAATTGTTGATCGCATAATTCACTTGTTAAGTTATCGTTTATAATCAAACCCAGAAATCCCAGTAAATCACACTTTGGAAAGTAATAAGGTTTCATAAGCTATGTTTTTGAACGGGTGGAAAATCGGTTATTAAGGCAATGCCTTTGCAAGTGCTATCTGCCAGTCCTCTTTGGTAACACGTTAATTCCGTGCGTGTAGAACTTACTGTTTGCTTTCAAAAGACATTTTCACCCATTATATTGGGATGACGGATATTATAATTTGCTTCTTTCCGCTTCTTTGGATCGAGAATGCATTTTCGGTTGGGGATGGATGTGTTGTATTCTTCTTCAGAGCGACAGCTGTTAATCCAGAGTACTGTTGCCAACAATATGCGATCTTTTTTCTTCTTTGGTGTCGCTGGTTGGTTCTCTGGGGCCAATGCCTTACATCTTCAATGGCATGTCTCTGGTAAGGGGTAGATGTGCGATATGGTGATCGAGAGTCCAAATAAATAAATAAATTTGGACAGTTGAGAAGTCCCGAGAAAATGTTCTCTACTGTCTTGCTAACCGAAAATATACTAAATGGCGCAGAAAAACACCACAGCATTCAGAAGGTTTCAGTTTTTCTGGAACTTCGGAACAGGTGATTTGACGAGAAACATTTTTTTAATTCTGAGTGGTCTCAAAAGATGAGAATAATTGTGTAACTGTATATTTCTGAGGTTCAATTATCTTTTTTCCCTTGCTTCTTGTGTCTGTATTATTGTTTATTAAATTTGCGTATGTGTCGGCACTCGAGCCAACCCGTCTCGACACCTGCACTCGCATTTAACCCTTTCGTTAATTACGATTATCAATATTTATGAGGTACATAACTGCGATCTCAAAGCTGTGTCTCTCTCTCAATCAGATCGCGACAGAACTGTTATTTGGTCGCGACATATAGTGGTGGATCGAGATTTCACAGACAAGATATTGTAAAATCAAGGCTGCTTAAAAAAAAAACAGCTAAAGACAATAGTATTTGAGATGTAGTGTTTTTCACTTTCCTTTTCCGACGGGCGAAATCTTACAGAGCAGAGGAGCGGACAGAGAATTTCGAAATTCTCTATCTGCTTTTGTAATGACAGAACATTACCTTCCCACACCTAGCGAGCAACGAAAAACGAAACAATGTTTGGTTTCAAGAAGGAGATAAAACTTACCACAGTTACACGGGGCGCAGTGGCTACACGGTTACGGCACTGGATTTCAAACCGAAAGGTCCGCGTTTCAATCCCCACCACGGATAACTACGTTATGTCCTTGGGCGAGGCACTTAATCCTATGTGGAGGAATATACCGTACTACACGTTGATAGTTCACTTGACTTCAACCAACGCTAACCATGCTAATCCGAAGTTAGTAAGTTGGGGAGTCTGGCGGTTACTTGTCGCTGCTCGTGGTTTTATCCGGATACTTCGGCTTCCTCCATCCGTAAAATTGTTCGACACGAGGTGACCCTTGCTGTCGAAAGTGTCGTTAAACCCCAATAAAAATATGACAGTAACACATCCAACGGTGTTTCAGAGCATTGCCTTGAGTGTCGTTCGTGACTCCTTGGACGCGTTTTGTCGGCGTTGTCTATTATTGGACACTTAATTACAGTACGTGGAGAGTGGATTGTAACTAAATCACCCTCGGAGTGGAGTTGTCACCCAAGCTATAACTTTCAAATTGTGTACATATCGACAAAAAACACAAGCAATGTTTCAGCCAATGGACCTCCGGGTTGAACCCGGAGGTCCATTGGCTGAAACTTTGTTTGTGCTGGTTATGCTTTGCAACAAATGTGCAATTAGTGCTTGGGTGGAATCTCCACTCTGCGGATGATTTAGTGATAATACACTCTCCACGTACTGTAATTGGTGTGAGCAAAAAACCTAGAATGGACAAAAAGTGTTCAAGGCGTGATGTAACAGATGATTCTTTAACCTTTTATCTGATGAATGGTCCAAACAATCCCGAGTTTTTAACACTAAACTACTTTCAATAAACTGTTAGTTTTTCTTTCAGTTTTCTCCTCTGAAACATTATTTATGTTCTCTCATTAGCTCGCCGAGTTAGCGTCAGTGGTTGGTCATATGCTGTATTTATCACATAATCACGACGAAATAGCTCATTACGCAAATATCAATTCAATTCAACTATTTATTCAACAGTACACACAATAATAAATTCAGATAACATATTTTAGATTTTAGAAGTGTACACTGTTAGGGAATACCATATCCTATCTGGTTGTCTTCCTAGCATTCCCTGAGAAACCATGAACTTCATACCTGGCAGCAAGCACACTTCATTATGCAAAATGTTAATCACAAGTACATAAGAACCCAGAAACTGGGGGAAATCGGGTTGGGAGTATATAAGGGAAACGTTGATAATTCAGAAATTTGTAAAGTTCCAAGTGTCTATTATTTTTTTATTTTAAAGTATTTCAAATGGCGGCAAGACACTTCACCCCCATTGCCCACGTGGGGGCGCTTGTGTGGAGTTAATATGTTGGGGAGTTGACAGCTGCTGACGTTGCTCGGTGGTTCTCTCCGGGTACGCCGGCTTCCTCCACCCGTAAAACTGTCGTGGTCATGATTAGCCATTGTGCAGAAATATGTGACCTTAAACACCAATAAATAAATAAATACATTTTCAAATGGCGAAACGCACGTTCACTTGTGCGCCCAGCCAGTCCAAAGGCGTTAACTCACCATTCGATTCCTATTTGGCGAAGAACTTTCCTTTGTTCTATTTAATGATGAGACGAGAATGCTATTTCTTATCTTATGTCTTTTATCGCTTGCCAATATTGTGATAATTCTGTTGTTTAGCAAATTGTGAATTGTTCATATTGTACAATTGCTGCCCCTCCGCCATATCGATACGAGGATCCATGGAGCGCAGGAAATATATCGACCGGGACCGAAGGCCGGGGCCGACATTCTTCCCCACTCCATGGACCCCCACGCCGACCCAACAGAGAGGACAGCAACTGTTTTATCACATTCAACCGGTGTTGGATTAAAATAATCAAGCGTTGTCAGCACAGTCTAGGCATTCATGATAATCACAGTTTACTGTATCGCAATACTGGTCAAGGAAGTTGTCTGTTGTGAGTTTTTTAAATTTTTGGCGAGGCAAAGTTTGCAAGGATGAGTCAGTTTCATTCCATGCTCTTGGGAAAGTGTGGATAGGAAGGTCAGCAGAAAATTGTGTTCTTGGTTTTTCTACATATGCCTTGCCACATTGCCTGGTTACCATGCCCGAAGGATTTTCATATAATTTAAAGTATTTATTAAAACCTTCAGGTAGTTGATTATTGACCCAGTCATGCATAAATAGAAGGATAGAGAGAGTGTAAACATCATTAAATTTGAGAATTCGGTGGTACATGAACAATGGGTCAGTATGGGAGGAATGTTTTTTATTACTGATAATACGAATAGCCATTTAGCAACTTAAAAACTCTATTTGTTTGGGGAGCGTGTTATATAATTACTATCAATGAATTTAGGCAACACTTTGTCAATTTGGTACTTATCCATTTAATACTTGGGTCAGGGATTTAAGTGAGTCCATGCCTACATATAAATTTGTCTTTGTATATCATCTGTGGACGCCTGGAGTTATGTAATAACTAAAAATGAATTTGGGCATCACTTTGTCAGTTTGGTATTTGGACATTTAACACTTGGGTCAGGGATGTGAGGCACATATGAGTGAGTACATCGCCACATATACATTGGTATTTGTACATCTATGGGGGGGGGGGGGGGGGTGGAGTTATGTAATTACTAAAATGAATTTGGGTATTACTTTGATAGTTTGATACTTATACATTTAAAACTTGGGTCAAGGATTTGGGGCATGTATGGGTGAGTACATAAATACATATACAGACAGGGACAGACAGTGAACAGTATACACTCTGTTCACTGCCTGTGACAATGGATATTTCCAATCCAGCTGCACATTACTTCTGTTTCCTTGTTCAAGCAACAATTATTCCATGTATGTGAGGGGGTGGAGTTAAGGCACATATGAGTGAGAACAATACCACATATGCATAGGTATTTGTACATCTGTGGAGGAGTGGAGTTATGTAATTACTAAAATGAATTTGGGTATTACTTTGCCAGTTTGGGTCAGGGATTTGGGGCACATTTGGGTGAGTACATAAATACATATAAATTGGGACAGACAGTGAACAGTATACACACTGTTCACTGTTGTGACAATGGATATTGCCAGACTGTCTGTACATAACTTCTGTTTCCTTATTCAAGCAACAATTGTTCCATATATGTGTGTGGGTGGTGTTATATTACTAAATTGATTTAGGGTATCACTTTGACAGTTTGGTACTTATACATTTAATACTTGGGCCAGGGACATAAATACATAACACTGGGATAGGCAGCAAACAGAAAACGCACTGTTCACTGTCTGTAACAATGGATATTTCTAGAGTTATATAATCACTGTGAATGAATTTGGGCATCACTTTGACCGTTTGGTACTTAGATATTTAATACTTGGGGCGGGGATTTAGGGCACTTATGAGTGTGTACATGGCTGCATATACAATAATGGTATTTATACATCTATGAGGGAGTGGAGTTGTGTAATTACTATAAATGAATTTGGGCATCACTTTGTCAGTTTGGTACTTTGACATTTAATACATGGTTCAGGGATTTAAGGCACATATGAGTGAATACATGACTACAAGTATAATGGTATTTGTACATCTGGGGGGGGGGGGGGGGAGGGGGTGTTATATAATTACTATAATTACAATAAATGAATTTGGGCATCACTTTGTCAATTTGATACTAAAACATTTAATACTTGGGTTAGGGATTTAAGGCACATATGAGTGAGTAAATTTGGGCGTCACTTTATCAATTTGGTACCTATACATTTAATACTTGGATCAAGGATTTAAGGCGCATATGAGCAAGTACGTGACTATATATGCAATGGTATGTGTACATCTGTGGGAGAGGGGAGTCATGTATATACTATAGATGAATTTGGGCATTACTTTGTCAATTTGGTACTTATACATTTAGTACTTAGGTCAGGAATTTAAGGCACATATGAGTAAGTACATGACTACATATACAATGGTATTTGTTCATCTGTGGGGGAGTGGAGTTATATAATTACTATAAATGAATTTAGGCATCATTTTGTCAATTTGGTACTTATACATTTAATACTTGGGCCAGGGATTTAAGGCACATATGAGTGAGTCCATGCCTACATATAAATTTGTATTTGTACATCTGTAGGGGCCTGGAGTTATGTAATAACTAAAAATGAATTTGGGCATCACTTTGTCAATTTGGTATTGGGACATTTAACACTTGGGTCAGGGATGTGAGACACATATGAGTGAGTACATGACTACATGTTAAATGGTATTTGTACATCTGCGGGGGGGGGGGGGGTGATATATAATTACTATAATTACTACAAATGAACTTGGGCATCACTTTGGTCAATTTTTTGTCAATTTGGTACTTATACATTTAATACTTGGGTCGGGGATTTAAGGCATATATGAGTGAGTACATGACTACATATACAACAGTATTTGTACATCTGTGGGGGAGTGGAGTTCTGTAATTACTATAAATGATTTTGAGCATCACTTATGAGTTTGGTGTTTGACCATTTAACATCTGGGCCAGGGATTTAAGGCAATATGAGTGAGAACATCACCGCAGTTACATTGGTGTTTTTACATCTGTTGGGGAGTGAAGTTATGTTTTCACTAAATATGTACATGCATATGTATGTATATATTTCAGGTTGTTTATGTGCTGTCTATATATTCTTTCCATCTACCCGTTGATGACACCCTGGTTTCTAATACCACTCTCACACCAACAACTCTTAATCTTGTTTTCAGTCCTTTTGTGGTCCTTGAGGTATATGCTAGGTTGGAGAGTCTCTCCCTCTCCCGTTTTAAGCATGGGGTAAATCAGTTCTTACTGACTTGCGTGTTCCAGCTAAAACAGGTGAAGCATTAAGAATCGATTGTTTGTCTCTATTATTACCAAGTCTTACTATAATAGACTTAGGTAGGGGAGGAGACTGTGACAATCCTGTCCCTGAGCCTATGAATGTTCTAACAACGGTCGATGATCCCTGAGGCAGGTTCTGGTTCAAATTTCAGATCATTAACCAAGACATCAGTTTTGTACAGATCTCCTTGTTGCAAATCAGGAATCCCATGTAGGAGAACATTATATTTTCGGTCGTGTATTTCACCCATGAGTCGTTTTTCCTCCAGCTCGCACAACTGTGCCTGTATCTTCCTCTCTAGGTCAGTTATGATGCTACTCTCTATTTCTTCTATCCTCTCAGCGTTGTACTCGACTGAGCGAGTAGGATCAAAGTGATCACTCTTAATCTTTTTCACCTCATTCCGTATTTCGGTAATTTCTTGGCCTATCTCGGTTATTTGTACCCTCATACCACATATCTCCCTTTTTAACGTGTCCAAGCTGTTCATGTGCTCTGAAAATTTAGTGTTAACCCTTTACCTAACGAATCGCCCGCATCCGCCCGCGTAATATTCAAATTGAGCAGTTGAAAAAAAATAATTTTTCAAAATATTTCAACAAAACCATATCATGTGACTCCTCTTTGGAACGAGCTCATTGAGCTCGTTCCAATGAGGGGTCACATGATATGGTTTTGTTGAAATATTTTGAAAAATTTCAAAAAATTATATTTAATGTAATAAAATTTGATATCGTCTGCGTTGGGTAAAGGGTTAGGGTCAGTTTTTTTTAAATCATTATTCGAAACAGTCTCCGAGAGATTCGTTGGATGGCCTCCCCCAGTCATTTCAAAAGACACAAACCAGAGGTTTAGAACGAGAATAGGCTACTTCAAAACTACGAGCCACTTCAATCAGAAGATAGAAATCTTAAAAAGTCTACGAAACTCAATACAATCATCAAATGATGTGGTAAGACATTCACTCTCTGTTTATGGAGTCACATGTGTATTAAAGGCCTGAATTATTACTATCTGAGACGTTAAAAGGACTACAACTTCCAACAACTATCTGCCGTCCGCCATGTGCCAGTCTGTTCAATATGCAACATGTCGAATAAACACGTGGCGTCAAAAGTCAACGTGACGTTGTAGCATTGTGAGTGAGGTAGTTTGAGAAGAAGAATTGAATTAATCTTATGTATATTGCATTAACTGTTTACCTAATATCAATATAGACGATGACATTTGAACAAATAGTTTTAGCTCGAGCCCGATCGTTCCAGTGAGGGATCATAAGCTATTTTTTCAAGTCAAATATTGAATTTTTTTTGTCATTCCAAAACTATTTGTTCAAATGTCATCGTCTGTATTGATATTAGGTAAACAGTTAATGCAATATTATCAGCTATATTTCCAATGCAAAAATTGAAAAAAAATAATAAAATATGTAATACAATATATGGTTGTCCATATTTGTAAACAGCGGATGTCGGGTTTGTCAGTTACTTTAGGTAAACTATACAGTTAAAAATAGAAGTCCTGTCATGAACTGTGCGCTTATCTTGGCTTAATTGCGCGTAGGAATTGCGCGCAATTGTCATATCGTATGGCGTCCAACGCACGGCAGGTTCTCCTGGTTACTCAAAGCAAACACAGGCAATGTGTCTGCCAATGGACCTCCGGGTAACCCGGAGGTCCATTGGCTGAAACATTGCTTGTGCACAGGCCATATGTATAGAATTTGATAGCCTTACTATGGTTATAACGCGTAAATTAACGCGCAGATCGACGTGCTATTTGTGCGCATTTCATGACAGGACTTCTAGTTTTAACTGTAAGTTACACATTAATAAAAAGAATCTCAAATTGCTCACGATTAGAAAAGAAATTTCTGTTCCTTGTTCACTAAAATCGGTCTGAGCTTCAGATCGATTTTAATGAACTCGGTTTAGAAATTTCATATCAAACTGTGACTCGTTAGAGATTCTCTATTTTCCCCTCGCTCCCCACCCCCCCCCCCCCCCCACCCCCCACCACCACCACCACTGCAAAATACCCCAAGGTAGTTGGAAAAGATTTATTAACGCACGAGCATTGACTAGTTGGTAAAATTATTAAGGGCCTATATAAGTAATGAAATTTTGTTTATTTTGAAAATTCTCACCTCTGATATTCCTTCAATTCAAATTACATATACACAAAATGTACACCAAAATGAAGGTTGGGATGTACAGAACACGAAACATATATGTAATCAACTCATAGAGTCGACTGTTGGCACCACTGGTTCCTGGAAGTCTGCTGCCGTATTCGCACCAGAACTGATAATTTAATAATATTTCACGAAAACAACTTGTGGCCAAATGTGCTTTACATATCCAAGAACAAAGCTAGGGGATAAAAATTCTTCAAAACACGGCGACAGAGCTGCATTGGGGAAAATTCCAAAGCCTCTGCTTTTGTTTACGTATGAGTATACTTTCGATTTCCGGTCGACGCCATCGGACAGAAAAAGCATGCAAAAACAACGCCGTCTAAAATCAAATAATGAAAAAGATCGCCTTCATACAGTATACTGTTATTAGATTGAGATTGCACAGTTGCCATATTCAATGCGAGGTATCATGATACCTGTTGAAATTTCTTAGAATTACGATTTTGTTTTTCGATGGAAATTCGTGGTAACGAGTGATTTGCGCTTGTCTGTCGAGCATGGAAACCATCTTCAATACAAAATGCAGACAGTGTTGTCCTTTTCCAAAATGCAGTCCAACCGCAGTATTCGAAAGTGTTTTGAATGCCTAGCTTTGTTCTTGGATATATGGCCACAAGTTGTTCTGATGAAATATTATTTTATTATCGGTTCTGGTGCGAATACGGTAGCAGACTTCCAGGAACCAGTGGTGCCTACAGTCGACTCTATGAGTTGATTACATATGTGTTTCGTATTCTATACCTCCCAACCTTCATTCTGATGTATAATTTGTGTATATTTAATCTGAATTTAAGGAATATGAGAGGTGAGAATTTCAAAATAAACAAAATTCCATTACTTATATAGGCCCTTAATATTACGACAGAACTAATAGAACGACAGCTCTCTCGTAGTCTTTTCTATGTCTGGGGCTCCAGTGGCATATGTCACCGCCGGACCTCACCACGTGAAATATTTGAAAAGATGATAACAACAATGGGAGGAGATTCAGAGCTGCCTATAAAATCTATTTTCGAGGCCAGTGATCATTCTGTGAATGTATTCTCACGACCCACTTACAAGTTCATTATTTGAACTGAGAAGGAGTAACCTCGACAATAGTGTCAGTTATGGATTTTTTATTGTCCTGTAACGTTGTGGGGTACACGAGAGGTATATTTACTAAATTTGTTATCGCCAAAGCTGCCTTGTTCATTTAAGTTGCCTTGTTCATTTCACGATGTGGGTTTTGTGCTATGGGTATGGTCCTTTTGGAACACATACATTCTTGTGATGAATTGATGGTAAATCGTCTAAGGTTTGCGGCTCGGGGCGTATGTTCAACTGAGACGAGAGGCTTCGCGTCTGGGTTGAATTTAAGCTCCGAGTTGCAAACCATAGACCATGTTACCGTCAGTTCATCACAATAACTTGTAATATTGAAACAGTATAAATATACAAGTTTTGTTTTTTTCTAATGTATATAGGTAAGATCAATCAAGATTAACCCTTTGAACTCTGGTAGTATCTTCCATTCCAGTTCAATGCCAGCAATTAGAAGAGTCCATATTCATTATTAGGGGTAGACAATCAATATTTTTAACTGCACGTTGGAAATATTGATTGGTCTACCCCACACATTTTCTGAAAAGCCATCTTATTTAATGACGTTATGACTTATCATGTTCCTGGCCGGAAAAGCGGCCGCTCGGGTTCAAAGGTTTTAGCGAACGATAAAAATGTCAAAGACTTATTGCTTTTCACTATGGAATGGAAACATTGCGTCGTTGTGTCTTTGTGGGTGTGTAATTATCCAGCGCCACTTATTGGGAAGAGGTAAAAAGAATGGGTTCCGTCCGTCCGTCCGCGTCCGTCCGTCCGTCCGTCCGCCCGGCCGTCCGTCCATCCATCCGTCCGCCACTGAACCGCTCTCCTTCCTACCCATCACCTCCCATCCTCCTCTCTCCTTCCTCCCCATCACCTCCCTCCCTCCCTCACGCCCTCCCTCGCTCGCTCTCCTCCCCTCTCTCCTTCCTTGAGGCCACCCTTCCTTCTTTCCCCTTCTCTGTATCGTTCCTGTCATCACCTTTGAAAGAAAATCGTTTAAAGTATTTTTCCCAAATTCAATGTACGGCTTTTTTGGTGATAATATCATGAAGAGGATAATGATACTTTTGTATTTTTATTGCTCTCGTTGGACTTAAAATTTATTTTCATCACATTACCATTTGTTATCATCACATTTCAGAGAAAACCATTCATTTTTTTTCAAATTTAACATATTGTTTTGGGGTGATGGGATTGAGAGCCACATATGTTCCAAGTATTTCGTTGAGAGTTATTGCCCTTCTTGGACAATTCGATGGGATTGACCATCTCATGGTGTTGCGCTCAGTACATTAGTAACACTGTTCTTACTCTCTGCAAACAAGATTTCCTTTGCTTTCACTGAATCTTACAATGTTAGAATTTGTTTACCCACTTTCTGCAGTGGCATGATCTGCACGAATATATAACATAACGAGCACCCATTTGTCCTGATCGGTGCCCTGAACTCGTTTTCGCGGTGTGTAAACTATTCGCTACCCATACTATGATATATCGTGGGATATAAGTGGACAGAATTGCATAACGTCCTTGGTAAGTTGTGAGCACTTTTGCTTTGGTTTGTAGCCTAATTATGTCTTACCTTCTCAATATGTCCAGACAGTTGCACTAGCATAGAGGGTGAATCGTCCCAATTTTCAGTCAATCGGTATGATAAAATTCACCGCAAGAAATCAACGAGAAGGCGAGTTTTGAGTTCTAAATTTCAAACTTTACCGTGGGGCGGGCTCGTCTCTTTACACTCAAAGCGGATCACCCTCTCGGTAACACTCGGTTTCAATAATGCATAGTGCGTCGATCATCTCCACGCGATGGGTACCTGTTCTCCTAAATCTCCATTACGCAAAAGAATAATGCACGGTTGTACACTGTTATACACAAAATTGTGAGACTTAGTTACCAGTCGGGCTGGAAAGCCAGTTATCTTCTACCCTCTTCTCATCAAAATACGGGGCTGTCAGGATTAAGCGTGTTGCAGTTGTTGGAAATTATATTTTCGTCATTTGTAAATATCTGAAAGATGGTGCTTTCATATTTGAATAAATAAATGTTTGGTAGGTGATAAAATGTGTTCTTTTTGTTGATAGTTGTCAAATGAATTGCTGAGTGTCCTTCTAATAATGGTTTTTATAGATGCGAAAGCGTGTAATAAACACACAACGACACGCGTATGACTCCACGACTCTTCGGGGCTTGGCTTCTAGACTTTCCTTTAAGTTGTTTGACTCCTAGATTGTGACGTCTCTGTTTCAACCTAGCACATGGCTTGTAACTCTATACCACTGCTATTGCTAATAATAGTTATCGCTGCCTTCTATCGCTGCACGACTAGCTGCTATCGCTACGGGACCCAATCAGTACCACTATGCTCAATAATCATTCAGTACTCAGATGAGGAGGGATGTTCTATTTAACCTCAAAGATGGAGTGACAAGAAGCCCCCAGAGCCTCATACGACAAGATCGTCCCAGCCATGAGTTTCTGTGACTATCATACCCCAGATAGTGATCCTCCGGTAGTATATCACTGTGTCCAATGGTTAGCCGATTTCTCAGATGAGTCAAACTCGTACCAACAAATTACTCGAAATTTCAAAATCTGTTTCTTTACGTACTGCTACAAATACTACTACTACAGTACAGTCGCCTTGGATTGGCCGTAATCCATGCGTGGGCATTAATGTCTACGCATGCGTTTACCAGGTAATAAAATCATCATCAGCAAAATTTAATTAATGCAGCACCGGTTTGTTCCGGTGCTTCATGAATTAACTTTTTGCTTATTATTCCTATAATTAGTGTTTGGAGTCTAATATTATTGGAAAATGACCAGTCCACTAGGACTGTTTTGTACTATTGCTACTGCTTCCGCTGAGTCATGTGCAGGGTAGTAGTGACAGTGGTAATAGTAGTGGGGTAGGTGTTGTACATTTATTGTGATATTGGAACCAATCATCGATTCTCTCTCAATGTGAAGTACATGTGAAGCAGTTGCAAAATGTGTGTTTTTGAGAAGGCACTTGCAGTTCATTATTCAAACCGGTACAATGAACAGTTTGGCACGCGTTATGAATATCCAAGGTCGGTGATAGGAATTTCGGCTCCTGTGGTGAAGTCTGTTACGGGATCTGGTCCCTTTAATAATTTCCAGATGATGGCGTAAATATGTATGGTCCGAGTCTCGAAGAGGGAGAGTATGGGGGAGCGTGACCGAGGACATGACAAATACCGGCGACTTTTGCAGTCCAAATCTGGAAAGTTTTCCGAATCTGGACTGCGAATTACTCGAGCAGAATAAATAAAATTCTGCAGATAACAGATTGAGTGTCTCCGCGGTGTCGTCAAATTTCGTCTGCAAACGACTGGTGATTGTTAATCCAGTTCAATGGGCAACTTGCCTTACTAATCCTGGACCAAGTTCGGTCCTCCCGAATCCACGGTCTCTGGAGTTACACCCTGGTTCCACTTGCCCCATTACCCGCCCGGTGGATATACATGATGCCTCATAAGAGAGGGTTGATTGCCCAAGCGATTATCGGATGATATCAGCCATCATTTGTACAACGCATTAAACACGTGTATACGGGCACACTGCTCCTAAAATCAGTTACAATGTAACTGACCCTCAGTATAGCTATGCGTGTTCCATTGAATACACTCTAAAACCAGTTGCGTTAAAAATGAACCCAAAACAGCTGGGTTGAATGAAGTGAGTTCATATTCACTCTACCCAGTTGACTTGGGTATTAATATTGGTGTGGGGAAACCCACGATTATCCCACCACGACAAGAATTAGCTCGACAGTTCTTGTGTACACAAGCGCATTTCTCACTGAACTCTTCAGACAAAAATCTAGTCGCCATAATTAGTTTCGAGAGTTGGCTTTGTCGTTGTAAAAGTATAACATGGCTTTTACTGCTACATTGTTGATTGCACTGGGTAATTTCGAGGACTGGCCTTACACTCACATCATCAAACTAGCAACTACATGTGACAGTTTTAGTATGTTTTTTTTTTAACTATTCGTTGTGGCATGGAATTTTAAAAAAAATTGTGGAATTGCTGACTATGGCATTAGTAAAGACACTATACTCTGTGGTTGGTTATGGTAAAATAATAATAACAACACTTTGGCCGGCCGCTAATTTGTCGCGGTTCTCGGGTGAGAAGGCCTGGTCTCCCAACTGCCTCCCTATTCCCACGTTTCTTCTCTCCTCCCAACACTCGTAGACGAACTGCTTGATGGTATCCCTTGCCCCACTCCTTCCAATTTCTCCGATTAGTATATTAACCCCTCCCCTTTGAATCACTCACCAGCCACATGTTCTTCATTCTCCCATCCCACTTCCCCATTATACTCCCAGTGAATCTTATTCTTTTAGACTGGTATTTCGTGCATTCTAGTAGAAAGTGTTCCAAGATCTTCACCACGCACATTACACATCTAGCATTCCTTTTCACTGTCTTTCCCAGTTTTTCCCTCGGCTCCAGGGACCGCGACCTCAGCTTGAACAACAGTGCCTTCAAGGTATTCTTCAAAACCTGGCTTCTCTTTTTCACGCAAGTCACAAAGACCTCTTTGATTTGACCCCCTCTCGCCAATTAAGGTTACCATCCTCTGTGACTTTTTCTCTGACGATTTCTTTTACCCTGGGTTACCACTACTTCTAAGTCCGAGATCTTCGTGGAGTAGTTCTCTATTAACTCCCTCCCTTGGACCATCCACCCTGTCTTGGTATTTGAGTTGAAAATATTCTGGAACATTACCTTACACCATCGGCGTCGGGGAGGTTTACCAAATAATTAAGATAACAGAGTTTCAATAAGTGTGTCCCGATCCTCATCCACCCAAGCTCTCCCCCTGATTGCTTCTTGTGCTGCGGCATTACTGAACTTCATTATCCATCGGCCTACGTCGTTCTTCGGGGTTTCCAAGCTCTTTACAGCCGTTTGTTTTAGAGGTTCCACTTCCGTACCATATGTTATACTTGGGAGACTCACCATTTCCCAGATGGTTTTCTCCACGAAAATCTTATTGAAACTGTTTCTCCCTATAAGTCATTTGGTTAATAATTCGCTTCTCCTTCACAATCAGTTTATTTGTGTGGTTTCGGTAGATGCCTTTTCGTGTGATGTTTATATTCACCATCAGATACTCATAGTCACCTGCCTAACCAGCACTAAGAAGTTTGCTGCTACCTTCTGGAATACGGAACTTCGTGTAGGTGTAGTGCTTGATGATTATTACACTACATTCAATTACCCCATTACCTAACATGAAAAGCAGACGACATTTGCCAAAGAAAATTCTTGAATAACTGATTGGTTTCATTTTTTTCTCAAAAACATAGGTTATGACTCCTCGTTGAAACGAGCTCATTCCAACGAGGGTCATAACCTATGTTTCTGAGACAAAAAAATAATGAAAATTAATTGGCGAGTTTTGAGATTAGCGCTGGCCGGATTTGGCCGTTACGTTGGGTAAGGGGTTAAGAAAATCAGTGCTAAACACCGGGTATTATTATTACTAGTGGGTGGACCAGTGTTGCACATGCTTGTTCGTATGTATCATTTCATGAACGAATATTTTTAAATCTACTCGCGCGAATAATGGGAAAGTCGGTTTCGAGTTACATCCCTTATTCCACAGAATGCTACGATTTCATAGACTGTTTTACCGACAGTAAATTGCTCTATCTTGCGACACAATTGCCGATTTTTTGCAAAATATTGCCGCGAACCAGTTGATTTGGGTTGATTTTTCACCCAACGTCTTTTAGAGTGTCGTTAAAGGGTAATCTTTTGGAAGAAATCACCAACGTGTAGCCCCTCGTAGGATGGGGGCTCTTGTTCATGTATTCAGTAAATGTATTTTTAGACAATGACTTACGGGAAGAGTGGCGTTAGATTGTAATTATAAAACTACAAGAGTTCAAGAATTAATTATCAAATTTTGAGGTGACCTTCAGTTCCTTATTTAATCCTTTCAACACTCGGTTATTGGATGGTGTCAAGCAAAGCAATAGTCTCTTCGACAAAATCCGATCGATCTGTTTTGTGTAACTAAAAAAATGAAGTTTTTTTAGTTATTCGAAAAACAAATCAGGTGCAAGTGTCGTTTTCAAGCTATGCTAGTTAATCCTTTGAACTCTGGTAGTATCGTCCATTCCAGTTCAATGGCAGCAATTAAAAGAGTCCATATTCATTATTTGGGCTAGACCAATCAATATTTGAACGTGCAGTCCCGGGGCTGCACGTTGAAATTATTGATCGGTCTACCCCACGCATTTACTGAACAGTCATCTTATTTAATGATGTTATGACGTATCATGTTCCTGGCCGGAAAAGCGGCCGCTCGGTTTCAAAGGGTTAAAGGGTTAAAGAGAAATTCCATCTCACAGCTGAGAAGGATAACCAAAAGTGTAGAGCCAGATAGAAGTGGAACGAAAGTGCACGTCTTAACACACTAAATTAACTCACTATTCGAATGATGATAATTTTATTAGAATGAAATAATGCCCATCTAATGATAAACTAAATGCAATAAGAAGAAAGAAGGTTACGTTCAGTGTAAGGGGTCTAAAAATTTCTTTCTTTAACTCCTCCCCGACCAGAGCGGTGGGAGTCTTTAAAATAAATTTGCAGACACGAGGCCCAAGTTTGATCTGCTCTTGAGGGATCCACCACCCTCTCAGTGCAATTTGTGTTAATTGTTTTGAACCGAACTTTTAGCCCTACCCCCTCAAAAAAAAATACATACCAACAAAAACAAACATAAAAAACAAAAACAGGAAACATAACGCAGAAAAAAAGAGTGTATGGAAGAAAATCTAGCACAGAATTGGTCTTTTTTCATTATGATCTATTCCAGGATTCTAATACAACCTCTCAATAAATCTGGGACTGAAATAACTCAAATCGGATGCATTTCCAAACTGACAAAAAACCATCGCTGTCGGAATTGATTCTGTTTAACTCTTTGCATGCTGCTGGCTGATATTCCTACTCAGGATATGATATCTCTTGCTGCTGAAATAGATATCATTTAGGCACATTTAACAAAATTCCCCCTTTAAATTAAATAGACTTTTTGACCAATGATTTCCTAAGTTAAATTTAGATGAATTTCTCATTAAATCTAGTCATGGCTGCTTCATAGCAGCCATGACTAGATTTGATGAAAAATATGTCGAAAATATTCCGCGAGGCAAGAGTTAAAGTATGTTACCCACCGTAGCGCACGAGTTTACCCTTTACAGCGCACAGCACAATTGATTGCAGTTCTTTATGACAAAACAAACAACACTCATTCTATTTTTCTTTCGATAATGTTTTTCAGTGAATTATTTCTCATTCTGAGTTCCATATTGAGAACATCGAGTTCCATTTTGAACATCCAGGCGATATGATGGTATGTATTAATCATATATATATATAAAGATTCAATACTTGTCATGAATTCTGACCATCTGGGAGCCTAATTCAAGACTGACACACTTTATCACATAATCACCGTTAAATAGCTCATTATGGAAACTCTGAATAAAATGCGACGTTACATTGTTTTAACAATTCGTTTAGCTGTGTGTAAAATACATGGCGGAATGTCTTGCTGTTTGTTCCGTGAGTGGTAACAAAATAGGAACAATTACTCCCGACGGTATTTACGTCATGTATCCGGAATTTGAAGTCGAATTTTCAGAAGTATTTCAGCTTTGTATTTGTGGTCCGGAGTTCTAAAACGTCACTTGATTTCAATTTCGGGGAGTGAAAATTAATTTTAAAGTTCCGCCGCCCTTGGTCGGTATTAACGTCATTAATGCAAAATGATGCCTGGAGTACAACATATTGCTCTCAGTAGATGAAATATAGTTCAGGATGATCACGATACTCGCGCTTGGGACCCTGGTATGTGAAGTAGTTCTTGTTTACTGTGTAAACAAGCTATGTTTTACTTGTAAAATAGGAACCAGTCACCAATGCTTGGGGTGAAAGACGTCTAAAAAAGAGCAGCATGGGCATAAACGTTTGACTGAACTTGACTTTATCTCCATGTTGCGGTCATGATTAGCCATAGTGCAGAAATATGTGACTTTAAACACCAATAAATAAATAAATAATATAGGAAATACCGTTCACAATACGTCCAATAAATGCGCGATATCAGAAGTCTACGTCAGACATCATTACATTGTGAGTGAGTTGGATTGGAAGTAGAATTGAACTACTCTTTTCTTATATTTCATTAACTGTTTACCAAATACGACTAGCAGACGGCATTTGCAAAACGATTTCCTGAATAACTAAAAAAAAAAATTTTGGCCTCGAAAATATAGAATATGATCCCTCATTGGAACGAGCTCGACGAGTTATGTTACCAAGGTAAAAGTTAAAAAAAATACTAAACTTTTTGATTGGAGATTTTGTGAACAACGCAGGTGGGTTCATTCGTTATGTCAGGTAAGAGGTTAACTATTTTCAAAAATCGCCAATTAATTTTCATTATAATTTCATTTTTTGTCTTAAAAACATAGGTTATGACCCCTCATTGGAACGAGCTCATCGAGCTCGTTACAATGAGGGGTCATAACCTATGGTTTTGAGACAAAAAATGAAAAAATTAGTATTCAAGAATTTTGTTTGCAAATGTCGTCTGCTTTTAATGTTAGGTAAAGGGTTAAAATACATTTTATGTGATACAAAGAATCTCATGTTCGTCACGATATACATATATATTATTTCTGAACCTAGTTCACGAAAATCTATATGAAGCTCGGTAAACCTCGACTCAGATCGATTTTAGTGATCTCGGTTCAGACATTTCATATATCAAATGGCGTCTCATTTGAGATCCTCTATTTAGAATTAATTTCAGTATTCATATTTGAAGATATCTGACATGTTTTATGCAAATTTCTAAAACTACTTCTGAATATACATGTAGACATCCAATACCTTGTACAAATAGTATTCGGATAGTGAATAGTATTTTATATCAATTTAGACCCTACCTAGACTTCCTATGTTAAGATACATGTGTTTTAAATGTTCTATATGTGTATAAATTTGCTAATATACAAGATTTATCCAAGGGCCAATACAACAAAACATTTACAATTGTATTTTCTAGAATTGTATTTTCCAGTTATGACTTTAAATGGGTTGAAATGAACCATTAGCATTTTCAAAGATGTGGCAAATTGCCATATCTTTTAAAATGCCAATGACGCGTTTTAGTCAGTTATTTTAATAGGTAGAAAAACAGTTCTAGAAAATACAATTGTAAAAGTTTTATAATGTTGGCTCCGGGTCAGAATTGAATGAATATAAGTGACAGAAAAAAATTGCATTACTCAATTTTTCCATCACTGAATAACTGGCCTACTCCAGACTCTCGTGTCAGGAAAACAATTGTAAACCCACCCGCTCCTAACCTCAATAATTGTTTCCCTGCAGTCCTCATACAAACATTGCCAGCAAATCAATTTGACATTGGCCATGACTGGGGTTTTGAAAACACAATTTTTACATAACACAAGAGATGAACTTTTCAATAGTTTTTTTTCTATATCACTGATTGTGTTTGGCTTCTGAAACAAGAGTTCGTTCGAATGAGGGCTCCATAAAACTATTTTTAGACAAAAAATGAAAAAAAATAGTTAACTCGAATTGGTGATTTTCCAAAAGCACGGGGTGGGGGAATTTTTCCCGTTTCGTTTGCTCTTTACTTAAGGCGCTATATACGAAATGGGAAAATTAGCTTGAAAATGGGGAAAAAAGTTTTTATGTTTGGTGTTCAAATGGTGAAGAATTGTTCATAAATACGGATAGACAACAAAAAAAGTCACAAATTATTATATTGTTTCGGTTTTTGACGACATCGAAAATAACCTGTCACTTAACTTCAAGCTCTTTTTCCATTACTCATGTAGCACTTTTGTCCTTGGGCAAGGCACTTAATCCCGATTTCCCACGTGGGGGCACTGTGGCGCTGTGAACTAAGGTGTATTGCACGCCGAGGGTGCACTTCAACCAATGCTAGTCCTGCTAGTGCGAAGTTGATACGCTGGGGAATCTGACAGTTGCTCACCGCTGCTCGGTGGTTCTCTTCAGGCACCCCGGCTTCCTCCACCCGTAAAACTGTCCAACACGAGATGACCCTGGGTGCCAAAAGTGTCTTAAACTCCAATAAAAAATACAGCACCTCAATACGACCAGCAAGTTACAAAAACTATTCCTGAATATTCATCAGATAGCTGCATCTAAGTACTTAATTCTACGAACTGCACCTCAGAAGAAATCAGCGACACTTGTGTCGCTGATTTCTTCTGAGGTGCAGTTCGTAGAATTAAATACTCTGATGCAGCTATCTGATGAATAATTAAATAACTGAGTATTCCGTGTGTTCTGTACTGGCCTCGTATATACTTGGTTAACTAGCATTCCCTTTTGTGTGGTCTGTCGGTGACCGAGTGGTGTGCTTTGTTCAGCATAGTTTCGCTAGGCGGTTGGTGCCGAAGAAAACTCCCTCGACGTGTATTCCTGAATAACTTGAGAGATTTTTCTATGTTTACCCCAAAACATAGTTGTGACTACTCATTGGAACTAGCTCGTTCCGTTCAGTGTTCATACACTATGTTTTGAAGGCAAGAATTTTAAAAAAAATATAATTTAATTGCAACTTTTTGCGAATAGAGTTGGGCGGACATGACAGATACGTTAGGAAAATTGTCTAGCAATAGCTTGAGACACGTAAAGCCACAAAAACACTGATAAAAAAAGAACAATCCAACTCAGAGGGATGCATTTTGTTGAAGAGAGTCTGTATTGAACCGTCGATAGGGAGAAGTGCACTGCTGTCCTTTGACGAATATTCGCCGAATTTCGTCCCTGTATTCAAAGGGTTGGATACACTCAATGTGAAAATAAGGTGTAAGAAAATATGCCATGTTTGGTAGAATCAAAAGGGAAGAATATATAATCGTTCCGGGTGTCTGCTGCAGTGAATTCCGGGTTGCATGAACGTTAATCGTCGAGAAACAGAAGATGTCCTGAAAACGTTGAGTACATGTAACCGTGTAAATAAGGTGCCCTCTTCATGTGATTCAGCCAAACTTTATCTCCTTTTTCTAAATGTATGATGGCTGTGTTTGAAGCCGATCCCCATGTTGGGATACTCTCAGCCCACACTGTGACTATCATCTTGGTGTTCTGCATCAACATCACTGCTGCCTGGAATTATATGAAAGACAGTTTGGTTTTTAACCCTTTCAACATGTTATACAAAAATGTTAGAGTAAAAAAAAAGTTGGCTCCCCATGGGCACGGCAACAAAAAACCAAACGCCTAGCTATAAATGAGGGATTAGGAATAATTTAATCCTATAGCCCTATAGGACTGTGGTTAAATTATTACTTATAATCTCCCTTCAAATACAAACAAGGCTTCACCATTCCTCAGTTGAGAATAGTTTATAATTCAGGGCGTCAGGGTTGGAGAAGTTAATAGAAAACAGACAGCTATCGACTAAGTTTCTCATGCCAGACGTGACATTTATTTGTGTGTTTTCTCATGACATTTGTTTGGGTGGTTTCTTTATGTTAACAGATATTGCATGGGATTGCGAGTTATTCGGCAGTTTATGGACCGGCCAGTAAACACGTAATGCATATATTGATCGAAGCGAAGCTGATATCAATGAGGACATTAAGGAGAGACTGGTCGGTCAATAAACTATGAATAAACTGCCAAAAGCCTCATAACCTCGTATAATATTTAGTCCCCTGAGTTCCAATGTGTTCTATGTGCCAGTGGGCACATATGGAATACATTGGAACTCAGGGAACGATTTGTTATATTTGTTCCGAAATTACAGGGATAGAGTGGATCACCTGTAATTTTCTCCCCCCACAATACGTGAAACATACGCGTGTCCCGGGTGAGACAGCAGGGTGGGATATTTCTATCCCACCCACCCCACGTAACATATTCATTTGCATATTTTATTAGGTCGCGGAACTATTTCATCATCGTCTGCACAATTGTAAATAAACAAAATGGCTTCACGATTTCCCGCATGTAATCCACGTCAACAATGTTGATTTGTTTCAACCCCATGTTTCTCTGCAGATTTAATAATATCACTGCGCGAATTTATCGATCGATCAATAATCTCACAATGCCCTTTACATTTGAGTTTGACACGCGCAAATTTCATTAACCCCTTAATGGGCAGTGTTACAAATCATTTTTTAGTACACACCTATGGTATATACCTAACTTTTGTACGATCTTCCCGATGAAATTGTTCGTTTTTTGAAAGGACTACGACTTGATAAATTGGGTATGTCAGCACGTGACCGCCAATTATCTATAATGACGTAATCCTCGTGTGTGGGGAGAAAAATCATCTTCGATGAGTCTGAAGGTGGGAATGGGGAAATCTCACCCTCGGGGCAAGATATTTGAACCAGACCCTCGGCAAGCCTCGGGTCTGGTTCAAATATCTTGCCCCTTGGGTGAGATTTCCCCATCCCACCTCCAGACTCATCGGGGATCATAATAATCCCCAAACGTGTTCGCTGCGCATATTTTTGTTTATGTTTCCATTCTTCTGCAAAGAAATTATTCTCTTGGGAAGAATTTGTTTGCATAAATATTATGTTTGTATAAATATTATACTTTCCTTCCCCCAACCCAGCCTTCTGTAGGTGACATATACGATCGGAGTTCACGTGGACGTGTTCATTTTCTGAAATTGCTGTTAAACGTCTGATTTTTCCTGATCGGTTATAGACTACTAATAAACAATGTTTCTGTAAGTGTCGTTCCTGAAAATATATCATTTATATCTTCCATGACGTGAAACAACCGCTGTCCAAGGCCCTTCATCCACTTACGATTCAAAAAGAGACTTACATATTAGAGTTACCTCCCATAGACCTCTGTCCTTCCCACAGTCTGAATACGACAAACAAAACTTTTCGTTATTGTATTGGTTTCTGCCGAACATACGGAGGAGTTTTAGCACAAGCAGTAGCGAAACCATTTGTCGAAAATGTCGCAATTCTTGTCGAAATTGAAGAGATTGCATCTCAAGGCCATCTTTATTAGACGCGCTCATTCAGAGAAGGGCGTCTCAAGCGCACAAACTTTCAACATTTTTTTTTTACTTTGATCAAGAACATACCTTTTCTTAATACAGGTTCTCCCCAAAAGGGGTCACAGCTTTGTTCCGGAAGTAAAATAATTTAAAATTCGAATGGCAATTCTTGCGAAGAGATCTGGCCACAAACGCCGCTATTGTAGGTGTTGGGTAAATATACATATCAAGCACATAGCATTTCTGACTGAAACCCGTCAACCCATGCTGCTGTAACACTTTGCATCAGAAGTACTTGGGGACCAATACTATTAAACTTTTACAATTGTATTTTCCAGAATTGTATTTCCTACACGTGAATTTATGTATTTATTGGGGTTTAACGACACTTTCGACAGCCACGGTCACCTCGTGTCGGACATTTGCACGGGTGGAGGAAGCCGGAGTACCCCGAAAGAATCATCGAGCAACAGCGAACAACTGTCAGGTTCCCCAACATACTAACTCCACACAAGTAGGGTTAGCGATGGTTGAGATAAGTACATCATCGACGTGCAGTACGCCTTAATACACAACGCCACCGTGTCCCCTCGTGGGCAATGAGGTGAAGTGAATTGCCCAAGAACACAACGCGGTTGCAGCAGGTGGAATTCGAACCTAGGACATCTCGGCATGCAGCCTGCACCTCTACCTACCGACCCCCCCCCCCCCCCGCCCTACACATGAATATAAATGAAACGCTAATCATCAATTTCAATTAGATATTTCAGGCATAGAAAATAAAGTTCTGGAAAATACAATTGTAAAAGTTATATAGGAGTGCCCCCAGTAGTCTCATCAGCAGGAAACACTGTTTTCTCCACTATTCAGTGCTTGGCCACTCAGCAAGTGGACACTTACCATTCTTCTACTTACTAAAAATATTTCTCTCGTTAGGAACTAGTAGTAATCGGGCAGAATATTATTGCCCAATAGTTCGATTGTCGAAAGATCACCCATAGGCGTAAAATTGTCACTTGCGGTTGTTACGTTGGGTATATACGAGTCGGGCATGCCCCCCCCCCCCCCCCCCCCCGCCCAGCCACAAAAAAATAGCCACGACATTCGGAAATATCGTCGTGGGCTATTCAAATAAAGAGTCTACGGTTATCTGAATACCCCACGGAAAGCATTGGCATGTGAGCGTAAGAATCGTCGTGAAGTTCTTGTCATTGTCGGGAAAAAATGGGATGAGACATGGGTCACCACCCCTACCCATCCCCAATATGTTTAAGGAGTTACTGTTCTGTTTTCAGTACAGTCGACACTTAAGGATCAAGCGAGAAAAACTGCCGGTCAAAATTGCTGGTAAGGATACTTGTTGGCCTACAAACTAGAGGTTTGTTTGTTGACTCAGCACACAGCCGCAATAGCGGAGAATTTAACCGACTCGGGATAAGTTTTTGTTCATTAAAAGTCGTATTTTTGAAATTCCCCATGCTGTTACATGGCGAGCAGAACTTCCATACTAACTGCAATTTACATAAATCACCAACTTAACTTGACGCCTTGAACGAATCTTAAAGCCTACACAGTTTCATTTTCTTTGACCAAAGTTTGAAATTGGTTATTGAGTCTTTAACGATACTATCAACAACCAAGGTCATATCGTGTCGGACAGTTTAACGGGTAGGGGAAGTCGGAATACCCGGAGTGAACCAACAAGCAACGACGATTAACTGTCGAACACCCCAACTCACTAACCCGGCACAAGCAGGGTTAGCGTCAGTTGAAGGCAAGTGAAACGTCGTCGTGCCTACGCCTTAGCACAATGCGTCACCGAGCTCCCAGTTGGGCAATCGAAATGAAATGTTTTGCTTAAGGACACAACCCAGATAACGCGGGTCAGGATCGAACCATCGACCTGTCGATCTAAACTCTAATGCGCCAACCAGTGAACTACCGCGCTCACCAGATTCTGAAATGTCGTCAGCGTGTCTCGTCATGTTGTGGTTTAACCCTTACCTAAAGAATCGGCCGCATCCGCTCACGTTTGATGCAAACTCTGCAGTAGAAATAAAGTTTTCCAAAAATGTTAGCAAAACCAAGGTCGTTTAAGGCTATGAGTTTAATCCCCTGCCCAACGTAATGGACAAAACCGGACAGAGCTATTCACAAAAATTGTAATTCAGTGTTCATTATTTTGTCATTTTTTGTCTCAAGAATATAGCGCTCACTAGATTCTGAAATGCCGTCGACACGGTATGGTTTAACTCTTACCTGCTGAGTATTTAAAATAAAATTTCCACCACTTCTAGTCATGGCTGCTGTGAAGCAGCAATGACTAGATTTGATTGCTAATTCATGACAGCCAACTCAAAAAATCACTGGACAAAAGGTTGACTCAATTTACAGGGGAGAATTTGCATTGAACTTGCCCAAATTATACCTATATTTTACTGGCAACAGATTTTCTGTCCTCGTCAGGAATAATCGCCAGCAGCATGGTGTTAACCCTTCTATAACGAATCAGCCACCTTCGCTCGCGTATGACACAAACTATGCAGTAGAAGTAGAAAAAATTTCCAACAATGCCAACAAAACCAAGGTCCTTTTAGACTATGAGTTTAGAAAATGGCCGTATCGGGGAGGTATATGGGAACAATATTTCCTCATTCGATAAATATTTGTTTGCTCCTGTAAATAGGTTGATGTCTTCCTGACAGTTTTGTTTAATGTTTGGAACTACCAATCCAGTTATTGTTGCACAAACGTTCAGAACGCAAAAATGTACATTCTGTCTATCGAGCTTTATTCAACATTGTACCTGGGTTTAAACAATTTTCTACACAAAGACAATTTTAACACGTGGTAAATCCTTGGGGGCAACATGGCCAGTTTGACCATTTTCCTAATTCCCCCCAAGCAGAAGATGTTATTATAGGAACAGAACAGTGTAATTACTTTACTAGTTCTCTGGTAATGCGTCCTTGAGTTGCAGGGCAACTGGTAGTGAAAAATATTATGGAAGCAAAAACGTAAGTACTAAATGGGGTATTTGTATGGTTGGGGTATTTGTCTGGAGATTACACTGTATTTTTTTTATCTTTTTACTATTAAACCTATTTATAAAATATAATATAACAATCGCTTGCATGACTTGTTTACTTTCACCTTGATACCTGAAAGGAGAATAAAAAAGTGACAATTTTCTTCTTATCAACTACCCAAAAAGTGTAAACTACTTTTACTTAACAAATAAAAGGCACAAAAAGTATGTCTGAATAAGAACTCTGCCCAGCACGGGGTTTCTTTTGACACTGAACTAAGTATAAGTTGGGCACATTTAATCGTATTTGCCCTGTGTAAATTGAATGGATTTTTTCACCAGTGGTTTCTTGTGTTACATTTAGATTTAGTTTTCATCATTTTACAGCAGCCATGACTAGATTTGATGATAAATATCTAGAAAATACTCAGCAGGCTAAGAGTTAAATACACAGATGGAACCAGTAAAGGATGAGCATCAGTGCACTAATGACCATACTCGGCTCTACCAACCGACTCTGTATTTAATTATTTACAGTGGCGTGCCTAACGTATGGAAGGTGTGGCACATACCCTGGGCGCCACTGAGCAGTTTCTATTAAAGTCAGACAAGCCATCCTCGAATAGTAAAAAAAGAATTTTCTTCAGATGTATGATCTGTCTTTGATTAGCAAGGATGGGAAGCGCTGGGATTGCCTAATTGTTAAATCACTTATATAAATTATTAGGTAAAATTACAGTGCTGGGAGCAACATGGTCACATACCCCATAGTACCACTGGCGAGCCTCAGTGCCAGCTGGCAGTACAACCATTATCCTGCGCAAACTTGGGAGGTTGTGTTGCTTTTCGCCTTCTTTGTTTTTACTACGCCAGTCATGCTTTTCAGGTTTCAGAGAAATTTCTGACTATATAAATATCAACAACTAAGGCGATCTCGTCGAGGCGAGATCGCACGTTAGTTGTAGCTATTTAGTTTGGGGGAAATTCTTTTAACCCTTTACCTAACGAATCGTCCGCATCCGCCCGTGTAATATGCAAATTGAGCAGTTGAAAAAATTAAATTTTTCAAAATATTTCAACAAAACCATATCATGTGACCCCTCATTGGAACGAGCTCATTGAGCTCGTTCCAATGAGAGGTCACATGATATGGTTTTGTTGAAATTTTTTTGAAAAATTTAAAAAAATTATATTTAAAATAATAAATTTTGATATCGTCTGCGTTGGGTAAAGGGTTTAAGGTCGATATAGCATGCTGTTCTATTCGTATGTGTATGCCATATGCTCTATTTTCCGTAGATATGCCGCTGATTATTTCAAATGTCAGGACAGTTTGAATTGTTGGAACTAACAACAGACAAATATGAGTTAATTAAAGTTCTCAATAGCGTTTTTTTTTCTTTTAATTTAGATCTCGGCAGGAGGTGGAAAAGGGCGACTGTCACCTTACCCCGAGGCTAGGGTTCAGCCTAGAAGTTATCAAGTTCATTCCATGTAGTGTGAAACATGTATTTAGATAACTGCGCTGCAAAGTGCGTTCGGGGAGTACTTCTCTTTGCTTGCTCGGTTTGTCTGGTCGTCATGCCAGGGGAATTATTAATGATTTCATCAGATAGTTTCAATGGGTTAGGTAGATTGTTATTTTTCCAGTCAAACATAACAAGGGATACACATAATTTATAAATATCGTTAACCCTTTGAACCCTAAAGGCCGGTTTTCCGGCCAGGGGACATTATAAGTCATACTTACATGAAGTAGTATGGCTCCTAAGTTAAAGTGTTGGGTAGACCAATTAATATTTTCAACGTGCAGCCCCGAGGCTGCACTTTGAAAATATTAATTGCTCTACCCCCAAATAATTAATATGGACTCTCCCAATTGCTAACATTGAACTGACATGGAAGATACCATCATTGGTAAAGGGTTAAGCTTGAGGATATTGTTACTTTTAAATACGGGATCAATATGGGAGTTATACATTTTATTACTAATTATTCGCATCACTCGTTCTGGTTGGTGAAGTTACGTATTGGCTGCATTACGCCAAATCTCAATTCCATGTGTTCAATCGAGAAGTATAGAGTTCTTAAAGTGGATTTGGAAAGCACATTTTTTGCCTTGCATAAATGGCTTTAGATCTTGATTTTTTTACTTACTACCGTTATGTGGTGTTTAAAATTTAGATTTTCGTCTATTTTTATTCTGAGAAATTTAGGCTCAATATGGTTGTTGTTTCGCTAATGAAACCCAAAATCAACGCTACACAAACTTCAAGGACATTTCTAATGAATTATGATGCCAATGTGGTTTAATAATAGTTGCAAAACTAGAGTGTGTTTGTGGGTGTGAGTGAACCAGGTGTCCTACAGATGTCTACAGTTTTCGAAAATACTGCATTGTAGAGTACCCAATTGTTGAGGGGAAAAACATTTACCCCTCACAAATCCTGACTAGAACCCTCCGATCGATACCCCTACCCCTCAGTTCCCTGCTGGAAAGATAGTTCTGGGCGACTGGAAAAGTGTGTTGGTCTTTCCTGCCACGGGTGGCGGAATCGATCCTCGGTCGGGAACCATTCCTAACTTATCTCGTGGCGAAAATCGACTTTTGATAAAGTTATCTTCCTTGAAATTAATAGACGGTCTAGGAAGGTCTAATTAAGAAGCATGTATTTGCTGAGAAAGCACCAATGTTATTAGTAGAAAAGAAAGTAGAACTTGTGCCCTCGCGGAAGGATAAAACTCGAGGCCTGCGGCTTCTCGTTCTATCCATCCGCGCTGGCATTCGTGCCATATCGATTAACCCATCAACACACGCGTGTCGTTCTGTGTATATACTACTGTACAATAAAATGCCTCAAGTTTGTGAAATGCTGCGCACATCGATGTTACAACTTCGCTAACATTTCGAAATTTCAATTTTTATATGAAATTCCCATACCCTTAGCGTAAAATTTACTGACGACTTTAGAAAATAAAGGGGAGCTAAATTTCTTGTAAATCTCTTTCAATGACGAAAATTGTCAGCCATAATTCTCGAGGTGTCCGAACACTCTGACAGAATCGGTTGTGCAAATGGTGCTATCACGGCGTACCGCCCTATCGGATGGGTCGCAAAATGGCTGCGGAGAAAGACATACTCTGTGCAGGTTAAAGATCTCTTCGTAGCATTGAAGAAGAGCGATTGGTATCTGATGTCGCCGCTTCGAAAGTCATTCTACAATCCGTATCACTGGGACAAACAGAGGTGCTACTATAAGTTGAGGGGGTGCGGTGGCGTTGCGGTAACAGGTTCTCGTCAGATCACCGAAGTTAAGAAACGTCGAGCCCGGTTAATCCTCGGATGGGTGACCGTCTGAGCGATCGATTCGGACTCCCGCGTTGTGTCCTTGGGCAAGGCACTTAATCCCGATTGTCCACATGGGGGCACGATGACGCCGTGTACTAAGGCGTACTGTACTACACGTCGATGGTGCGCATGTCTTCAACCAATCTAACCCTGCTTGTGCTGCAGTGCGGAGTTACGATGTTGGGGAGCTGGCAGCTGCTCGTCGTTGCTCGGTGGGTCTCTCCGGGAACTCCGACTTCCTCCACCCGTAAAACTGTCACGGTCATGATTAGCCATTGTGCATAAGTATGTGACCTTACACACATATAAATAAAATATAAATAAATACTGTAAGTTGAAAAGCGTTGCTCGTCTATTCTTGTAAATAAATAAGCTTAAAGCAGGTGACAGGTCAGGGTAACGACCAAAAGACTGCAATTTGACAATCCAGCCCCATGTTTCAGGATTTTGTTGCGCTCACAAGTGCTGACTGCGGCGTATATCCCAAACACGACTTGGCCATCTCACCCTTTTCATTTCGTTATGCGACCACTGGTTGGCACTTGCTCATTTCCGCTCTTTTATTTAAATCTCATTCTTTTTTCTTATTTTTTTGCGGTGGGGAGGGGGGGGGGGGCTCAGTAACTATGGTTTAGATACAAATGTTTTCAGATTTTGCACTGTTTGGGAAATAAGGGTGCTGTATTGTTGTAAGGTGTGGGTGCTGTGTACTAGAAAGGTATCGATAGTGTTTGTTGACCACAAGAAAACATTCAATATTTGTACCTTTTGTCTCCCTTGAGCTGACACCACCACGGTAAACTTGTAGTAGCCATTATATGGTGCAATAAAATGACCCTTTGATTCATCGTAATGTCCATTCATGTTTGTGATAACGGAATCGAACACCACCGCTTTGTCTTCTTTAATGGCACCCGTGTTACGCTTTAGTCCAACAAAGAATGCAGCTTTTGGACTGGGCTTCGCATCTTTACCTGAAGAAGTAAGAAAACAGATAATCCGCGACACCGATATGCAAGAACATAAACAAACTCTTTCGACAATTTTGACTGATCTTTCATCAGAGAAATATTTCGTCTGTTTTTTAAAAAAATTCCTAGATTTCAACAATATTTTTATGGTATTCCACCTGAATCACGTTTGAATAGTTTGTCATCGAAGACAGAAACATCGCTGTGTATGAGTGTGTGGGTGTGGCGGGAGTGGGGGATGGGTGGCGGGTGTATGGGGGATGGGGGGGGGGGCAGAATGTTTTCTATATATTTCTGCTGATGATATGATCATTTCCTCTCGCCAATTTCTTGTAAGATGGTGGTTGCAGCGAATCTCTAAAATCAACTGGGTTGAGTGAATATGAACCCAATTGGGTTCATATTCACTCAATCCAGTTGATTTGAGTTAAGTTTTAACCCAACTGATTTTAGAGAGTTGTAAGGCCACTATACACCTCTTAACCCCTATAAACAAAAACAATTCAATGGTATTGTCACGAAATCCATTGTAAACCATTGTTTACCGTGGCGTTTCGAGACAAAGCCATGCATGGCTTATCAAGGTGTACCATGGTATTTTATTATAAGGAGAATATTTTTCTTGGAGTTTTCTCTCCAAAGTTCTGGGTACTTTTACTGCCAGTGAGTAGGGTATATTGTGTATCGATGACTAAGGAACGTTTTCTCGCCATAGAAAAGATTTTCTAATTTGCCTGGTGGAACGAAACGTGCAGTATTTGCAAAAAATAACATTTATATAATTCATCTAAATGTTTCGGAAACAAATATCAGTGGGGCTGAATACTACATATGAATTTTGTTAAAACTAAAATAAAGTCAACGGTGCCACTGTTTAGACATGTGATTCCAAATATAAAGGTACAAATGGATATGAAAAACTATCAGAGGGTGTGCTCAGGTTGGGAACGTGCAAACATATACACAGAGAAATTTTAAAAGTGCTCTGGTGATAAGTTGTTATCAAATCTCTGGTGCTGCAACACCACAGGATGCATGTGAGCATTGAGCAAGGCATAACAATGCCGTATGGAAAATGAATTTCTTACCCATCACATTTCAAATCAAGTTCCAGCCAAAAGATCCTCGGGATTTTCCTCTGATTGAAATTTAGCTTGTAATTCTTGTAATGCTTGTGCATTTTTCAAGGACGCCGGCAGGAGGTGCAAAGGGCGATTGTCTCCTAACCCCGAGCCGAGGGTTCAGCCTTGAAGTGCGAAAGTGGAAAATACTTTACGTTTCGAGAAATGTAACTGAAAAAACTCCCGAGTATTCGTTTCTATTGTATTTTACGTGAGCCATGTCAATGGGAGAATAAGGGAGAGAGTTATCAGGTATAAGGTCACATACTTATGCACAATGGCTAATCGTGAGTGACCGTGACAGTTTTACGGGTGGAGGAAACTAGGAGTATCCGGAGAGAACCACCGAGCATCGACGAGCAACTGTCAGCTCCTCAACATTCCAACTCTGTTCAAGCTCCGCTTAAGCAGGGTTACAGCGGTTGAAGACATGTGCACCATCGACGTGCAGTACGCCTTAGTGCATGGCGTCATCGTGCCCCTATGTTGGCAATCGGGATAAAGTGCCTTGCCCAAGGACACAACGCGGGTCGTCCCGGACGGGGATCGAACTCGGGACCTCCAACATAGATGTCCAACAGTCTATCACTGAGCCACCGCTCTACCTTTTTGTCGATAATCACCAAATAAAGAAGCTATACAATCGGCCGAGTGATTTGCAAAGCTTTATATCGTCTCTTTTGTGGAACAAGGTACCATCTGCAATGCTTTACCATTGCAGCTGGTGTCTTGTTCCTCTCAAGGACGATATATATATAATATTGTTGAGTGTCACATCACAACTCTGATACGTTGTGAACTGTCGACCATAACGCATTCCCAGAGTAGAGTGCCCCTTTTGATATTCTTGCACTTTTGCACTGGGATACTGCCGGGGGCCCTTGGCCTTTTTCCCAGGATTTGAAGGCTTCTTGAGTTGTAACTCCACTCCACGAGTGCTTTAGTGGTAATCAACTATACGCGCTGTATAATGAAGGGAGACTTTTAACCCTTTACCCAACGTAACGGCCAAAACCGGTCAGCGCTATTCTCAAAAATCGCCTATTAATTTTAATTATTTTTTCATTTTTTTGTCTCAAAAACATAGGTTATGACCCCTCATTGGAACGAGCTCGACGAGCTCGTTCCAATGAGGGGTCATAACCTATGTTTTTGAGACAAAAAATGAAAAAAAATAGTTATTCAAGAATTTTTTTTGCAAGTGTCGTCTGCTTTTCATGTTAGGTAAAAGGTTAACAGCTATACAAGTGCGTAGATGCGTGGAGTTGGACGTGGAAATTTGAAGGCTTTCAAACTTTTGTGAGAATGTTGTCTTGAGAAATGCATTCAAAATTGAAATTGCCGTAAGAATCAAAAAGGATATGTCTTTTACACATTCACTTTTCAATGATTTTCGATGTTGGATGAGGATACATCATATATCCTTCCTTAACCCTTTGATACTTATCTACGTCTTATGACGTACGAAATCAAACAGCTTGTTGATACTTTGTGGTCATTTGTTTTGTTATTATTTTTCGATTTTTTAAAGTTTTAACCTCAATTCCTATTTTCCCCCAAATAGTGCTCAATGACAACCGTTGAGCCAAATGTTATCGCAGCTTAAAATACTAATATAATCCTGCTGTCAAGACTTCTTAAATGGTTGAGTGCTGGGTGCCACTATCAGGGCTTTCATATTTATTTATTGATGGTTAAGGTCACATATTTATGCACAATGGCTAATCATGACCGTGACAGTTTTACAGGTGGAGGAAGCCGGAGTACCCGGAGAGAACCACCGAGCAACGACGAGCAGCTGCCAGCTCCCCAACATCGTAACTCCGCACTGCAGCACAGGCAGGGTTAGATTGGTTGAAGACATGCGTACCATCGACGTGCAGTACGCCTTAGTACACGGCGTCATCGTGCCCCCACGCGGGCAATGGAGATGAAGTGTCTTGCCCAAGGACACAACGCGGTTGCCGCAGATGGGATTCGAACCGAGGACCTCTCGGCTTGCAGCCTCCACCTCTACCAACTGAGCCACCGCGCTCCCATCAGGGCTTTCAAAAAATGAGGATACCAGAGGAAAAGCCAACACTTTCCTTGCTTATATTTCATATTCGGTCAAACGCAAGTACTATTTTGTTTATATAAATTGTTTTATTACAAATTATTGGAGAGTGCCTGTGGGCACTCTCCAATAATTTGTAATAAAACAAGTTTTGAATAACAAATTTAGACCACCAAAAATAATCTAGCCCTCAACCAGATAATCACTAATGTGAAAAATATCTTGTTTTTTTGTACTTTCCGACGTCTGATGTCGCATTTTGAAAAAAGTTGAAGAAACTGAATTCCCAGTGACGTTTGAACGTCAGGATAATTAAAGTGTCAAGGTGTCCATTTGTGTAACACAATGCATCGACGCGTACCACAATGCAGCGTTGCAGTGCATTTCTAATTTATGTCGGAAATGTTATGGTCTTGCTTATTAGTATTTCCTAATTATGATGTACGCCTGTTCTAATTTAAAAACATAAGAATTTCAATTCACAATTGCAGTTCTCAGTCAGAAGATATACCAATAAAAGAATACCACACAATTAAGAGATGACTTGGACGAAATTGTGTTAAAACACTTTCTTGCGTATGGACTGAATAAAAGTGAAAAGATATGTATACCTGGAACACCCGGTACTCCGGGAACACCGTCATCACCACGCTCACCGCGCTTTCCCGGTCTACCAGGGGGTCCTTGTGGACCAAATATGGGCAAGTTTATTGGCACCATGGAGGAGTTTGAACATGACACGGAAAGAGAACAAGTTCCATCCTCCACGTCCATGTTGTGCCTCGCAACACGGTGTCGTCCTTTCCTGTGTCTTGGATTTCGCTTTGTCTGCACAACGCACAATATCACAAGTAAGAGGAGAGCCTTGTATTTCAACTCCATAACTGCCATACGAAAACTGTAAAGACAAGAAATAAATAATAAGAAAACCGTATGCTGTCATACTTTGTGTTTTATGTACCTATATAATTTAATTTTCTTTAATGACATCCGATTTGCTTGCATATATGATTGGTAGAAGTAGGTTTTTCATAACTCGATGAATAATCTTTCTTTCGCATGGATACTTTTGATTTATACCTCAAATTTGTCAAATTAAAAAAAATATGGGCTTGTCCAATGGTGCAATTAAAATGTGGTTGCTGCAGGTGGACTGTTAGTTGGGTATTCACGTGGGTTCTTCACACAGGTTTTTCTCTTAGGTGTTCGAGGCCGCGTGTATTCGCCAGCGTGGCGCCAGGATTTCCCCAACGCGGGGGCTACGATCCCCGACAGGTTCGGCCCGGTGGGAGAAGTTTTTGTTTTAATTTGGAAAAAGTCAAAATATCCGTGACGCTAGATGCTTTTAAGAGAGTCAAAACGATACGCAAAAAAAGAAGAAATGTGGCTTGTTGATCCTGGATGTCAAAAACATGTGTCATGGCGATTCGCCATGGCACCTGTTTTTGATAGCCTAGTTAAACAAGCAACAGGTTTAATAAGTACTATATAACTTACAACAAAGACTAGATGTATGTCGACCAGTGATTGTGTAGACAGTTTCTGGCATTGGATAAAATAGACCCCTCGCAATGTAATTAACTCTGATCATGCCACAGTGATTATATGCTCATCGGGGTATTCCCACTGTTCACGTGTAGGAGGTCTTCGGAAGTATTATTTCTATCCTTATGGTGTTTGCATGATTTTATCCCTGACGAATTTGGCCAATTTCCCCGACGGGCGGCGCTAACCCTTCCGGGAGGGGGAACTGTCTGTAGCCACCTGACCATGGCGCCTCCCCTGGTTTTAGCAATGTTGAAATTAATAATTGATGTGGTTGCAATGTATGTCGAGAAACTGGACATTATAGTACAAGCAAACATTCTGAATTAAATTTTAACAATTCAATGTACGAAGTGCTACTTACTTCATACATTTAACACGCCCATCCCACGTTCATACTCCTATAAGGCGACAGATAATTCATTTCAATTCTTATGTTTCAATTTCTTGTGAACTCAAGTACACGTGTGCAGAAAATGAACCTTTCGATAAACGAAGTAAGATAAAGAAGCAAATGTCCCTGTTCCCGTGCCTCAAACAGCGAACGTTCAAGCCTTTAACCCTTCGTCTAAGGTAACATCCCCAACTGGCCAGTGTGTTGCCAGTACTCGTCGGTTATTCCTATAATGTAGAAGATTAAATTATCTGTATTGAGATTTTCTCACATCGCCCGCTCTAGAAATGTAGGTGGCGCCTCCTTGTACTTAACTGGCGATATATGACAAATCACCATGACAATTCGGACTTTGTCAGAAACAAATGCCCTATAAAACTAGAACTATCACTGAAGGGGATTAATACCCCCACTTCCGGCTTACTAGAATGCGCCACTGAATTTTGAGTTTGAAAAACCAATAATAAATTTATGTTCATGGGAGATAACTTGCTTAAAATTATAGCAGATAAACAATGGAATATTGCGTATGCACACTTGTTAGTCATGATGTTTGAGAAGTTTGCTCAAAATTGGTTCTTCAACGAAGGTGGTGTTCCACACGCAAAAATCCCATTTTCAAATCAAAATTAAATCTTCTACTTTGAAGGGGAGACAACCTCGTAAAAATCACCACAGGTGGAACGCACATGTTCACTAATTAGTGGACATGCTTAAGAAGTTTCATCGGGATCGGTTAAGTAATGTAGGCAGAGTTATGCACACAAGAATCTCATTTGAAAATCCATAATAAATCTAAGGTCATAGGAAATAACCTGGTTGCAATTGTCGCAGATCATAAATTTGAAAATACGAGCTGTGTCTGAGACGTTTGCTCAAAATTGGTTCATCAATGAAGGAAGAGTTGCACACACCAAAATCGCATGTACAAATCCATATTAAATCTTCTAAGTTAAAGAGGAAATAACCAAGAAAAAATCATCACAGGTGGGAAATTTGGAAATATGTTCATTAGTCGCCATGTTTAACCCTTTGATACTTTTGTACGTCTTATGACGTACGAAATCAAACAGCGCGTTGATACTTTGTGGTCATTTGTTTTGTTATTATTTTTCGATTTTTTAAAGTTTTAACCTCAATTCCTATTTTCTCCCGACCGAATAGTGTTCAGAGACAACCATTGAGCTAAATGTTATCGCAGCTTAAAATACTAATCTAATCCTGCTGTCAAGACTTCTTAACTGGTTGAGTGCTAGAAGCCACTATCGGGGCTTTCAAAAAAAGAGGATACCAGAGCAAAAGCCAACACTTTCCTTACTTATATTTCATATTCAGTGAAACACAAATAATATTTTGTTTATATAAATTGTTTTATTACAAATTATTGGAGAGTGCCTGTGGGCACTCTCCAATAATTTGTAATAAAACAAGTTTTGAATAACAAATTCAGACCATCAAAAATAATCTAGCCCTCAACCATTTAATCACTAATGTGAAAAATATCTTGTTATTTGTACATTCCGACGTTTGACGTCTCATTTTGAAAAACGTTGAAGAAACTGAATTCCCAGTGACGTTTGAACGTCAGGATAATTAAAGTCGCAAAGAATTAAGAAGGTTCATCGAAATCAACTTAAAGGGGGGACTTGCGCACACAAGAATCTCATTTGGAAATCCATAATAAATCTAATAAAACCAAGTACGACAAACAACTCAACTTTCCTCTTAATATGCACAATTTTATTCGGTTTTCTTTTATTTTATATTTTTTTCGAACGTGTCAAAAAATCACTTCTCCTTCTTTTGGCTTACTTGTTAAGGAGCTTATATACTTTTTCACACTGAGTGGTCATGTTTTGCGGCGAACAACTGGGCATATCATTTTCTTCACCCACCCGAGATATTTTGGTGACAATCGGAAAAACCCGAGGGGAATCGAATGGGTAAAGAGTTAATGATTTCAGAATATTCAATATTTGATCCGAAGACCACATTCAGACTTAATCATATGCTCGATAGAGGGGAAAGAGAAAGTGATTCAGACAGTGACCCGAAGATGAAAAATGCAAATTTGAAGTGGCATGGGCCTGGTAGAAATTTCACATTGTGATAAATAGACTTTACAAACGACAGTTTTTCGACAGTTAATGGATTTTATGTGAAAATTTTATCTCTATTTCATGTGATTATCTAACCATATCGAATCTTCATTTCATTCTGAATTAAATTCAGTCAAATGTTATTGATCTGTACGATAAATCACTGCGTTACACGACTTACTGGTGCCTTGTTATTACATAAAGAAAATAATTATTTACATAAAAATATTAAAAAACCATTCCACAGCTGAACAAATATTTAACTCGTTTAATCCACTGTCGTACTAGTGCGATGTATAACGAGGGCTCCAAGGTTGTTAGGTAAATGAGATCCGTTACCAGTTTTATGTTCCAAACGTTGTATTTTCTGTCTGGAGCGCGGTGGCTCAGTAGGTAGAGGTGAAGGCTGCAAGCCGAGAGGTCCTCGGTTCGAATCCCACCTGCGGCAACCGCGTTGTGTCCTTGAAGAAGACACTTCACCCTCATTGCCCACTTGGGGGCACGGTGGCGTTGTGTACTACGGCAGTAGTATGTCTCGGGCTTTTCACCCCCATTCTGGATGACCCCGATGGATGACCCCGGAAGTGACGTCATGTCACGTGACGTAGTGGCGCCATGTTGTGTTGTCATGGTAACTCGCGTGAGCGGCCATCTTGTGACGTCATCTCCATAGTGACGCGTGGTGTTAGTGCGCATGCGCAGCGCGTGTTGTTAGGGTGATACGTGTTTCCGTCGTCCATTTTGTATACTGGAGGCCGCCATCTTGGTTTCTATGGTAGCACGTGATTGCTATGTTACCAATGGCTTCTAACAAGACAGGGGTATGTTCGGGGGTGTGTTCCTTTGTAGAAGGGTAAATCTTATTACCACAAACAACCCGACAATCCCCCCCAAATCACCAAAATCCACCCAAAATCACCGAAATTGACTTTATTTGATACGGATTTCCCATGTTATTGGTTTTATTGACTTGGCACGTAGTGCTATAGTACTAAGGGTGTATAAGGGGTGCGTTCGATTGAACAAGAGTAATGTTCTGGCTTAGAATTCCCCCAGAATTCCTTTTTGGATCCCTATCCTACGACGTTTTTCCCATTAAAAGACACGTTCCTTTGGTTATTACCCAGAATTCTCTGCTTCTATCTATATATGCAATACTTTTCGTCTACCTGACCATGTTCCTTTATCCTGGAGTATACTCTAGTAGCGTAGATGAGCCTATTATTTGGAACAGCTTTGCTTATTATTACTATATTTAGCTATTCTAGTCTATTCTTGTTAGTTCTGACCTATTCCAAGTACTCTTGTTGTTTCATTTATCTAGATCATTTATATAAATTACAACTAACCAATTAGATTGCTTGATTTCCCATAACCTGTACGCAGAGTTATCTCCCTTCTGTACAACAAAAGCCAATATCATTCCCAAAGCCAATATCATTCCCAAAGCCAATAATCTATCGGGCAGTTACTGATAAGTCATTGCTCGAACGACTCGAAGCTCATCGAGCAAATGAGCCTTAGAGCAATTGCTCGATCGAGTGACTCGGCATATTGCTCGAATGACTCGAAGTCCGTCGAGCAAATGAGCTATCGAGTAATTGCTCGTTCGAGTGACTCCTCGAACGACTCTTCGACTCATTTCAGTATTTGAGGATACCTATGGCCCGGTATTGTATTATTTGAGGATACCTATCGAGGATACCTTTTATAGGATACTTATCTGAGGATACTATTACCTATATCACAAGGCATACCTATCCCAAATATCCCTTATAAGCTAAAGAGCAAGAGAGTAATTGCTCCATGAGCAATTGCCCGATCGACTCGAAGCTCATCGAGCAAATGAGCCTAAGAGCAATTGCTCTATGAGCAATTGCTCGAACGACTCGAAGCTCATCGAGCAAATGAGCTATCGAGTAGTTGCTCGTTCGAGTGACTCCTCGAACGACTCTTAGACTCATTTCAGAAAAAAGGGATTCCATAACCATAGGCGTTTTCAAAAAAGGGATTCCACAAATGGGATTCCAAAAAGGGATTCCAAAAGTGGGATTCCGTCTTATGTCGAGTGACTCGCAACTATTGCTCGAATGACTCGAGTCCCATCGAGCAAATGAGCCAACGAGCAATTGCTCGATCGAGTGACCCCTCGAACGACTCGACGACTCATTTCAGAAAAAGGGATTCCATAGCCACAGGCGTTTTCGAAAAAGGGATTCCACAAATGGGATTCCGTTTCCATCTTATCGCCAAAGCTCCAAGTCCACTACATGTCTATGGTCTATCTGTCCTATCATTAGCTTCTGCAACTTGTTGTAGTCTTGTTCCATTGCGGCCTTGTACCAGTACTATTGGCGTCTGTTATTCTGTCCCATATCTCATCCATTACTTCCTAGCTATACCTATCTCAGTCTCGACTATAACATTGATCAAGGTTGAATCAGATTTCCCCTGTATACATATAAAGCATTCCGTAATTGAGATTCTTAGCCGAGTCCGTAAAATTTGGATTCCGTGTTTTAACATCAACACTCGAGGGTATGGAAAGGGATTATTAACACCCAATTATTATTACAATAACCCGAACAGAGACAACCAACCACTACAAAACAACAAAGGTATAGATCCAACATAACCAATTGTGAACATAACAAAATGAAAGAATGTCAACCTAGTCGGATTGATCGAACTAGTCGGACAGACTGAACAGATCTGAATTATGAACAGATACAAGACACCTGTTCGAATGAAGTCGTAGTGAACAAAGATCCAATACAATCAGTATGGATGGGAACAGAACAAAGTGAACAAAGATCCAATGAAGTTATCGAAGTTAATTGACTATTACAAATTGAACAAAGTACTGAACTATAACCCTAATGAAGGTATATATAATTAACCCCTTTGAACTGTTTGAATAAACGATAACCCTAATGAATGTATATATAATTAACCCCCTTGAACTGAATGAATTTTTGAACCATAACCTAAATGAAGGTATTAACACTCCCTTTTGAACTGAACAATTTTTTTAACTTAATGAAAATATAGCGAAAGATGATCTGAATTAACTTAATGAAAATATAGCGAAAGATGAACTGAATTTTTAAACTACAACCCATCAAACTGAATTCTTCCAATAGGGAAGGGGAATACCCTCGAGTGTTGATGTTAAAACACGGAATCCAAATTTTACGGACTCGGCTAAGAATCTCAATTACGGAATGCTTTATATGTATACAGGGGAAATCTGATTCAACCTTGATCAATGTTATAGTCGATACTGAGATAGGTATAGCTACGAAGTAATGGATGAGATATGGGACAGAATAACAGACGCCAATAGTACTGGTACAAGGCCGCAATGGAACAAGACTACAACAAGTTGTAGAAGCTAATGATAGGACAGATAGACCATAGACCTGTAGTGGACTTGGAGCTTTGGCGACAAGATGGAAACGGAATCCCATTTGTGGAATCCCTTTTTCGAAAACACCTGTGGCTATGGAATCCCTTTTTCTGAAATGAGTCGTCGAGTCGTTCGAGGAGTCACTCGATCGAGCAATTGCTCGTTGGCTCATTTGCTCGATGGGATTCGAGTCATTCGAGCAATAGTTGCGAGTCACTCGACATAAGACGGAATCCCACTTTTGGAATCCCTTTTTGGAATCCCATTTGTGGAATCCCTTTTTTGAAAACGCCTATGGCTATGGAATCCTTTTTTTCTGAAATGAGTCTAAGAGTCGTTCGAGGAGTCACTCGAACGAGCAATTACTCGATAGCTCATTTGCTCGATGAGCTTCGAGTCGTTCGAGCAATTGCTCATAGTGCAATTGCTCTTAGGCTCATTTGCTCGATGAGCTTCGAGTCGATCGAGCAATTGCTCATGGAGCAATTACTCTCTTGCTCTTTAGCTTATAAGGGATATTTGGGATAGGTATGCCTTGTGATATAGGTAATACTATCCTCAGATAAGTATCCTATAAAAGGTAAACTCGATAGGTATCCTCAAATAATACAATGCCGGGCCACAGGTATCCTCAAATACTGAAATGAGTCGAAGAGTCGTTCGAGGAGTCACTCGAACGAGCAATTACTCGATAGCTCATTTGCACGACGGACTTCAAGTCATTCGAGCAATATGCCGAGTCACTCGATCGAGCAATTGCTCTAAGGCTCATTTGCTCGATGAGCTTCGAGTCGTTCGAGCAATGACTTATCAGTAACTGCTCGATAGATTATTGGCTTTGGGAATGATATTGGCTTTGGGAATGATATTGGCTTTTGTTGTACAGAAGGGAGATAACTCTGCATACAGGTTATGGGAAATCAAGCAATCTAATTGGTTAGTTATAATTTATATAAATGATCTAGATAAATGAAACAACAAGAGTACTTGGAATAGGGTCAGAACTAACAAGAATAGACTAGAATAGCTAAATATAGTAATAATAAGCAAAGCTGTTCCAAATAATAGGTTCTTCTATGCTACTGGAGTATACTTCAGGATAAAGGAACATGGTCAGGTAGCAGAGAATTCTGGATAATGACCAAAGGAACGTGTCTTTTAATGGGAAAAACGTCGTGGGATAGGGATCCAAAAAGGAATTCTGGGGGAATTCTAAGCCAGAACATTACTCCTGTTCAATCGAACGCACCCCTTATACACCCTTAGTACTATAGCACTACGTGCCAAGTCAATAAAACCAATAACATGGGAAATCCGTATCAAATAAAGTCAATTTCGGTGATTTTGGGTGGATTTTGGTGATTTGGGGGGATTATCGGGTTGTTTGTGGTAATAAGATTTACCCTTCTACAAAGGAACACATCCCCGAACATACCCCTGTCTTGTTAGAAGCCATTGGTAACATAGCAATCACGTGCTAACATAGAAACCAAGATGGCGGCCTCCAGTATACAAAATGGACGACGGAAACACGTATCACCCTAACAACACGTGCTGCGTATGCGCACTAACACCACGCGTCACTATGGAGATGACGTCACAAGATGGTCGCTCACGCGGGTTACCATGACAACACAACATGGCGCCACTACATCACGTGACATGACGTCACTTCCGGGGTCATCCAGCGGGGTCATCCAGAATGGGGGTGAAAAGCCCGAGACATACTACTTACGGCGTACTGCAGGGCTATGATGCAGCTGTCTTCAACGAATGCTAACCCTGCTTGTATGGAGTTGGTATGTTGGGGAGCTGACAGTTGCTCGCCGTTGCTCGGTGGTTCTCTCCGGGTACTCGGGCTTCCTCCATCCGTAAAACTGTGATGGTCATGATTAGCCATTGTGCAGAACTATGTGACCTTAAAAACCAATAAATTAATAAATATATAATTTTCTGTCTATGACTAAAATGATTGTAATGAATCATTAGCGCTTTCACCATTTGAAACCAGATGGTATCTTCCATGTCAATTCAATGAAAGCATTTGGAAGAGTCCATGCTGATTACTTTTGGTAGACCAGTTAATATTTTCAACGCGCAGCCTTCGGGCTGCGCGTTGAAAATATTGATTGGTCTGCTCCGCACATTCACCTTGCAGCCAAACTACCTGATGAAACTATAACGTATCATGTTCCTGGCCGGAAATAGTGGCCTCTCGCATTCAACGGGTTAAAAGATGTGTGGATATTTTATTGATTTTGCCCAAACAAACGAATCGCCTTTGGGAACAACACTTCAGAGAAGACTGACAATATTTACAGTTGTAAGAAAGTGCCGAAACCTCAAAGCGCATTCCCAGTCATTAAGGACGGTTGCTTACAAATCCCTCGTCCGACCACAAATTGGGTTTTGTTCTCACGGCGAACAACTTTCGTCATTGGAAGTGATTTACAGAAAGTTAGCTCCCCTTATTTTCCTAAAGCTGCCAGTAAATGTCCTGCATGACATCATCTATATCCATCACAAATAAGACCTCGAAGACATACCCTATTAGACAGTCTCTTAAGTGCCAATCTGATTATGTGATCTACAACCTCACCTGTGCTAAATGTAATTTGCAATATGTTGGACGGACAACCCAACCTGTCAGTAAACGTTTATCAGGACACAGACACAACATCAAATATAACAAAACTAAACAAGCCCCCCGTGTTGCACCCCATTTCAACCAACATAAACATCAATTTAAATGTTACTTGTTACAAAGAATCCCAACTCAACATAAAAAGAAGCTTGTCATTGCAGAGTCTTTCTGGATCCGAAAACGTAATTTTGTTTGGCCTTGCGGTCTCAATGAATATGACCCAACTAACTGTTGACAGCTTTTTCTCAGGTTGCTGTGAGCACTTTGTGAGAACTGTTCATTATGACATCTTTTAATCTTTTGTGCTTGACTGTTTCATTAATTGATCCCTGTTAAAAATATTTTCAATGTAACTGTGTGTCATTTCACTCCCGATGAAGCAAACATTGTGTTGGTGAAACGTTGAGTGCTGTATATTGTTTTTGTGGATATGTTTATGGATTGTTTTCTTGATAAAAAGGTAAGCTTTCTCCCCTTCTTTTTTGTAACCGCTATGGTCATATACCGGGGCCGCTACCAAACCGGCGTTGCTGTTTGGTTTTCTTTTCTCTTCTTCCCTTAAACTTGCCATCGCACAACATTACATTCTGGCTCTCCACCATGGTGGGTCTCAAACCTCTACCATCGCCGAACTGGAACCGAATAGAGCCCACTCTCTAATAGTTTTAAAGGCGTTGAGGGATTGAGTATTGACCATCTAACACTCCAACGTAAACTGCCGGGTATTCTAACCGCGTGCATACCCCCCTCAGACTCCATTTTGGGCAATAGGAAAGCTAGGCCGGTGTGATCCAAGTGAAATAAAATAAGGTTAACCGGGTCGCAAGGGATTTGTAAATCCCACATCGCCCCTGTGGCGCCTTCGGCGCGCTAAAACCTTTCATTCATTCATTCATTCATTCATTCTAAATTTAACATTAAGGGCCTTTATAAGTAATGAAATTTTGTTTATTTTGAAAATTCTCACCTCTGATATTCCTTCAATTCAAATTAAATTTTCACAAAATGTACATCCAAATGAAGGCTGGGTGTATAAAACACGAAACACATATAATATAATAACACTTTGGCCGGCCGCTGATTTATCGCGGTTCTCGTATGAGAAAGTCATGGTTATCCCTGTTTTACCAACTGCCTCCCTATTCCTACGCATCTTCTCTCCTCCCAACACTCGGAGACGAACTGCTTGATGACATCCCTTGCCCCATTCTTCCCAGTCTCTCCGATTAGCATATTAACCCTCTCCTTTGAGTCACCCCCTAACCACATGTCCTTCATTCTCCCATCCCACTTCCCCATTATACTCCTCGTGAATCTTGTTCTTTTAGACTGGTATTTTGGGCATTCTAGAAGAAAGTGTTCCAGGGTCTCCACCACGCCCAAATTACACATCTGGCACTCCTTTTCACTGCTTTTCCCAATTTTTCCCCTCAGCTCCAGGGACTGCGACCTCAGCTTGAATAACAGTGACCCCCCAAAGGTTCCATCAAGCTACTCTTCAAAACCAGGCTTCTCTTTATCACGCAGGCCACCCAAAGATCTCTTTGATTTGCGCCCCCCCCCCCCCCCCTGTCGCCAATTACGGTTACAATCCTCCATGACCCTTTCTCTGACGATCTTTTTACCCTCGTTTGCCCCAACGTCAAGGTCCGAGATCTCCAATGAGTAGTTTTCTACTAGCTCTCTCACTTGGACCATCCACCCCGTCTTGATATTTGAGTTGAAAGTTCTCAGGAACATTACTTTACACCATCGGCTATCGGGGAGATTTACCAAATAATTAAAATAGCCGAGTTTCAATAGGTCTATCCTGTCCTTGATCCTCATCAACCCAAGCTCACCCCTGATTGCTTCTAGCGCTGCGGCATTACTCGACCCTGTTATCCATCGGCCTGCATCTTTCTGCAGGATTTCCAAGCTCTTAACAGCCATCTGGTTTTGGGGTACAACTTCCGTACCGTATGTTATACTTGGCAGACCCACCATTTCCCAAATGGTTTTCCCCACGAAAACCTTATTAAAACTGTTTAATATGTTGAATAAATCAATATTTAGGCTTTTCCCTCTGGAAAAGACTATTGTTTTTCTACGGATTATTATTTATATGTGTTTTTTTTTTTGGGGGGGGGGAGTGTTTTTTCCACACATTTTGTCCGTACGATTCAGAAGCCACACACGCATAGAGGGGCACAAAGTCTAAAAATGTACCAAAAGGGGATTTTTCGATTTAACACTTATTTCTCGAGAATTGGCTAAAAACTGTAAAAAATAGGGTTTATAGGCACTTTCTCGAAACGCGTCTTGCAGATTTGTTTAAACATTCATCATTGTTAGACCTGTCTCTGACACGACCAATTCATACACAAGAGATATTAGACAATGCATATGGTAACCCTCCAGAGGTTGCCAAACATCGAAATTTTGATGAAATAGGCTGTTTTCGGGATGCTAAAGCACCCAGATGATGCGCGGGAGATGAACATAACTTCATTTATTGGAAGTGGGATTCATTTTTGTAAGTAATAAGGGTTTTCAAAAACCAAGCGTTAACCCGTTTTGGGATGGTTGCACTGCAATACTCCTCAAAAGCCCCCAAAAAATCCATGTTTTCTGTGGATTTTCTGAACGAGTCTTGTAGATTTTCAAGAAAAATTGGCCACTCGCAGGTCCTGGTGTGACAATACAAGCTGCATGGACAAACTATTCTGGTGAGCATTTCTTAACCTTCCACGGGCTGCAAAAAGTCAAAATTGTGATAAAATGGGCTGTTTTTTGGACAGCAACAGCACCCAATGGGTGCGCCACAAAGAAAAGTACCTCCTTTTATCGAGCGCAAAAATTATGCGGAAACATTTTTGTAAGTTGTAAGGGTATTCAAAAGTCGAAATCTTAACCCATTTTTGGCAGGATAAAAAGAGATACCCCTTAAAAGCTTAAAATTCCCATTTTCTGTACATTTCTCTAAAAATATCTTGTAGGTTTTCAAGAAAAATTGACTATTCGCGGGTCTTTGTGTGACGTTACAAGTTACATGGACAAAATATTCCGATGAGCGTTTATTAACCCTCTACAGAATGCGAATCGTCATAATTTTGTTGAAATTGGATGTTTTCGGACACGCACAGCACGCAATGTATACCCGAAAGATACACATACTCGCCTTTTTTGGAATTGGAATTCACTAAGGACGATTTTTGTAAGTTATAAGGGTATTCAAAAACCTAAGGGTTAACCCCGTTTGGGGTGGTTAATAGAGATACCCATCAAAAGCTTAAAAAAATCATGTTCTCCCTGGATTTCTTTTACAGACATCTTGTAAGTTTTCAACAGAAAATGGCCATTGATAGGTCTTGGTGTCACATTATCGGTTGCATGGATAAAATATTCCGGTAAGCGTTTGTTAACCCTCCATGGGCTGCTAAATGTCAACATTTTGAAAAAATAGTCTGTTTTTGGACAACAACAATTGGGAATGCCACAGAGAAACATAACTTCTTTTACCGGGCACAAAACTGATAGGGAAACATTTTTGTAAGTAGTAAGAGTATTCAAAAATCGAGGTCTTAACCCATTTTGACTAGTTAAGGAGATATACCCCTTAAAAGCTTAAAATTCCAGTTTTCTGTGGATTTCTCCAAAAAAGAATTTCAAGAAAAATGGACCATTCGCAGGTCTTGGAGTGACATTACAAGTTGCATGGACAAAATATTTCGGTAAGCATTTGTTAACCCCCAGAGGCTGCCAAGCATAGATATTTTGAGAAAATGGACTGTACTTGGGCAACAATAAAACAAAATGTGTACCTGCGAGATAAACATAACCTCCTTCATTGGAAGTGGAATTCACCGACCATCATTTTTGTAAGTATTGAAGGTATTCACAAAACCAAGCATTAACCCATTTAGGGCTGGTTACAGAGCGATACCCCTCAAAAAGTTAAAAATTGATGTTATCCGAGGATTTCTCTAAAGCATCTCGTAGATTTTCAAGAAAAAATGGCCATTCTCAGATCTTCGTGTGACATTACAAGTTGCATGTACAAAATATTCCTGTAAGCATTTGTTAACCCTATGCAGGTTCTCAAACATCAAAATGTTGATGAAATGGGCTGTGTTTGCGTACCCACAGCACCCGAAGTTGAGAGGAGAGATCAAAATAAGTGGAAGTTGAATTTACTGAGAATTATTTTTGTAAGTAATAAGAGTATTCAAAAAACAACACTTAACCCGTTTTTTGGCTGGATAAACAATGATACCCATCAAAAGCTTAAAATTTCATGTTCTTCCTGGATTTCTCTGAAAACATCTTGTAAATTTTAAAGAAAAAATGGCCATTCGCAGTTCTTGGTGTGACATTACAAGTTGCAAGAATAAATATTCCTGTTAGCACTTGTTAACCCTCAACAAGCTGCCAGACATCAATATGTTGGATACATTTGAGATAAAATAGACCATTTTCAAATAGACACAGCACTTAGTGGGTATGTGTCAAACCAACAAAACTCCTTTTGTGGGTCATTAACTTGTTGGACGACGGTATTGATATTAACCCACTCCACCGTTAATGATGGTTTTTACCTAAACAATTTTTTTTATCAAACTGAGTCATTTGAGACTACTATACTCACCTTTCTCATAACATCAGTGAAGGAACTTCAGTGAGACAGGTAAAAACAATTCATCAGACACTGTGGGGTCATGAAAAATCAAGGAATGTCATCGGGAAAAGCCATGATTCTCCAGAATCATAAAGTCTAGTCACATGTGCGATTCTTTTTCTGTTTACATGAGCACCGGCGGACGGTACTTCCGCTGGCAATGTTATTGCCGAAACAAAATAGAAAACGAAACGCGCAAATTACGGGGTCTTTTTTCATTTTAATAACATACTATTTCGAGTTATGGATGCTTTATTAACATGAGGCAACATATGTTTGTTAATTTTTGGTATCTTATGAGGTAAACTTATTAAAAAGGTAATAAATAATTGCCGGCTTTATTTCACTTTTTACGAGGCGACGAGTGATAAATGTAGACAAGTTTGCATTCAAGACGAGATCATCTAAGGTCTTCGTGGATGTAGTTCCACTTTAGGTGTAAATTTTAACTACTGAAATCACATTGCAGGTGTATTCACTACGGTTGGTGTGTAAAGCTAAAATTTATGTCATAGGCTTTTATTATGTAGTAGAATAGGTAATCATGGTATAAATAGATATAATTTATTATATGCCAGCCTGTGAATTATCGCATATTATCTAAAAGATATTTCTCGATATCCACTGACTCGATGGATATCGAGGAACATGCCCCAGTAGCTTCCTAAATGACGTCATGCTACGCCACATCACATCGCCTTGAAGGAACGATCAGCTGATCTTTGCTATTGTTTTGAAACGAACGCATTTGTGGTCGAACTGGGCTGAATATGGTGCAATAAAATGTATCGTAGCATATAATAAAAGAGAAAATCTACTCTATTTTAGTCAGTACCGTGAATTATCTCATGAGTGTGGAGCTGAAAGTTCTATTTTTCACGAGCGCTTGCTCGAGTGAAAAATAATATTTTTAGGTGGACACGATCAGTTTTTTCAATAGCTTCCGAAATGATGTTACGCTTAAGAACATGACGTCGTTTTGAACGCCGCCTTGAAGGAACGATCAGCAGCTTTTTGTTTTTGTCTTGAAACTGTTTGCAGTCGAATTGGATTGAATATTGCGCAGTAAAAGGTCACGTAGCATATAATAAAAAGAAACATCGTGAAAAAGAAACGCTCGTGAAAAATAAAACTTTCAGGTCCACACTCATTAGATAATTCCCTATATTCACTAAAACAGCGTAGATGTCCTCTATATATATATGGAAGACAAAAGATGCCTATCAACTTTATCGATCTATTTTGTATGTAATTTTTCAAAAACAATAGTGCAAAAGAGCTTATATTTTAGATCTTAAATTTCACATAATATTTTCCAGATGCAACAACAGAGCCCCATTTGCTGCTCGTTTTTCAAAAATCACCAATCGCCACTTAGCGCACCTCCCTAACAAAATTCCTGGCTACGCGCGCCCCTGTAATCTCACCAAGTTCTGAAATACCAAAAGAAAGCGGCCAAACGTCGCGCACCTTGTTGGATCACGCCTGATATTCTCCAGACTTCTATTGTCACTTCAGTGGTGCGCCACCTTGGGTGGTGTTCTCTTGAACTGCGCAGAATAGATGCCACACTATCTCTAATGTTCACCAATCCATTACTAACATACCTTAAAAACGAACCTAAGACAATCCAAAACAAATCATATGTCTCAGTTAAGAGAAAGACATCAGCAACTGCTGACTATTCAACCTTTTTATTTTCCTCTGCTGAATCACCCACTGGAACTGGTTATCTCCTGACATTGCAAACAAGCATATCATGGAACAGTTCAATCGTGCAGTTAGTAAGACTGAACACTCTGAACACTCGGCTTATCCCCCATCCCCGCGCATTTCTTTTAACCCTTTACCCAACGAATCGCCCGCATCCGCCCGCGTAATATGCAAATTCAGCAGTTGGAAAAATATTATTTTCTAAAAAAGTTCAACAAAACCATATCATGTGATCCCTCATTGGAACGAGCTCGTCGAGCTCGTTCCAACGAGGGGTCACATGATATGGTTTTGTTGAACTTTGTTGAAAAATTTGGAAAAATGATATTTAAAATAATAAATTTTGATGTAGCCTGCGTTGGGTAAAGGGTTAACCTAACTCTGTAGGTAGTATGTCATGTACCCGGACAGGTCCATTTTCTGGATGACCCCGGTGGATGACCCCGGAAGTGACTTCATGTCACGTGACGTAGTGGCGCCATGTTGTGTTGTCATGGTAACCCGCGTGAGCGGCCATGTTGTGACGTCATCCCCATAGTGATACGTGGTGGTAGTACGCATGCGCAGCGCGTGTTGTTAGGGTGATACGTGTTTCCGTCGTCCATTTTGTATACAGGAGGCCGCCATCTTGGTTTCTATGGTAGCACGTGATTGCTATGTTACCCAATGTTTCTGCAATAAGACGGGGTATGTTTTGAGGGTGTGTTCCTTTGTACAGGGGTATTTTCCCGATTCGTAGAATTACCTAAGAATCTCAATTACGGAATGCTTTATATGTATACAGGGGAAATCTGATTCAACCTTGATCAATGTTATAGTCGAGACTGAGATAGGTATAGCTACGAAGTAATGGATGAGATATGGGGCAGAATAACAGAAGCCAATAGTACTGGTACAAGGCCGCAATGGAACAAGACTACAACAAGTTGTAGAAGCTAATGACAGGACAGATAGACCATAGACCTGTAGTGGACTTGGAGCTTTGGCGACAAGATGGAAACGGAATCCCATTTGTTGAATCCCTTTTTTTGGAATCCCATTTGTGGAATCCCTTTTTCGAAAACGCCTACGGCTATGGAATCCCGTTTTTCTGAAATGAGTCTAAGAGTCGTTCGAGGAGTCACTCGAACGAGCAAATGCTCTTTGGCTCATTTGCTCGATGGGATTCGAGTCGTTCGAGCAATAGTTGTGAGTCACTCGACATAAGACGGAATCCCACTTTTGGAATCCCTTTTTGGAATCCCATTTGTGGAATCCCTTTTTTGAAAACGCCTATGGCTATGGAATCCCTTTTTTCTGAAATGAGTCTAAGAGTCGTTCGAGGAGTCACTCGAACGAGCAAATGCTCGTTGGCTCATTTGCTCGATGGGATTCGAGTCGTTCGAGCAATATGCCGAGTCACTCGATCGAGCAATTACTCTAAAGCTCATTTGCTCGATGGGATTCGAGTCATTCGAGCAATGCTTTATCAGTAACTGCTCGATTGCTTATTGGGTTTGGGAATCCTTTTGATATACACAAGGGAGATAACTGCATTATGGGAAATCGAGCACTGGTAATTATAAGACTTGGACGAGAGAACCAGAAATAGTTTGGACTGGATAGACTGTTAGTGATAGAGAAATATATGCAACAGGCATTAAAAATGGGATTCTGGGAAAATCAGGCCCTGTACTCCTGTTCAATAGAGCATACTCCCTGTACCCCTTGGTACTATAGCATAACGTGTTATTTTTATATGCCCAAAATGGGCTTCACATATCCGTTTGGGTGGCTTGGTGGAGATTTTGGTGGTTTGTAAGGGTGGTCGGGTCTATTTGGGTAATTAGGTATACTCTAGTTCAGTCAAACACACCCCCAGGGGACCCCTTGGTACTATAGCACTACGACTACGTGCTACTATTATAAGCCAAAAGAATGGCGGTCCTAAATAGGGTTCTGACAGAATTCGAAATAGTAAAACTTGTTGGGTTGTTTGTGGTAATTCTACGAATCGGGAAAATACTCCTGTACAAAGGAACACGCCCTCAAAACATACCCCGTCTTATTGCAGAAACATTGGGTAACATAGCAATCACGTGCTACCATAGAGACCAAGATGGCGGCCTCCTGTATACAAAATGGACGACGGAAACACGTATCACCCTAACAACACGCGCTGCGCATGCGTACTACCACCACGTATCACTATGGGGATGACGTCACAACATGGCCGCTCACGCGGGTTACCATGACAACACAACATGGCGCCACTACGTCACGTGCCATGACGTCACTTCCGGGGTCATCCACCGGGGTCATCCAGAATGGACCTGTCCGGGTACATGACATACTACTTCTGTAGTATATTTCACCTTTACTCTTTTTCTTCCCACACTCACGCGTGTGTGGTGCGTGCCTAAGTCATTGACACCGGGGTTCATCACTACTGAAAGGAGAGATTGATGGTATCTACAACTTGACCCGCATTGACATTCGATTCAAGACTGGATTCGAAATCCTCTGTCTATTTTGACTCGGGATTCGATTCGACCCAAAAATTGAGATTCAAAGGGATCTAACGAAATGCGAAAACTTTGCATCGTAAATCTGTTTTCGTTTGATTTTCTAGATTCGAGAAAGGGAGAAAACTTTATCGAAAGTCGATTCTCATGACAAAAAAGTCAGGGATGAATATGACTCCCAAAGAATTAGGGTCGTGGGGGATGGGTGGAGGAAAGATTCCCGACTCAAATGCAGTTGCCTGAAACTTGAATTTCTTTTCTAAGCATTGCAATCATATTAGGAATTGGGAAGAAGGAGATGCCCAGACTCTTCATTCTTAATTGGTGGAGTGCTAAATTACTTTTGAATGGTCATTTGTAACACGTGCATTTTTTTCAGATATCACACTTCTAGCAAAAGGAGCCTTAGTTCAGCAAGATACTGCTCATAAATAATTGTTTAATTGTTTTGTTGTAATTTATTGGAGAGTGCCGGTTGGCATTCCAATAAATTGTAACAAAATAATTTTTTATTAATATTTTTTTCTATTGCTGAACCAACAACAGATTTGCGTGAACAGTGTAATGCCAATATAGTGGTTTTCAGCACTTTTCAGTAGAGCCCTGATAGTGGCTTCTTGCACTCAGCCAGTTGAGATTTGGCCGAGTGTTCTCTTGTATTATTCGTCTCTTGTAAGGAATTTAAAGTAGACAAACGTGTATATTGTTAGCTCCATATTTAACCCTTTACCCAAGGTAACAGCCAAAAACGGCCAGCGCTTTTCACAAAAAATCACTATTCAATTTTCATTATTTTTTGTCTCGAAAACCTAGCTTATGACCCCTCATTGGAACGAGCTCTTTCCAATGAGAGGCCATAAGCTATGTTTTTTACGCCAAAAATGAAAAAAATTGTTATTCAAGAATTTTATTTGCAAATGTCGCCTGCCTTTCATGTTAGGTAAAGGGTTAATAAATTCTTTTTAAATATATAGGGAGCTAAAAATGTGCACTTTTCTCAATTTAGAGGAACGTTATTTACAAAACTTAGCTTTGTGTATTGTATTCCTACCATGCCACTACGGCACATGGGACACCACTGATATATATCAGTATAGGCATGGCCTGCGATGATTGCCACCCCCCCCCCCCCCCCGCACCACTACCCCAAGTTCGAAAGGCTTCATACGACGGTGGTCACAAACTGCGTTATTTGGAGAGAGACAGCCAGTCAAAATCCAATCGAATACGAGATTGCCTGAACGCCGGATATTTTCCCATCGAACATTCCCCAGCGTACATTACCCCCCGGCGGACAGTTCCCCAGCGGACATTTCCCGGTGGAGTGGACATTGTCTCAGATATTTCCTTATAAATGGATGGATAATACGAGATAGTTACAGCACTCTCGAAGTTAAAACAATTGTCATCCTGATATCGTTTCAAGAAGTTGAAACACTTTGCATTGTATTTTTTCTTTGCTGAAAAACCGAGTTCCGGTGCCATTTCTTGGAAAGTTTCAACTTATTTTACAGTGCTGTGTGCATTTTATCAAAAAAAAAACAAAAAACAATGTCGATTGTACACAAAGCGAGCAATTTTAACCAATGTATAAATGTCGGCTCAAAATCAAAGGGTGTATATGTAAGTCCTAACATTGGGCAAAACATTTGGAGGGTTTATAAAAACAAAACAAATAAAAACGCAAAACTTTTAACCCGAAATAAATTACAATATGATAGAAAAAAAAATGCTGGGGAAATGTCAGCTTTTCTAAGAAGCCCGTCCATCATGTATGAGGAGATATTCGCTGGAGAAATGTCCGCACACTGATTTCCTTCTTTTGATCCGATGGTAGACTGGAGAATGTCATTTGGAATCAGTAAACGTTTACTATTGACTCTGTAAGAATTGGAAAGTGTGTGATATTCACGATGATATACATTTTAATTACCTTTGACATCAAAGTTAATCTGAATGAAATGGGCCGCATCATAACCTGATTACTGTGGGTCGATTCATTAATCTTTAACAAAGGTGCCATTCCCTCACGAGACAGCGTTTTGATAGGAAGCTTGATTATTTCATTCCCAAAGATCAATAGACTATTATCTTAAATGGTGATGCGAACGAGACTTGTCGGAAGGTGAGAGCACATCGTTGCTTGCCATTATCTCACAATGGGCTGGTGCTATGAATATTTAATAAACAATGAAAGAGTATTCACTGACACGTAAAATGCTACATTACACGGGAAATGAAGTTATGTTCTTGTCACGGAAGCCAAGAAGATTGCAGTGTCAGATCAAGCCGAACACTGATGGTTCGTCATCTTTTCAAGAGTTGAACTGAGCGCTAACGGATCTGCATAAAGATAATAAGGATATGAGAACTGTGCAACCCTGGCATAGATCCAGTGGTCCTGTTAATCGCGGATTCACTTACTGACTTGAAGCAGTGAAATGAAATATTTGATGGCATTGTTGAAAAACAGTGGGTTCAAATTAATTTCTATTTTAAACAGAATTTATAAACTAATTCATTAACTTCGGTTTTAGCCGAGGTTTATAAATTCCATAGAAAATGGATTTCTAGTTTAAGCGGATTTCATAAAGCGACTCCACAAAATTCGATTTCTGTCTCGGTATCACTCCGCTCAATTTTAATTTAGTGGAGGAGGTTTATGAATTCCGTATAAAAGAGGACAAATTTGATACGATTTTTATTACATGGTCTTGTAAACAGTGTGTTAGCCAGCACATGTGTCAAATTTGGATGAGAGAATCGACATTTTGCTGTGACGTTCTCAAATTACATAAAGAATGTGTGACGTAATTTCGAATGTCAAAATTGCGCGCATCTATTTCCTGGAGCACAGAGCTGGAATGTCAACGTACAACGTCGCCAGTTAACCTGCCCCCACCTCCAGTATGACACCAAGTCAACTAACATGTGTAAATCCTTCCATCGCTGCTCAAGCAATGCTAATTCTCCTTGTGCGAAGTTAGTACGATGGGGGGTCTGGCCGTTTCTCAGCGCTGCTCGTTGGTTCTCCCTGGCTCCGATAGCTGTTTGTTGTTTTCATTTATTGAAAGTAACAAAATTGAACTTGGCTTTACTTTTTACTGGTGTAATAGGTGTATCCTCATGAATTACTTGCTTCTTAAGTGCACCTTCCTTGCGCGTCTAATTTCAAGGGAGATAACTTTGCCGAAAGTCGATTTTATGACAATATAAGTGAGGGATGAAGGTTTCGTTCCTCCATCAGCAAAGGCAATGGTGTACAAAAACCTGGCTGTTGTAAAGAAGCCTGACGGTAATGTTATCAAAAACATGAAAACGTAACACTTGCTGTCGCCAGATTTCATTAGATATTGCAAGCAACAATAATCAAATTATCTCTGAATAATTTTGAACATTCAATTTCTTCTTCTTCAAAAAAAAAAACATAGCTTACTACTTGTAATCAAAAAAAGCTGGTACGTCGCTTTCCAAGGAAGGTTAAAAGTTTTGTCCTCCACGAAAACAAATAAAATATCAAAGGGGAGTGAACGCTTTCTGTTGGTGTTTGAAAAGACCAAAACAGGACCGAAAAACCCACAAACTAGAACCTCACAGGCGAATGCTCTACAAAGACGAAAAACGCCAACAAGAACGTCTACAATTTCTTTTTTTCTGTTTTTCTGAGAAAAATATTTCTTTGCATTCTAATTATATAACAGAACATAATATATTTGATTATTTGTAATTACTTCTATAAAAAAAATCACAATAAACCAGCAGACAACAACTGTTGATCAAACTTGTAAGGTTAATGTGCACATCTCACCAATGTGTTACATTTTTTATGCATATGTTCTTTTTTAAATTTTACTCGATGATTTTATGAGATAGATCAATTAATATTCACAAACCCTTTTGATCTATTCTTCACAGCTTCTTGAGAAAATTTTACACAATGTCAAATGGAAATAATTAATATAGTATCAAAGATCGGTCAACATGTTCAACCTGTAAACCATTCATGAGAAATAAATAAAATACAATTTAAAAATTGAAAATGTAACAATGACATATAAAATTGATTTTAAAAACGCAGATATTTTTGTGATTTTATGGGGACTGTTCTGCGAACAGTGCCACGGTTCTATGATTACAAAGGCGGTCAGAGAATTTCGACCTGAGGCCAATACTATAAACCTATTACAACTGTATTTTCCATAATTGTATTTTCTGCATGTGAATATCAGTGACAGCAGTGAGCCATTTGCGATTCAAAAGACATGACAATTTGCTGGTAAAAAAAATGTCACGTCTTTTGAAACGCTAATGGTTTAGTTCGACAATTTATAGCAACATGTTGGAAATACAGTTCTGGAAAATACACTTGTAAAAGGTTTATAGTATTGTTCCCGGGTCTAAACCCTTTGAACCCTAGAGGCCTTTTTTCCGGCCAGGAACATGATACGTCATAATGTCATTATATAGGGTGGCTGTTCAGTAACTGTGTGGAGTAGACTTATCAGTATTTTCAACGTGCAGCCCCAAGGCTGCACGTTGAAAATATTGATTGATCTACCCCAAATAATGAATATGGACTCTTCTAATTGCTGCCATTGAAATGGCATGAAAGATACCATTAGACTTCAAAGGGTTAATCCGGTCGAAATGGTAATCGCGGAACTAAATATTTAGTTTAGAGTGATCTGCCTTGAAATGATTTTGCATCATAGTGTAAAATAAGACTCCTAGAAAAAAACTGATTGCTTGAGAAAACTGTTAAAGCATTTTATTAGGTTTTTACAACAATACTGAATATTTCCCAAGAAAAAAGAGATTGTCGAAGGTTTTTCTGGGTCTATAAAATTGAGTTAACTATTTGTGTATTTTTGTTGGGAATTCCCAGAAAAAACTGAGTTCAAGGACGGTACTTCACTTCCTGGTGCATTTTCTCTCTTATTTGTTGCATGACCCCATGTTTTCTGGCCAGAGAAAGTTGTGTGAAGGTCTGTACTTTATGTAGGTATTTAAATATTTAATTTAAAGTGATGCGATCATATTTTTTTCCACATAATTATATATATATGTTATAATGTTCGCCTATGGGAAAATATTTAGTTCTGCGAGACTTAATTTGAGAATGGCGTCAGAAGTCACCGTCGAAACGTTGTGAGTCAGTTGGTTTGGGAAGTAGAATTGAATTAATCTTCTTCTAATTTCGTTTATTTGTCTATCTAAAACAAACAGCAGATGACATTTGCAAAAAACATTTTTGGAATAACTAGATATTTTCATTTTTTGCCGCGAAAACATAGCCAATGGCCCTCATTGGAACGAGTTCGCGGAGATCGTTCCAATGAGGGTTTATAAGTAATGTTTGGGAGCAAAGATTGGGCTAGACATTCTTGTGAACAGCGCTGGCTGGCTTTAGTCGTTACGTAATCTAAAACTTTAACCCTTTACCTAGAGTAACGGTCAAAATCGGCCAGCGCTATTCTCAAAAATTGCCAATTAATTTTCATTATTTTTTTCATTTTTTGTCTCAAAAACATAGGTTATGACCCCTCGTTGGAACGAGCTCGTCGAGTTATTTCCAACCAGGGGTCATAACCTATGTTTTTGAGATAAAAAAATGAAAAAAGTTAGTTATTCAAGAATTATTTTTGCAAGTGTCGTCTGGTTTTCAGGTTAGGTAAAGGGTTAAATAACACATTATGCGATGAAAATAATCTCAAATTCGTCACTATTTGAAATGACATTTCTGAACCTCGTTCACTAAAATCACTCGGAGCCTCGGAAAACCTCGGCTCAGATCGTTTTTTAGTGAACTCGGTACTGAAATTTCATTTGAAATAGCGACCTATTGGAGACCCTCTAGAGTACGTGGAGAGCGTATTATCATTAAATCAACCGTAGAGTGGAGCTTTCACCCGAGCAATCATTTCAAATTTGTTGCAAAGCATAACCATCACAAGCAAAGTTCCAGCCAATGGACCTCCGGGTTAATCCGGAGGTCCATTGGCTGAAATATTGTTTGTGTTTTTTGTCCATATGTGCAGAATTTGAAAGTGATATTTTGGGTGATAACTTCACTCCGCGGGTGTTTTAGTTACAAACCACTTTCCACTTACTGTATTTCTGCTTTCTTCCCCCCTAGCACTTCAGAGAATTTCACCTATGGCAAAAATGCGGGAACTTTGAATCCCAGATGCAATTTTCGGTCGAACTTCGGCAGTCTTGATTCCGCAATATTTTGTTTTGAAAAATTCCTACCCACTGGGGTGTTTCGCAATCGGATTGCGATCATACCGGGAGCCCACCATTGTGACAACAGTTCTGTGTGAGAAGGTAAGACATTGAAAATTATAATGTTATCAATAACTTTCAAATAACCATTTGACTAGTTAACCCCTTCACCTTACGAATCGGTCGCATCTGCGTAATTTACAAATTAACTCTTTGAGACTTTAATTATCCTGACGTTCAAATGTCACTGAGAATTAAGTTTCTTCAAAGTTTTTCAAAATGCGACGTCAAACGTTGGAAAGTACAAATAACAAGATATTTTTCACATTTGTGATTATCTGGTTGGGGGCTAGATTATTTTTGGTGGTCTGCATTTATTATTCAAAACTTGTTTTATTACAATATATTGGAGAGTGCCCAAAGGCACTCTCCAATAATTTGTAATGAAATACATTTATATAAACAAAATATTATTTGTGTTTGACTGAATATGAAGTATAAGCAAGGAAAATGATGGCTTTTGCTCTGGTATCCTCATTTTTGAAAACCCTGATAGTGGCTTCTAGCACTCAACCAGTTAAGAAGTCTTGACAGCAGGATTATATTAGTATTTTAAGCTGCGATAACATTTGGCTCAACGGTTGTCACTGAACACTATTCGGGAGAAAATAGGAATTGAGGTTAAAATTTAAAAAAATCGAAAAATAATAACAAAACAAATGACCACAAAGTATCAACGCGCTGTTTGATTTCATACGCCATAAGACGTACAAAAGTATCAGAGGGTTAAAGAGTTAAAAAATAAATATTTTTCAAAACATTTCAACACAACAATATGTTAACCCTCAGTGGAACGAGCAATGAGAGGTCACATGATATGTTTTTCTTGTTTGTTTTTTTTAATTTGAAAAAGTTTAAATAATTTTTTTTATATCGCATGTGCTGGGTAAAGGGTTAACGATAATTTATTTTTCGTAGTAAAAGTTTTATGTGTGAAACTAATGCTCACCTACAATACGTTTTCTGAAAGACTTTTGATCTCCGCTGTCATTGAACGCACAAACTTAATCATCCACTTCGACTAAACCACTCAAAACTAGTGAGAAACATTTAGTAATGATCGAAAAATAAGAAAGGCGTACCAACAATCTTCGCAGAGCATTCGACTTTTAATAAAAACCTACGCTAAATACCACCAGCTAATATGACCAGGAAATGAGAAAAAAATGTGTTGCACAGTAAACCGGTCTCGGACCAAAATGTAATTACGAAACAATCATGGAATCAATATACTATTTAATGGCTGTGATTTTGTCAATGTCACTGGCAATGTTGTAATCCAATTACCAGTAAGTTGGGAGGGTTCGACCAAGACGTGGACATGTTGGCGATTATCCAGATATTTGAATTGAATCTCATCAGTTAAGAAGAGTCCGAGTAGAGTGTTTGTTGCTATTCTCTCTCCCAGAACATTTTACTTGTCTGTCACTCATGTGATTACATGTTATTAAAATATCTTGAATGCAATCAGTACATGCTATAGTTGAATGGTAGGGTAACAGATTTTATTACACGCCTGTTCTATGAAAGCCCCATCTACAGCAAGACTCAGCCATGCGGAAAATGAAAATCTGTTCCGCATATATGTGCGGAATGGAAATCGTTGGCTGACTATTTTTAAATAGAAGCGGAATTTCACTGGAATTTGCTATAAATCGTGCACAACTATTACGATCTGAATCGCTAGCGATAGCTAAAAATAGTAACACGGGTTCCCATCGCAACTTTGGTTGACGATAAAATTGTGCTTTCAGGCGCTTAAACATATAGGAACTCAGGGAACGAGTTGTCAAATGAATTTCTGAGTGTCCTTTCAATAATTGCTTTTATAGATGTGAAGGCGTGTAATAAACACAGAACGACACACGCGTGTGAATGGGTTAATCGACATGGCACTCGTGTCATCGCGAGCGCTGGGAAATGGAATCGCCCATTCCATTGTCGACAGTATTACATAAGACTGTGCAATTCATTGGCTTGTGTCTCGCGGAAGGATTATCCTTCTGCGCTGGAACTCGTGCCATATCGATTAACGCATTCACACACGCGTGTCGTTCTATGTATGTGTTGCGCAAACACAAAGACGGAAGTTTAAAATCATACGCACAATAAATGTGATGGGTATTTTTTTTATTTGGTATTCTTCAAACACAAATAAGAGCATGTTTATTATATTTCACAAGACATTGAGTGCATCTGATTTACTTTTGCGTACATGAAAAAGTATATTTGCATCCGGTCCCAACACGATAATCTTTCAGTCTAAAATGCGCTCACATGACAAAATTGATTATGTCAGTAAACTCTGCATAAAGGCAAGAATCATAAAAGCATATGTGTGCATGCGAACAGGCTTTTAGTGTTACCATTGCATGGCTGACAATTTTCGTCATTGGAAGAGATTTACGGAGACAGTTACCTCACCTCAATTTTCTAAAGCTGTCAGTACATTTAACACTAGGGGTGTGGATTTTAAAGAAATAAAATAAGAGCGAAGTGTATCACATTCCGGATTTACAATTTTGGGTTGCTGATAGATATTTCAAAAATATTTAACGAAAACAAATATTGAATGGTTGTCATTGGAAGAAATTTACGGGAAAGTTACTTTCTAAAGCTGTCAGTACATTTAACACTTGGAGTGTAAGTTTTAGAGAAATAAAATAAAATATCACTTCCCGAATTTACAATTTTGGGTACTGATAGATATTTCAAAACATTGAATGAAAACAATTATTGAATTGTATTCTGTGCATGTCACACTAATGAAAAGGGCTCTACGAAACCTTTCCAAAAGTATATCATCTGCCAACAGTATTCATTAACAAAAGCAAACAGACAGAAACCCTTTCGATTCAACGCCTCAAATTGCATTGTCTTGTACTGTTGTCGACAATGGAATGGATGATTCCATCTTCCATTCTAGTGATGTTCAGTAAAAGAGTTCCGCGAACAGAAAAAAAGCTGGCTTTCCACGAGCCCCATTGAGCGGTAGGATTACATTATTACTGATTCTTGTTCCTGAGCTCGTATTTATTTTGTTAACTACTCGTGGATGCCAACCTTCTCCTTTCGCTAACAATTATGCATAACGTGTTGAAAAGGTATAAATATTGTTTCAATTCAGACAAGTACGATGGATAGTACAGTACGTGGAGAGTGTATCATCACTAATTCACCCGCAGAGTGGAGATTTCACCCGAGGAATAATTGCAAATTTGTTGCAAAGCATAACCAGCACCAGCAAAGTTTCAGCCAATGGACCTCCGGGTTAAACCCGGAGGTCCATTGGCTGAAACATTGCTTGTGTTTTTTGTCTATATGTACAAAATTTTGAAAAGTTATAGCTTGGGTGATAACTCCACTCTGCGGGTGATTTAGTTACAATCCACTCTCCACGAACTGTAGTTCCAGGAGTAGGATTACAGTACAATCGCCGTGTTCTGGTGGTAATCCACGCGCGGACAGTGATGTAGACCCATGCGTTTACAAGGTAAAAAAATAATCATCAGGAAAACTTTATTAATTAATGAAGCACCGGGTTATACTCGGTGATTCATTAATTAATTTGTTTATGATTATTCCTATAATTGGTGTTTGGAATCTAATGTTATTGTGTCCGTGGAAATATTACCCACCCGAAAAAGTGACGAGTCCACGGCGGTCGTACTGTATGTGGACGCTGATCGTGTTAATATTTTGATAATCTGTTTAATTCTGCTCTGTTATTCAGAACCGAGCCAACATATTAGGCTCCTATTGAACACACATTGTCTTCTCTGAAACGATACTAACAGTGTGAACAATTCTACTTTTCAAAGAAAGTAGGGGATATCCAAACTGATGTTGATATTTTTGAAAAATGGTATTGGAAACGCTTGATTGGACACATCAATATGTTACCAAGTTTAGTGTGGATCATGAATGTCACTGGCCCACGAAAACATCGTGCAGGTTTTTCGCACGAGCGCCGCGTTAATGTCTGTGGGATACGTTTTGAATTTTTCATTTGTACTCGACGGGCTTTTTCGAAGGTCTCGTCGTTCTTTTCTTGGTATAAACTCATTCATCAATAGTTTCTGATCGAAACGTAACTTTTGAGGTATGCGAAGACTGACATGTGACGAATGTTTACGTACCGTTGGCATATTAGAAGCTGGCAACAGACAGACTGCAGTGGCACGAATTCATTCTCAACTTTACTCAATGGGTGATTAGCAGGTTGTAGTCACGCTGTCGTCAGACAGGCAATGTTGATGACAAACCTCGGTCAGGTCGTCCAAGGACGACAACTGCTAACCAGGATCGTTTCATCCGAACCACAGCATTACGTAACCGCCATCAAAGTGCCTCAGAAATTGGACAACAGCTGCACCGAGCGACTGGTGTGCGAGTCAGTGGTCAGACTATCCGAAGTCGCATACACAGCCGGAATTTGTACGCTCGACGACCTCGAATAATTCCACGTTTGACTGAACTTCACATCGCAGCAAGGCGTAATTGGTGTAGAGCACGACAGCGTTGGGACAATCGTCGGTGGAGCAACGTCATGTTTTCCGATGAATCGAGGCTCACTCTCGACTTCCACGATAGGCGGAACAGAGTGTGGCGGCGGCGGCGGCGGCGGCGGCGGAACGAACGATATCATTACGTAACCGTTAGGCAGCGCGATCGTTTTGGTGGTGGATCGGTTATGGTGTGGGGAGACATAACCATGACAAGCAGAACAGCATTACATGTCATCCAAGGGCGTCTCTCAGGGCAGTACTACCATGACATGTTAGCAGCTCATGTGGTGCCATTTGCGTTACGTCACGGCAGTCGATTCTTTTTCCAACATGACAATACAAGAACATATAGGGCCTGTGTCTCTACATAGTTCCTCCAGGAGCAGTAAATCACTACACTGACTTGGCCAGCACTAAGTCCAGACCTTTCACAAATCGACAACGTCTGGAATATGCTTGACAGGCGCCTTCGACACGCCAACACCCCCTACCAATGTCCAGGAACTCGCCGCTGCACTGCAAGAAGAATGGAATAACATGAGTCAAGCTGATATTGGACGTTTGGTGAGGAGTATGCCACGTCGGATCCGCGCTAGTCTCGCGAACCGAGGAAGATTTATAAGGTATTGAGGTCTTGGACTGAATGTGGTAAATTCTCTGCCTATGCCTTCTACAGCTCAGTGCGTGCAATGTGTGCTTGTCAGACACCTAACTATCGCTGAAATCATTCACCAGATGTCACAGTGCAATGCCTCAACTGTCTTTTTAATATAAATATATTTCTTCATACATCTCACTTTCATCAAATATCCCCAACTTTTTTTTAATAGAATTTTTATCAACAATAACAACAAAATATGAAGCACAAATGCGAAAAAATGACTGTACATCATAAGCGGAAACCATTTTTAACATGGAGTTACTTAGACAGGGAGGGGTAAGGACTAATTTTTTCAGGGAAAATGAATACTAGGCTTACGATGGGATTACGCACTCTATTAAAAATATGAGCTAAAACCGTATACCTTCACTTATTACAAAATTTACGCGGGGGGGGGGGGGGGGGGGGATTGGATGCCGGTAATAGCATTTCCAAATCATAAGAGTTCGTGAACCTGAGAAAACCATTGTTATTGGAGGCGCGGTGGCTCGTTGGTTTGAGTAATGGATCTAACATAGCGGCCAGAAACGGCCTGAAAATTAATCAGGATAGGTCTACCACAGCCTAACATATCTCGGAAGTTTCTCAATAAAACCATACAAATATGGATATCATTAGAACCAGCTCGTCGAGCTGGGTTTAGTGATATCCATATTTGTATGGTTTTACTGACAAATTGTGAAATTTGTTTTCAAAAAATGTGAAATTTAGTATTTTTTTTTTAAATTCGGTGTAAGGTAAAGGGTTAACCTGAAAGATAGATTGCTCATTTCAGACTCGCGACATCTGTGTTGTGTTCTTTGCCAAAACACTTAATCCCGATTGCACATGTACTGGCACTGTGGTCTTGTGTACTAAGGCGTATTGCACGTCGATGGCGAACTTGCCTTCAACCGCTGTTAACTCTGCTTGTGCCAAGCTAGTCAGTTGGAGAGTCTGGCAGCTGTTCGTCGGTGATCCTCCCTGGGTTCTCCGGCTTTCTCAACCCATAAAATTGTTCGATAAACTATGCCACTGATTGTTAAAAGTGTTGCTAAACCCCAAATAAACAAATCATTGTTACGGGCATGGGATATGTTAAAATCATACAGGTGTCAAAATCATTCTGAATTTAGCAGTGAACACGTTAACCCAGAAATATTTGATCAATCGTGACTGACGAGATAACTGTACGTTTGAAAATGGTACGTTATGGCAGGTTATGAACCACTAAATTGGCGAACACGTGACTTGGAGCATTTAACACCCAAAGTTGTGATTAGGATTAAATAGGCCCGGTTGGCTGATTGGTTATTTGAGATTTGAAACCATTAATTAAAAAAAAAATTGTCCTCTTTAGGAAGGATTAAAAAGTTTGTAATTTTTTGCCGGAATGTGTGAGAATCTCTCAAAAACATGAGGCATGAAAAAAAAGTGTCAAGGCCATTCAGTGCAGGACCATAGGGTAGTAGTGAAAATTCGAATTCTAAATTGAAATTCCATGTGGCAACATATATTTTTTTCAAGTTTTTTTTTCTTCAAGAGATGATGTACTTTGTGGATTTAAATGTATTTTTTTTTCAAAACAGCTTGGTGTGTTGAACAGAGAGTGAAAGTTTAGCACTGTGTTCAATGATATTGTTTTAGGCGTTCATAACCTGAAGCAATATTTCAGAAAATATACAGCATCAGATTCATAATGCCACAATTCCAGCTTTTTTTGTTTTCCAAGACAATTTTTCATCATGGAAGAATTTTGGGAGCTGATCCTATCCAAACTTGATAAAAAGAGTGTTTGTAGCCCCAGTGGGGGTGGGGATGGGTGTGTTGTATGGACAGGGGGTGCACGAAGTCAGGCTATAGTGTTATGATGGTTAAATAGCCGAATGGTAGCCAGCACAGGGAGAAGGTGCAGCAAATGGCATACTTAGCCCGTTACAAGTTGACAAGGGAAACGCTCCCTCCATACCAAGGCCCCTATGACGTTGAGTGCAGCCATCTGTGTGGGCAGAAGACATGTGTCAACCCAGGCCACCTTGTTATTGAAAAAACATTGTATAAACCAGGAGAGGATTCACTGTGTTTTGCAAGGAATTTGTAGTAATTGCCAAATTGCCACATACCTCCTTGCAAAATACACTGATTCCCCCCCTGTGCAGACAGGTGAGATATTATTTTCTAGCTTTAACCCTTTTCTCACGTGGTGTATTGCTGTAACCGTGATGCATAATTTTTTTTATTCATTTTACTCAAACGGGGTGGGAGGAGGATATCGTCCTTTCTATCTCTTCCTTATGTTTTTCATGTAGAGCGCAAACACCATTCTCCTCTTTTTACAGTGCGATCGCCTTGCCTTTTGTGCCTTTTTGTAAGACCGATTCTTAGTTTCAACGTTTTGGACCTGATTTAAAGCCTGATCAACTTTGCTTTTTGGAGGAATTGAAGATCCCAATTGATTACAGAGGTTCCTGGTGGAGTTACCTCCCCCTTGATTGGTGGAATGGCAGGCGGAATGGGCTCTGCCTGACACATTACTAGAATGCGTAATATTTTTGGGAAGAGAGGTCCGAAGTGCCCTATTAAATGCCTCCACTTTCTGAGTATTGAGGTTGATCTGCGTTTTATTTAGCACAGCTGGGCCCAGTCTGTAATTCACACAATCTCTCTAAATGTCTGAAGTGTCTTCGGTTTGCTTTAATGAGAAATCTGCATCTGAAAATACGGATTTTTTTAGCCAATTTTTTTCTTCCGTGCCTTTACATGAAAGAGAGTGTTTTTTACACAGTAGATGAGAGCCCTGGTAGCATTCTACAATAGCATCTATTGCAAACGACAATTTGTTTTTTATTTTTGCCAAGTCGCCTTTATATTTTCCTGATGTTTTTTTCATTTCACTTTGGCATCTTTCAGCCATATCTAATGCGAAATTGTTGAGAATTGTTTTTCGAATTGTGGATGTACGACCTTCAATAATCCCTGGGAGATTCTTATGTCTCTTCAAATACTTTCTGTGGTTGCGTGAAACATGGGCTGTATCAAGTAGATTAACAGGCTGAGTTTTGGTGATATTTTCATCGTACATATCTTCAGCGGCCAGAAAGGCACCACTATTTGGGTCGGTAACCAATTTACGAACTTCTATGTCACTCTCATCTTTTAATTGGAGAAGTCCCTCTTTTACCCAGGTCCTTTCATCTCCTATATTTTTTTCAAAAGGGATTGTTTGAAAGCATTTACCCACCCGACACTTGTGTCGTGTGTTTAAATGCTTTTCCTCTGCTGCACAACTTATTGTGCACAACTAAGCCAATGATATCCTGATCTTCTGTAACATTTTCTGCAATACTGTAAATTACTTGAGTGGCGGGCTGGAAAGGAGTCTTTCCAATCCCAGAATAAATACTATTATCATAGAGTGCATCTGCCTGGTGACCAAGAACATTTGGTGTTTCGATTCCAGCTGATGTCTGTTTTTCAATTAATTTTGTATGTCGCTGCTTCATATCTTCCCTATTTAATTGCTCGATTTTAGGTAAAACTTTATTTGTTGTTTTCTATAATCCAGAACTGGAAGGAGGTGGCATGTTAGAGTTTAAACCAAGCCGCCTGAATGAGGTTGCTGCTATTGGAGTCTTACTCAGACCAACTGCTAATCCAATATTCGGTTTTGCTGGTCTACGCCCCCTTTTGCCAGTTTCAACTTCTTCGAACAAATTAAACATTTTTGATTGATAGCGACAGTTTGTGCAAACCATTCGCTCTCTGCAGCAAAGACCTCTGGGCTGTTCAGCAGCCAAATCCCAATACAAAAACCCTTCACACAGTTGGAAGGATTTTCTATGTTCTTTGAAAGCAGAGTTCCACATTGCAGCATTCTTTTGAACATGGACAGATCTGTATGACTGTGACTCACGTTTCCAGACATCACTTGTCCTATCATGGTAATCTGAATCCCTGGAAGGGAGAAAATTTAACCCTAAGAGTTTGATATATTCGGAGATGGACTTTGATTGTATTAATTATCTTCAATGTGTACATAAAAAGAAGGAGCATTCTGTTGAGAACTAGATACCACCCCCCCCCCCCACCCCACGGGTCCCCTCTCCCCCATACCAGTCTTATATATAATAAAAAATTGAGTTTTTGCATACTTTTGTAAAATGTTGAGTACCGATAAGCTAATATAATAAGGAAGAGGGTTTGATAAATGGGTGTGTGTGTGGGGGGGGGGGGGGGGGGGGGTGAATCCATGTCAGTACACAGATGAAAACTGCTCTATACTGATGGTACAGAAATTAGTGGACTTGACATGGCAACTACTAAGTGGAAATTCATTTTCTTGTCCTTTTGTATGCATCTCTGTGCTCTTTCCGGTGAGTTACAGAAGTTTCAGTGTTGAATTATGCTTTCCTACTTTATTTTCAACAGTCTATGATAGGATGTCACTGTTTGTGAAAAGAGGGTTTTCCCCCAAAAAACAAAATGTATATTCTCTAGTACTAAATAAGGATAATTCTGACTTTTGTCCTGGCATTTTAATCTTTATTTGCTGACCGTACATGATTTGCATATTTTTGAGAGAATATTCACAAAAAAGGACAAAAAAGGTTGTTGAAACTTGCCGGAGTGAGCTCTTTGAGCTCATTCAAGCCAGTTTAATTTACCCTTTTTTGGTCCGTAGGCAATACAATGAGCTGGATGGGCACTCTGATGTTAGATATTAATGAGAAGGTCAAATAATTACTATATATTTAGTGCTGTTGTCGAAATTTAATGAATTCATGAACATACTTCTCAGCAAAGTTGATACTGGCTACACCCCCAACCCTCTTCCAATGGACGCCTTGGCTATACAAAACAATGGAGTTAGTCGAAAGCTTATAACCCTTTACCCAACGAATCAGCCGTATCCGCCCGCGTAATATGCAAATTCAGAAGTTGAAAAAATATTATTTTTCAAAAAATGTCAACAAAACAATATCATGTGACCCCTCGTTGGAACGAGCTCGTTCCAGCGAGGGGTCACATGATATGGTTTTGTTGAATTTTTTTGAAAAATTTGAAAAAATGATATTTAAAATAATAAATTTTGATATCGTCTGCGTTGGGTAAAGGGTTAATGTTTTTTTATTTACATGCATGTGTTTTCATGTACAGAAACATTCTCCAAATCATTCAGTGGCCCAGGCTCAAGAACCATTGATGGTCTTTCCAGCTCACCATATGACACCATAACTTTCCTTGAGCTAAGTTTATAGATTTCTCTGGACTATAAGAAATCCTCTTGGCACTTGGGTACAGTGGATGCTTCGACAAAAATCTATGTACAAGTCCTTTCTTGAATTTTCCCATTGTTCAAGAGTAAAGTTTTTTTGGCACTACTTTTCAACACAGAGGCTATTCACATAAAATGACTCTTTCGTAACAAATCCAATAATTTCAGTAAGCTTTTTTTTTAGTTTCTCCAAAATTTATGTATTTCACACAAAAGTAGCCAAGTTTGCTTGCTCAAATTTGAAAATGAATAATTTGAGTAAACTTCAAAAATGCCAAGACTGATGCATGTGATCAAGAAATTTAAGCCTCTTTTCTCAAGTCTTATCTCCACCTGACAACGATAGGGTGTACACTCAACTAATTTATTACCACTGGGAAGGGTAGAAGTCCCAATACATTAAAAATGAAATATTCACGTGCACAGGCTGTCAATTAAATTTAACAACAAGCACATGATTTGCAGATGACCATTTTTTGAGTTCATACCAAGTTGGATGGGTGGGGTAGATCCTCTACCCCATACATTCCCCTTCTACCAGCTTGTAACAAGGACATCTGTTGAACATTATCAGAATGACTCTTTTTTCAATATCAGCAATTAACCCTTTACCCAACGCAGACGATATCAAAATTTATTATTTTAAATATCATTGTTTCAAATGTTTCAAAAAATTTCAACAAAACCCTACCATCGTGTCACCCCTCGTTGGAACGAGCTCGACGTGCTCGTTCCAACAAGGGGCCACATGATATGGTTTTGTTGAAATTTTTTGAAAAATAATGTTTTTTCAACTACTGAATTTGTATATTACGCGGCGGATGCGGCCGATTCATTGGGTAAAGGGTTAAAATGAAACCTACACTAATAGCATTTGATTTTAATGTGCCGAAATCGACCTATCTACCTCCCCAAATTCTGAGTGTCTGAGGGGTTTAAAATATTCAGTAAGCTACATGTTTTGAAAATACTCAGATTTCGAAGCTATCCACTGACCTAATGTCAAGAGGTTGTTTTACGGAACCAGAGTCATTTTGATGTTATTTATTCAACATTCACAAAGTTATCATTTAAAATGATGAGAAAACAATTTGCAAAAACACTTGTTCATACATTTGGTCAAGAAAACAGGGTGGGTTAAAGAAATCACAAATAATTCAGGTGAAAGCAATTACATTTGAAACGACAAATTTTATTCATTCAAACACTCAGTTTCATTTGATTTAAGCCAATAAACACAGACATTTTGAGAAATTTTGTGATCACTTTAGGTTATGAACCACTAAATTGGTGAACACGTGACTTGGAGCATTTAACACCAAGTTGTGAGTAGAATTAAATAGGCTCGATTGGCTGATTGGTTCAATATCAGTGGGATTTGAAACCATTAATTAAAAAAAAATTGTCCTCTTTAGGAAGGATTAAAAAGTTTGTAATTTTTTGCCGGAATGTGTGAGAATCTCTCAAAAACATGAGGCATGAAAAAAAAGTGCCAAGGGCATTCAGTGCAGGACCAGAGGGTAGTAGTGAAAATTCGAATTTTAAATTTGAAATTCCATGTGGCAACATATATTTTTTTCCATTTTTTTTTTCAAGAGATGATGTTCTTTGTGGATTTATATGTATTTTTTTTTCAAAACAACTTGGTGTGTTGTACAGAGAGTGAAATGTTGGCACTGTGTTCAGTGAGATTGTTTTAGATGTTCATAACCGGCAGTCAAAGTGACAGGAGGTTTCAGTGAAAACTGCAGTTATGTTTCCAATTGTCTCGTTAAAACATAAGGCGGTATGTACATTTGATATCACCCAGACTAACTGATTACGAAACGAGACACTCTGAACAACTTCCGTCAGAGAAGAATTCTGTTTCTCTTTTCTTTGGCCGCAATTTGATTGTATTAGCCGTCTGGTGGTGGAATGAATACCCCACAAATATTAGAGAATTCCTCTTTATAAACCAATTACGACGAGTCTGTGGTATAATTGTGCTGTATACTTTTATACAACGGAAGATTATTGCATTTTGGAAACTATTGGAAATTTATTATCACGTGAAAGCACAAAATATTACAGTTTTCAGGTCCTGTATTTTCTCGATTACATGGGATCATGTGCCGACGGATGAGTAGAATGGGCGTTTATTACGAATTTCTGTTGGAATACTGGAACGTCGGCGCAAAAAGCCTCAACTCAAACCCCACCCCCAAGATGGCGTCAAGTCAATCAACGCGATAACTCTTCCTAATCGACGCCACACCTTTGGTGTATTTACTGACCGAGTTTCGTAAATTTCACTATAAACTTGGGACGAAGTGAACATTCTATTTATCACTAAATCTAAAACCCGATAAAAGGTGCCCAAGTGAATCGAGAAGTAAATATCGTCTCAAATAAGGCTCTAAATTTGAAAACAATACGTTGTTGGGCAGAGCGCATTATTCAAAAATAATCCCCAATGAGAAGAAAATAAAATATGCAGCCCCCCCCCCCCCAATACGAAATTCTAGCTACAGACTTTCCAACTTACTAACACTGCACAAGCGTTATTTATTTATTTATTTATTTATTTATTTATTTATTTATTTATTTATTTATTTATTTATTTATTTATTTATTTATTTATTTAAGTTACGACACTTTAACAGCCAAGATCATATCGTGTGGGTGACAGTTTTACGGGTGGAGGAAGCCGGAGAGAACCACCGAGCAACGACGAGCAGCTGCCAGCTCCCCAGAATCGTAACTCCACACTGCAGCACAGGTAGGGTTAGAGTGGGTGAAGACATGCGCACCATCGATGTGCAGTACGCCTTAGTACAGGGAGTTGTCGTACCCCATGTGGACAATCGGACAAACATGATTAGCATCGGCTGAAAACATGTGTACCATCGATGTACAGTACGCCTCAGCACATTGATCCAGGGTGCTTCCACTTGAGAAGTTGTGAATTAGTATTTTACCGAAGGACACGTGCAAATAAGATGATGCAGGTCGGGACTGAACCAACGACCTTTCGATCTAATGACCATGCTCCAACCAATGTTTCCCCGCGCCTGCGTGTATTTTATTGCATGGTGACCATTATCCTGTACATAGTACATACAGTGCTAACAGAGAGATTATTCCTGATATTTTCTTAACGTGATAGTCCGTATTTTTGTAGGTACTGTACTATTGTTTCATCTGCAGTACGCACACGGCAATTCGTCACTTGGCTCATATCGGGTGAACATCTCTGCTAGTCCAAAAGAAACTTGGGTACACAACTAGCAAGTGCGTAGGTCATAGCCCATCCGGTAGTCTACCCAATGATCCATGAACTACAAAATAACTTGCTGGGTCTTTATGCAAACACGTTAGTCAACACTGTATCGTTATTACATATGTGGACGGAGAAATTCGATCGGATCGTGATTCGATCTAAATTATCTATTCACTTGCCTTTCTTGATTCTGACTTGATTTCGCGATATTTTATTTTGGAAATCTTGAGCTGCTGGTGTTGGTGTGTTGCGATCCGATGTCCATCGGGCGACCTGATACGTAACCACAATGTAAGTACTAAACGTAAAATCCTCTTTCAGACGAAGGGTACTGAATATCCGCCACAAGCCCGTCTCCTCCACCACCGCCCAACTCACCCACCCCACCCCGTTCGTTGAAGGCAGATCGACGTCACGAATGACTAGATGAAACTAATAGCACAGTGAGTATATACCAGAATGATATTCCATTTATAACATCTGTATTTCTTCATCTATGATACAAATGGGAAGTCTGTAAATCTGTCCATCTAGAGATTGCAGCTTTCATTATCTCCCTTGATATACAATAGGCTACTTCTCCGTCGTTGCATGGGCGAGGCTTCCAGTTTAGGAACCCGGGAAGTGAAGCAATACTTTTTTACTGTGGTAAAGAATCTCTGTTTTACTGGTAAAATAGGACCCAGTCACGAATGCTTGTGGTGGAAGTCCTCTAAAATGGACAGAATAGGTATAAACGTTGTCTAAACTTGACTTTAAATCCATGTCGCGGCCATGATTAGCCATTGTGCAGAAATATGCGACCTCAGACACCAATAAATAAATATATAAATAAATAATGAAAATTGGATTTCCATTTACACGATGGATATGAATGACGCTTTCATTTAATAACACAGTATTTAGTATGGTTAAACTTTCTGTCTGGGTCTTTATGCCCTGCTTTGACACTGGAAAACAAACAAGAATGTCAGAACGAATTTCATAGTTGGTGGGAATGAGAGAGTAAGTTATTTAAATACGAGCAATGATTAAGCGACGTGTCGAAGTGGGTTTGGATGCTGACAGTGATTCAAGAACGAATGCTGCTGTTGGTGCTGGGAAAGCATAATTTGACAAAAAATGAAAACCTCTCCACCGTCACCAAAATCAACGGATATTTACAATCCATTAGTATCCGTTTTCTGAGTTGAATTTACCAATATTCTATATTTTCAATTCAGAAAAAAATATGCTCGCATAAACTGAAACTGGTATATTTGATAAAGTGCCGAATTGTTTTATGAACCATGGAATGTGCGTTTAGAATGCAAATGGCGGTTGAGTTTGGCTTCGGGAAAGGTTGTAGCGCTATTTTGCTCGTCAGCGGACCTGAATTAACAACTAACGTTAGTTCCCGTTGTGTCTAGTGATTCAAAAACGATAAAAAACATACTTAGCAGTAATCGCCAACTTTACAAAAATCTCAAAACTGTTTTTTGAAGAAACTGTTCAATCTGGTGTTTGTGGTAAAGATATGCCTCGGAATGACAATAAATAAATATTGTCATAACAGTGTGTTGATCCGTGTCGTCGTATCACGTCGAGTTGAGGTGGCCAGATTTTCGGATCACACGAGCTGCCGCAGGCACGTGATGCGACGACACGGATCAACACACTGTTATGATGATATGTTTATCATATGACACGCAAATAGTAACATAATTTGCTCACTTCGATTCACTGGCCGTTATAAATTAGATACCCAGATTCTTCCCGGCAGACGAAACAACAACGACTTCCCTAGTTACGAAAACTATTCACAGAAACTCTCGGATATTTCCGTGGGAGTGTGATATGGATTTTTGATTTCCGTCAGAGTGTGATATGGACTTTTGATCCGGAAAAATCTCACCCGGTGTGATACAACAGTTTGGAAAACATCGTCAAACAGTAGTGATATTTAGGGTAAAAATGTCATAGTCATATGATAAATCATGGGCAGTATGTTGTTTATTTGTCCTAATATCAATTTGGTTTGTTAATAACAGACGACCGGAGTCCACACAGAGTACGGCCCAGGCAGAGGTCTAGAGGCTTCACATGACTATGTCATCGAAATCAACGAACAGAGATGACAAACCAGTCAAAAATGGGGAGAACCAGACCCATGGGTTAAAACAAACTTATATAGAATTTGAAAACAATTACATTGGTGTCGAAATATAATTGGAATCGGCTCCGTGAGCCGATTTCAATGATATCTCACACCCAATGTGTCTTGAAACATAGAATATATATATATAGGATATCTACGCTGTTTTAGTGAATATTGGGAATTATCTCATGAGTGTGGACCTGAAAGTTTTATTTTTCACGAGCGCTTGTAAAAATAATACTTTCAAGTCCACACGAGTTCACTAAAACAGCGTAGAGTTTCTTTTTATTACATGCGACGTGGCATTTTACTGCGCAATATTCAGCTCAATTCGACTGTAAACAGTTTCAAAACAATAACAAAAAGCTACTGATCGTCACTTCAAAACGACGTGCAAGGCGACGTCATGCGCTGAAGCGTAACGTCATTTGGGAAACTACTGGAAAAAATCATCGTGTGGACCTGGAAATATTATTTTTCACTCGCGCAAGCGCTCGTGAAAAATAAAACTTTCAGGTCCACACTCATGAGAAAATTCCAGATAGTGACGAAAATAGAGTAGATTTTCTTTTTTGTTATATGCTACGAGACATTTTATTGCACAATATTCAGCCCAATTCGACCCCAGATGCGTACGTTTCAAAACAATAACAAAGATCGTCTGATCGTTTCTTCAAGACGACGTGATTCGGCTTAGTATGACGTCATCTAGGAAGCTGCTGAGGGATATTCATCGATATCCATCGACTCGATGGATATCGAGAAATATCTTTTACATAATTTGCGATAATCCACAGGCTAGCATATAATAAATAGAAATCACGAGTGCAGTGAAGTTTTCTGGTGTGTCGTGCCACATCGAGTTGAGACAATTCAACCAAGCAGAATCGCATGCGTCGGCGTAGTCGAAGATCCAAAACGAGGTGCGATACAGCACACCTGAAAACTTTACTGATGGCCTTTTTCATTAAATAGATGCCCCAATTACCAATTAAATATTATGCCCATTGAAGAAGGAAGAAATCCATGTTGGACGAAAGCAGACGATAAATATTTTATGGCAGTTGTTGCGTGTTCTTCATCACCATTCCGGACTGAATCAATTCGATCGACCTCATCATCTTGGTGTATCTGTCACAAATCTAATGTAGGTTCTATAACATTCATTGGATAACGAATTGATGCATTTATACAACCACGGCGGAAATATAAAAACTCTTAATTAACTGGTGTTTTTTTTTTATTATTTAGAACTCATTTTATAGCGAGGTGGAAGAAGAGGACAGAGACATCACCCAGACTCGTGTAAGTTTTGCCAGTATTAGAAGTATCACGCCCCATCTGATGCGGTAGGAGAGATTTGATGACCGAAATCGTGTCCGCATCAATGCTAGGTTTTTAAAAAATAAAATGACGAAAGACAAATTGCAGTTTTGAAAAAAATAAGGCGTTGTAATTTCATTTAACACTTTACCTAACATGGAAAGCAGACGACACTTGCAAACAAAATTCTTGAATAACTATTTTTTTTTTCATTTTTTGTCTCGAAAACATAGGTTATGACCCCTCATTGGGACTTGAGGTATCTCAATTTAACAATGGCGAAACAAAAAAAAACGTGCAATTATTGGTCACTGCGTGATTATTGCCTTGTTGGGAAGCGAGCTGGTCTATCTTTAAAAAGTCTTCATACATGGTATGTACTAACTAGGAAAACACCAGAAAAGTGGAGTTTCCAATACCAGTGTGATGCTTGGGAAAGATATGTAAAGTTTTAGCCAATGGACCTCCGAGTTCAATCCGGAGGTTCAATGGTTGAAACTTTACTTGTCCTTCTTATGCCTTTTGAAAATGAGTTTCGAATGATGGAACCTCCACTCGGCTTTCAAAGTAAAAGTATTTTGACAGTCGTGACAAATCGTGCAACTGCTTGTTTTTTAAACACTGAAAATCAGTACAATTTCTGAAATCAATGGTGGCGTATCATAGTCACCGTCGACCTCCTCCCCACCGCCAAGCCCACCCCACCATAAAGAGGAGCTAAAGCTTTGTTTTTTGTGGGGGAGGGAGGGAGGGAGAGAAGGGGGAGGGAGGGAGGAAGGGAGGAAGGGAGGAGAGTGGAAGGAATTTCAGAAACAATATTCTTTTTGTTTCATATCAGAGCTTGTTTTTCTTTCTATGAGTTAAAAACCCAAGGCCAGCAACTTCTTTTCTTTCACTTTGATGTTAACCGCAAGAATAACCGCCATGAACAATAAGCGTGCGCTAGTGTATTAAATAATACGCAGTCGTGTATTAGTTACTGGTAGTATTTCATGAATTTGAACAACCTGTCTTCTGTGTCGAGTGACACAGAGCCGCGAAGCGACGTAATAGTTACTAACTGAGCTGGAGGTATTCATGAATTTGAACAATCTACCAACGTGCGGTATGTGACGCCGAGCCGCGAAGCGGCGAGGTGTTGCAGCACGTTGGCAGGTTGTTCAAATTCACGAATACCGACAGCGAGGTTAGTAACTTACTTACACGCCAATTCACAGATCGCACGGACCCAGGTATGGAAAGTGAGTACAGGTGTCACTTGAATACCTAGTCAATTGTTCTATGAGTACTTCACGTCTCTTTCCAACCCGGAGAAAATAAAGGAATTCGTGTGTAAGAAATGTTACAGCACTGGGCAGGTTGTTCAAATTCATGAATTACCGACAGCGAGGTTGGTAACTTACTTATAACCTGTCTTTTGTTAATCAACAAAATGCACTGACTCGGGTTTCTCAGTCGACAAGAGGTATTCAAGTGACGTCACTTGAAAACCTAGTCTTTTGTTCTAAAAGGTATTTCAAGTTCCTTGAATGGCCAAGGTGTAATGTTCAATTATACCCGGCTCTATTGTATTTTCGGGGTTTGCAAATAATGCGTTTTGTTTTCTTTTATTTTATTTTATCGTTTTTTGAATATGGGACAGGGTGAAAGTACGTTACCAACCTCGCTGTCGGTATTTCATGAAGTTGAACATGTTCCACGCTGTAACACCTCGCCACCACGCGGCAATATGTGCCACTCAACACAAGTTGTTCAAATTCATGACATATCTCCAGCCGAATTGGTAACTATTACGTAAACATTCAACCCGACCTGGCCTGACTGAGTTTTCACCTTGAGTTTCTTCTGACACATCCGTGCTCAGTGTGGTATTGCCTTCTTTGACTTATCCTGAACAAAAACTCGCCGACGACACTTGCAAACAAAATTTTTGAATAACTATTTTTTTTATTTTATTTTTTGTCTCAAAAACATAGGTTATGACCCCTCATTGGGACGAGCTCGACGAGCTCGTTCCAAAGAGGGGTCACAGCCTATGTTTTTGAGACAAAAAATGAAAAAATAATAAAAATTAATTGGCGATTTTCCGACGAGCTCATTCCAAAGAGGGGGTCATAACCTATGTTTTTGAGACAAAAAAATGAAAAAAAACTTAAAATTAATTTGCGGTTTGTGTGAATAGCGCTGCCCGATTTTGACCGTTACTTTGGGAGAAGGGTTAAAAAGGCATTTTTTCTATATACATCGATTTCGTCTTTTTCTAACGGTGTCACAGTACGCCAATGACTCTAAATGTACCACTGTTATTATATTGAATCATGATAGCTGAAAACCGTGTTTTGGTTATTTATTGCAGGGTCGTTTTTCGGAACCTGTAGTGCAAGACGCCCTTTATATTGGCACGTCTAGATACTCATACTGTAAAACACAATCGTGTAATCAATGAGAATGTTCGGAGAACAAAATGCGTTGGAGGCTGGACCTCCTCTCTAGTTTCCCACACTCTGTTCCCCTATCATGACTGAGTTTTCACCTTGAGTTTCTTCTGACACATCAGTGCTCAGTCTGCTATTGCCTTCTTTGACTTATCCCGAACAAAAACTCGCCGATCAAAAACTGTTCACATTTTCAATTTTTATTCTCTCCATTGTTATAAAATTATTTCATTTTGTTTTCGCATTAACCCTTTACCTAATCTAAGAACAGACAACACTTGCAAACAAAATTCTTGTATAACTAATTTTTTTCATTGTTTGTCTCTAAAACATAGGTTATGACCCCTCATTGGAACGAGCTCGTCGAGCTCGTTCCAATGATGGGTCATAACCTATGTTTTTGAGACAAAGAATTAAAAAATAATGAAAATTAATTGGCGATTTTTGTGAATAGCGCTAGCCGGTTTTGGTCGTTACGTTGGGTAAAGGGTTAAAATGAGAATTTGATGTAAAGTGGGTTTTGAGTGAGATAATACACTCGACCGGGATATTAAGGCAGATAATGGTCGAGGTCTTCGCCCGCGACCATTATCTGGGCGGATACACAGATAGTATCCATTACTTTGAATTCAAGCTATTTATGTCTGTAAAACAAAGAATCGAACGGGCGATATCACAATTTTTAATTCTCTTTTATTTGACAGTGTTGCGTAGAAACAATGATGATAACTCCTGATAAAACTAATCTATCAATATCTGATGTTGTGTTCAGACAAGAAATAAATTATCCTCATCAAAATTTTAAATCTTTATCTGAATAAGCAATTTCAGTTGCGTGATTTTTCGATAATCACATACAAGACAGGAAAAACTAATAGAATTTTTAATGAGAATTGGGAACCAAAATATAATGGAAATTCGGTTTCCATAGAGAAATGATAGGTTTTTGTTAAACTTTTCAATGATAATACAGATATCAAGAATATATGGTATTTTCGTGGCTAGACTATTTCTCATTCTCTGAATTTAATAGATTGGATCATTTTTTTAGTTATGTATGTTCTTCAGGTTTTACCCGTGTATTCCACAAGTGCGTGTTTATTGAACAGTAAGTCCAATGTATATATGTGGAAATTTCTGTACACGACTTCTGAGATATAACTGGAACAAATAGTTACAAATCTGTCGCATAACTCCCTCGTTACAAAATCCACAGCTATGAAACTTCGGGACTCTGTTCACGCTTGTGCGATCCAGTGCACGTCGTTTAAACATTTTCATATTTCAACCTTTATCCAAACCAACATCAGTTTTAAAGTCTTTTTCTTACTCTTTGTTTGTCAAACAATCATATAGATTTCGGCCTGAAAACCACGAGAAGCGGTACGTATAACATAATGTGTTCCGATTCCGTATCATATAGACGACTCATTCTGATTCCGTATCATATTGACTCAACTTCCGGTAAACACCGCGCTGTGACAAATAATATCATTATATGCATATTACGCATTAAAATATGAAATTCAAAATTTTAACCAATTCCAACCCAATTTAAACTGACAAAGGGAAAAACAGGTTTTATGCAACGGGATTGTAATATAAATGTATTATCATGACCAAATGCATGTCCTGTAATTTGTATCAGATTCTCGGTCGTGTTTACAATCGGATCACAACTCGCCCTGACGGGCTCGTTGCGATCTGATTGTAAACACAACCTCTAATCTGATACAAATTACAAGACATGCACATGGTCATGATAATGTATATATATCAAAGTCTGTATCAAACCTCCCACTTTCACATTTTTGTTGTATCATCTGCAACAAAAACCATATCCAAAAATTTGTTCCCAATAGTTTTGGTCGAATTTGGGGTGTCGTTATTGAAAAATTAAATGACGTTGGGTTGTTATGAAAGTTTAGTATTTTGTGGATCTCAAATATTAGGAGGTAGCAGGTTTTTTTAGTTTTCGATTTATTCCCATTTTTTGACGTTTTTATGTCAATTTAAGTTTTAGCACTTTTTAGCTGTTACAACCTAAAAGGCCAAACACTAAGGCAAAAGCTCCCTCGTTACAGTATCTGCAGCTATGAAACTGTGTGACCTTGTTCACGCTAGTGAGATCTAGTGTACACCATTTTAATATTTTTATAATTTCAAACGTTATCCAAAACAACGTCAGTTTAAAGGCTTTTCCTTAATCTTTTAATATCAAAACCTGTATCAAACCTTCCTGTTTCAAATTTTGTATATATCCAACAAAAGACAAATCTAAAAAGTCGGGACCGACATGGAAATTACCAACAGTTATAGTCGAATTTAAGGTGACATTAGTGGCGTCAACGTCATAGAAATTAAATGACGTCGGCTTCTCATTAAATTTTACTAGGTTGTAGAACACAAAATGCATGCCATTTCTGATTTTTAGTTTTTCGATTTATTGCCATTTTTGACGTTTTTACCTCACTTCAAACTTTGATCGTTGTTCTCAGATTTATTAAAACGCGAAGTTTTTTTAAGGGTTAAAATGCGTTCTCTGGTGTTCAGAATGGTATGACAATGTTTGACAGAGTTCCTACAAATAACAACGAAAATTATGAGAAGCTGTTCCCAAAGGTTTGGCCAGTGTTTACTGTCACTGGATGGTACTGTGATGTCGGTGGGAGATATGCTCGAACTTCAATCAATAGGGAGCGGTGTGGGACGCGTTATCCAGCAGCTTAGCAGACCTAGAAATAACCCACGAACGACCGTTTAGGTTACGTGTGGGATACTTCTATTGTAAAATACGCGAACGAACTACAGGTTACGACTACACACAGAATAACCCAATTAAATTACAATCTCGCATGCTTTACCAAAAACAACTTTCAGAACTATCTCATCTCAAAGGTTGAGTAGTGCATCCACATATGAATAATATGGCATACTGTTTCCATCCTAAAAGAATTTCCGCCAAAATAAATAGTAACAACCAACGTGCGATCACGCTTCGGCGAGATCGCGCGTTAGTAGTTGATATTTATATAGACGGAAATACCTTGAAGACGTAAAAAGTAGTAATACAAACAGAGAAGGCGGAGAAGCATCACAACATCCTTTTCCTATTGGTTACCACCACGCTATATAGCGTAAACTGGTGTTCATGGGTGACAGACACCTTCTTAGCATTGTTGGACGATTCAGGGACGGCCGTGCTTCGTTGGGTGACTTCTGGAAATTCGCTTTGAGATTTCAAAATAATCTAGTTCTGTTTGGAAATAGACATTGTTATGGTATGTTTGTTTACCTATCTTTCGTGGAGTTTGCGCACAGTCTACCGTCGATGAAATGTTCTGTATTTTTAATCACAGAGATATACAGGAATTCTTTCTTGGTTCAGTTATAGATATTCCACATCAAACAGTATTTAATTCTCTTGAACCTCGAATATATTAATACAATTTGTGGAACTATCCGTCCCAGTCATAAAACTACAGGTGTGATCAGTCTCCCTTCACAATTATTTAGTAAAGAAACGTGTTTAGCACTGTTTAGTAAGTCGTTGAAGATTCGGCCAATTCAAGAGATCATTGAGAAACATTTCTTGCGTTGATTCAAAGAAAACTAATGTTTAGATTTTAGATTAAATTGGATGGAATCTTTCAGGTGGTCGAAAAAGCGAACCTTTAGTTCGCTTTTTCAACCACCTGAAACATTCCAGTCGATTGAATCTTAACATAGGTGACGGACTATGCCAGGGCTAGACTGGTTCCGGTCCATAACAGCGTCGATTTCATTGCAAAATTTGACAGGTGGCTCGCGAGCGTAGTAGCAAGGATGTAGCACAGTACCACGAAACACTTATGCTTTTCCAGTGGTGGACAAACATAGATAGTCGCCAAGGTCAATCTTAGGTGGCGCCATAACCACATGCATCGTGGCTGGTTTCATATAGACGCTTGATTCCATAGTTTTATTTACATATTTTCCAGCCAAGAGGTGCCACTGGGGTTGACACAACAATCCATCGAATGATTTCTCCTCAGACCTGTACAAAGCTGCCCGCAGTTGTATAAAGATTCGCTTTCTCGCCACTTTGGAAATATGAATGGAATACTAACCTGTTGTAGTATATGCATCAATGAATATTTGTGGCAACTAATTATTCATTTCGTTGAACTGAAATATAATCCCTCTCAGAGGTATTGCATGGTTGAACGGAGGAGAATACGAAGGTTCAAAGCAATTTCACAGGTATTGAAAAAAAAACCCACCAAATTTATCAAACTTTAGCTTTTGCCCAAGGGTATGATATTGGTTGATTGGGGTGGGCGTGTGTGTGTGTGTGTGTGTGGGGGGGGGGGGGGGGGGTTATGAATTGAGTGAGTTTCAGAATTTGAAATACCGATGATTGATACAATATATAGCCCTCCGATTACATCAATCATCGGCAGAAACTGGTAAAAAGTGTCGGTCCGCTGTTCCCCAAAACGATGTAAATTTTACCATTTGCCAACATCTATTTTGAAAAACAATTGCCTTATAAGGACACCCTCTCGCTTCGGGGCGGTCCTAAAAATTTTCATCGGATATTAGCAATGCAAAAGGATCGCTAATTTATATCGGACGGTGTACTAAAAGTCTCGCTTTGCCACAAGACAAAAATCTGTTAATGTCAGCGATTCAAAACAAAAGTTTACCAAATGCAAAACCAACAAAATGAATGGCATAAACATCTTGTTTTCTTTAATTTCTTCTTGGTACATTTCTTTTCGCCGAGTGCTTTGGTCGCACGAGTTACTTCACGCATTAAATGAAACCCTTGTTTTTCCTTACAGGAAACGGTTCTTGTATAAAATGTTTTATCGGCATACACTTCAAAGCTCTGTATTTAGTGTGGCTTCCAAAGTAGTTGTAGACAGCAGTTCTTTAACCGTTTAGGCAACTTAACGACCAAAACAGGCCAGCGCTATTTACAAAAATCACCATTCAATCACCATTCAATTTTCATTATTTGTCTCAAAAACATAGCTTATGACTCCTCAATGGAACGAGCTCATTGAGCTCGTTCCAGTGAGGGGTAATGAGCTATGTTTTTGAAGCAACAAATTTGTTAGCAAGTGTCGTCTGCCTTTCATGATGGGTAAGGGGTTAAACTGTACAGAATGAATGTGTGATTATTCGATTATCTGTCATGACGTGAGTTGTCTCAATATTCAACAGAAACCTTTCTAATGATCAAGAAAACTTGTCAGAATGAAATGAATACAATTATTATAAAAGCCTCCGCATGTAGTGTTTGAGAAATTAGATATAATGAGTGAAAATAGTATATGAAAGATGACATGAATGAAGAAATTAAGGTGAATGTAAAAAGAAATGATTTGGAGAAAATCGTCGTGAAGTTTATGATGCAACCTTAGTGCACTTGCATTCTGTATCATAAAGGGGATATGTTGAGATTTCTAAAAGTTATTTTATAATTGAAATATTCAAAAATGTTACCTGTAAAAAGATTCTTTTCTTGCCACTCATTTTCGTTTTAGTCCAGTCAAACCACTACAAAACTAGACCTGCAGTTCCGAATTTTCCTAGTACATATGAGAAGTGACCTGGAATTTGGTATATTGCGTCATAAAGACATGGGAGTAAATGTTCAGTAAATATGTTCAGGCGACTCATGTAAACGAAAACTAACCAACCATCTTCAAGTATATTGGGACTGGGAACTAGACGTTTTCTAAAAGTATGGGGGGAGGCAATACCTATCAATGATATTCTCTGGGTCTGGGTGTGATTATCAGAGATATCCAGGGAAAACTGCCGTAACAACACGGAGGCAGAGTTCGCGCTGCCGTTTTCAAAATAGCAAAATGCAAGAAAAATTCTCGTTTTGCAACCAAACAAATCCATTTTGCAAATTGTTTTGCAACAAATATCGAAAAACCCTTCTCTTCGACCTTGATACAGAAAACAATCGTCGGTAGATTTGTGATTTAATAAAATGAATGGACGGATCAAATGGCTTCGCGCACCGAACGCGCGCACGGACGTTTTGGGGCAAGCCCCTTTCCACCCTCTCTGACAGTATAATAGTGTTTTCCTGCACCACGTCCAAGCGAGTTAAAGGAGGTAATGGATCAGCTGTCTAACGTCTCTCTCTCATCCATCTGTTGAACGCCACGCCTCAATTTTCTTGTAGCATAGTTGTGATGTTAGGAGGTCGATGACTCTTGAATGGTAGCCGACATGATCATCTTCCATTGATGCACGTAAAATCTAACTTCAATTCACTGTAGTGTTTGATACAGTTGTCTAACTTCTCGATGAAATCACCAGCTGACACCAGGAGGTAATGTGGTGGTTCCTGTTCTTGTGCCCTTTGATGTTGTTTATCGGACTCTGTATCCGAGGCCGAGGACATGATGGAGTTGTTGTCCGATTGGTCCAGGCTGGAAGGAGAAGAGAACTAGGTTCGGATTGGTTGATATCCATCTTCTCAGTCCCCTCCTCCAACTCCTCTTCATCTTCCGACTTCCTTGGGTAATTGCGGCTAGGTCTGTGTGGGGTAGGTGGTGGAGATGATTTGATTTCAGTCTCCCACTCTTTCTCTAGTTTCTCATTTTCAGCCCTTCTCCTTTCGAGCCATGCCTCCATACGCCTGGCATCCCAGCGTTTGGCCGATGGTTTTGGCCGATGGTGTCTTCTTCTTCATTCTTCTTCTTCTTCTTCTTCTTCTTCTTCTTCTTCTTCTCTTCAGCTGAACTTCTGTTTGGCTTGGATTCGGCAGTGTTCCCCTTCCCCAGGTGTGGACTAGTGCGGCGTGGAGCTGAAAGGTATACACAAATGAATGACCACGTGTTCAGTCTGGTAACAGGACAAAACCCCCTCAATACACCACCCTCCCCCAGACAAACCCCCCTCACTTTCTGCCTTCAAAGACAAAATCCCTTCAAGACAAAACCCCCCTCAAGACAAACCCCTCTCACAAAAAATATTATTTATAGAATGTGGTGAAAATAAAAATGTTAATATATCATTTTTTTGGGAAGAGGGGAGGGGGAGGTACTTTTTTGTTTTGGTGTGTTGGTCAAGTTCTGTTATCTACGAAGCTGGCATTGACTTTCTCCTTGACTTGTTAGTGTGATGGGTTGTCAATCCCCTCCAGTTTTGACTGCCAACGTAAGTTACAATGCGCCTCATGCAGTAAGATTGAATGTACATGAACATCTGTACGCTAACGGCCCATCATCGGCTAAATCTTCACTGATGGCGCGCTTTCTTTTTCAATGACTGAGGGTGAACTAGACCCATTGTCGGTTGGGTATCATATCCCCAGATGAGCGATATACGAGGTTCATTACTGACTACTGACGCCATTCTTTATTGAAAGTGTTCTTGATCTTAGGAGACGACTCATTTCAGCCCAAGGCTTTCTGTCGAATCATTGTCAACTTATGCGTCAACTACTATTACTGTTATACCGTGTACAATAATGTTAACTGTTGCTGTTATATTATACCATTGTGTAATGTAATGGCTGTTAAGTTGACTTCATTCATTAAGAAAAAGGTTGTAGGGTACCAGTCTATAATCTGTCTTGAACAATATCACCCGTGTTTTGAGCTAAGGGATGTTACAAGTGCTAAAATCGAAGAAATAGAGAATACATTATGTTTTGAGTTGATACTAGAATTACCAGACAAGTGAGTGCGAAGATAAAATATAAGTTATCACTGTGGCTGAAAGGCGTTGAGTTACATCGTAGATTTTCTTGCAGTCATGAAGGAGGTTATTCCAATACCCACGTGAACATAGGTATTATTTTTATTATGGGCGTAGCGATGTCTTAAATGCAATTAAAGCATGTTACAATTGCAAGTAAAATACACTGACGCCCAGACCCGAAACCAGGATCCAAACATGATAAATTATTGTGATGAATCGACGGTGACATGGTCTGAGGTTTGCGGCTCGGAGCTTATGTTCAACCGAGAAGCGTCGAGGTTTAACATTCGCCCGAGCCGCAAACCTCAGACCATGTTACCGTCAACTCATCACAAAAACTATATGTTCCAATAAGACACTACCCATAGCCCAACACCTACATCGTGAAACACGAGAGGCTTATTTACGAAACTTGTGATCGTTAAAAAGTTGCCTTGTTCAAGGCAACTTTTAATGATCACAGGTTTAGTAAATAAACCTCTCGCATACTCATTGGATAAATAATCAATACACCAGATAAACTCTTTCCATCTCAATTTAAATCGAAAATCGGTTTGTAATTTAAACAACACCTCACCCGGAACACCGTCTGCTACATGTGAGAAAAATCCAGAAACATGAAGCGGCTTGCTAGTCACTCTGTTGATGAAGCAATTACGTAACGGGCAATATTTCAAATATTTCGCGTGGTGACGTCACACGGTAACATTTGCTACTGGATCCGTAAGCATAAAAGAAACTACGCCAGCTCTTATCCAGTCAGAGGGCGAGGATTTTACTCTTATTGGAACATTGTCAGACATGGTGGGGCGAGAGTTAAAATGTTCTGACAGTGTTCCCGAGTCACTGTCGAACTTGAAACTTAACTCAATATACTTCTTAATTCTTTACCCAACGAATCGTAGGCGTTCTCCCGTATTATTTATTTATTTATTTATGTATTGGGGTTTTAACGACACTTTCGACAGCCAGGGCTACCGCAAGTCGGACAGTTTGACAGATGGAGGAAGCCGGAGTACCCGGGGAGTACCACCAAACGAGCAACTGTAAGGCTCCCCAACATACTAACTTCACACAAGCAGGGTTAGCATTGGTTGAAGACAAGTGAACCATCGACGTGCAGTACGCCTTAGTACACAACGCCACGTGCCCCCACGTGGTCAATGGGGGCGAGGTGTCTTGCCCAAGGGCACAACGCGATTGCCGCAGGTGGGATTGGAACCGAGGACCTCTCGGCTTGCAGCCTGCATCTCTACCTACTGAGCCACCGCGCCCCGTTCTCCCGCATAATTTACAAATTAAGCAGTTGAAAAAAAAATATTTGAAAATAATTCAACGAACCGATATCATGTGACCCCTTACTGGAACGAGCTCGTCGAGCTCGTTCCATTCAGGGGTCACATGATATTTTTTTTTTTAAATTGGAATTTTTTTTTCAATAATTAAAATAAAAATTTGAATACCGTGTGCGTTGGATAAAGGTTTCAAAAGGTCATCAATCAGCGTGCTTTCCTGGAAAATGTTGGTATTCGAGTGACTCGCAATTATTCCAACAGACAACAATTTTTCCGACAGACATGGTCGTGGGAGTGGGGTGAAGCACTCCACCCCTAGCATACCCCACTAGTTTCGGGTCTGCAAACGCCTAAAACACAGTGATATCGGTTTGAGAAATGAAAGAATTAAATGCATTTGGTTCTGAAATAAACAGACAAACACTGATGAAGCGCTTTTGAAAACCGCATATCACTACGTGTACAGATGTTTATAAACAAAGCACATGGGAGTTAACTGACATCATGATGAAGTGGTTTCATGAAGTCAATAAGAAAGTGCAACAGTCCTGTCTCATTAAATTAATACTGAATACCATCAACTGTTTGTCCATTCTATTCCTTCGATACCGACTGACGACGTTTCATGTATGCATAAAATATGAATACTCGACTGCAAGGGCCAAAAGACAAGCGGGAAGTTCTCTTGAGTGCTGTCCTCCGGGGCTTTTAAAAGAGGGTAAAAAGGTTAAATAAACCAATTTATTGCACTTCGTGTTGAATTCAAGAATTTTGATTTGTCAATTATCAGTTTGACAATTTCCGTGATCACTCATTTCATCCCACCTCCCTTGACAATATATGCGTGGCAACTTGCATTAACTTTTTGCGTTATCACCCGATCGCTGCGAAAATTACCGAACACGAAAAATGAATACACGTCGCCATCGATCATTAGCCATGTTTGATGTGACCTCAAATCAGAGGACAAAAAGAACATGGCGTTCAAGTATGTCACTAATGAAAATATTGAGGAACCGTTCAATTTTTAATGAAGCAGATAAGCTTGTTCCGTCTGAGATACCTGAGTAAGAAATACACAGAACGACGTGCGTTTGTGAATGGATTAATCGATACGACAGAGTGCCAGTGCAGAAGGACAAAACGAGAGGCCGCAGGCCTCTAGTTTTATACTTTCGCGGTGGCACAAGTGCCATATCGATGCGGCCTCTCGTTTTATCCTTCCGCGATGACACTCGTGCCACATCGATTAACCCATTCACACACGTTTGTCGTTCTTTGTTTATTTCACGCTTTCACGTCAACAAAAGCAGTTATCAGAAGGGAAATCGGCAATTTCATTTGACAACTATCAACAAAAAGAACACATTTATCGCCTACCAAAGTTGCGATTGGAACCCGTGTTACTATTTTTAGCTATCGCTAGCAATTCAAGGTATGACGAAAATAGATATTTGTCCACAGGCGACCATTATAACGTTCAGGCGGAAAAAAATATGATCGCGTCACTTTAATTTTGGCATTCAAACATCTCTGTCAAGTATAGCCCTTCAGACAACTTTTTCTGATCCGAAAACAGGGGGTCATGCAACAAATAAGAGAGAAAAACTGACACAAAGGGAAGCACCGATCACGTGCACATATTTTTCAGGGAATTCCCTACAAAAACACACAAAAAGTAAATTGTATTTTTTAGGTCCAAAAGTCATCGAATCACCCTCTTTTTATCAGGAATATTCAACAATAATGCAAGATGTCAACAGAATGTTTCAAACGTTTATTGAAACAATATATTTTCCCAAGGCTGTTTATTTTTAGAGATTGCATCATTTCCGAGAGCAACATTTTAAGGCGGTTAACTCTAATTTCAATATTTAGTTCCGCGATACCTCAAATTGTAATTGTGAAATTTCGCTTCTATTTAAAAATAGTCTCTCAACAATTTCAGTTCGGCACGTGTGTGGAACGTTTTTTCATTTTTATGTGTTGCTGTAAATGTTGATTTAATAGTACAGGCGTGTAATAAAAGATATATCTACAGTACGTAGAGAGGGTATTATCACTGAATCACCCGCAGAGTGGAGATTCCACCCGAGCAATAATTGCAAATTTGTTGCAAAGCATAACCAGCACAAGCAAAGTTTCAGCAAATGGACCTCCGGGTTAAACCCGGAGGTCCATTGGCTGAAACACTGCTTGTGTTTTTTGTCGATATGTACAAAATTTGAAAGTTATAGCTTGGGTGATAACTCCACTCCGCGGGTGATTTAGTTACAATCCACTCTCCATGTACTGTATCTTACCACCACTGGAACATCCTCGTTTGAATATTTAATGATCTCCGGAATAACTCACCATCGTCTGCATTTTGTAAACAAACATGGCGCTCAGCTTCATTACCCCTTCACCACTCGAGGATAATTTTTTTCTCACTACACGCCACATGATGTCACCCAAAAATTTCAAAAGTGACGTCACCGGAATGCCATTTGTTTCTAATGCACGTTTTCGTAGTATATACCTTTGGTACATACGGAACCTTTCCAGGTTCGTTCCGAATACCTCCGATCAATTGATAAAACAGTAACTTTTCATCGCATGAGAAGTGTTTGGATTTTGATGACGTCAGGTCGAGTGTGGTGGGAGAAAACTCACCCTCGAGTGATATGGGGGATGGGATATGTTTATGGGATGGGGAAATGTCACCCACGGGGAAAGATATTTGACCCATAAACTCGGCAATCCTCATGTCTGGGTCAAATATATTTTTCCGAATGTGAGATTTCCTCCATCCTACCCCACTCCAGTCGAGGATTATTATTATCACTGGTAGGTGAGGGTGAGTGTGACCCGCCCCCATCAGGGATAATTTTTCTGACCTCACCAAAACAGTCTGACGTCAAGTAATTCAGGGGCACGTGCAGTTATATCGAACAATTTTGTTGTCCATTCCTGAAAAAAAACCTGATTTGCTTATCGGAAAGAGCACACAAAAAGTCTGTATTTACCACAGGTATATACGACAAAATTAAATCCCACTGCCGGCAAGACAGGGGTTAAAGATTTGTAGTGAAATGAATATTGACACATTCCGATGACGTCATATTATGGATTCTGCAATGCATTCGCATAACTTTTCGACCGGAATTTATTTGGTGCAACTCGCTCCACTCAAAATGGCGTTCATCCAAAAAGTGTCTTTTGGTTTTGTGGTCTGTGTTTTTTTATTTCTATTTTCTTCGACAAACGTCCGTCTGCTAATACTTCTGAAACGCGACACCATGTTGTTTGTTTACAGAAGAACGTTCGTTGATTGAATAGTCGTGCGCTCATTAAATGTGCTAATAAACCAATATAGGTTGGTCCCGTGGGTGGGGTGAGATAGCTGTTAGGTGGGTGGGGCGAGACAGGCATATCTCTCCTTGCTGTCTCACACGACTTTATATATGTCTCAGTACCTTAGTTGTGGCAGAAAAAAATAGTCTCGAGTGTTTTTTCTATAAAGATCAGTATTCTTATACGATTTGGGGACAATAATACGCGAGTTTATTGAATACAATAAATGACATGCAGGGGCGTCGCGAAGATGACCGACTGTTGGGGAGGGGGTGTAAACTTTGTCCTGACTCTGATGGCTCAAGTCCCGGTCGGTTAAAAAAATTCCAGCTACATCATCAAGGCATACCTTCATTGCAGGCATGCTTGATGGTGTACCTGAAATATCAATCGGTTTGGATTATAAATAAAAAAATCTGGACTTTTTTAAAGTGTATTGTTGCATAGTGAGCGTTAAGGACCGTGGCTCATTGTTCGTCTAGTGGTTTTATAATACAGTTGGGACTTCAGTTGTTACTAAAACGTGTTTGGAATGAGGTTGTGGTTCTTTAACCCTTTACCCAACGTAACGGCCAAAACCGGCCAGCGCTATTCTCAAAAATCGCCAGTTAATTTTCATGATTTTTTCATTTTTTGTCTCAAAAACATAGGTTATGACCTCTCATTGGAACGAGCTCGTCGAGCTCGTTCCAATGAGGGGTCATAACCTATGTTTTGAAGACAAAAAATGAAAAAAATTAGTTATTCAAGATTTTTTTTTGCGAGTGTCATCTGCTTTTCATGTTAGGTAAAGGATTAAAGTTGCAGGCTCTCTGGTCTCTCGTGGATTCTTGTAGCAAAAGAACACACGGACAAGCAGCTCCCTTCTTCTGTTTATCAACACTTTCATTTAACACAAAGTCCTAAAAGCTGAACCAAGTTCTTACGTCAAAAATATTAAAATAGAACCAAAGCATCAAAATCTAACACTCTTATTCTCCAGTACTGGAGTGGCGGTAGTTTTCCTTAGGACATTATTAGAATATAGTATAGTCTCTAATAACCATATAAATCTTTACCTAACATAAAATGATCCCCTGTAGGCTGAATGTCACAACATTATTTGTGGATAAAGAAAACATAAATGTGGTAGCCGTGATGCAACTTCCAATTTAAATAAGGAAAGATCGTTTGTTTCTGTCTATTTCTTGAGTTACGCCCATTTACACAGTTTGGCCTTTGTTTTAGGGGTTCATAACTCAAGAAATAGACAGAAAGAAACGATCATTCCTTATAATTAAACACTTGAGGGGAAATAAAATCAAACACTCTCTACTTTGCGGAGTTAAAATAATAACCAGGTCGCATCATGGTTCCCGGTGATAACCGAATAAAAACGGCATAGTCTGTTTGAAATGACGATACATTTCACTGAAATATTTTCTTGTGTCAGTAAATATTTTATTGACCAATGAATTGCGTAAGTTAAAAGGAACGTCTAGGCCACGCCGCCACAAAATTTCAATCGCCTTTTCCACTTGACGGGAGGGTGCTGTCATTCAAAGCAACACTGAGTTAAATTTAATTCAGATTTTGACCATTTCCTGAGAAACTGAAAACACAGTTTCTAAATGTGGAATTGGATATTAACCCAGAATACATGGAGTTGGTTGAACTTTGTCTCAGAACGAGTTCATTCAGACTATTTGGAAATTGGAAAGTTGTGCTCGCGAATTTTGTTTGTGGATTATTATGGACGGTCATTGTTTACGTTTGATTTGGGTAAAACGATGAACGCAGACGATCACCTATTGCGTATAAACAAATTGAACATATAATAAAAAGCATGATGAGGATTTCATCGTTTATTAAATTTTATTTTGAAAGCCTTTTTAATATGATGATATAAATATTAATTACTTTTCACGTTGAAACAATATGAGCGTGCAGCGATTCTTTTTCATGCACAATGTGCAACGAAATTTTCAAGACAGATATTGGGGGCGTGGTTTAGGGCGGGCTTAAATGCGTTTTTTTCGGTTCATTGTGTTATGAAAAGAAAAAAGAAGAAATACTTTAGCCAATCGTTTTGCCTGAAAATGCATGAACAGAAAAAGGTTTAGTTATTTATAATTAATCCGTACGGCACTCCACATTGAGCACGAAACTCCCCATCAGCCTGAATGGGTACCACAACCGTTCATTTGTATGGCCGACTGTGTTTCTGACTTAAGTAAGGTTTCAAACCTTTTCTCGTAAGAAAGTACATGATTACAATTGAATCACTCCAATCAAAGGAAACTCTCCCGACTGGTAAAATATGGTGGGGGAGGGGGAGGGGGTAGTCACGTAACCATAAATTCACCCTCACTATGTTCCTGGTGATATGGTGGGTGCTTCTGCGTATCAAATTGTGATCATCGGAATACACTGTGGTTTTAGGCTTCCAACTAAATGGTTGGTCACTGAACGAGGTTGCCACGGTATAACGTTAATTGAATACACCTGAACTGTATAGGAAAGCTTCATTTTTGTGAAAAAAAAATTGTCACAATGTGTCTTTTAAATATTTATTTTGTTTATTCCCATTTCAAAGGGTGGTTTTAATATAGACAACGCGAATCCATGACCCATGTTGCATTCATTCTCAATAAACATGAAGGGGTGTTAAAATAAATAATGTCCGTCTAAAATATAAATACAGTTTCTATTTTATTTAATTGCTCGTTATTCAGCTTTGTGTTGATTTCTCGTATAAAAGGCAAATTTCTGTAGGAAGCAGATCATTATGCTAGTGAATTATTTGATTTCTTACATTCTGTCTCGATGACGAGGATGTATTAACCCTTTACCTAACATGAAAAGCAGACGACACTTGAAAAAAAATAGTTGAATAACTATTTTTTTTCATTTTTTGTCTCAAAAACATAGGTTATGACCCCTCATTGGAACGAGCTCGACGAGCTCGTTCCAATGAGGGGTCATAACCTATGATTTTGAGACAAAAATTAAAAGAATAAAGAAAATTAATTGGCGATTTTTAAGAATAGCGCTGGTCGGTTTTGGCCGTCACCTTGGGTAAAGGGTTAATGGATCATTACCTTTGGAGCTCGTTTGATTCGGATGAGAACATTGCTCCTCATCCAAATATGTGGGTTACTTTGGGTTTGGTTTTTTTTTCGATCAACAAGGACAAGTATATGGGTATATGCTATGACTCCACGACCCTATGACCCCCTTTTTGAACTGGAATTGGACAGCGCGCCCTGGCACAGTAGCACATGATATAAAAACCTGAAACTCCTTTGTACAGTCATCAATATCGCTACCATTATTTGAACATTGTACAGCCACCATGCCATCTATCTATATAATTTTACTGTATTACTATCACATATACCTCTTGTTCCACAGACGTGGTTAATGTGTGAAAATAAAGAAAAGAAGAAAAGCAGTCTGTCATTCTCAACGAGGCAGAATACGCCACATATACAAGATTATTTATTTATTTATTTGGGGGCGCGGTGGCTCATTAGGTAGAGGTGCAGGCTGCAAGCCGAGAGGTCCTCGGTTCGAATCCCACCTGCGGCAACCGCGTTGTGTCCTTTGGACAATACACTTCACCCTCATTGCCCACGTGAGGGCACGGTGACGCTGTGTACTAAGGCGTACTGCACGTCGATGGTGCACCCGTCTTCAACCAATGCTAATCCTGCTTGTGTGGAGTTAGTATGTTGGGGAGCTGACAGTTGCTCGCCGTTGCTCGGTGGTTCTCTCCGGGTACTCCGGCTTCCTCCACCCGTAAAATTGCCGTGGTCATGATTAGCCATTGTGCAGAAATATGTGACCTTAAACACCAATAAATAAATAAATATATTTATTTATTTGCGCTTAACTCCACATCAGCATCTAAGTACACTTAATATTGTGGCGACACAAACCAGATTACCGTACTGTCATAATAATCTTCAGTACCGTGATCGTAAGAGCGGTTTCCTTCCTGATCATACCGCGATCTGACCGTGAAACACAGGGGCGGAGAGAGGATTTCATCCGGATCGCGACACGTCGCGATCCGGTCCGAATTCTCATCTCTGCTTTTGCAATTCGCAGTGTACAGTACGGCCGCAGTGGGCTGGTCACTCTCCACGGGCGGGCAATATTTCCACGGACGCAATAATATTAGATTCCAAACACTAATAATGGGAAAAATTATCAAAAATGTATTAATGAAGCACCGGGTACATGATTTTTATTACCTGATAAACGCGCGCATGGACATTACTGCTCACGCGTGGATTACGACTAGTCCACGGGGAATGTACTGTATTGAGCGGCTGTTTGCTGCAGAATAGAAATACGAGGCATCTCAAAGCGTTAATTGATGATGTCGATGTTTGGGTCAAGTCCGTTATTCACCTAATTCACCTATTTATGGTAATTAAATTATAGCCTGGAAAGTAAGTTATTTACAATCTACAGACAGCTCCAAGTCGTACAAACAATCGGTAATGGTGTAAATTTTCTGGCACACTTGCCGATTGATTATTAATGCGTTAGATGGATAGACAAATGTAATAAAGGGTTTATTGTTTTTCTCTCGCGTGGTATAATTATATCCCTCTTAGACAAGACTAACAGTGTTTAGAATGATATAAGGTTCCTTCTGTCTGAACAGTCAGTGATAACTATGTTATGGAGGTTGTTTCTTTGGGTTTTAATTAATACTAATCATCACTGAAGAGGGGATACTAATACGAATGTGTCTCCCCAGACAACTTTTGGCAATAAAATTCAAATGGGCACCTCAGACATGCCAAAAGAGTTATTTTCCATCAAACCATGTGCATTATTCGCCACATAGGGCACTGAAATAGCACGGAAGTGGAGATGATATGCAGTATCTACAGTATGAGGAGAGTGTATTTATCACTAAATCACCCGCAGAGTGGAGATTCCACCCAAGCAATAATTGCAAATTTGTTGCAAAGCATAACCAGCACAAGCAAAGTTTCAGCCAATGGACCTCCGGGTTAAACCCGGAGGTCCATTGGCTGAAACATTGCTTGTGTGTTTTGTCTATATGTACACAATTTGAAAGTTATATCTTGGGTGACATCTCCACTCCGCGGGTGATTTAGTTACATTCCACTCTCCACGTACTGTAGAGGGGGATTTACCACTGAAAAGCTCAGGGAGTGGACTTTCCATTCAGCCAAAACGCGTTGTTTTAAATATGGGATTCACAAGCAAAGTTTCAGTCTATTGACCTATGGATCGAATTTGACGGTCCAATAGAAGAAACAACACTGGTGTTGCTAAAGGGTTTTCTCTGGATTCATGTTATTGTTTGTGTGGAAACTCAAGCCAGAGCGTATTTCAGTGGTACTTCATTCTGTAAATCAATCACAGTCAGTGGGTGAATGTTGTAAGAAAAAGAGTAAAGGGAAAGTAATTATTACTGTGTGGGTGTGGGGAGAGGTAAATAAATCAAGAATACCACAAGTCTACAGAGTACCTGTTGTACAGGAAGATTAGAAGACTTGTTTCTCAACCCCTTTCCAGTAACACACATTAATGCAAGAACGCACCCCATAAGGCACAGAAAGAAACATGCACACGCGAGCAAACGCACTTCGTCCCACGCACATTGCGCTCGTCCTTTTTCGGAATTTTTAGATACCGATACGGAGCCTTATGGTGACTTTTAAGTTCTTATTAACTCCAGAACAGAAACTTCGAAAATGCAGAGCGGACAGTTACCCGCCAATCTCACGACAAAATTGTCGTAGAGAAAACACGCTACTCAACGAATGTCAAGGAAGTGGCAGACTATACCAAACTTTTGATACGAAGCGGGAATGGTATTCAAATGGAGTATCCGCCAACGGTTCTACATATCATACGACACTGTCATCGCGAAAGATGTCCCTTTATGGATTTATTTATTATTTATTTAGTAGAGTTTAACGACACATTAACAGCCAAGGTCACATCGTGTCTGTGACAGTTTTACGGGTGGAGGAAGCCGAAGTACCCGGAGAGAACCATCGAGCAACGACGAGCAGCTGCCAGTTCCCCAACATCGTAACTCCGTACTGCAGCAAAGGCAGGGTTAGATTGGTTGAAGACATGCGCACCATGGACGTGCAGCACGCCTTAGTACACGGCGTCATCGTGCCCCCATGTGGACAATTGGGGTGAAGTGCCTTGTCCAAGGACACAACGCGGGAGTCCGAATCGATCGCTCAGACGGTCACCCGTCCAAGGACTAACCGGACTCGACCTTGCTTAACTTCGGTGATCTGACGAGAACCGGTTACCGCAACGCCCCCCCCCCCCCCCTTATGGATAGGATCGCGGTATAGAATTGCTATCGGGTCACAAGGCATTTACACCAGTAGATCGCGATTGAGTGATGAAGAATAAATGGAATAGCATCTGAGAGGCGGCATTTTTCGTGTTTCTTTTTCGATGGGTACAGTACAGTATAGCCGTCGTGGATTGTCACGTTCCACGGCTGTACAATATTTCCACGACCTTAATAATATTAGATTCCTGTCATTAATTATAGGAATAATCATCAAAAAATAATTAATTAAGCACCGGGTACGACCCGGTGTTTCATTAATTAAAATTTGGCTGGTGATGATTTTTATTACCTGGTAAAGGTATACGTGAACATCACTGCCCACGCATTGATTGCGACCAGTCCACGGCGACTGTACTGTAAAATTCTACCGAACCTCTTGCTGTGTACCCCAAAAAGAGGTTCAGTACTATGACTACATAGACGGTAGGCCCCATGCAAATCTCAAATCTCAAATCGAATATAATCTGGCAGAGTGTTTCGAATCTATACAGGATATCTAGTGTTTTTGAGTGGATGCCGAAAATTATCTCACAAGTGACGGAGACAAATGTTTGTTTTTCGGGAGCGCTTGCGCGAGCGAAAATATCCATTTGTCTCGGTCACAAGTGAGATAATTTTTGGTATCCACTCAAAAACACTAGATTTTATTTTTATTCTACGTTGAAAGGACGTACCAAACCAAAAACTTATATTATGGACTTTCAGGCCTTGACCTTTTAAAGGACGTACCAAACCAAAAATTATATTACGGACTTTCAGGCCATGTTTGGACTAGTGGGTTTCATGCATCAATTCAAGGTGAATGCGTGTTGAATTAACGCTGGAAATGATCTGTATCCACTCAAAAATACTAGATTTACTTTTCATTATACGTTTTTAGAACAAATTGATCATTTCCAGTGATAATTTGACTGGTATTCACCTTGAAGTGATGCTTTGAAAGCCGCCATTTTGATTGATACCGTGAAAGTGAAAAGTTCTGTATCTTCACAGTGGGGGATACGATTTCTATCTTTCCGCAATTTCTTCGAAATCTATCGTTTAGTGTATAATAAAATCGAATATCGAATGGAATGTCATCATTTTTTAAGCTGCAGATATCGCACCATCTCAGCCGTGGAATACAACAAATATTATTACTCTCCACTCAAGTATTGTATTCATCGGTGACTCGTCTGCCTTGGTATTAGTTGACAATTCCACCAAAAAGCAGAATATTCCAGAAACGTTATCAACGTAATTTCGGAAGCGGAACCTCCTTAAACACCTCTTCCATAATCAGATCTCCTGTACAGAGGATTTCTAGAGGAGATATATGGTGGGATTTTGAGAACATCTCGGCGATTCGAAAATGCGCGAATCAGCGCGACCGGAATTGAATCGAATCGAATCAATGGCACGTTTTCGAATCGAATCGGATTAGAGGCTTTGGTAATCACAACCGAACCTCTTGGAGTGGTATAAGTTGCAGAGAATGTCACCCTCGCCAAATATCGTATGTCAATAATATCCTATACACGTAATCTGCAAACTGTAACAGGAAATGGGTTGCTTTAAAATTACAGCTATACAGGCCCACATCGCGTATTTCCTTTTTTTTGTGTTATCATGTACATAAACTATTGCAACCATTTGAAATTTGACCAGTCTGTGGCCCCAGTTTTCTGCAAACGCTCCAAAAAAGAAAACAAATAAATTTTATCATAAATAATTCTGTTATTTTTCTTTTAGTGGTATACTTTGTGTTTATACCCTTGATGCATTTTATTATTCTTTAAGAGTAGAGAACTAGATAACAAAACGCAAAACATATTTTATTAAAGCTTAGGCAACCTGTAACTCAGTTCAGTTAACCCTTTACCTAACGTGAAAAGCAGACGACACTTGCAAAAAAAATTCTTGAATAACTAATTTTTTTCATTTTTTGTCTCAAAAACATAGGTTATGACCCCTCGTTGGAACGAGCTCGACGAGCTCGTTCCAACGAGGGGTCATAACCTATGTTTTTGAGACAAAAAATGAAAAAAATAGTGAAAATTAATTGGCGATTTTTGAGAATAGCGCTGGCCGGTTTTGACCGTTACGTTGGGTAAAGGGTTAAAACAAAGTTGTGTGATATTACAAAAAACGGACAGAGAATTATCACCTGTCGACCAAGAAGCGATAACACATTCTATCTCAGATACCGTTTTCCTTTGACTTTCTTGATTTTGCAATATTTTATTTATGTCTCAATAAGACTAACATCCCCGCCCTCTGACTGGACGAGAGCTCGCTTAGTCTTTTTCTATGTTTATGGCTCCAGTGGCATACGTTCCCATCTGACGTCACCAAGTGAAATATTTGAAAAGACGATAACAATGGGAGGAAATTCAAAGTGCATACTGCCTATAAAATCGTATTTGTCGGGGCCAGTAAACATTCTATGAATGTACACCCATAACCCACTTATATAAAAGTCGCGGTCACTCTATCGCAGTTCATGATTTGAACTGATGTGGAGTAACCTCGACCATCTTTTAAGTTATTGATTTGTTGTTGTCCAGTTACGTGGTGGGGTATACAAGAAGTTTATTTACTAAATATGTTATCGTTAAAGTTGCCTTGTTCATTGAAGTTGCCTTGTTCATTTCACGATTTGGGCTTTGGGTAGGGTCTTATTGGAGCATACACGTTATTGTGATTAATTGACAATTCATCACAACATAAGCGCCGAGCCGAGCCGCACCGTAAACCTCAGACCTGTAACTGTCAGTTCATCACAATAACTTATACTGTTTTTATACTGTCGCTGATTTCTTCTGAGGTGCAGTTCGTAGAATTAAGTACTTAGATGCAACTATCTGATGAATAATTAAATAATTGAGTATTCCGTGTGTTCTGTACTGGCCTTGTATATACTTGGTTAACTAGCATTCTCTTTTAGGGTCGGTCGGTGGCCGAGTGGTGTGCGTGGTTCAGTATAGTTTCGCTAGGCGGTTGGTGCCGAAGGTAACTCTCCTGGCGTGGGTTCGAACCCCCGCCATGCCAATGTATACTGTTTTAGTTTGTCTTTCTTAATTTTGCCATATTTTATTTATGTGACCTCGACCCACCCTTGCAAATGTGTCGCGACCAGATTGCAATTCTACCGCTACCAGACCTAGAAAGAGACAGCATTTAAGATCAAGCACTGCTATTGCAACCCAATGGTTTTTTCCCATCAAACATGAGCCCCAAATTTTACCAACACATTTTCGAAAGTGTCCTTGCACCTATTGGAATAGAGACATGGGAGCCCTGTTCGCCCCTTCAATAACCTTTCCAAGAACTTTCAAGTTATTTTCTTTTTACAGACATTATACCACGGTTGCTATGTATATACAACGTTACTTGATACAATGCAGACAGTGAGAATGTGCTATGTAAACCACGCGTTGAATCCGGCCTATGTAGGACGGAATGTAAGAAAACATCTAATTGGTTGCTACGTATCTGAGTGACGTTATGACGTGAATGAAATGCTTCGACAAAAAACGCAGTTAAGTAAGAATGTAAACAGACCCCTGCAGGCGATATATATTGTTTTGAAATAAATCAACTTCAGCCACTTAATACAAGTCTAATCGAGGGGTAAATACAGAACACAATTCGGATTGAGTTCGAGGGACAGGAATCAACGACCCATGTTGATGGTTTTTTCTGTATTTCACGCGCGCCTTCGCCACTCGTGACATGTCTTCTTACTCCATTTACGCTGACATTACTCATAAAAGTTTAGGTTAAGAGAATTGCTTCTTTTTGACATTCATTTTAAAACATTTCCCAAGTTGAACGGTGCGGCCCCCCTTATTAATCGACGTAACCAAGAATTGGATGTTCTAAAAGAGGTTATCGGACAAAACATCCTCACTTGTCACTCGCACGTTGTGTCGCTAATTATGACCCCCGCCTTCTTACCAGACAAAGGTACCTTCGCCACTATTATTATGGACCACTGCCCTCTCCTCAGGCGTCGCCACTCATGTTTATTACACACGCCTGTTCTATGAAATCCCCATCTACAGGAACCACTAAACCAAGCGGGAAATAAAAATCCGTTCCGCACATATGTTGACGAACTATTTTTAAATAGAAGCGACATTTTACTGGAATTTTCTACAAATCGTAAAACGCAATTGCAATTTGAATCGCTGGCGATAGCTGAAAATCGTCCCCTGAGTTCCAATGTGTTCTATGTGCCAATAGGCACATAGAACACATTGGAACTCAGGGGACGAAATTGTAACGCGGTTTCCCCACGCAAATTTGGTTGGTGGTAATATGTGTTTTTGTGTTGATAGTTGTCAAATGAATTGCTGAGTGTCCTTCTAATAATTGTTTTTATAGACGTAAAGGCGTGTAATAAACACGAAAAGGCACACGTGTGTGAGTGGGTTAATCGATATGGTATTTGTGCCATCGCGGAAGGATAAAACTCGAGGCCTGTGGCCTCTCGTTCTAACCTTCTGCGCAGGCACTCTTGCCATATCGATTAAACCCTTCACACGCGTGTGTCGTTCTGTGTATGTATGATGGACTGTAAGTTACACTACGGTACTTTATTTGAAAATTCTCACAAATGGATTCGATAAAATACACGAGCTTTAGTGCAGTTACCAAACTTCTTCAAGACAGAAAAATCGAACGCAGCTTTTGTTCTATGGCGTTGTCGATGATTGTACTAGATGTTGCTACTCGAATACTCGATATATTTGGTTGATGAATATGGTCGTACGTTTGCTGGCAATAGAAAGCAATTAGGTTAAATATTTATACTAAAAGCATTGTTATCGATAGCTTATTTGTTATGTATTTGTACAGCGCGATTCGACGAATGCAAATGAAGCTGAGAGTTAGTTCATGTGTCCGTTACGGTGGTACCAAACGATTGGATTAAAACATCCATAGAGTGGGGTTTTCACTTCTGCAATACCTCATATTTCTAAAAAATCATACAAAAGCACGAGCAATGTTCCAGTGAATGAGCGACCGACCAAAAGAGGAAGTCACTCGGTGGAAACATTTATAATTTTCATGTTTTTCTTTTGAGTTTCTCACGAGATTTTGGATTTACAGCCCGAGTGGGGGCTGCACTCCGCACCGATGTTTTGTGGTAAATCACCGCCACGCTCTGTCCTTTATACCTCACCGGAGTTGTCCCGAAAACGTGTCAACGTAACCACATTATCCGACCATCCCTAGCCACTAATATCTTATTCAAGCTTTATATTTTCCATTTCTGCGTCCAAAACATAACTTAAGAGCCCTCAATGGGACGAAATACGTCATCAGTTTCACGTGTCAGGGTCAAACCAAATTATAGACTGAGTGATGGAAATTCAACACTGCAGAATACATTTGGTCAGTAAGCTTTCCACAAAACGATTTTCCCTTTACGAAAATAATTGTTCAGCAATTAATGCAGAATGCTCGTACAGAAATGAAACTTATTTTCCGGGAGAATGGGTGACTCTGTACTCCCTAACATGCTGCATACTCTCGCTGTTGGCAATGGGGCGAGGCAGAGAGGTAATTTTGTTTTATTCACAACCAGCATTGAATCCGCACTGCAATACTCTCCTAAATCGTAAAGATTATTATCATATTCAAAAGATGAACCCGTTATCTTAATATGCAACAGGTAGATATAGGGCACCTGCTGATTTTGAGGATGTACTAGAATTGACCTCATTCTGCGGACGACGGTCTGCTCATTCCGGACTTGGTCAAGTTGCGATCGTCTGCATATCTGGTTCATCGTATGGTCTTGGTATTTATTAAAACAAGCGGGTCTGGTATCTACCTATTGTATTTTGATCGCTTCTATTATTCACTGGTGTATTGACGATATAGCCTTACAAGGTGTCAGTGCTTTGGACACCAACAAATTTTTGATTATAATCACAACCGATATGTGGACGTTCATAAATCATATATTCTATCCCTCCTTCTCTTTCAAAACTACTCTTGCCTTACACCTTCATACCTTCCTATTTCCACTGTACAATAGATTATTTTATCATATGACTCGTCCGTTTTGTTCACTTTAAAACATTTGATATTTTGTTTTCATATTAATCAGTGATAAATAAAGCCTTCCGTCAATTTCATTGGCCAATTTCAAAACTAGACAATTTGAGTGGCTGAACAAAATACAACCGGGCCACATTTTCATAATTTGCATAATTAGAGTTGGGAGCTTTCATTGGTCAATTTCAAAACTGGACAATTTGATTGGCTAAACAACATACAACTGGGTCACATTTGCATAATTTCAGTAGGGAGAATTTACGTTATCTGTCCTATTTAGGATGGGTTATATTGTATTAATCTTTTACCTACAAGAAAAACCCATTCATTTTTTTTATATTTTCACTTTTTGCTTCCAAAACATAGGTTATGAGCATCATTGGAACGAGCTCAACGAGCTCGTTCCAATGAGGGGTCATAACTTATGTTTTAGAGGCAAAAAATGAAATTTTTTAGTTATACGAGGATGTTTTTTCCAAGTGCCGTCTGCAACTCAAGTTAGGTGATGTGTTAAAAAGTCATACTAAGCGGCTAATTTGTGCGTATGTCATATGATAAATAGAATATGAAATGAGTGTTTTTCTCATATAATATTTGTGAAACTCGTCCGAATGTTTCGTTTAGGCTCGCCAGAGGCTCGCCAAAACGGAAAATTCTTAGACTCGTTCCATAAACATTATATGAGAAAAACACTCATTCCATATCCTCTATTTATTTCTATTTTTTTCGCGCATTTATAATTACTCACCTTTTACATATATTTCCAAGAACAAGCTGATTGGAACACACAATGGGCCAAAATTTATTCCAAAACGTCAAATTTATTATTTTTTCAATACCTGCCTCTTCCGTTTATATATGTTTAATGTACTTTGTGTGTGGAAACGACATCAAATAAGCTTCAAGCTTACAGACTTATCCACAAATAGTACTTATGTAATAATGTCTTTGTATTACAACTGGAAATAAATACTGTTTAACCCTTTGAGACTTTAATTATCCTGACGTTCAAACGTCACTGGGAATTCAGTTTCTTCAACGTTTTTCAAAATGCGACGTCAAACCTCGGAATGTACAAATAACAAGATATTTTTCACATTAGCGATTATCTGGTTGAGGGCTAGATTATTTTTGGTGGTCTGAATTTGTTATTCAAAACGTGTCTTAATACAAACTACAATGCTGTAATAAAACACATTTACATAAACAATATAATTTTGTGTTTGACTGAATATGAAATATAAGCAAGGAAAGTGTTGTCTTTTGCTCTGGTGTCCTCATATTTTGAAAGCCCTGATGGTGGCTTCTAGCACTTAACCAGTTAAGAAGTCTTGACAGCAGGATTATGTTAGTATTTTTAAGCTGCAAAAACATTTCGTTCAACGGTTATCACCGAGCACTATCTGCTTTATGATTCAGATCGAATCATGATCCACGGTTAAAAGGCTGCCAGGCGTCCACATGGCGAAAAAGACCATGACAAGATGGAATCATAATCATACACCTTCGAAAAGAGAAAAGAAGTATTCGGCGATCTCTCGTATGATCACTTGTTTAAAGTGGAAGATGATGGAGCCGTTGATGAATCAAAATGTGATCACATCTATCAAAATGTTATTGTTCTTTCTGCAATGACGCCATATGCCGCTAGTATGAAAAATTGTATAAGAAGAACGTTTGCAGAGACAACATTTCATTTCAGTTCTGACCTGTCGAGAAGTCAAACTGTTCGCAACGGTGCTGAGACTGAGGGATGACTTAAACAAACAAATGTTGAAGAAGGACGCCGACCTGAAGCTGACTTCCCACGAACTGGATGAAGTGAATCGAACGACGATGGAAGACGTCACGAAAAAAACTAGACCAATGCATAGCCGTCGTTGTAAAGAAGAGAGACCGAGATGTGACCTGCCACCAAACAACGTAACAAAACCGAAAGAAAGTCCACGTCAGACGAAATACCAAGGTACAGACCAGAAGAACGACATTTAGACAAAACCACGAGAAAAACGGCTACTCTCCAAGAAGTAAGTCACAGGTCAGAAGAATTAAGTATGAAAAAAGGACCTCCCTACAGACAAAATGAAGAATGAAGTTCCAAGGAACGACGAAATAAAAAAATAAAACGAAGTTCCAGCTGAGAAGAACCAAGTCTGATCAAGAAACCCACCGGCGTTCGAAGCAAACAACAAAGCGAAGCTGCCTGTGTTAAAAGTAAACAACAAAACCCAGCTGTCTGTTTTCGAAGAACGATTATATCAAATCAAGAATGAAGACCAAACCACACAAGAAGTTAAGGATGTACTACTAGAATCCAAAACACGGCCCATCATTTAATATTATCAAGCATTCCGAGAAGATTAAAACCAAAGAACTACATACCACTCAGAGACAGACGTAGTCGACAAAGAAATCAGAGATTTAAACAGATTTGGAAATATCTATTTCAGTAGTACAACATGCATGCATATTGAACACAGTTAAGAGCAATAAACATTGTTCGACACAACATGATTTCAACAGAGGGAGACGGCATAGCCCCCAGGGTTGTCTTGTCGCCATTCCCAGTAAACAAGCTCCTATGGATACGCAGTTTTCCTGTGGTGCAACCATGTATTTGAGAACAATGCATATTACCCTTACAGCACTGTGATCACAAACGCGAACAAAGAATTTCGACCGGATCGCGTCGCAATCCTCTGTCCGCTTTCCTTCCCGCAACACCGTAGAACATTACAAGTCAAAAAGGAGATGCGAGACTATTACACATGATATTCTGTTTTGGTTTTTCTCTATCTGGCTTGATTTTGCGGTATTTTATTCAGGAAATTTCGATCGCTGGTATAAGTGCTTTACGATCAAGGCGCGATCTGATCGAAGAAAGGGAACGTTTTTTACCACAATACTGAAACTGCTTTCTAACTGTCTACAAATGCTGTACTTGTGAATAAAATCATTCGAAGACAGAGATGTTTCTGATGAAGAAGATTCCTTGGAAAGTTGAATTCCGTGAACTGCGAACAATGTAACAGTACAATGAGAAATGCGAGTATTTGCTGCAAAATTTGAATGCAATAGAGTATAAAAAAATAAACAGAATGCTATATATCCTTACGTTGTCTTTGCCTAACTTGTTCAGTAGCCCCCCCCCCCCCCACCACCACCACCACCACCACCACCAACACCACCCCACCCGCGAGTGGTGATCCTTCGACATTCAACACCACAATGTGATCTTCCGAATATGCTCTTACAGTAGTATGGCTTATGGTCCCTCAATACCCAAATGTGTAAACGAGCCCTTTATTATTTGCAACTGTTGTGGAAATTCTCTGTCCTCTTGCCCACCCACCCCCACACCCATCCCTCGACGCTGTAGAATCTCACTTGTCTAAACAGAAAGGAAAAAACAATGAACTTCAGATGTTAATTTCGTTCATTTGTGTTGATTCGGGCTTGATTTTGTGGTATTTTACTCATGATATCTCGTCCCACTGTGTTAGTGTGTCCCGACCAGATAGTGATCTAATCGAAAAAGACGCCACTTTTGTTATGACATTACCATACTAGTTTTTTTTTTTTCAAATATAAAAAAGCTTAATCCCATTGAGTCTAACTGACAGCTGACATTTATTCTTTTGCGTGAAGGGCCATTGAATGAGTAAAACAATTTGACAGCACTCTAAATTCCCAGACAAAGTTCTTCACGGAGATGGCCGCCTCTATGACGTCTTTTGCATCTGTGGCATTGAAGAATGCTATGTGAGCGCTCCAACAACAGATTAGGCATGATGTACTGGTAAAGAGAATAAAATTTCAGAATTATCCAGAATCGATACCAAATCGCCTTTCTGAGATTTGTGTCAGGTAAAGGGGTAAGGATTGTTTTGTCACGCAATTGTCTTGTTCTAAGTTGATATCTAATTATCTCTCCATCAAGCATATTGCCAATTCATGGGCTTAGTGATATGGTATTCATAGACACGCTCGCGCAATTTACGAATTCGTTAGTCGGATTGAGCGTTATTTTTCTGTTTTATTCGCGACAGGAACTTTCCAAAGTATTTTCAATTCATTACTGACAAACGACAGGGAATATGTGTCAGACTGAACATCTCCCTCATGACCAACAAAGTGTGATTGAGTTTCTATAAAATCAGCAAAGCATAGTTACCACACGAGCAATGTTCTGCGGTGATTATTGTCGTTCTGAGGCAACTAAGATATTATCAACACCTGGAGACTTGGGGCCAATACTATAAAACGTTTACAATCGTAGTTTCCAGAATTTAATTTTCTAGTTATGACTTTAGATAGGTTGAAATGTACCATTAGCATTTTCAAAGATTTGGCAATTTGCCAGTTGGCAAATTGCCATATCTTTTAAAATGCTAATGATTCATTTTAGTCGGTTATATTAATAGGTAGAAAATAAAATTCTAGAAAATACAATTGTAAAGGTTTTATAGTATTGGCTTCTGCTTAGGCGGTCATTGAAATGCACCATTAACATTTTCAAGGATGTGGCAATTTGCCAGTTGGCAAAATGCCATATCTTTTAAAATGCTAAGGATTCATTTTAGTCATTTATATAAATAGGTAGAAAATACAATTCTAGAAAATACAATTGTAAAGGTTTTATAGTATTGGCTCCTGCTCACGCGGTCGAATCTTCTTTGATAAATTTCCATTCGTCAAAAAACAGGACTGTATCAAACAGAAAATATACTGGTGGATTCCGGTGGGGTACGTCCCGACTCACACCAAAGGCCGATCCAGAGTTCTGGATTTGGTGGGGCCCAGATCAATCATGCGTAATGTTGCGAAGCATCATAGGGTGCGCAAGCGCCAAGTTCGGGTGAAGCTCGAGAGAAACTAACCCACCCTCGTCGGCGGAGCCTGTGGTGTCAGCTGAGAAAGTTTGGAAGAATGAAAGGTCGGTGTAGCCCTCCGGTGGCTTCTTTGAAAATGAACAATATTTTTTTGCGGCTGGAATTTTATATGCACTCATTAAAAGTTTGAAAAACGTGAAGCCAGTTTATAAGGGCTCACAGTAGAATTGCGCATAACCTATAGTTGTGTACATGGTATACGGTATTAGCCGCGATAACACATGGATATCCATGTAGAATGCTTGTGAGAAAACTACGGGAGGGGCGATGGTGTCCCACCGTGGTTCGACCCATTCACCTCCCTCTAAACTCTTCCTAATTTTTCAAATTGCAAACATGTGTGACAATTGAACTTGGATGTATTTACTTTCAGTTAATTGTGTAATCACTTAATAAACTTGACATCTATTTTAAGAAATAGAATTTTAGTCACTATAAGTTTAGTCTCAATGCTAATAGCGTGATGTGCGAGGACATTACCGTGGGTGCGCTGGGGAGACTCTTGTGAAAGAATGTCACAGCACGCCGTGTATTTTCCCAGAATGTCGTGTGGTTATTTCAAGAGCTGCAAGAGTTAGAGAAAGTTTTTAGTGGTTGCTTATATATTGTTATTATTATTATACATTATACAGTGCGTCGGGTAGCAGAATTAACCCACTAACTGGGATTTTAATGCATGTGTTAGGACACTGGTATATGAGTCTAGTATGAGGCCCAAGGACATAATAGTCAATTAGGACATAATAGTCAATTAGGGACATGAAGTTTTAATTCAAGAAAGCTACATGTTTGTAGACTCAAACATGTAGCAGCTAATAAGACAGTATATTGTCCCAAGGAGATGGGAGACATGCAGACTGAGACCTTAACCCTTTGGACTCTAGTGGTATCTTCCATGCCAGTTCAATGGCAGCAATTAGAACAGCCCATATTCATTATTTGGGGTAGACCAATCAATATTTTCAACGTGCAATCTCGGGGCTGCACGTTGAAAATATTGATTGGTCTACCCCACACATTTACTGAACAGCCATCCTATTTCATGACGTTATGACGTATCATGTTGCTGGCCGGAAAAACGGCCGCTTCGGTTCAATGGGTTAAAGAAAGCGTCGATGGGTGGGCTCTAGGAAAATGGAACTGTTTTGATTGAGGGTGTGTGATATAAGGTTTGTGATATTAATAATGGTATATTAGAAGGGTAATATTCGAATACGGCAGCTATTTTGTGGAATGAGTTGTTCGAAAAATATTCGGGTAGGTACAGCACATGAGACATTTTCAAGCCACTTGAACCACAAAACAAAATGTTTCCGATATTCAAACATTACCCATCTAATATATTACTTATATAACCTATTCAGAAATTTATAAAATACGCTAAAACATTGGAGAAGGTGCCTTGGTGCACTCGAGGAACGACAAACTCTCAAGCTTCCAGTAGAATTCTTAAACGAATCGGACGCTGTTATATGAACTGAAAGCAATCTAGCCCTTAAATAGTTCACCGCCTCTTTTTAAAGTCACCGGGATGGAATATTTCAGTTAGTCGTAAAAGCGCAGCTAAAATATCGTTAAAATATTCCATCCGATTGAATTTAAAAATACAATAAACATTTATTTTCTTTTAATCAATACAAGAAATATTTCTTAATCGACACTTGATTTAACCGCATCTCTGATTACATAATTACTGTTAGAATATTCCTTAACCCTTTCAACCCTGGTGGTATCTCTCATGCACATCAGTTCAATGGCAGCAGTTGGGACAGCCCATTTTCATTATTTGGGGGTAGACCAATTAATATTTTCAACGTGCAGCCTTGGGACTGCACGATGAAAATATTGATTGGTCTACCCCACACATTCACTTAGCAGTCATTCTAGTTAACGAAATTATGACGTATCATGTTCGTAGACCTGATAACCGCCCTCTCGGGTTCAAAGAGGTAAATATACAGAACCACACTTATGTTTGAATGGGTTAACGATTACTGGACGAGAGCGAGTGGCGCAGGGATACCACGAGAGCCGGTAGGCTCGAGTGATTATCCCAGCGCCACACGCTCGAGTCCAGTAATCGTTAACCCATTCAAACATAAGTGTGGTTCTGTATTTATTACACACCCAACCATGAAAAAGACTTTACTATAATTAATCGCTAATTTAATTAAACAGTCGACAATTTGAACGGCTGAAAGAATTTTAGAGAGAAACGGGCAATTTTGTCAGAGAACCAGTCTTAAGTCTTTGACCTTGCCATCTGTAGAATCGCTGTTGATTCATTTTATTCGCAAAAAAATGTCGATCCGAACACTTAAAACTCAAACGATTGCGTTCAGCATATCAGACGTCACAAATTATGAGGTCTCAAATGTGTTTTCAAAATTGTGTGTGCAGGAATCATTATATCTGGAGGATGGAAAATGTACAAGGATTTTAATTTGAATACGGTGCGAACTGGCCGCTCTGTTTAAATTCCGTGCTTTTAAAACTCGGGAGTGATATTAAAAATACAAGTTTGAACTCGGCTTGACGACACATGCACTACTGCCATAAGGCTATCGCATGTGGACTGTACATCGGTCATTTCTGTTCTGCACTGTAACAAATGTAAACACTGGACGAGAAAAGACATTTTGCGCAATAATTAACCTACTGGGGCGGTCATTCGATCGCGTTTGGAGTAACTGAGCCTGAGGGCAGTGAGGCAGTTTGAGATTCCATTCTGACTCTGAGTGAACTCTGCAGTCTTGGTAAGTTTGCACTTTATTTTTCAACATTATGAAGTTTCTGACTTGAAATTTAGCCTTCTTTTTATTTTACATCAAGTCTTGATAACCTTTGTTTGAAATGGGCTGCACTTACAAATAAAAGTTTTAAGCTGTCCACATAATACTACAGTACACAGATATACAAAGGGAGAAATATATTGCATGATAACTGCAAGAAAATGTCATGTCTTGTCTCCACAGCACAAGTAATTTAGTTTATACACCTTTTTTACACCCCCCCCCCCCCCCACCCATCTATAACCTGACAGCATTTTCTTGAAAGCTCACAAAATGAGTATCCAGCAGTTTTAGTCAGAGGCTGAAAGAGAAATAAGGGGGGTGTTCTCACCAGTAAGCTCCAACCTATTTTGGTTAATAATATTTTCCAAGATTGATTAATGTTTACATTATTTTGTACTAGTAGTACTATACTTCACCAGTTTGTTATCTGAACGGTTCTGTCAATATTTTTTTCTTGGCACCGGTATCTGGTTCAAAACAAAATAATTTTTTATGTGTCTGCTCCAATATCTTGTCAGTGTCTTAAATTTGGAATTTGGTATTCTGAATTTACATTTAGTAAGTAGTTTTAAAGAGGACTAATAGAATGTGGCTAAAATGATAGGCTTTTGGAGAACATTTTCTTGGGGATGGGGCTGACCAATCAAACTGCCCAGAACTTTTGTTTCAAAATCAAAATGCAGGCCCTTGCCTCGAATTTGCCTATGAAAATGCTCCTCCCACTGCCCTGATATTTGCCAAAATTATAAAAATACCCCCCCCCCCCCCTCTGAACACTCTGTTCTGAAAATACCAGTCCTTTTCAATGAAAACTGCAAAATTAACTGCTTATTGGTGAAGGGGTTGAGAGTGCCTCAACCCCCTCCCCATCTCATACACCCATGTAACTAAGTCACATAGGTGGCATTCGATTTAAATTTTGTTGCTGAGAATTAAAGCAAAATAAGAAATATCCTTGTATAAAACAGAAATACTAGCAAAAATCCTAAATTAGTCATTTAAAAATACACATCAATCTGTGTCTGAAAAATATTGTCATATTGTCTATGTATTAAATATTCTAATAATTATTTTTGAATTTCAGGGAAGTCATCTCATAAAATTGACAATATATTGCATTCATCAGACCACATGTATTTATCACCCCTTCCCTCTTCATGGTCTCATTCCCACCCTACTCGAGATTTTTCAGAATTTCTGTAGTGGGTAGCTGGTAACATTTTTTAATTTCCCTAGTACAGTCTCCAGAAAGTCATATTTTAGCAATACTATTTCCCCCTAAAAAAGCCCTTCCACCCTGCCCCCACAAAAAAAAATAAAATAAAATAAACCTGTTGCCCCAACACCCACTAGCACGTAAAAAGCATTGGTTCCACAAATGTAAAATACCGAGTTTTTCTTATAAAATCAGGCTTTTCATTCTTTCGAATTTATTTTCTTTATTCAGCTAGAGTGGGGAGGGTGTGTGTGTGTGGGGGGGGGGGGGTGGTCATCTAGTAAGGGTGGAATTGGAGATAGTTAATTAGTAACTGCATGTTCTAGCTGTCAAACATCTCCAGGCGCTGTCGGCGTGTCGTCGTCTGTTTTTCCGCTTCATGTTAACCAGTATTCAAGATTCATTTAGTCTTGCTTCAGGGGGACAACTTCACCTTAACATGCTTTTCAAAGTATGTTTGCGTTGGCAAATGTGCTGCTTCATTGCCGAAGTGTGAATCGAATAAGATTACAGTTACACGGTAGGCCCCGTGTCGACTCGCCGGCAGCACGCAGCGATGAGGGCAACATTGTAACAAAGTTTTATAGGAACTGTATTAGTGGCTGGCTGCAGTGTCGAACCCAATTGGACTTTTTTGCACTAAAATTAATTAAGTTTTCCTCGATTTTCAATAACGAAAGCAAAGGTTGAGTTTCACTGTTCAATTTCTTGGCAGAGATCATGTGTCTTTCATGACTTTCAACAGTTTTTAGCATAGTTGTGCATCAAAGATTTTGTGATGAGAATCGGTAATTCCGACAGATAAATATAGCCGATGGTTCTCATTGGTTATATTCCACTGAACGCTGCAAACTATAAGAACCAGTCTATCGAGAGAACTTGTGCACGCGATTGGTACTTTTTATCGGATCGCACTAGAGCTTTCTGGTTAAAATTACCGCATGCCCCTAAAATCCATGTGATCGTGACAAATACAGTTACGGGTGTGTAATAATAAACATTATGAGTGAAGACTCCGTAATTTTATGATTACAGCGCGTATTTCCACTAATTGTGTTCATATCTTGATAGATTCAAGGTGAATTAATTACTTATAGATTGCAATATCTATAACTGATGCACGAAGGAATATCTGTATATATTGGCAGTGAATGGGCATCATATTACATCAACGGTTGTCTGTGCACAAACTACATGAAAGTGGGTAAACAAACAACCCAAAACAGTATCGAATTCCTTACAGAATTATAATTACGTCACGAAAATATCCTCCACATACAACTTATAATGAAAAACTCTAGGGCATTTCTGAGATGTCATTTTATGTGTGCAAAATTTTATTTGCATTTATGTCGGTAAATTATTTTACTTCTCCAAGTTCATGCTCCCTAACACGTCTTGTCAATACGGTGGAATTAATTCACAAATACTGAAAAAGAAATGTCTGTCCAATCTTCTGAAGTGAGCCAAAAATCCAGTCTGTGCCCGGATTCTCTCATAAAAGAAAAGTTGTGTAGACAAAGCTTGTTCTAATGACCGTTTTCCCTGTTCTTGATTCTGCAGCACTTCGGTAATTTGAAAAAGAAACTTATTCCCAGTGATAGAATTAAGTCACTCAGTCTTCTGTAATTTATAACGATAACCGAATATTCCGTGTGTGCTGTCACAACAGGATTTATCTTGGCTAACTTGCATTACATTATAGAGTAACATAGGGCGTTATAGAGCTTAGGTTCGAACTCCCGCTAATCCATTTGCTGTTTGCAAAATAATCTCTCCAGATATCTCAGAACAGTCGGCGTTATCTAATCTTGTACATCCTACTGGAAAGATCTTTGACAACAGTTTTGTCACTAAAGTATACATGGTCAAATAAAATAATACTTCCAAAATCTTAAATGTGAGTTGTTTTCGAATCTGATGGATGGCAACAAAGCATCAAGAAATTGGTCGGAAATAAGATTGAAATCCACATCTTCTGCTTTGAGGTTTCCGGTTTATTGAAGAGGAAATTAATTTTGAAAAATTGTCTTGCAGCTGATCTCTTTTTCCATTCATTTGCCCAAATTTCCAACAGTTGATTCAAACTGATTGAAAAATGACGTGACGCTCTACAGAAAGCGTGACCCTAATTATTCCTCCTTTACGCGTGATTGTAGGTTTGACGAATGGAATCAAGTATCGAATGACACAGTATTTCTTTTCACGGGTACAGCTGAAGTAGAAATAAGCTGGCAACCGTTTCCTTCTTTGGCAAAACCTGTCGCTTATGATGTCTTTGATATATACCATTAATAAAAAGTGAGGGATATCCAAACTGATGTTGAAATTTTCGGAAAATGGTGTTGGATACGCGTGGTTGGACACATCAATGTGTTACCAAGTTCAGTGTGGATCATGAATGTCACCGGCCCAGGTGCAGGTTTTTCGCTTTCGCACGAGCGTCGCGTTAATGTCTGTGGGGTACGTTTTGAAATTTTCATTTGTACTGGACAGGCTTTTTAGGAGGTCTCATCGTTTTTTGTTTTGGTATAAAGTTGTTCATCAGTAGGTTCTGGTCGAAACGTAACTTTTGAGGTATGTTAAGACTGACACGTGACGAACGTTTACGTGCCGTAGGCATGCTGGAAGCTGACGACAGACAGACTGCAGTGGCTCAAATTCTCAACGTTACTCAATCGGTGATAAGCAGGTTGTGGTCAGGCTACCGTCAAACAGGAAATATTGATGACAGACGTCGGTCAGGTCGTCCAAGGGCGACAACTGCTAAGCAGGATCGTTTCACCCGAAACACAGCATTACGTAACAGCCATCAAAGTGCCTCAGCTGCACCGAGCGACAGATGTGCGAGTCAGTGGTCAGACTATCCGAAATCGCCAACACAGCTGGAATTTGTACGCTCGACGACCACGAATAATTCCATGTTTGACTGAATGTCACATCGCATCAAGGCGTAATTGGTGTGGAGCATGACAGCACTGGGACAATCGTCGGTGGAGCAACGTTATGTTTTCTGATGAATCGAGGTTCACTCTCGCCTTCCACGACAGGCGAAACAGAGTGTGGCGGCGACTGGACGAATGATACCATGACATAACCGTTAGGCGGCACGGTCGTTTTGGTGATGGATCGGTTATGGTGTGGGGAGGCATAACCATGCTAAGCAGAACAGCATTACATGTTATCCAAGGGCGTGTCACAGGGCACTACTACCATGAGAACATGTTAGCAGCTCATGTGGTGCCATTTGCGCGACGTCACGGCCGTCGATTCATTTTCCAAGATGACAATACAAGAGCACACATGACTCGTGTCGCTACAGAGTTCCCCCGGGAGCAGAACATCACTACACCGCCTTGGCAAGCGCTAAGTCCAGACCTTTTACCAATCGAGCACGTCTTGGATAGGTGTGGCAGGCGCCTACGACAATGCCAACAGCCCCCTACCAATGTCCAGGAACTCGCCGCTGCACTGCAGGAAGAATGGAATAACATCAGTCAAGCTAATATTGGACATTTGGTGAGGAGTATGCCACGTCGGATCCACGCTTATCTCGGAAACCGAGGAGGATTTACAAGGTATTGAGGCCTCAGACCGAGTGTGGTAAATTCTCAGACTGACTGTCCATGTCTTCTGCCGCTCAGTGCGTGGAATGTGTGCTTGTCAGACACCCAGCTATCGCCGAAATCATTCAACAGATGTCACAGCGCAATGTCTCAACGGTCTTTGATGAAAATATAAATATATTTCTTCATATATCTCACTTTTTTCAAATATCCCCTACTTTTGTTAATAGTATATGAAAAGAGTAGGTCAGAAGGAATGATAATGGGGCGTTCGTTATACAACACGGCCGTCGTCGGTTAGCCACTTTCCACGAGTGGACAATATTTCCACGAACGCAATAATAATAGATTCTAAACACTCATTATAGGATTAATCATCAAAAATTTAATTAATGAAGCACCGGGTACAACCCGGTGCTTCATTAATTAAAATTTTCCCGATGATAATTTTTATCACCTTGTAAACGCATGCATGGACATTATTGCCCACGCATAGATTACAACCAGCCCACGGCGATTGACCGGTACATTTCACTACCTTAGGGCCAGCCTAGGGGCATTGGATCCATGGAGCAGCTGTCCTCGATACCTTTCAGTTAGGAGACAGAGAGGCGCTACAGTGCCAGTGGGGAATAGACATTTACCATTAGAAGACCATGATCATTCTGAAATATTTCAAACCGAAGTCTAAGAGGGCACAACAGGAATATGTCGTTCAAATGTGTTGTTTCTCGAGGATCAGGTTTTCTGGGCGTAAGCGAGCAGTGACTCCAAGCAAAGTAGATCTGGAGGAATTTCACATATAGTTAGCGATAGAAGTTACAAAAGTCAACCAAATTTTGTATATCATATGTGCGATATCACGCATTACAAAACTGGATTTTACTATACACCTTGAACGGTCAGTGTTTGACTGTGCATGGCAGTTTACCTGCTTTATATACAGTTCACACAGGGACGATTTTTGAAAGATGAATAAATAAAGGGGAGATCATTCTCACTATTGGACATGCATTGGTCTCAATAAACTGTGTATGGTGTATAAACAACATGCACGTGACATCGTAACCCTTTGAACCCTGATGGTATCGTACATGTCGGTTAAATGGCACTTATTGGAAGCGCCCATGTTAATTATTTGGGGGTGGACCAGTCAATATTGTCAACGTGCAGTCTTGAGGTTTATGCATATTTTATAAAGGAAGAAAATAAAACCTCTTTAGTTATATAGGTCTTTCGCAGGGTACACAACCCTGTGTACAAGAATTGTATGGACATAAAATTCTGACAAGGTAATTGGGGATGTGTATCTTTGCCAAAGAGCTGTAAAACGAATTTGTCAAACTGGAAAGCTATCGCAATATGTCCCGAATGCAGTGAGTTTCTAATCTCCTTCCTGGCATTGACGTGAAAGGTGAAAAGCAGGCATATTTTTTTTATCTCTCTGTTGAATAATGTTCAAACGTGGTGTCTGACTTTTTATCACTCAAATATTCACGAAACGTTTCAGCTGTCGTGTTATAATTATTATCTTTTGTGGCAACTAGTACTAATTACAGGTTGTATGGTTCGTAAAACTTTTCATGTTTGTTTGATTCTGTACATTTCAAACCATTCGTTACTTTATTTATGGACGTAATCATTTTTCTCGGTCTGTTTTCCAGTGTAATTTATCTCCCTTGACTACGTAGAATGTCGCGTGATTTTATGTATCCCGGCAAAAACCCGATCTTTATAAGTTATTGTGATGAGTTGACGGTAACATGGTCTGAGGTTTGCGGCTCGGAGCTTATGTTCAACATATGCACCGAGCCGCAAACCTCAGACCGTGTTATCGTCAACTCATCACAATAACTTATATGTTCCAATAAGACACTACCTATAGCCCAAACCCTACATCGTGATACACAAGAGGCTTGTTTACAAAACTTGTGATCGTTAAAAGTAGCCTTGTTCAAGGCAACTTTTGACGATCACAGGTTTAGTAAATAAACCTCTCGTGTACCCACGATGGCACTGGATAAATAATCAATAAACCAGATAAACTCATTCCATCTCAGTTCAAATCGTAAATCGGTTTTGTAATTTAAACAACACTTCATCCGGAACACCGTCTGCTGCACGAGTGAAAAATCCAGAAAAATGAAGCGACTTGCTTGTCACTCCGTTGGTGAAGCTATTACGAAACGGGCGACGTCATTTCAAATATTTTGTGTTGTGACGTCAGACGGTAACATTTGCCACTTGAGCCGTAAACATAGAATGTACTAAGCGAGCTCTCGTCCAATCGGAGGAGGAGGATTTTAGTCTCATTGGAACAAAGTGCTATGTACCATGAAAAGGTTGCCAATCACAGATCCGCATTTTTCTTTCAAGTATGACAAAAGAATACTGTAAACATTTACATTTCATGAAATGTATTTGTCCAGTGAGTGACCGGTAGATGTGAAACCACTCAACAAATATGATCTTCACTCAGCATGGATGATTAGTTTTCCTTATCCCCGCAGTAATTAACAAACTATTATTTAAATTGTTTCGTCGCTCTACAGTTGAATACACGGATTACAAAAGCGGACAGAGAATTTCGGCCAGATCGCGATAACATCCTGATCTGGTCGAAATTCTATGTCCACTTTCTACCCCACAACACCGTAGAATGCCAGCGGTCGAAAAGGAATTGTGAGAACATTGAAATTCAGGTGTTATTTTCGATTTTTTTTTCTTGATTCGGGCTTTATTTCACAATACTGTTTTCGTTTATAACGTGTAAAGACAAGCATTTCGATTAAGAGAACTCAGATACGTTTGACCTGTTGGTATGCGATGCAAGTTGTTCAGGAATACGCGACCCGACAGACCCCAGCTCGTCTATTCAATATAAGATTCCAAATCAAGAATACTCTGTAGGCTTTGACCTAAGACTAAATGAAAAAATATCTTTCACACAACTGTGAACATGTTGTTCGATAGGTGAATTGAGTCAAGCCTCAACCACTTTTTATATTCTGTGGGCTTTACAGTTTTTGTGAATATTTTTTGCAGGCTGATAATTTAATTTTGTACATTACAGAGTGTGCTTTAACAAGTGATTCTGAGACGCCTTTTGTACTCTTCCTTGCTTACTTAGAACGAACCACTTATGCTTGACACGTGAACTATTGGATAGAATAATGGTGCCAGCTACAATATGGAGTGTATTAAACTAAAAACAGAAAACAATCTATGTTTACAAGAAATTCCTTTTAGAAACAGCTGTCGAATACTAAAGTCATTAAATCAAGTTTTATCGGAAAACTAGTCCGAATGTTCCCAAACGGAAATCCATCTGTTCTCTTGTACAGCGTCAAAATGTAATTTAGTGAGGGGAGAAAAATGTGCATTGAGGTCCAATTTAATCTCATGTTTAATTTCAACCATTGGTATTACGATGTGAATTATGTATGCTTTCGATCTGGAGAACACTATGATTGCTAAAGGAAATTTGTTCTGATCACACGATTACGTGACGAACAATTTTGGTACACTGTCTGGATGTAAAATTCCTTTTTCTGTTTAACTCTATTATCCGGCACACATAATTTGTTCTCGAATAGCTATTTTTGGCAGACCTTAACTAAATAGGATAAACGCCAACCTTGATGGTGCGATCAGTAATAAATTAATCCCACAGACCTATAGGGCCGCAGGATAAAACTATCATTGAACCTCCCCACAAATGCAAGATAAATTCGCTCATTTGGCTGCATATTGAAGAGTATGAAGTGAAATTATTTAGGGTATCAGACTTGGATAGATTATCGACAATGAAAACATATACGCACTCTCTTTCCTTTCTCCTTCATGCTTCTTGCAATTCACAGTATAAGTCGAGAGCCGATTTTACTAAAAGCTGTACGAGCAAATTTACAGTCTGGTAATAAATCATTAATTCTTTGACCACATAAGAACTGGGAGGCTGTTTTTATGACAGCCAGCAGGTCATAAAATGTTTGCTCTCTCGTCTGTTTCCACTCTGAATTAAAGAAAAGTTTGTCGCCGAAGGATAAACGTAATATGAAACCCTTTAACTGGGAGTTAGGGAGACCTTGAACGCTTTAATCTGTTCTAACTCACTGAAGTGGTTTTTATGGTTATTTCTTACTAAGGATAATGATAACGATGCAGGCGATATGCAAAGAAAAAAAAATCTCAATTCTGAACTGCAAACGAGTTCAATTCGTGCGAACGCGTTGAATTCGTACGAACGAACTGAAGGGCTCCATAATCGGGGATCCATAGTTAGACGACCACGCATATTGTTAGAAAAACAAATCTCGGTCTGTTGTATGGCATCATGACCGGGCAGTTATTAGACGCCATAACAGAATTAACATAATTATTGCAGAGTGCTGTTTTATTCAAGCAGCCGTGCCCCGGCGTAGGGAAAGATTAGAGTACTGAAGAGGGGATGAGGGACAACCAGGGGTCTGACAGGGTAGTCATTCATTTATATCTTGACCTGACTGTTAACTGAATGTCTATTCAGTAATCCAACTTCCATACCTTTCCTATATAGTATCTCTAATTACTAATTTCCATGCAGCTTCCCAGTGAATAATATATCTAACTGCCTACCGGTGCAAGGAAATGTGTGAAAAAGGCACTCAATTTTGCGTCCTTTTCTGTTCGAAGTCTCACAGTGCATACGTTATTCGCCTCAGCGCTCATCAATATTGATAATTTTAATGATTCCCGCTTTTGCATGTCTGCCTCCGCGGGTGGGGATAACTCGATCATAGTTTACCATGTGTCGGCTGTGGAGACGTGCTTAAGTTCACTTGTTCCCACGTTAAATGTTCCAATGAGAGAAATTTCAAGGATAGTGCATGGGTACTGAATATACAGGTTGCAGGGACACCTAAAAAACTCACAGAAGACATCTATTTCAGTATGGGAAACATGTTTTCCAATACGGTATTGTTTTTCTCTTTTCTAATCTCATCAAGAGAAAGAGAGTCCATCATCTCACGGAATAAAACACATTTTAATTCTTGCTGCTTATCGGACTTTGTCGAATCCCAAGTGTTATACTTGTGAAACGTGGGAAGGTCATACCCTCACTCCCACTGGTTGTCCCTCCTCCCTTCCTCAATACATTGTTCCCTGTACCGAGGCACGGCGGTTTTGATAGAACAACAATAATTCTATTAATTCGATTATTGCATCTAATAACTTCGGCCGTGCTGACCAACAGCAGGTCGAGATTTGTATACTTTAACCCTTTACCCAACGCAGACGATACCAAAATTTATTATTTTAAATATCATTTTTTCAAATTTTTCCAAGAATTTCAACAAAACCATATCATGTGACCCCTCGTTGGAACGAGCTCGATGAGCTCGTTCCAACGAGGGTCACATGATATGCTTTTGTTGAAATTTTTGGAAAAATAATATTTTTTCAAATGCTGAATTTACATATTACGCGGGCGGATGCGGGCGATTCGTTGGGTAAAGGGTTAACAATTTGCGTTGTCGTATTACTATTAAACACGTATTATGGAACCTTCAGTTCGCTCGCACGAATTCATCTCGTTCGCACAAACTCAGTACATTTGCACGAATTCAGACCGTTCGCACGAAATCAGAGAGGATTTTTTTTTCTTTGCATATCACCTCCGGGTCTCCATGGATAACAACTTCATATACACGACTGGAAATAAAAACTTAGCATAGTAACCCATTCCATTAGCAGGTTACGCTATATTTACACCATGATTACCTAATCTACTATATATGAAAAGCCTATGACATAAATTTTGGCATTACACACCAACTGTGGTGAACACGACAGCAATGGGATTTCAAAAGTAATATTTCCACCTACAGTGGAACTACATCCAAGTTGACCTTTGGTGACGTCGACCTGAATGCGAACTTGTCTAAATTTATCGCACGTCCCCCGCGATGAGTGAAATGAAAGTGGCAATTACTTATTACGTTTTTACACGAGTTTACCCCATAAGCCTCCAAAAATTGACAAACATGAATTGTCTCATGTTAATAAAGCATCCATTATTCGAAATAGTATGTTATTATGTTATTAAAATGAAAAAGGCCCCGTTTCTTTTTCCATTTAGTTTCGGAGATAAAATTGACAGCCGAGGTACCGCCCACCGATGCTCATGTAAACAAAAACAGATTCGCACGCATGCTGCGCAGTAAAAACGAGAAAAAATAATAGCGACTCAATAATCTGACGATCATGGTATAAATAGAAGTAGCTTGGTGTACCAAATGTTCACCACGAGTGGTGAAGTGATGTTAACCGCGCGCCAAAGGCTCGCGGTTAACACTACTTCCTCACTCGTGGTGAGCATTTGGTGTACCAAACTACTTTGGGTGTATTCTATATATAATGTAGTGGTAAAAAACTTTATGGTGCTTTTCTGCCTTCTCTGTTTTTACTACGCCAGTCATGCTGTTTACATCTTGACTGAACTTCTGACAACATAAATATCAACAACTGGCGCGCTTGTTACATATTTTGGCGGGAATTCTGTTAAGATGTAAACGAAGCGCCACTTTATTCATATTCAGATTCAACTGCGACCATTCCCGAGTCGAATTAGTCCCGAATTAGTCCCGAAAAATTGTAAAGTCTGACTGGCAAACATGTGGGAAAAGGAATTTTATTTATGTTGTATTATTTTTTCCTCACATATAGTTACTTCGCGTATTCCACAATTGATGCATTCCCCCCAAGAACCTAAACTATTGGTCTCTGATTATTCCCAGATCTGATCTACCACATTACAAGAGTTAACGTGAAAATTTCAGTGCCCCATTTTCTTGTTATTATTTTTTTTTATCTTTTTGAACCGTCACTCGAAAAATAATGACTGGGAAGGGAGGGGATGTCCAGATATTTCCCATTAAAATTTACTTTTTGTTCCAGACGATAAGCTTTTAAATTCCAGGCCCCTACTTACGATTCTTGCCCCTGTGCTCTCATTGCTTTGCCTGCCTTGGACACCGCTGCATCTACATTTTATTTCAGGGGGTAACTTTCACATGGAGTATGTCATGATATGGCATCTGATGAAGCACGAACGTTAGAGCGAGGGGAGGAGGACCTTGATCAATGAAAAGTGGTTTTCTTGCGTGTTCACATTTCGAAGACAGCGCCGCCCTCTCTCGATTTAAATGTAATACAAAATGCCACAGTGCAACCATGGGTCGACTTTTGAGGATTTGTTTTCAGAATTTGACTTCACTAAATGAGGTTGCCTTGCATCCGAAGATAAAATGCTGTGCTTGGTGTACTTAGATTGTAGGCAGCAACCGATCCCTCCCACCCCTTTCCAACCCCTTGTCCCACCGATTTAGACATAATGTTAAGTCTTCATTACCCAAGTGTGATTGTCGGAGGATCAAAGGTGGTTCGCACTCGTTGGCAGTCATCTCCCTCTCAGATCCCACATCTCAATGCATGAATTTAAATATCAAATTCTTGCAGAAGATTTTTCATCAAAGAAGCTAAAGGCGATGTTTATGGCTCATATGGTTATAGAAGGTAGGGCCATGTGCAAGCCAGAAAATAAGCAGACTGTCATTTGCGAAATGAGGTTCCCAGAGAGTGAATTTAGTGATGCTACCCTGCAGGGTAGCATCACTAAATTTACCCTCTGTGAACCTCTATCTGAATCACAGTCTCAAAACTAAAGAGAAAAAGGTACTCAGAGGATAAACTGGCCCACTGTATGGGATAGCAACATCAAATTCACCCTCTGTGGACCTCATTCTGCAATTGTCAGACTACTTATTTTCAGGCCTGGCCATGTGGAGCTTCGATTCGATTTCGAATCTTAAATTGCTATTCGGTTCGAATAGATTCGTCTGCACGATGCGTTTCCATTCTAATCTTTTCACTGAAATATAGCTTGGCATCAGTCATATTTGTCGTCACACAATGCGTGTAACTCTGGTGAAAATTCTATATAAATAATATCGAAAATGAAGACTGAGTGCAGTTTCCGCTCTCTAAGCAGAAACAACACCTGTGCCTACCAGCCATGATAATTCCAGTCTCACTAGACACTACCACTGTTGAAAGAAAAGTTGAAGTTTCCAGGCAATATCAACGATGTGCTGTTGTTATCGGCTAGCCCTGAGCAATGCATAGTACCGATGATTCTCGCACCCGTTTCTGTTTATGTTTCTGTTTTTGAACCATAATCCTTACTGGGTAATATTCCAACTAAATCACCAAGGCATGCCTTCGACGAAGGCATGCCTTGGTGATGCAGTTGAAATAATTTATCAGTCGTGACTTAAGCCATCACAGTCGGGACAGATCAGGTTTACAGCACCCCCCCCCCCCCCCTTCCCAAGTCGGTCATCTTCAAGACGCCCCTGATTCGATTCGAGATTCGATTCGAAGCGAAAATGAGTGATTCGCAGAGTCCTAATAGAATGGGGGCTCCTAACACGTCATTGGATTTATGTTTACACATAACAGAGCATAGTATCACGACACGCAGGGCCACCATACCAAATCACGTGATATATTGTTGCACAAAATACTATACTTGTGTTTCACTACAAAAGATCAACATCTAACGAATTGTGAATTCCTTTCAAATTGGAATTACAGAGTGGAAATTCGAATATTATTGGTCAATCCACGCCGTCCGACGACCGTGACAAGGTATCTGGATCAAAATAAATTGTGATCAGAAATGTGGTACAGTAAGCTTTGAGTGTGGACAACTAGATAGGCCAGTGGTAGGTGATCAATGGGTACCATATAAGATTTGAGGATCCAGACAACTGTATTTTTCTTCCCAATAAAGGAGATCTAAGGATGTTTGTATGTGGGGGTTACACACCCACACCGAAGTGACGGTGGTGATGTGAGAATAAAACATAGTCGACGACACAATTGTCTGTACATGTAAGTACTGCGATTACAACAATAGGCAGAAAATTATGCATGTATTCCTCCCCGGAAATGTCTCTAGAGTGCAATGATGCGCACCTTGTTGCACTGAAGAGACGAAATGCGAGAACATTGAATCTCAGATGTTATATTCGTCTGTAGCTCTTGATTCGTGCTGGATTTTAAAATATGTTGGGCATGAAAAAATCACGATGTCTGCTATAAGCGCATCGCAACCAGATTGTGACCTGATCATGAAAAAGACCGCTTTTGTGATCCCACAGTACAGGCGCCTTGGACTGATCGTAATCAACACGTGGGGAGCGCTGTCCACGCATGCGTTTACCAGGTAATACAAATCATCAGCAGCAAAATTTTAATTAATAAAGCACCGGATTGACCAGTCCACGGCGACCGTATTGTATTATAATTGTATACTACATTACAGACTTACACTCGCATCCATTTGATGAGGTGATTCGTGCATAAGTGTTAGGAAAAATATCAAGAAAAGTAATTCAAATCTTAACAGGGTAGTGTGTTTATGACTGCATTAGATCATGAAAGGAATACCCCGCGTTTCATTTCAGCACTCAATAAAATATGGAAAGTCAAAGGTCTCCTTTATTTCAGACAATTCACCCTGGAGCAAGGGGCCTCGTCAAAGTACAGAACGTGGAGAGTGTATTATCACTAAATCATCCGCAGAGTGGAGATTCCACCCATGCAATAATTGCAAATTTGTTGCAAAGCATAACCAGCACAAGCAAAGTTTCAGCCAATGGACCTCCGGGTTTAACCCGGAGGTCCATTGGCTGAAACATTGCTTGTGATTTTTGTCGATATGTACACAATTTGAAAGTTATAGCTTGGGTGACAACTCCACTCCGCGGGTGATTTAGTTACAATCCACTCTCCACGTACTGTATTTAAAATCACTTTCACATTGAAGGGGGATAAATGTGTTTCCGTTTGTCCTCAAACCGGTCGTAATCCACGCGTGGTAGTAATGTCCACACATGAGTTTACCGGTTAATTAAAAATATCAGCAAAATTTTACAGCGGTTGTACCCGGTGCTTCATTAATTAAATGTTTAATGATTTTTCCTATAATAAGTGTTTGGAATCTAATATTATTGCTTCCGTGAAAGTATTGAAATAAGCAATGTGGAAATCTGTTCTGTTTTTCAGACAAAAAAGCCAGTGCAGTCTCAAGCCACAAACTCGACTTCATAAAGATCAAAGCTACACATTATCACAGTCTGTTCATGCCCGGGATCAATCCTACTCGTGTTTTGCACTCTCCAACGTTCGGGCTAAACAGTCGTGCTTAAATATGGAACAGCGTAAAGTATTAAAAGACCTTATCATAAAAATGGTCTAAATATTTACAAAAAATCTCTCTCAGAAACAGTTGTCGAATTCGAAGTCATTAAAGCAATTTTATCGGAAAAGTTGTCCGAACGTTTCTGAACGGAAATTCATCTTTTCTCTTGCACTGGAACAACTTGTAATTTTCCGATGGGAAAATATTTACGATAATGGTCCAATTTTATCTCGGCTTTTAATTTCAAGCATTAATGTTACTATGTGAATTATGTATTCTCTCAAGCTGCCAAACATCCTGCTTCCAAACGAAAATGCGTTCTGATCGCACGATTACGTGACAATCAATTTTCCGGAGCTGTCGGGATGCACATTTCTCAAGCACGGTAACAGTCACACGCATCATTGTTACTGGGCTGATTAAACAATTTACCGCACAGAACTCGAGCAAAATTGAAAAAAGCAAATTCCGGGGCTTGCCAACATAGACAACATAACGTGTACAGCACTTCCTACGAGTTTTTGCAGATTGGGTGAAACCCAACTAATCATTAATGATTTATGCCACTTATTCACACCTTTACCAGCACATGGAGCTGGGCAAGCCAATAAGTTGTATAAATACATTAAATAGGGACACATAGCTGCGTTTTCACACCTCAACTGGTAGTACAATTTGGGGGTGTCAATATTACGGCATGTACGGGGATTTACATACTGTCGATAAAAGAAAACAAAACAATGCAGGAGTAATGGCGGAAAAGAAAAATGTACTTACCTGAAATTGAGTATGGATCATTTGGTAAGGTTCTATATAAGTAATGGGAAATTTAGCTTTAAAATAAGGACTTTGTCGTCAGGTTTGGGTATCATGACACCGCTGGAAAGTGGCCACAGGGGTCATGATACCTAAACCCGATAAAGAGCTGACCAACCCTTCTAACAACCGCCCAATTGAGCGGATTCTCACCATGAGACTTCGCAGCTATCTCGAAGCAATCAACTTTTTTCAAAATATGGCAAAGAGCGTATATGAGTCAGAAACAGGGAATCGAACACGTATTTTGACTGGTCGTTTATCTGAAAACAGCATTTAGTCAAAATGAATTCGGAATAGCGCCTTTCGTGAATGTAGAAAAAAGCATTTGACTCGGTATGGCACAATGGCATGAGATATAAACTAGCGAAAATGGGTTAACCCACTAAAATTCCGAGGATCATATCATCGTTTCTAACTGACCGAAAAATCAAGGTGAGGGTTAACCGCGAGGTATCAGGAAGTAATACTCGAAGCGGGAACACCCCAAGGATCGGCTCTAAGCCCGCTTCTTTTCATAATATATGTATATGACAGAGAAAAAGTAGGGAAAAACTGTGTTGAACAATCGTAGTTCTCAGACGATAAAGGCTTGTGGACGGCTAGCAAGTCCCGAAACATAATTAAAAATTAGAGGTAAAAATTGGGGGAGCAAACAAAGATGTGTTTCTCAAGCTCTACAAATGATTTATACGCCCGGTACTAGAATAATACATAATAACAAGTGACCTGAGCAAAACCAACATTCAGAAGCTACAGAGGGTTCAAAATCATTCCCTGCGCGTGGCACTATGCGAACCCAAATGGACACCGATAAAGGAACTTCACGATGTTGCAAAAATAGAAACTATTGATACGTGATTAAAAGCCCTACAAATCAAAACCCTCAACAGACTCCAAGATAGTGAATTAATGGTTGAGCTGAACGAACACCGATCCCTTAACAGAAAAACAAAATAAGTTTTCAGAAAATAAAAAGTATACAATATAATTAAATTGCGTGGAGTCGGTGAGGATTGACTCGCTACTCGTTGAAAACTTTAGGATTGAGTCTGTGAGGACTGCCTCGCAACTCCGCTGAAGCGCGATTGAAACGCGTTTAATAAGACCCATATAACAAAACCCTCCACAGACTCCAGGATAGTGAATTAATGGTTGAGCTGAACGAACACCGATCCCTTAACAGAAAAACAAAATACGTTTTCAGAAAATAAAAATTACTCAATAGCATTAAACTGCGTGGAGTCCGTGAGGATTGTCTCGCTACTTATTGAGAACTTTAGGATTGCGTTTCTGAGGATTGCCTCGCAACTTTGCGTGTGGAGAGTGGGCACCTAAGAAACCCACCCCTCACCCCATCCATAGCAATAATCACACAACAGTCACAATATGCAAGAGCGCAGTTCTATCTTTCTCTAATAATGAAATGGAGTAGTGGAGTCAGTGAGGATTTCCTCGCTACTCATCAGGAACTCTAGGGTCTAGTCAGTGATGACTGCCTGGCACCTCTGCGCTTGGGAGTGGGCTCCGAAAAAAACAACCCGTCATCTCATCCATAGCAACAATCACACAACAGTCACAATATATAATAGCGGATACTTATCTTTCTCTCTACGTATTACTTTTCTAACTGAACATTCTCAAATTTTCTTGCAACACCCTTATCAAGAAGACGCATGGAAGTAGTAGATGAAGCGTAGGAGAAATTGGTACAAGTTAACTTTCTGTTAACATACACATGAAACCACCAAACACCAGGCAAGGATTGAAACAAGCTTGCCTGGCTGGGACGAGTGTATATTTTAAATAAATAAACATTTCAATAAAGATTTAACAGCCCTTTTAAGGGCTTTCTGGTGTGTGTCTGTGAGTGGGTGTGTATATGGGTTTTTCCCCTTCCATCACCCCGTCATCTGTTCTCCCTGAAGGTAGACCAGATGGCCAAGGCTCTGCATCCACTCTCCCTTATAGGCTGATGAATGACTCCCAGCTTCAAAAATGCATATTGGTGGATTTTTTCCTATTTGCAACTGTTATGGATAACATGCTGGGGCTGCTCCCAAACCAGCGACTGTTTGGGTTTCTTTTTCTTTTGCATTGCTAAAGCAACTAACAAACCGCGGTTTCAGTATTATCGGAAATATGCCCACGTTTCTAAGCAGACACAGAGCAGCATTCTTGTAGTTATGCACAATTCCTAGTCATCTTCCAGATCGAGGTTCTCGGAGATCTGCACCCACTACCCTACTGCCAGTGCGCACACTCAAACCAAATAAGATTATTGATTCTCGTTCCCAACTCTCGCCTTTATATTTGTATATAGCAAATTTATTCACCCGTATTAATCTGTCATGTTATGTTATGAAGCTATTCAGAGCCTTTGTATTTTAAGGTAAGAACAAACAGGTTCCACCTTTTCTGATTATTCATTTTAGCGGTCCAGGTATAAACGCCATTTACCAACCAGCCTGGTTGGTCCGAATCTTTTAGTCTCGTGGTAAATTGGTCGCTTTGTGTGCTAGAGGTCGACGGTTCGAACCCCGGCTCCCGCACTTATCTCTCCTCCTGTTACATTTGGGGGCTCGTCCGATCCTCAGCAGTAGGTGGCACTGCGGGTGTTTCGACCGCTCTGAGGGAGGAACCTGGGTGAGATTCACGTGTGGTGAATCCCAAAAGAAGGGGAGAATAGTGTAGCGATCGAGGTATAAAGGCCATTTACCAACCAGCCTGGTTGGTCCGGAACTCTTAATCTCGTGGTAAATTGGTCGCTTTGTGTGCTGGAGGTCGACGGTTCGAACCCCGGCTCCCGCACTTATCTCTCATCCTGTTACACATTTATGAACAAGAACTGAGCGGTAAAAAGAATATTCATCCATAACTCAATAAACAGTGACGAGGAATTGCTCAGTGGTCATCAATAATACCGTATATCGAATATAGTTTTCTGGAAGACAAGCACATTACTTAAGAACAGATATATGCAGTGTGAATATAATCATATTGTAGCCGAACAAATCCGAACCTCAAATTGATTGTATCCCTTTACCTGACGTAACGGCCAAAACTGGCCAGCGCTATTCACAGACATCGCCAATTAATTTTCATTATTTTTTTTCATTTTTTGTCTCAAAAACATAGGTTATGACCCCTCTTTGGAACGAGCTCGTTCCAAAGAGGGGTCATAACCTATGTTTTTGAGACAAAAAATGAAAAAAAATAGTTATTCAAGAATTTTGTTTGTAACTGTCGTCTGCTTTTCATGTTAGGTAAAGGGTTAAACCCCAACTTCGGCTGCAAGGAAAAAAGTAGTGGTTATCAATTCTTCATTAATCATTTTTAAATTTACATCATTGATTTGACAGTAAAACTGATGTCTGGCCTTCATTTGGTGTTGTGAGTATGAGACCCACCCCCCCCCCCTCCCTCGTGGAAACCCCGAGAAATGAAGCGGTGCTTGTTTACTCCGGTAAACAAGCCCTGTTCTACTGTTAAAAGAGTATCCAGTCACAATGTCTAGGTAACAAGTCCTCTAAAATGGGCAACATGGATATAAACGATTGACTAAGTTTTACTTTATCTCCATGTTGCGGTTATGATTAGCCGTCGTGCAGGAATATTTTTTTATCTTAAACACCATTAAACAAACAAACAAATAAATAAAAAAATAAATGAGACCAAACCCAAACATCTTCGTAGAAAGCTTGCATCTCATCAAATCACCTTCAGTCAATAAATTCTAATCCAAATCAATTGGGTCAACATCATAGATAGTGGTAGCCGTCTTTGGAATTTTAGTGCGCCCTCCCCTGGATGTTTGGATTCCCAATATCCGCTTGGAGGGTGGTACAGGTCGACGAACCACACTCGTGTGACAATTGGTTATAATGTCGGAACTGCCGAAATTCGTGGCCGTAATCCTGACAGGTGAACAACAGCAGGCACCTCATCAAGTGGTGCTGCCACAGCAACACCCATTTCCACTGCAATGCAAGTTCCGCACAAGCCTAGTTCGTTTAGTCCTGGTAAAACCACTGTCCAACATTCACCGCGTCCAGTGCGTGTTGCCGCAACTCGACCCCTTTTTATACTTTACAGGAGGAACGGACGTTCTTATGAAGTACTGTCATTGGACAATATATCAATTGTGTGGCCTCTTATAAGTTCTTACCTTAATCGACATTGTCTGAAACAAAATGACACATATTGGCATTTTGTTTTGACGTTAGCGTAAAAAACCGTGGTTGAATTTGGCAGAAAACATTTTACGCTATTGGCAGAAAAACAAATCTTATGGCAGTTGACAGAATTTAAAATTTACCAAACTTGTGAAATGTTGAACTCACATTGACAGAAAACGTTTCTGCCACTGGAGGAAAAAAATGTTCGAACTGATTCCACAAATCCCGCTGACATACTATTCACATCTTATTTCAAATCATAAGCACTGTTGTGTGTCTTATTCTTATCGGAATGAGTTGCTTGATATTTTTAAACCAGAAAATGATACCAGTCAGTTGTGAACTCTAAGAACACACCATTATGTGAAGATACGTTTTAAAAGCGTCACATTTGAGGATAAGAAAGAGAAAGATCCAAGTAATGAGAAAGTTGTTGACTTTAAGTCGGATGTGATGAAAAGATGGACAGAAGTAATGAGTTCCTATCATTTGACTTTGTAGCTCTGTAATGATAAGAAGGGTACTCCTTTAGTAGTATTGAGGTAACTGATAAGTATATATATTTAGGATTGGTATTACATGAGTTTAAAGATTATGTTGATACAGTCGAGTTATTATCGAAATCAGGTATAGTAAAGCTCCAATGATGTAGCCAGGGAGGGTCATGGGGGTCGTACGATCACCCCCCCCCCCCGAATCCCAAAGATCCGCGGCCGATATTCTCCACAGCAATCTAATACATGCCTATACACTGAATTTGATTCACTTTGACTCAACATGAAATCTTTGATCACTGGTGATATCAAATATTAAATACCCCCACCCCCGGACCACCACCGATGACCAAAGGTCAAGCTGGAGGAGATTATGGGAGGGGGTTACCCCCTCCCATAATCTCCTCCATTTTGACCTTTGAGCTCTAGCCAAGATTTCAGTATTTTTTAGTTACCAGACTTCTCATCCTTGAGTTGCATTGTGGGCGACCCCCCCCCCCCCCCCCCTACAAAAATTGCTGGCTACATCCCTGAGCTCTGGGTGGCGTAATATCTTAAATTTATCAATTTTGAGAGGTGGGGGTTCTCGGCACTTCATAACTTTTTTTTTCATAATTTTTTTTTTTTATTCAGATCTTAGGTATTTATTTACAAGCAAAACTATTTTTTTTCTATGGACTAATTTTACAATGAATTGTTATGCATAATATAAAATAGCAAAGTTTCTTATTCTTTCACTGTGACAAGAATTTCCATTCGTAGCTACACTATAGAGATGGGGTGTTTAACAAATGATGTAGCTGAGCTGCTGTGTGTGTTTTAGCAGAGTCAATGTCCTACATACACATCAATCACTTACTTTTCACCTTATTGCTTAACCGAAATAAAGTAAACTTGAAAATTACCGGAAATACCTTAATCATATACTCAAAATAATGGCTAAAACCGACAAGTGCAATATGCAAAAATCACTCTAAATGTTCATTATTTTTCAATCTTCCTCCCCCCAAACCACATCCCTCGACCCCGCACTAGAACGAACTCGTCGAGTTCCTTCCAGCGAGGGGGCAGAAGTTGTGGGTTAGAGGAAGTGTTTTTAGAAATTTTGTCATTTTTGACCAGGAAACATCACATTTTCAAAATATTGTGCTAGGTGAAGATTTGAAATGACCCAACCCAAGCAACTCATAGCGCTTCTCCAAATAGTGTAACGTCAGTATAAGTAACATATGTGTTACATGTCGTGATGTTACAGCACCGATCGCAATCTACAATGTCACTGCATTATTGTGACAGAAAGAGGTAAGCAAGCACTTCATAACTTGCTCTCAGAGTGTGTTTCAACTATTTTAGACTAGGGTTCTGCTGAATGGAGTTAATAGAAATATACACGCTAAAAACTAAAGTGTTAAAAACTACACTTGAAGTGCTGTATTTAACACTTACTAAGTGCTGAACTAGCACTTTGTTCAAGTGTAGATATCCCAGAACTTGACAGGTGTTACAATAATACCTCTTGACAAGTGTAATGTAGCGACACTTAAAAGGAAACAACGCAGATGACGCGGATCAGGCTCGAACTCTCGAGCCTGATCCGCGTCATCTGCGTTGTGTCCTTTTAATTATGTATCCACCAAGCACAAATCAAATTATGGACGATTCTGGAAGAACCACCAATGCTAGACACATGAGAAGTGCCATCCATTCAAGTTTCAGATGTCTGACGATTGTAATGTCTAAGTGCTTAAAGTATTGCACTTTGAGTGTTAAAATCAAACCCTAAGAGCTAGAATGGGTTTAACACTTTAAAGAGTCAGTTTTAACACTTTAGTTTTTAGTGTGTAACTGCATTGATAATGTCCAAAATTGGGCTATCCGATACTTTTTGGGTGTCCACCGATTTACACGGATATTAGCCATAAACGCGGATTTTGGTATTTGAATACCGATTCAGCGTACAGGTGGATTAATATGTTACGGCTGTGGAACAAATTAGTGTCTTTAGAGATGGATAGTGCAATTAAGAAAGTATTTATGCGGGAGTTTCATAATGTAGGTTATGGGTGGTGTTCAGAGATAAAGGATATTCTGAGTAAGATTGATATGTTATATATATATGAAAATCAGGTTATGTGTGACATTAATTCAATCCAGGGTTTATAAGATGACTATTTTCATGATAAATGGAAAAATAGTATTGTATATAAACCTAAACTACGAACACATACGACAGTTATTTATTTATTTATTTATCTAATTATTTGTTTATTGGTGTTTAAGGTCACATACTTATGCACAATGGCTAATCATGACCGTGACAGTTTTACGGATGCAGGAAGCCGGAGTACGGAGAGAACCACCGAGCCACGACGAACAGCTGCCAGCTCCCCTCCATCGTAACCCGCACTGCAGCACAGGCAGGGTAAGATTGGTTGAAGACATGCGCACCATCGTCGTGCAGTACGCCTTAGTACACGGTGGCATCGTGCCCCGATGTGGACAACCGGGGTGAAGTACCTTGCCCAAGGACACAACGCGGGGGTTCGAATCGATCGCTCAGACGGTCACCCATCCGAGGATTAACCGGGCTCGACGTTGCTTAACTTCGGTGATCTGACGAGAACCGGTTACCGCAACGCCACCACGCCCCCATATACAACAGTTAAAAACAGAATATAAAACACAATCATATCTAAAAGTTAACCCTTTGAACACTGCGGCCGGTTTTCCAGCCAGGAATATGATACGTCATAACGTCATTATATAGGATGGTTGTTCATTAAAGGTGTGGGGTAGACCAATCAATATTTTCAACGTGCAGTCCCGAGGTTGCACGTTGAAAATATTGATTGGTCTTCCCCAAATAATGAATATGGAATCTTCTAATTGCTGCCATTGAACTGGCATGGAAGATACCACTAGAGTTCAAAAGGTTGTCACCGCTCAATATTAGCGCAGTTTAGATGTGGGGTCGTGCCCCTGCTCGTAAAAACAGGCAGATTTAAGAATGAAAAATTAAAAGAAAGGTTATGTAATTTTTGTAACCAGTCAGCTGTAGAGAATAAGCATCACCTTCCCTTGAAATGCCGTTTGTATGTTGATTTACGCTCAAAATTATGTATTGTAGTCCAAGGGAACACATGTTGGGGATTCACCAGAACAGTGGGGACGCACTTTCTATCATCCATAATAATTATCCAAGACAAGGTTTTAAATTTCTATTGGACGCCTTTTTGTTGAGGCGAGAGAAACTGTATTTTTTAAATTAACCCTTTACCTAACATGAAAAGCAGACGCCACTTGCAAACAAAATTCTTGAATAACTAATTTTTTTTTCATTTTTGTCTCAAAAACATAGGTTATGACCCCTCATTGGAACGAGCTCGACGAGCTCGTTCCAAAGAGGGGTCATAACCTATGTTTTTGAGACAAAAAATGAAAAAATAATGAAAATTAATTGGCGATTTTTGTGAATAGCTTTGGCCGGTCTTTGACCGTTACGTCAAAATTTTCTTGTAATGATTCTTAAATGTCCGTGTAGCATTCTCCCCCCCCCTCCCCTCCCTCTCTCTCTCTCTCTCTCTCTCCCTCTCTCTCTCTCTCTGTGGGCGTGTGTGTGTGTCATACATTGTCACTCACATATATGCAGTTACATCCGATCACACCGTCGTGGGTTTGACATATATCATAGTAAGAAATTGTATACAAAGCGCACTTAAAAATATATGGAACATTAAAGGTAGGTTGATCTTTATGTCACTGTGTTCACAAAACACTGTATTGATGGTTTGGACTGTTATGGCGTCTCTCGGAGTTTGATTGTGTTTGTATGGCTTAATACTATTGAAGTTTAATCAATTCTTTAATTTTTTATCCAACCAACTGTTTTGCCATTTCCTTTCATTTTTCTTTCTGTTTTTGCAACAGCAATCATGACAGTTTTATTTGAAGTCTTTTAATATCCCACCGATGCATATAGTAAAGGGCTCCGTCCGTCTGTTCGGAAGTTTGTTTATGCGATAACTTGAACAATTACTGACGTGCTGTTTTATATTGATAATTTCTTGCATAGCATCAATAACACCATTATTCGCTGAAAATTAAGGGAGTTTTTGCCGTTTGTTTATTGATTGTTGCCCCAAGTTTCATCGTTTATGCAATAACTTGAACAGTAAATCTGCGATTTCAATACGGTTTGACACTTGTCTTGGACAGGTTCGATAATCACAGTAATTTCTCAAGAATTGAGAGAGTAAATGAGCTTTGTTTTGCTCGAAGTTTCATTGTTTATGACAATTCGTCCCCTGAGTAGTGCCTGTAGGCACATAGAACACATTGGAACTCAGGGCACGATTATTGATGGCGATATTGCACTTTGTTGGAACCGCTTTACACGGACTTTTAATATATTTTTGTGATAACTTAAAAAGTAAAAATACAATTTGAATAAATTATGATATACGGCTTTAAGGGAATACTGTCTCGGATTAGATAAAAAATCAAGATGATTTGTCGTAAATGAAGGAAGTTATTGACCATTGTGTATTTTCACGTTAGTTTTTTATGTTTATGTGCTAACTTGAAAAGTAATTATCAGATTTCGACAGCTTTTGGCATGCGGCTTTCTTTATATTAACATTCTATTGACGTTATTGCCCTTTTTCATTTTATTGGAAATATTAATGATTATGTGATAACTTGAACCAAAATGATTTGATTTCAATAGTGTTTTTTTATTTTACACATCATCTTATGTCAAGGTTCATTACACCTTTGCTTGTGCTATAATAATAATAATAATAATAATAATAATAATAATAATAATAATAACAGTTTGGCCAGCCGCTGATTTGTCGCGGTTCTCGGACGAGAAGGCCTTGGTTACCCCTGTACTCCCAACTGCCTCCCTACTCCCACGCTTCTCCTCTCCTCCCAACACTCGGAGACGAACTGCTTGATGACATCCCTTGCCCCATTCTTCCCAATCTCTCCGATTAGCATATTAACCCTCTCCTTTGATTCTCCCCCTAACCACATGTCCTTCATTCTTCCATCCCACTTCCCCATTATACTCCCAGTGAATCTCATTCTTTTAGACTGGTACTTTTTCATTCTAGAAGAATGTGTTCCAGGGTATCCACCATGCCCAAGTTACACATATATTACATATATAATTCATCAAGCGTGCGGGGAGATTTACTTCCCTTTACGATGGTTTTTCTTGTTTTTATTAGGCTTGTTTTTTGTGAAAGAATTAAATATTTTTACTTCTAGCTTAATTGATAGATAAAACACAGACAATTATTCACTAGACATTTGGCTTTCAATGGCGCTTCCATTTATATAGTGTAGCTTTACACAACATCCATAATGTGTATACTCCAAAATCAGTTGGGTAAAAATCAACCCAAATCAACTCCGTTGATTTGGGTTGGTTTTTATCCAACTGATTTTAGAGTGTAGGTTTCCTATAAAACACGGAAGAACTATTCCGTGTACTCCCCATCGATAACATGGAAACGTCGAGGTGACGTAGTTCAGCACCTTCTTAACACACGCTCGCCGGGTGGTTCAGCTAGTCATAACTAAGATGCCAAGAACTGAATGTCACATGGAAACGTGTAGAGTTCTAGGCTGCAATTGGATGTTTTAAAGTTTTGAACTCTTGATATAGTCCATGCCAGTGAAATGGCATAAATTTGAATATTACATTTTCATTTATGAGGACAGAACAAATAATATTTTCAACGTGATGCTTTGGTCGTACGCTGCAAATATTGATTGGTCCACATCACAAATTCACTGAGCAAAAGGTAAATTATATTTACTTTTTTGAAGTTAGGCAGTATTATTGTCCTGGTCAGGCAGAGCGGTCTATTGGGACCACCGATCCAAAATTTTCTTGTGAAATGCTCTGTACATTGTCAAACGGTTGTTGCGTTATAGAAAGGGTCGACAGAGTCTGGAGCGACTGCACAATTTATATCTTTTTTTTGTTCTATGTGTTAACCAACACAATGTTCTCGAACCTTTTTTCGTCTTACTTTCTTTCAGGAACAAATAGACAGCACTTTGTTCCTGAAAAGTTGTGTTCAAAGATGAAGGTTGTTGGTGACTAAGTGCTTGTGTCATCTAAATAATAACTCCTTTTTAGCTTCTGAAATTGTCCACATTACTTGACAAATCCTTTTTGCACCTCGATAAAAACAAGGCAAATGGTTAGGTCAATTAATTTCTTGTTAACCATTTTCCAACTCGAAGGCTAGCCTTCGGGTTGGAAGATAATTGAAGTTGGAAGAACAGGCCGAAGGTGAGATTTTTCGATCAAATGCAGCTAGATTTGTTTATGTTTACAGATAAGATATCACCGGAATACCCGAGTATTGATACTTTTTCAACTTTTACACGCAGTGTGTAATTGTGTAGCAGTTCGGTGTAGAAAAGCTGAGGGCACTTCCCCTCTGTGCCTCCCCCACACTTCCACAGTTCCGTAGACTCTGTGTACTTTCTTTATAATGGCAGGTCCATGGGGATTAGTTTAAACATTATTTTATTTCATAGATAAATACAAGTGCACAAGATATGAAATAACATGATTTAACAAGAGCTTATAAAATCTGGGTTCAGCAGCAAGCCGAAACTTATGTAAGCTGTTTCTGCTTGATGCAGAGTTTTGAGCTCAACTTTGACGTAGTCAAATTTGAGATTATGTAATGACCCGTCTGTCCGTTTGGACGTCTATCCGGCCGTCAACAATTCAATACGGCTCGAGCTAGAGGCCATATTTATGAACCGATCTTTACGGAACTTTTTGTTATCACCGTGGGACGAGAACGAGTGTTTTGGGGTGCGGTCCGAAATTCAATATGGCCACCGGCAGCCATTTTGTACAGAAATCAGTGCAATCAGGTTTTTTTGTACAAAACTTCTGTATGAAAGTTCTGATTTGAATAAATTTTTGTATGAGTGTTTAGTAACATGGAATACGTCACATATAATACGGGTTTTTTTCTCGTGCAGAAATTATGCAAAATAGATGAACTTTGATTTATTCAGTGCTGGTTATACACAGTAAGTACACATGTCAATACGGCTCGGGCTAATGGCTGTATTTATGAACCGATCTTCACAAAACTTCTTGGGAACCTTTGTTATCACCTTGGGACGAGAACGAGTGTTTTTGGGGTGCGGTCCGAAATTCAAGATGGCTGCCGGCGGCCATTTTGTACCGAAATTAGGTACAATCAGTTTTTTGTACAGAACTTCTATGTGAAGGTTCTGATTGAATAATTTTTTGAATGAATGTTTAGTAACATGGAATACATCATATATAATACGGGTTTTTTTCTCATGCAGAAATTATGCAACTTAGATGAATGTTGATTCATTTAGTGCTACTTATACACAGTAAGTGCACATGTCAATACGGCTAGGGCTAGAGGCTGTATTTATCAACCGATCTTCACGAAACTTCTTGGGTACCTTTGTTATCACCTTGGGACGAGAACAAGTGTTTTTGGGTGCGGTCCGAAATTCAAGGTGACTGCCGGCGGCCATTTTATACCGAAATTAGGTGCAATCAGTTTTTTGTACAGAACTTCTAGGACTACGTTTGTTATCATCATGGGATGGTAACGAGTGCTTTTGGGCTCGGCCCAAAATTCAAAATGCCTGTCGGTAGTCATATTTACGGGAATTGTGTGTATTACATTTTTTGTACAGAACCTGGAAAGAAGATGTTTTATGTCAGTAATGTTTGCTATAAATTTATTGGGTGCCTTTGTTATCACTGTGGTGTGAGAACAAATATTTTTGGGTTCAGTCAGACCCACTCGGGGACTCAAAAAGGGAGATAATTAAAAAATCTTTTCCAAAAACACCAGATAAAATTATGTTTCTTGAATTCAGCATCCCTAGGATGTGTATATTCAAATGTGTTGAAGCCAAGTTCCTGTGTTAATATTTGGTGTTGTTTGGGGATGGTAAACATTATTAGCACAACCCGATTTTCTATTTCGAATGAGAAAAATAAAACCTCCTCACCCGTGGGAACCCTATGAGCTAAAGATAAAAAATTCAAATACCTATATTTTAAGGAGGACTGGACAAATATTTATTAATTAGTATGAATCAACCTTAGAAGGGTTTGAATCAAACAGGCCAAAACGATTGCTAACATTTGGCTTATGGTGCACCATACAAGGATCCCCACTGTAACATTAACCCCATGGAGATTTCTTTTTTTAGTTTAGCATCTAATTGTCACCCACCTTTACAATACTTTACCTGTACATTTGTTACAGGCTACGGTAAGTATTTATGTAGACCTTTACAATACTTTACATGTACTTTTGTTATCAGGTCATTACCTAGATGTGTGGCATTGCTGTGTCACATGATATACATGTACATGTCTTACACAAGTTGAGCTACAGTGTCATTAACACTTTCATTTTGTAACTTAACAAATTTATTTAACTCTGCTTAATTTGTATATAAAGTTTTATTATAAGTTTTATTTTTCTGTTGTATATGTTATGTATGACTTTTCGTTTGAATGAATCCTATTTACAGTAAACTGGCCTGAATATTTCCAACGCCTCCATCTGAAAACTTAGAGCTTTTCTAGAAGCAGGAGCAGCAGCCACTCATTAAGAAATTCCTAACTTTGAAACACCTTTCAGTATCAGCCACTGATCTCTGTACACTCTAAAATGAGTTAGTTTAAAAATCAGACAAATCATGGAGTGAATATTCACTCAGACAAGTTGATTGATTTGAGCAACTGATTTTAGAGTGTACAACTGCGTTGCTAGAGCGCTTATTCGTCACATATAGAAAGGTGTACCACTTGTTGGGGGGGGGGGGGGTAGGTGTGTGTGAATTGTTAATAAATAGACAATGCTTAACAACAAATATTTTCTCAAACGTTTTAAATGTTCCGACCCCTCGGTACCGCCGATCCCGTTTAATGCATATACTTCGATGTCCAAGCCTGGAAAGCAATCTGTCATTTGCGGAATGAGGTCCCCAGTGGGAGAATTTGCTGATGCTATCCCATACAGTAGGCTAGAATTCCTCAATGTATCCTCTGGGTACCTCTTTCTGTTTAGGCCTGAGACTTTGATTCAGATTGAGGTTCACAGAGGGTAAATTTAATAATGCTACCCTGCTATGCTAGAACCTCATTCTGCAGATGACAGTCTGCTTATTTTCAGGCTTGTTGATGTCTATGCATATGTTGATAACGTGCCATGCAATAAAAAAGTTACAGCAAATCTGAGTTATTATTGACAAAAAACAAGTGCCGATATTGGAAAGCTGAAACCGTCTTAATAGTTTTCGTGCAAGGTAAGCACCATAACATTTGGTGAACTGGAAGCTGTTACGCTACCACTTCACACCTTCCCGTTACCAAACCGTCCCCTGAGTTCTAATGTGGCATTAGGCACATAGAACACATTGGAACTCAGGGGGCGAAACGTCACTGGTGGGAGGAGTTGGCTATTTGATTGACTTGGTGCTATCTTGGTGGGAGCGGCAGATCGAGATGCTACGTTTTTTTGCTGAAGTTCCGGCAATCCATCTGGCAGAGATGAGAAAAGTAGCGAATATCTCTGTATTGTGTTCAATCAAACAGAAACAAATAATATGTCTTCTCAGATTTCTCTCTTACTGCGCAGTAGGTCTAATCGTCATATCAGGCAATTTTAGGCAGACTGGACAGTACATTTTAGGCAGTTTATTTAGGCAATTTGGCTGGACAACAGTTTTCTTATTAACAGAAAAAACAACATTTTGTTCTGATTAAGGCGGCATTTTGATATTAGGGGGTTTGATGTTTTCCATTATCATGTATATTTTCTAAATGTGTGGAAATATTTAACAGTACGGTCATCTTGAAATTGGAGAAAATGCTATGTTTTTTTCTTATTTCTGCACTATTGGCATTCACTGACAGGAGTTGGAGACACACATTTTACAGTTGTTGTTTTTTTCCTGATACAGAGACACTAAACGACAACTTCTGTGCCAAATGACAGCTTGACAGCTTTGGTAGTTTAATAAAGGGATGTCCGTGGAGGAATTACATCACCTACTAAAATCTGGCTCACACAAGCTATTGTTTTACAAAGAATTAGTTAGAAGATTACTGAAAGCAATGTGCGTTACAGTGAATTAGTAAGGGAGGAAATCCTGTGGTGTATCGTGTATGGTATACCGTCTCTCTCAGCTTGATTTTGTAAAACGTTTGACAGACAACATATCATGTACAAGATTTACCACGGTGCAAATTGGACGGCTAACATTTTTCGGGCACTGTTTCATAAGCTAAACTCTCAAACAATTATTTTATTCGGGCAATTTCCATTAACCCTCTCGCCTAATAATGTCACATCCATATCATGTCAGGTCAATTCACAAAAATGTCCAAAAATAGCCAGTCAGTCTTTTCTAAGCTTTGTGTCGAAAACATAATTCTGCCTCCTAAAACCAGCCCCCCCCCCCCTCCCCCACCCATCGCCAAGTTCTTTTAAATCAAGGGTCATGGCCAGTATTCTTGAGGTACAAAATGAAAGGTTTAGTTTAGTTATTAGGGAAATTGCTTTGCAAGCGTCGTCTGCTAGCCGTACTGAGCAAAAAGTTAATGACTGAAGTGTACCATTGACTACCGCATTGCCGATATCCACTAGAAAAACACCACGGCGGCTTTTTCTGGGGGTTTTCTCGTGGACTGATTGTTTGCTTTTATGTGACGCATTTTTGAAAGGTCCCGAGGAAGGTCTTACTGAAATTGTGTAACATGTCTTCATTTGTACAGAAAGCGTAGATAGTTGTTCATAACTTGCACTTCCAAGCACTGCCCTTTGTGCCCTGATGGTATATTTCATGCCAGTTCAGAGTCATCAGCTGGCAAAGTCTATATTCGTTACTTGGGGGAAGAACCATCAATATTTTCAACGTGTAGCCTTGGGGTTGCGCGTTGAAAATCTTGATTGGTCTACCACACAAATCACTGAGCAACTGTCTACTTTATGAATTTAGGTCGTATCACGATCCTGGACTGGTAATGCGGCTTTTCTTTTGAAGGGGTAAATTATCTTTTCATGGCAAAACTGGTAATTTGACATTATTTAGAACACAATATTGCAACTCTGTTCTCAACTCTGGTACACAGAGCTGAACCAATTTTCCTGTTAAACTGTTCTGAATCCGAGAATATTTCAATATGAGTTGACTGGCAACTCATTACTGACATGATTAACGCAAGTAACCGCTTCGGGACACGAAATGTAATAACGTCATAGGCGACTGATATTGGATTGAGTTGTGGCCTTTTCGTCAACGTTGTGACACGTTCTGATGTTCCTAAGGTAGTTCGTCTGTTCCTCTCTGGCGAGTACCTGTCCCTCCCTCTGCACGGTCTAATTTCGGAACCAATATTTCGTTCATTGAGTGCATCGAGGTACGGTCTGTAAATTATTGTAGATGACGCCTTAATACTCAATAGATGATTTGCTATTGTGAATTCCAGCAAAGGTTTTTTGTGCTTCTTTGCTCCTTATAAATATTACCATTTGAAAGTGCAGTAGTGCAATTTTGGCTGTGAGTAGCGTGTGAAGAAGGAGAAAATGGTGAGTGTTTGAAATTGCGCTGAAATGAGTTGTCAAACATATTCGTATGGATCCTTTTCTTCTTCCACTTTGACGATACAATATTTACTCTTTGCCGTCCTGCCTTGAAAATTTAATCTGTTCCTGTAATTCAGAGGTTAACAAATATCATCTTTCTTGCTTAATAGAGCTAAGGGGGCTCTGTTCAGCAAAGGGTTATTCGCTAAAGCCCCAGCTCCACAGGTGGCAGTGGTAACTATTCTCTACTGTCACCTGTGGAGAATAGTTACCACAGGTGGCAGTGGAGAATAGTTGAATGGGTTATCGATTAACCCATTCACACGCGTGTCTCGTTCTGTGTTTATTACACGTCTTCACGTCTATAAAACAATTATGAGAAGGACATACAGCAATTCATTTGACAACTATTAACAAAAAGAACATATTTTATCGCCAACCAAATTTGTGAGGGGGGCCCGTGTCACTATTTCCTCCCCTGAGTTCCAATGTGTTCTATGTGCCTACTGGCACATAGAACACATTGGAACTCAGGGGACGATTTTCAGCTGTCGCTAGCGATTCAAATTGTAATAACGTTGCACGACTTGTAGAAAATTCCAGTGAAATTTCGCTTCTATTTAAAAATAGTCCGTCAAAATTATGTGCGGAACAGATTTTCATTTTCCGCATGGTTTAGTGTTGCTGTAGATGTGAATTACATAGAACAGGCGTGTAATAAAATTGTAAACTATGCTTCCTCGAAACCAAACTATGAATTTCATCTGAAGGGGGAAAACTCCCCGCCCAACGCTTAACAAATTGTATGTTTGTCCTCATGAAGACCTAACTAGTAGTTTCAGTGACTAAAAAACCAATATTTTTATTGGTATTATTGTATAAAAGGAGCATAAAACCACGGATGGATGTTCAGGTGATGTGAAACAGTGGGATAAGGCGGTTTCCACCTGACGTCAGTGGTATCTTAAATTGCCCTGCACAACCACGGATGTCGGACGGACCAATAGTCTTGGAATGTGTATGCTGTAGTTGATTTTTACTCGCCATTCTATTACTGAGTAGCAGCAGAGTTTAACATACTTGCTTGGGAAAAAGAACCAACTTGTAAAATTGTCAAGATTTACTCCATCACGACGAGAAGATGATATTATACGTTATTCGGTTTTCTGAATTCAATTTTGTGAACAACAGCTTGTCTTTGTAACATAGCAATCCATTTCTTAACCTTTTTGAACCCTGGTGGTATCCGCCATATCTGTTCAATGGCAGTAATTGAAAGAGTCCATATTCATTATTTGGGATAGACTAATTAATATTTTTAGCGTGCAGTCTTCAGGCAGCACGTTGAATCATTGATTGGACTACCCACACATTCACTTAGCAGCCGCCCATCTTGATAAAATTATGACGTATCATGTTCCTGGGCCGAAAAAATGCCTCTCGTGTTCGAAGGGTTAACCCTAGCTTACCGATATTAGTTCAGCTCAAAAGGGTGAAACTAGATAAGTAATGTACCATGAAACAATTTATAATCCCAAGTTCAAACACCGTCTGGGTGATGATGTTTGACACCGTACAATTGCCTCCTGTGAATGAGTACTGTTCTGCCTCTGCACACTTATTCAGTAATATTTTCCCATTGCATATCCATTGGGCAATGGAGTGAAAATCTGGGAATCTTGGAAAATATTTTCCAGTAGCCAGTTCGATTACCGGAGTTCCTGGTGCATTATTAGATTCGGATATTTCAACAGTGCAACAGCATAAGGTAATTAAAGTATCGGTGAAGTGAGTTCGTCATACAGTGCCGCACTGTACCTCTCAATCCAAATTACGCTTGCCTGGGAGGGGTTAGTGGTTATGGCATTGTACTTCAAACCGAAAGGTCCACAGTTCGATCCCCACCAGGAGTTACTACGCTATGTCCTTGGGTAAAGCACATGCCTACGTGGGGGCACTATGGTGCCGTGTATTAATTCTCTCTGCACGTCGATGGTGCACTTTCCTTCAACCAATGCTAACCCTGCTTGTGCAGAGTTAGTACGTTGGGGGAGTCTTATAGTTTCTTGCAGCTGTTCGGTGGTTCCCTCCGGATATTTCGGCTTCTCAACCCGCAAAACTGTCCGACACGACGTGACCCTGACTGTCGAAAGTGTCGTAAAAACAATAAAACAAACACTTGCCTGGAATTGGGCGCAGATTTGTCCAAAAGATTCAATTGGTTTGCAAGGGGTTGGTGAAAAAACCAAAATGGTTTACAATGGCGTCATTGAAATGATGTGTATTCTTTTGAGGCAATATGTTTCCTATAAAGGCTTGTTACGACGGATACGCGATGTTAATGAGCTGATGAACGAATCATTAAAGATATTCCTTTTCCCCTGCAGATTAGCTCTTGTGGCGCTAAAAATTATGGAAATATTCTAGCGGTGAGAAAACCCAGGGCACATAAAATTACTCTAATCAGATTCTTGTGTTTGCTGTTGTTAGGCTTTTCCCTCTGGAAAAGACTATTGTTTTTCTACGGATTATTATTTTTTTTTTTTTTTAGGCTTTTCCCTCTGGAAAAGACTATTGTTTTTGTACGGATTATTATTTTTTTTTTTTCTTTTTTTTTGGGGGGGGGGGGGGGGTTTTGGGTTTTTTTTTTTTTTTTTTTTTCTTCCACACATTTTGTCCGTACGATTCAGAAGCCATTTTCGAACCGATTTTCACGAAATTTTGCACACGCATAGAGGGGCACAAAATCTAAAAATGTACCGAAGCGGAATTTTCGATTTAACCCTTATTTCCTCAGAATTGGCAAAAAACTGCCAAAGTTGGGGTTTATCGGCACTTTCTCGAAACACGTCTTGTAGATTTTTATTATACATTCGTCATTGCTAGACCTGTCTGTGACACGCCCTTTGATACACACGACATAATAGGCGATGCATATGGTAACCCTCCACAGGCTGCCAAACATCGAAATTTTGATGAAATAGGCCGGTTTCAGGCCCCCACTGAACCCAAACAATACACGAGAGATAAATATAACTTCCTTTACTGGGTGTGGAATTCACCGAGGATCATTTTTGTCAGTAATAAGGGTGTTCAAAAAACCAAGCGTTAACCCGTTTTGGGCTGGTTAAACAGCAATACCCCCATAAATCTCAAAAATTTGTATTTTCCGTGGATTTCTCTAAACGAGTCTTGTAGATTTTCAAGAAAAATTTGTCACTCCCAGGCCTTGGTGTGACAATAGAAGTTGCATGGACAAAATACTGCGGTGAGCATTTGTTAACCCTCCACGGGCTGCTAAATGTCAAAATTGTGATAAAATGGGCTGTTTTTGGACACCAACAGCACCCACTTGGTGTACCACTGAGAAAGGTTCCTTCTTTTATCGGACGCAAAATTGATGGGGAAACATTTTTCATAGTGGTAAGGGTATTCAAAAGTCGAAGTTTTAACCCATTTTGGACTGGTTAAAGAGAGATACCCCCCTAAAAGCTTAAAATTCCCATTTTCTGTGGATTTCTCTAAAAGCAACTTGTAGGTTTTTAGGAAAAATTGACTATTCGCAGGTCTTTGTGTGACATTACAAGTTGCATGGACAAAATATTCCGGTGATCATTTATTAACCCTCTACAGGCTGCTAAGCATCGTAATTTTGTTGAAATAGGCTGTTTTCAGATGCGCTCAGCACCCAATGCATACCCGAGAGATAAACGTAATCTACTTTGGTGGATGTGGAATTCACCGAGGACCAAATTTGTTAGTAATAAAGGTATTCAAAAAAACAAGCATTAACCCCTTTTGGGATGGTTAATAGCAATACGCATCAAAAGCTTAAAAAATCATGTTTTCCCTGAATTTCTTTACAAGCGTCTCGTAGGGTTTCAATAGAAAATGGCCATTGATAGGTCTTAGAGTCACATTACCAGTTGCATGGATAAAATATTCAGATAAGCATTTGCTAAATGTCAAAATTTCGAAAAAAGTAGTCTGTTTTTGGACACCAACAACATCAAATGGCAATGCTACAGAGAAACATAACTTCTTTTACCGGACGCAAAACTGATAGTGAAATTTTTTAGTAAGTTGTAAGGGTATTCAAAAATTGAGGTCTTAACCCATTTTTGCCCGGTTAAGGAGATATACCCCTTAAAACCTTAAAATTCCCATTTTCTGTGGATTTCTCAAAAAAATCTAGTAAGTATTCAAGAGAAATTGACCATTTGCAGGTCTTGGAGTGACATTACAAGTTGCATGAACAAAAGATTCCGGTAAGCGTTTGTTAACCCTCCAGAGGCAGCAAATTTTGAGAAAATGGGCTGCACTTGGCCACCCATTACACCCAATGTGTACCTGCGAGATGAACATAACCACGTTCATTGGAAGTGGGATTCACCGAGGATCATTTTTGTAAGTAATGAAGGTATGCATAAAACCAAGCATTGACCCGTTTAGAGCTGGTTACAGGGTGATACCCCTCAAAAGGTTAAAAATTCATGTTATCCGAGGATTTTCTCTAAAAACATCCCGTAGATTTTCAAGAAAAATTGGCCATTCTCAGATCTTAGCGTGAATTACAAGTTGCATGTACCAAATATTTCAGTAAGCATTTGTTAACCCTATGCTGGTTCTCAAACATCAAAATGTTGAAAAAGTGGGCTGTGTTTGCATAACCGCAGCACCCAAAGTTAAGAGTTGAAATCAACATAAGTGGAAGTAGAATTCACTGAGAATTATTTTTATAAGTAATAAGCGTATTGAAAAACAACCCTTAACCCGTTTTGGTATGGATAAACAATTATACCCATCAACAGCTTAAAATTCATGTTCTCCCTGGATTTCTCTGAAAACACATCTCGTAGATTTTTAAGTAAAAATGGCCATTCACAGTTTTTGGTGTGAAATTACAAGTTGCACGAATTAATATTCCTGTTAGCACTTGTTAACCCTTAACAAGCTGCCCGACATCAATATTTTGGATACATTTGAGATAAAACGGACCATTTTCAAATAGATATAGCACTCAGTGGGTATGTGTCAAACAAACATAACTCCTGTTGTCGGTCATTAACTTGTTGGACAACGATATTGATATTAACCCTCTCCACCGTTAATGATGGTTTTTACCTAAACAATTTTTTTTTATCAAACTGAGTCATTTGAGACTTCTCTACTCACCTTTTTCATGACACCAAAGAAGGAACTTCAGTGAGACAGTCAAAAGCAATTCATCATACACTGTGGGTTTATGACAAATCATGGAATCTCATCGGGAAAAGCCATGATTCTCCAGAATCATAAAGTCTAGTTTTTTTTTTTTTTTTTTTTTTTTTTTTTTGGTTTTTTTTCCACACATTTTGTCCGTACGATTCAGAAGCCATTTTCGAACCGATTTTCACAAAATTTTTCACACGCATAGAGGGGCACAAAATCTAAAAATGTACCGAAGCGGAATTTTCGATTTAACCCTTATTTCCTCAGAATTGGCAAAAAACTGTCAAAATTGGGGTTTATCGGCACTTTCTCGAAACATGTCTTGTAGATTTTTTTTATACATTCGTCATTGCTAGACCTGTCTGTGACAAGCCCTTTGATACACACGACATATCCGGCGATGCATATGGTAACCCTCCACAGGCTGCCAAACATTGAAATTTTGATGAATTAGGCCGGTTTCAGGCCCCCACTACACCCACACAATACACGAGAGATAAACATAACTTCATTTACTGAGAGTGGAATTCACCGAGGATCATTTTTGTCAGTAATAAGGGTGTTCAAAAAACCAAGCGTTAACCCGTTTTGGGCTGGTTAAACCGCAATACTCCCATAGACCTAAAAAATTCGTATTTTCCGTGGATTTCTCTAAACGAGTCTTGTAGATTTTCAAGAAAAATTTGTCACTCCCAGGCCTTGGTGTGACAATAGAAGTTGCATGGACAAAATACTGCGGTGAGCATTTCTTAACCCTCCACGGGCTGCTAAAAGTCAAAATTGTGATAAAATGGGCTGTTTTTGAACACCAACAGCACCCACTTGGTGTACCACCTAGAAAGGTTCCTTCTTTTATCGGACGCCAAATTGATGGGGAAACATTTTTGATAGTGGTAAGGGTATTCAAAAGTCGAAGTCTTAACCCATTTTGGACTGGTTAAAGACACATACCCCTTAAAAGCTTAAAATTCCCATTTTCTGTGGATTTCTCTAAAAGCAACTTGTAGGTTTTCAGGAAAAATTGAATATTCGCAGGCCTTTGTGTGACATTACACGTTGCATGAACAAAATATACCGGTGATCATTTATTAACCTTCTACAGGCTGCTAAGCATCGTAATTTTGTTGAAATGGGCTGTTTTCAGATGCGCACAGCACCCAATGCATACCCGAGAGATAAATGTAATCTACTTTGTTGGAAGTGGAATTCACCGAGGACCAAATTTGTTAGTAATAAGGGTATTCAAAAAACCAAGCATTAACCCCTTTTGGGATGGTTAATAGCAATACCCATCAAAAGCTTAAAAAAAATGTTTTCCCTGAATTTCTTTACAAGCGTCTCGTAGGGTTTCAATAGAAAATGGTCGTTGATAGGTCTTAGAGTCACATTACCAGTTGCTTGGATAAAATATTCAGATAAGCATTTGTTAACCCTCCATGGGCTGCTAAATGTCAAAATTTCGAAAAAAATAGTCTGTTTTTGGACACCAACAACATCAAATGGCAATGCTGCAGAGAAACTTAACTTCTTTTACCGGACGCAAAACTGATAGGGAAAATTTTTAGTAAGTTGTAAGGGTATTCAAAAATTGATGTCTTAACCCATTTTCGCCCGGTTAAGGAGATGTACCTCTTAAAAGCTTAAAATTCCCATTTTCTGTGGATTTCTAAAACAAAATCTAGTAAGTATTCAAGAGAAATTGACCATTTGCAGGTCTTGGAGTGACATTACTAGTTGCATGAACAAAAGATTCCGGTAAGCGTTTGTTAACCCTCCAGAGGCGGCAAATTTTGAGAAAATGGGCTGTACTTGGCCACCCATTACACCCAATGTGTACCTGCGAGATGAACATAACCACCTTCCTTGGAAGTGGGATTCACCGAGGATCATTTTTGTAAGTAATGAAGGTATTCATAAAACCAAGCATTAACCCGTTTAGAGCTGGTTACAGGGTGATACCCCTCAAAAGATTACAAATTCATGTTATCCGAGGATTTCTCTAAAAACATCACGTAGATTTTCAAGAAAAATTGGCCATTCTCAGATCTTAGTGTGAGTTACAAGTTGCATTTAGAAAATATTTCAGTAAGCATTTGTTAGCCCTATGCTGGTTCTCAAACATCAAAATGTTGAAAAAGTGGGCTGTGTTTGCATACCCGCAGCACCCAAAGTTAAGAGTTGAAATCAACATAAGTGGAAGTAGAATTCATGAGAATTATTTTTATAAGTAATAGGCGTATTAAAAAAGCAACCCTTAACCCGTTTTGGGCTGGATAAACAATTATACCCATCAACAGCTTAAAATTCATGTTCTCCCTGGATTTATCAGAAAACATCTCGTAGATGTTTAAGTAAAAATGGCCCATTCACAGTTTTTGGTGTGAAATTACAAGCTTCATGAATAAATATTCCTCTTAGCACTTGTTAACCCTTAACAAGCTGCCAGACATCAATATTTTGGATACATTTGAGATAAAACGGACCATTTTCAAATAGATACAGCACTCAGTGGGTATGTGTCAAACAAACATAACTCCTTTTGTCGGTCATTAACTTGTTGGACGACGATATTGATATTAACCCACTCCACCGTTAATGATGGTTTTTACCTAAACAATTTTTTTATCAAACTGAGTCATTTGAGACTACTATACTCACCTTTCTCATAACATCAATGAAGGAACTTCAGTGAGACAGTTAAAAACAATTCATCAGACACTGTGGGGTCATGAAAAATCATGGAATCTCATCGGGAAAAGCCATGATTCTCCAGAATCATAAAGTCTAGTTTATTTTGGGTTTTAATAACACGTTAGACAGACGAGCTCTATCGTATCAGGCAGTTTTATGGGTAGAGAAACTCCGCGTCCCCAGGGAGAACCACGAACAACAGTGGTTAACTACCAGACTCTCCAACTTATTAATCTGGCTTGGTTTGGGAAGATGATTTCTTACCCTCGAAGTGCAGAACCAATTTTCGCGGCATGACTGTTTCTGTTTAAAAATCTTATAGTCCGTCCATCCGTCCATCCGAGATAGAGAGCTAAAATTTGGCACCTAAGGGCAATTTTTTTATCAGGAGTAATATGGGCAGGGGGAATTTTACGTGCGATCTCGCATTATAAGGGCACGTTTTTACACCCGTGCAACGCCAGGTGTATTCGCAAGGGAATGTTAACGGTTTATAGTCGACTTCCTGTATATGATGTAGGAGATTTGGCAAACCCGAAAGAATCTGAACAGGCAGCTGTTGGTCCAACTGCCTTTACTGAAGTGGTAGTAGATGTATTTGGGGGACGCATCTTGACTTAATATTACATATACATTTATGGCTTTAGTTTAGTTTAAACTGTGTTTTCAAGAAAATAAACTGCGCATTGATAGGAAATACAATAAAGACAAGTAACATACCAAGAACATTTCACAAAAATATTGTGTGCAGATATGTGGATTCGACATCAAGCTGTAAGGCTTAAGTTTGTCGATGGGCCCGCGAAGCATTAGAATTTTATTCGATTTTAAAATCGTCCAGATATACACAGAACGGCACGCGTGTGTGAATGGGTTAATCGATATGGCACGAGTGCCAGCGCGGAAGGATAAAAGGAGATGCCACAGGCCTCGAGTTTTATCCTTCCGCGATGGCACAAGTGCCTCATCGATTAGCCCATTCACACGCGTGTGTCGTTCTGTGTTTATTACACGCCTTCACGTACATAAAAAACAATTATTAGAAGGACACTCAGCAATTCATTTGACATCTATCAACAAAAAGAAAGCATTTTATCGCCAACCAAATTTGCGAGGGGAACCCGTGTTACTATTTCGTCCCCTGAGTTCCAATGTGTTCTATGTGCCTACTGGCACATAGAACACATTGGAACTCAGGGGACGATTTTCAGCTATCGCTATAGGAATTCAAATTGTAATTACGTTGCACGATTTGTAGAAAATTTCAGTGACATTTCGCTTCTATTTAAAAACCGTCCGTCAACGATTTCCGTTCCGCACATATGTGCGGAATAGATTTTCATTTTCCGCACGGTTTAGTGTTGCTGTAGATGTGGATTGCATACAACAGGCGTGTAATAAATTATCAAAATCCTGCGTTGTGTCTCTTTTTGAACTCTTCTTCTATCATTAGGTCTCCCATGCGGAAGACCTGGTGACAGAAGAAGATTTTAAGGAGGTTCAGCTTCCGAAACTACTTTGATTCCGTGTTGGAGAATTTGGATTTATGATCAATTTGCTCAAACAAGCGACTCACTGTTGCGTACTCGAGTTGAGACTGAAAATACTTACGTTTGTAAGAAGGTGCAATATCTACAACGCGCAGAGCAATTGTATTCTATTCGAGATTCAATTCGAAATCCTCAGATTCGATTCGATCCGAAAATGGAGATTCAGAAGGTCATAGTTAGTCATTTCCGAAGGTAACTGATACACATCCATTACATTAAGTGATCATCGTGCTATGCAAACTAAGTTCTTGAAATATTGTGATACTACGAAAATGCAGATGTATGTTTACTGTAAAATGTATAAAGTATATCAAGAGACGTTTGTTGGGAATGTGAGGAGAATAGATCCTCACCTGCGAGCACAAGTACTATCTCCATGTAGGACAACAGTACCTTTATTGAACTTGGTAGGTACTCTGGAACAAAACTATCTCGGATATCACGCATTGGCATGCGTGATATCCCAGATAGTTTTGTAGGGCAACGGTACCTTTATTGAACTTGGTAGGTACTCTGGAACAAAACTATCTCGGACATCACGCATTGGCATGCGTGATATCCGAGATAGTTTTGTTCCAGAGTACCAACCAAGTTCAATAAAGGTACTGTCGCCCTACATGGAGATAGTACTTGTGCTCGCAGGTGAGGATCTATTCTCCTGCGCTAAACATGATGAACTCTTCAAATGGAGGGTGGCATGGATTTTGAAATTTAAAAGACGAATGCTTCGAGAGTTTTGCTATATGTCCACATGTCTTGCGTTCGTGATTTTAACATATAACAATTACTCTCCGAACTCGGCATTTTACTCGAGGACAAATAAAACTCCCATATTCTAAGAAGAAAACATTGGGGGGGGGGGGGGGGGGGGGGTTAACGCTATTTCGAAACAATATTATATTTTTAATCAATAGAAGATACCTTGAAGTTTACCTTACACAGCTGGGTCAGCGGATGTAAAAGCTTCAGACGTCAGCACATGAGTGTTTTTTGAAGCACCAACAATAGAAAGCGATATTGAAACTCTGTCGGCGATTCCGCTTTACTTGCGAGGCATATAGACGAGATAATGAGTGTGAATAAATATACAGGAAGGCAAACTACTATTCCACAGATCATATGCGACTCTTATTTCAACGCATACTAGGGACGCCGACTTGTTTATCTGTATAGTGCGGGTGTGAATTTGAGGTTATTACATGTTTAGTTTCTTATTGTGTCTCAAAGTTACTTTGTCTAATCAGAACGTTTGAATAATAGGCCTACTATTATTTGATATGAGGTTAGTAGCAGCCATTACTATTTTTGATCAAACTGAAGCATTTCCACTCGCTTCGAATTTTCAAAATTTGAATTGAAACAAAATAAGAGAATTTAAGTACCAAAAATATTTTCAAGGTACTGTATTTATTGACTTAAAACATTAAATATTTAAAAATTGACAGAAAATATTATTTGTAGTCCCAAAAGTTCTTTGTTGTTTTTACGACTCCGGCCTGTATTGACCAAACTTCAAAGTCTATCGATTTTTTATGCTGAAGTGAACATTTTCTTTACAGTTTACTCAACAGATTGAAAGTGATTTTTTTGAACATTTAAAAGTGCTTTTAACCCTTTTCAGGTGGAAATGACAGCAAATGTATGTATGGGTATTTCAGATATGCTTGAAGCGATAAGTTTTATTTTGTAAACAAATCGTCCTCTGTTCTATGTGCCTACTGGCACACAGAACACATTGGAACTCAGGGGACGAAATATCGCACTTAGAATAGCGAAGATTGTTTACTGTCACCATGGATACATACCGGTGCCAATTACTGTTGATGATTCTGCGCGATGCAGTCAATTGCAGTTTCTAAAAAATAAATGCCCGGTTTTTTGTTTCTCGTGAAAGTGTACATGAGTTACATGGACTTTCGAGAATATAAATATGTTACATGGCGTGTAGCTGGCTGATTCATTTCCATACAAGGCTCTGAGAGTTCATATCAAGTTCGGCTTCGCCTTCACCTCAAGACAGTGTGGGGTTGAGATAGCTGGCGGCAGGTCCTCGATCTGGCATCACTGACTGTGTACACGATGCTCACGGAAAAATGAAAAAATATTTTCACTGTCAGTGAATTTGTAGCCCATACTCTGAAGTCTGGGCGGAGCATATAACTTGAACTAAATTTTAAAAGATTATCCCTGCTATTTAAGGCGTGTCATGTTTCGACCACCTCCACCCCTCTCCTCAGTCCGAACCAGTTCAATAACATTGAACTCGGACTTCGCCAAAGTAATTTGTGTCCGTTTTTTACATATGTTTGGGGTCGTCAGCCTTGAATACCATTCAAATCATCGTTAGAAAAAAAATTGTAACATACTTCGTGAGTGTAGGTTAATTTTAGACTCGTAAATCTTACTGTAAGTACTGTTTTCAGTGTGTGTGGATTATCTCTCTTCCACATTACTAAGAGGAAAAAGTTACAACGTCTCAATTATAGAAGTGAAGAAAGTCTCAAATTTTTAACTTTACAAACAAAATCTTCGAATATGAAGAAAGAATAAATAAACCGAATGCAAAGTCACATGGCGGAGGCAGGTGATGAGATATCCCGTCATGGCCTGCGTGTATCTTTTTCTTCTTCCACCAGTCTTGGGAGTCAGAAAATAAGCTTTTTAAAGGCAAATAGTTTTTATAATTGGGGAGGGGAAACACACAAGATTTTATCCTGTCGGATGGGGTGAAATGTAGGGAGAAAGTTAAACGGTTACACAACTAACACATATCATTAATTGACGGAAGGTCATTTGAATTTGTTCTCAGAACCATGGGCGTATGAGACGAGGAGAGTTGCCACCTCTCTAGGCCCGGGGATTTCAGCTATAATCCTAGTACAGCTGAATTAGATGAAGTATGCTCACGTCCTGTTGCACGTATGTCATAGAAAAGTCACGTTTCTCGATGACGTGCGCGTTCGTTGTCGTGAGGGTGGGGCTCCACGGAAGGGAGCCCCCCCCCTCCCACCAAAAAAATAATCAACGTCTAGAAATTTCAAAATTGGAATGACTATTTGACTATTAGCAGGAAACTTCACACACTATGGTAGAATTCGTGAAATACATCTTGGAATGCAACGCAAACACTCAAAATTACATCCTGTGTAGGCGGTGGGAAGTAAATTCAAGACGAGCAAAGTTTGGATCGGAGGAAGGTGTTGTCTAAAAAAAACTTTTTTTCCAGCCTAGTATCTGTATTTTTTATTTGCAACCCCCACCTCCTTCCCCAGTCTAAGTTGAGTTTTAAAGGTTATTTCAAAGTGAGTACCAGTCTTTCTCAAATTTGTTCAATCAGCGCCAGATTTCTCCCACTATGCCTGTAACGAGTAGATCAGGAGGCCAATATTCTAACAGTATACCATCAACTCACAGTGGATAAGCCGTCATAAGCGGAAAATACAGAAACCGGAAGTTGGAACTCGCGACGCGGAGAATATTCTGCTCCATCCATTGGAATTGGTCTGTTTGAGTGGGTGCAGGGGGCTACCAGAGGTGCCCCCCCCCCCCTCCAAAAAAAGGAGGTGAAACGGTAAAACAATTGAGAGAAGAAAAGGAATATGCGAAGAAAGAAGGCGGACTATTTTTATATGGGCCTACGAGCCTCATCGTTCGGATGCCGAACACCCGACATTTTCTGTCCGATGCCGATTGGATTCGCGGCGGTAAATTCAGTTTCGAACGCAATCGCACACATGTGCCGATGTCAATGAGTTCCTATATCCATTTTCTCTCTTGACAAACGCTTCCGGTAAAAATAACACATCGGACCCTAGAACTGTTGCCGCAACCGCAAACATGTGCGCTTAGCTTCACTTACAAGCCACACAGAACGTGCTGCGGGACGCAGACCTATATGCCCAAGTTTTGAATTTGAATTGGAGAGTGAAACAAAGTTACAGGTAGGGGACTGTCGTTCCACGTGTAATAGAAGTGATTGATATCTTGGGGTTTCGGTCACTTCGTCTTTATCAACGATTATAAAAAAAAATTAACTTCATCACGCAGGACGCTTATGTGAATTGTATTTCCGGAAGTCGACCTGCATGATGTAGTGTGCATTTATGTAACATCATTAGTAGTAGATGTGGAGATCGTGCCACACAGGGGGTGGGGGGACTAGTGGGGAACCTAGGATGTGACGTCATAGTCACGTGACCCAGTTACGTCATGTTTGGTTGATGTGGTAGCCCGCCTGAGCGCCTATCTTGTGGAGTCATCTCATGGTGATGCGTGGTCATAGTGCGCATGCGCAGCACGTGTTGTTAGGGTGATACGCAGTTCCGTCGGCCATTTTGTATACTGGCCATAGGTTTCCTCAAATACCTAAATGAGTCGAAGAGTAGTGTGTTCGAGTCACTTGAACAAGCAATTGTTCTATAGCTCATTTGCTCGATGGGATTCGAGTCGTTTGAGCAATGAATGACTTTTCAGTAACTCTTCGATAGATTCGTGGCTTTAAGAATCATATAGGTTTTCGTTGTACACAATGAAAATAACTCTGCATACATGTTATGGGAAACCAAGCACTGGTGATAAAAAGAAATTAGACGAGGGAACTAGAGATAGTTTGGGCTACACATACTGCTAGTGTTAGAGTAGTATCTGTAATAGGCATAAAATAGGGTTCTTGAAAAATCTGGACCAGTTCTCCAGTGTAATAGAACATACTCTCGATCCTATAGCACTACATGCTACTACTAAAAACCCTAGATGGGGAGAATAAGTCCGTATCGGTTGTTTTGGGCGTATTTTGGTGATTTAGGGGATTATCGGCTTGTTTGTGGTAATGCTACAAATGAGGCTACTTTTATACAAAGGAACGTACCTGTTATTGGAAAAAGTGGAATTCGTGGGGAATCCGTATCAAATAGTCGTTTTGGGTGTTTGGATGGATTGCCGGGTCTATTTGGGTAATCAGATTTACTCCTATTCAAACGAACATACCTGCAGAACATACTCCCGTCTTGTTGTAGGCCATTCAGACTCATATCAACCACGTGCTACCTTATACACCAAGATGGCGGTCTCCAGTAGACAAAATGGCCGACGGAAATACTATCACCCTAACAACACGCGCTGAACATGTGCACTAAGACCACGTCTCACTATGGAGGTGGCGCCATAAAATGTCCGCTTCCGTGGGCTACCATGGCAACCTAACATGTCGTAATTGGGTCACATGACTATGACGTCACTTCCCAGGTCCTCCCACTAAGTCCCCACAATGTGGCACGATCGCCACATCTACTGCTAACATCGTTGAATAAGGCCAAGTGGCCGAAAGCCAGTTACTGATTGATTTTATTACATAAAATCTCACACTATCTACCTACCCACTGAAATATGTGGGCAGGCTGAATGCGAACATAGTTTATTAAGTGGCCAAAAGGCCCTCGGGGATTGAATTTTTTCCAATTTTCCCGGGATACTCCCCGCCCGCCGCCTATAATACTATTAGCATCCCACCTTAGGCCTTCGGCATATATGACGCCCCCTTGCTTACGTATATCCAGAGGGGGGACACTCTTCAACCGCCACTGGACCCAGTGGAAGTAACGCAGGCATGATGAAATATTAGACAGTCGAGATAATAATTCTTAGCGTTTGGTTTTTAAAAAAATTCGTTGCAATCAACTGCAGTGTAGAGTTTGTAGGGAACTATCCAAACGATATATCGAACTTAGAAGTAGAGACAACCAAAGGTAAGAAAACCCTCAGAGAAAGAGTCATGGGGATTGTAACCGAAATTGGAGAGAGTAGGTCAAAAGAAAGAGGTCTTTGTGTGATAAAGAGTAGACAGGTTTTGAAGAGTACCTTGACGGTGTCACCTTTGTGAGGGGAGGGGGTGGTCACTGTTGTTCAAGCTGAGGTCGCGATCACTGGAGATTAGGGGGATTTGGGAAAGACGGTGGAAAAGGAGAGCCAAATGTATAACTTGGTCGTAGTGGCGACCTTGGAATACGTTTTATTAGGAAGTCCAAAATCCCAATCTACTGGATCAAAATTCACTGGGCGTAGTAAAAGGAGGACGTGGGATGGGAGAATGAAGGGCATGTGGTTTGTGGTTGACACAAATGCGATTTTTAGTATGCTTATCGGAGGGATTGTGAAAAATGTGGGTACAGAGTGTCTTCAAGCAGTTCGTCTCAGTATTGGGAGGAAAGTGGTGTGGGAATCGGGAGGCAGTTGGAAGCACATGAGTAACCAGGACCTTCTCAACTGGGAACCACAGCAAATCAGCGGCCAGCCAATCTGTTATATATATATATAGTATATCGACCCACGTATATGGTGCCAAAGCCTCATCCATCTGTAGGGTTCAATCCTCTAATGTTATGAACACACAGGCCTAACATTACACGTATTTACTCCAGCTGAATCATGAGGATCATATAATGTTTTATTGCAGTTGACTGATACCAGACGAGACTGTTCGAACCAGGCACCTCTACAAAAGCGATCGTCTTTTCTTTCAATTACAAGGTTCGAAAGGTAGCTGGGTGCTCTGGAAACCCTCCAGCGGATCAGGTTTTTAAAAATGATTCCCTTTGACCCCCACCAGAAGGAGAAGACACGCTCACGAACACCCACGCCAGGGCTACGCATCTAGCTACTTTTCGGACAAAATCTTCGAAAAAAAACCCCACTCCCACCCCCGCCAACCCCAGGAAAAAAAGTTGGCCCGTTGGACTGCGTACGACTATTCTAGGTATGATCAGAGAAGTCAAAATATGATGAATATTATTTTAATTCTCTGATCAACTTTGCCGAGTGATTTCTCCCTCAGAAGATTTATCAGGTGCTTGCTAAGAGGGTGGGGGCGGCAGCGTGATCACGTAGTGACGTATTCCTGACGCCCCCACCCCCTACAATGTTCCAATAACCTTTCTAGAGGTTATACGTATTCGGCAGGGTTGCACTCGAAGATGCCAATTCTCAAATGCTATTAGTTATATACTTTCTTAAAAGCAAATTTGATACTTTGACTTGGTGTGTCGGGTTTTTGCGAAAACGGCACAGTGTGAAAACGGCACCTGGAGTAAGCGGCACCAAGTAAGCGAAAACGCCACCAATTGATTGTGGCGAGGACGGCACTAGTTCCGATGGCGAAATTGTTTCATTTCATTTTGCCTTTTTCTGTGTTTCGTTTTGAAACTGAGTATTTACATGTAGCCTAAGTTTGCGGATGCATTTTACATGTAGGCTCTCTGATAAATTTGCTGAAAATTGAGCAGTTAAAAATGAGAGGATATATCTCCCCTTCCAACTATCTTTAAATGGATTTCTTGTTGTTTAACGGTCACTTTTTAACACGGTGCCGTTTTCGCCTGTACCCGTGTCACACAAACAATCAAAGCCTATATGCATGTCTGTTGCACCCGATTACTGGGGGCTGTTGTCGGTAAGACGTGACAAATTTGGAATACTGGTACGGCACGTATTATTACTATTAATTAAAAAATTTGCGTCACAACATATATATTTTATTTATTCACTAATTCACTAACGCGTTTTGAAGTTGAACAAGACTTGAGTTTTATTTTGAACCATCATCACGACTAACTGATTTGTATTCCAACTTCGTCAAAACACGCCTTCTGCAAAGGCAAGACGAGAAAATTCAAATTTTACCTGTTCTCAAATGGACCGTCCCAGTTACGTCACTTGTGCATTGTTGCAAAATGGACGCTCTTCCGAAAATACACACAAATTCCCATAGAGAATTAAAAAATTCGTTCATATAATTTTCGAGTGAGCTAAAATCACAGAAACGTAACGACGGTGAAGTTAAATATATTACACGTAATCGGGAGCTGAAAACTAAAAAATATTTTCTTGATTTTGTTTTATTCCAAAGCTTCTTTACCATTGGGGGGTCATGGAACGGACAGTAATTGCAACTTTACACGCATTAGTTAAGTAGCTTTCGCAGACTTGTTGATGGCTCTTTGCATGCACTCTCAAATGACTTGAGGATAACTGAGAAAGAAAACCTCTTTCTACAACTATATAACAGTCGTCTAATATAACTGTGTTTGTAGTGTCTCCGATAAATACCTTCATAGAGATCAACCCTCTACACACTGATGTGATGTACAAATATCAAATTTTCAGCCTGAATGTTTTTAAATAACTAGGAATTTAACCAATTCAATCTTGTTTTACAGAGCTCGTTGAGGTCTTTGAAAAAAGACTAAATTGCTTTTTTTTAAATTCCAGGTTGCATTATGGGAAAGATTTGCTGCTTAACTTTTTTTTATTTCAAAATTTGTTTATTTTAACAGCCCAAGTGCAGAGGGTTAGCCCACAATTGTCTGCTGTTTATAAAACAAAAATTGATTTTTTATTTATTTATTTATTTATTTATTTATTTATTTATTTATTTATTTATTATTGGGATTTTAACGACAATTTCGGCAGCCAAGGTCACCTCGTTTCGGGCATTTATTGGGATTTTAACGACAATTTCGGCAGCCAAGGTCACCTCGTTTCGGGCAGTTTTACGGGTAGGGGAAGCCGGAGTATCGGGAAAGATCCACCGAGCAATGGCGAGCAATTGTCATACTCCCAATGTACTAACTCCACACAAGCAAGTTTAGTATTGGTGGAAGACAAGTGCATCATCGACGTCCAGTACGCCTTAGTACACAGCGCCACCGTCCCCCACACAAGTGTTTGTTGGTCTTAACTCAATCCAAGTGTGACAAACCTAACCATAAAACCGCAAATGTTGAATGAACTTAATACGTAATACAACCTTCAGACGTAGTATGAATTGAAGAAAAATAACTTTTAACCCTTTACCCAAAGCACAGGATATCAGAATTTATCATTCTAAATATTATTTTTTCAAGTATTTCAAAAGATGTCAACACAACCATACCATCTGACCCCCTCATTTGAACGAGCTTGTTAGAATGATGAGGTCACATGATATGGTTTTGTTGAAATGTTTCGAAAAATAATCTTTTTTGAACTGCTAAGTTTGTAAATTACGCGGACGGGTGCCGCCGATTTGTTAGATAAATCGTCAACAGAGGATTTCACAATGAATAAGGGGGTATGTCCTTTTAAAGGGGAGTAAAGCGCAGGTAGGTTTCTCTGTGCTCTATAGCCAACAGTGACGTCAACGTGTATCTTGAATTTCACATCATTTGAAGCATACCATTTTGGCCTCGGACAGAAAAAAACAACTATTGTTGGTACAAATCAATATATTTTTTATTGGTGTTTCAGGTCACACACTTATGCACAATGGCTAATCGTGGCCGTTGTACAAGACAGGGAACTCCGATTAGAACATTAAGTTTTGTTCATTATATGCGCCTTATATTACACGGTACTTAAATGACATAGCCCCCGAAACCGGAGAAAGCGGTGTCTCATCGTTCAGAACACTGGACAGCAAATTCGCTTGTTAGGTCCTTATGTTTCATTTTATATACGCCTATATCTACCCGAATTGGCTAGTGTGCAGTTAGCGCTGACAACAGGTGTGTAAAATCGCTATCTTGATGCGCGATACATAGGATTTTTAACCTAAAAAATCTGAACTGAGTAGGCGTTTGGTTTATGAAAATGGATAAATATATTGTTTTATTATGTTATCAATCACTCTGGCGCCACCAGTTCCAATTTGCTTAAAAAATATGTTGGAGGTTATTAATTGGTTAGTTTCATATCGACCGTGGTATCAGCTCGAGTTTACCTCATATCAGTCTGAAACCGAAGGTCGAAGGCTGATGTGAAATTATCACTATATCGGCCTTGGTGGAACTGACAAAGTAATAACGTCTTTATTCATTAAACCAAAACAAGTAAATACAAAATATTCTCAGACCTGTTACAGTCTTCTGAAGGCGTTATTGTTTCTAATTCTGAAATTTTTAATCCCCTCTTAGTTCAGTTATCCGAACCTCTCGGCTTCCCCCGTGGGGAAACCGCGACGTTTGGATAGCTAATCTATTCCTTTTCTCACTTCGAGGAATCTCCGTTTACGACTCTGAAAGTTTTTGTTGAATTTTGTGCACAATTCTCTTCTTTTTCTCTTCATCCACCAAATCTTTACTTATTGCCACCATTAATTTCTATCCATACAAAGACTACCCCCATGTTGCCTGGTAACTTATCTATTTATTTATTGGGATTTAACGACACTTTCGACAACCACGGTCACCTCGTGTCGGACAGTTTTACGGGTGAAGAAAGCCGGAGAAAAAACCCCGAGCAACGGCGAGTAACTGCCAGACTCACCAACGTACTAACTCCACACAAGCATGGTTAGAATTGTGCCATCGACGTGCAGTACGCCTTGGTACCCTGCGCCATTACATTGGTACATTAACCCTTTACCTAACGTAACGGCCAAAACCGGCCAGCGCTATTCTCAAAAATCGCCAATTAATTTTCATTATTTTTTTCATTTTTTGTCTCAAAAACATAGGTTATGACCCTTCGTTGGAACGAGCTCGTCGAGCTCGTTCCAACGAGGGGTCATAACCTATGTTTTTGAGACAAAAATTGAAAAAAATTAGTTCTTCAAGAATTTTTGTTGCAAGTGTCGTCTGCTTTTCATGTTAGGTAAAGGATTAAGTACCGTGCACAAGGACACCACGCAGTTACCCCTGGCGGGGATCGAACCTTGGACATTTCTATTTGAAGTCCAATTCCGTAACCTTTGAACCACAGCGATCGCTGCCTGGTAACGCCAATTTTCCAGATTGCCTTCAGCGAATAACGATGAACGATTTCACTGTAAATAAATTGCTTGCGTCTTCCATGTCAGCCGAGACTGGCGTCATATCAGTCGAGTTTGAAGTCATATCAGTCGAGCCTAATAATGGGAAAGAAAAGTTCTAATAAATAATGATAAATATCGAGCCTCATCGCGATTTTCCCCTCGGTGTTTATTCACCTCGAGAGAAATGAAAGGGTCAATGACACTGTAGCTCAACTAACTTGTGTAAGACATGTACATGTACAGTAGGTGGCACAGCAATGACACACATCTAGGTAATGACCTGATAACAAAGGTACATGTAAAGTATTGTAAAGGTCTGTACATAAATACTGACCGTAGCCTGTAACAAATGTACAGGTAAAGTAATTTGCATAATTTATGCACGAGAAAAAAAACCCGTATTATATGTGATGTATTCCATGTTACTAAGCATTCATACAAACAATTATTCAAATCAGAACCTTCATATAGAAGTTCTGTACAAAAAACTGATTGCACCTAATTTCGGTATAAAAGGGCCGCTGCTAGCCATCTTGAATTTCGGACATCACCCCCAAAACACTCGTTCTCGTCCCAAGGGTGATAACAAAGGTACCCAAAAAGTTTCGTGAAGATCGGTCCATAAATACAGCCTCTAGCCCGAGTCATATTGACATGTGCACTTACTGTGTATAAGTAGCACTGAATAAATCAAAGTTCATCTAATTTGCATAATTTCCGGACGAGAAAAAAACCCGTATTATTTGTGAAGTATTCCATGGTACTAAACATTCACACAAAAATTTATTCAAATTAGAATTTTCATATAGAATTTCTGTACAAAAAACTGATTGCACTAATTTCGGTACAAAATGGCTGCCGGCTGCCATCTTGAATTTTGGACCACACCCGAAAACACTCGTTCTCGTCCCACGGTGATAACAAAGGTACCCAAGAAGTTTCGTAAAGATCAGGTTCATAAATACGTCATCTCGCCCGCGCCGTATTGAATTGTTGATGGACGGACAGGCGGACGACGGGCCATGACAAAATCTCAAATTTGACTACGTCAAAGTTGAGCTAAAAAATCAAAGAATTTCAGAACTTCTCTAGGAAATTTTTAAGCTTTTTGCAGAACCCTTTCCCAAAATTATTTTTTTCTCTGACTTTTGTATTCATATCAAATACCATTTCTTTTGCATTTGTTTCAAACCAGCAATATGTGACAGTGTTCCTTGGGGAGGTCTCTGGGAGACCTCCCCAAGAATCAGTGTCAGGACTCTATGGTATTCTTCAAGTGATGAAAGAACGCAATTTACACGTCAGAAAGTCCACTGTTTAATGAGTACACACTTTGGCCAAAATGGGCCAAAGAATTACCGAAATGTGTTGCCCAATAACTTTCCATGACCTTTTCAAACAAAGTACAATTTCCAAGTGTTTCCTGATATGCGAAACTTCAAGCTCTTTAAATGATTTACGGACCTTGTCCCTTCTGAGAAGGAATAACACTCTTGTGTCAATATTTCGACCACTGAGTTCCAATGTGTTCTATGTGCCTACTGGCACAGAGAGCACATTGGAACTCAGGGAACGATTTGTAAAGAGTGGGTTTATTTATTTATTTATTAATTTATTTATTTATTTATTAAATATTTATTATTGGTACTTAATGTCACTTTCAGCATCGATGTTATATCATGATCGCAACATTTGTATAAGGTCAAGTTTAGCTAATCGCTTATGATTGACGGGTCCTATTTTACCAGTAAAGCTGAACTTGTGTATTACAATAAACAAGCACTGGTCCACTTCACGGGGATGGGGAGGGGGGGGGGGGGGCAGGTTTATAGAAATATATAATATTAATACATTTTGCAACCTGATTAATGTTTTTTAGCTCACCTGACTGAAAGTCAGGATGAGCTTTAGTGATCACTCACCGTCTGTCGTCCGTCGTCCGTGAACATGGTGTTTGCACCTGCTCCTAAATCGCTGAACCAATTTTAGTTGAATTTGAGGTGAGTGCTTGTTCTGACATCGCATTTAGTTTTTGTTCAAATCAACGTGCCCCCATCCCCATAGGAAGGGGAAAGGGGAAAATGCGCCAATTTGGTTTTAAAATCTTCTTCTCATGAGCCAGTGGGTACAATGACTTGATATTTGGTATGGAGCTTCCTTTTGAGGTGTAGAATCAAGTTTGTTCAAATGATGTTCGTGGAGCAATATTTGCCAGCGTAACGAGAGGGGCAAGATTTTGGGTCCCACCAGAAATTTCTATTTTCTGAACCGATGGTCCAATTTGAACCAAACTTGGTATGTAGTATTATTGAGTCATAGGTACTTGATTCATGCAAAACAATTCCCGTGTCCCTGTGGGAACCACAGGTGCTAAAAATAGAAATGTTGTTTGGCATGAAGCACTTTTATGACCATCCGAATAGAATGGTAAACAATTTACCATCGATTGTGTCGGAGTGTTCTATGGGGGGGGGGGGGGGGGAGGGAGGGGGAATCGAATATAGGCTGAGTTAGCATATTTTCAAAAATAAAAAAAACAAATTTCTCCAGAACCACTGACCAGACTCTTTTGATATTTGGTATACAGCATACATAGGGCGGTCAGATACACGTTTGTTAAAATAAAGCCCCTTGATTCATATTTGGGCTCAATACAGGAGCCCGAATGTTTAACTTAGGGCAATATGGAAATAATTTTTAAAAATCTTCTTCTTCAGAACCACCAGTCAGAATCTTTTAATGTTTGGAATACATCATTGTTATGGGGGTCAGATTCAAGATTGTTCAAATCAAGTCCCTCGGTTAATATTTGGGCTCCCTATGCGGACCGAATTTTAATTTAGAGCAATATGGGGGATAATCGTTAAAAATCTTCTTCTTTAGCTCCGCCAATCAGAATCTTATGACATTTGGTATACTGCATCCTTAGGGAGGTTAGATATCATTTTGTTCAAACCAAGTCCTTGGGTTAATATTTGGGCTCCCTATTGGAGCCCGAATTTTAACTTAGTTCAATACGAAGAATAATTTTTCCAGAAACTTCTGTCAGAATCATTTAATGTATACCATTCAGAATCTTTACAGGGGTTGGATTCAATTTGTTCAACTCTAGTACATCGGTTAATAACTGGGCTCTCTAAAGGAGTCCAAATTTTAACTTTGTGCAATATGAGAAATAATCTTTGAAAATATTTCTCTTCAGATCCACCAGTCAGAATCGTTTGATATTTGGTATTCAGCATCCTTGGGAAAAAAGTCAGATCTAAGTTTGTTCAAATCAAGTCTTTAGGTTAATATGTGGGCTCCCTATTGGAGACAGAATTTTAACTTAGTCCCATATGAGGAATAAACTTTAAAACTCTTCTTCTGCAGAAACACCAATTAGAATAATTTAATATATGGCATACAGAATACGTGCAGGGGTTGGATTCAGTTTGTTCAACTCAAGTCCGCCGGTTAATAATCGGGCTCTCTAAGGGAGCTCAAATTTTAACTTAGTGCAATATGAGGAATAATCTTTGAAAATCTTCTTCAGATCCACAAAACGGAATCTTTTTATATTTGGTGTACAACATCCTTAGGGAAGTCAGATCTAAGTTTGTTCAAATCAAGTCTTTGGGTTAATATTTGGCCCCCCTTCTGGTGTCCGCATTTTAACTTAGTCCAATATTAAGGGAATAATGTTTAAAATTCTGCTTCTAGAGATACAGTCAGAATCTTTTGATATTTGGTATACAACATCCTTAGAGGGTTCACATCCAATTTGTTCAAATAAAGTTCCTGGGCCGATATTTGTGTTTCCTATGGGGGAGGGGCAAATTTTAACATAGTGCAAAATTGGTAATATTCTCAAAATCTTCTTATCCAGAACCACCAATCACAATCTTTTGATATTTGGTATACAACATCCTTCAAGTTTGTTCAAGTTAAGTCCCCAGGTTGATATTTGGACTCGCTAGTTTTGCATTACTGAAAATCTTGGCATTATTTCTGTGGTAGCATCCCAATACTAGAAAAAAAAATCATCTGGCATGGACAACAGAGTTATAAATAATTAAATAACTTCATTCCTCTGTGGTGTTAACTGACCATGGATGCTAATTAAATCCTTCTTTATACAACAGTTGTCAGGTGAGTGCCTCGGGGCTCAACGGGGCCTCTTGTTTTAATTGAACTCCGTTCTTTTATATAAAATTATCATTTTTTTCATTCTATTAGCACAAATCACAGCGTATAGACACGATGATTTACGGACTAGTGCACCGATAAAGAATCTCCGCTGTAAGAATATTCAAAAATCTATTGTCTTATGTATCCGTACATCAATATTAACTATTCTTACCTGATTTTGTACAGATCGTCCGAGATAGACCATTATAGTTCGAACAGAGCCATCATTATATCGTCTCCAAACGATACACTGAGAGAAAATTGCCACCAACTGATTTTAGATGGAGAACTTGTCAGGCGAACTGTAAATGACAGACCACGGATCCCGGCGTCGTTAACAGTAATAATTTTGGTGAAGCCAGCGATCAAATATATTGATTACGAGTGGATTAAAAGTTTCAATCCCACGTGGAAACATTACGAACTGGCGAAACAATGATGCCAGACCTGAGTGCTCGATTTCGATAAAGCAGTGACAGAAAACGATTTCCAATTGAAATATCTATAATTTAGTACGTATGTGTGCTGAGGGGTAAAGGAAGGTAGTAATTCTACTGGAATTCTAGTGTTGGGGTTTGATTTTATTCTAAACCAAATCGAAAAAATACTTCGCAGTGGTGAAGAATTCTATTTATGTGCGCATCGATAGAACGACCTTTTGTGGTCCATGGTTACTGGAGTAAGAAGACAAAATTAAAATAGACGAAATAAAACGCATACCAACAAGAGAGACAGAGGTCTAAATCGAGACACAGTCCTCACGTTATCAAAACTATTACATGAGAGTCAGTCCCTGCAGTCTCGGAATATAAACGTTTTCTGGGCATGGCGCACAATTTTGGTCATTGAAAGTGATTTACAGAAAAGTTAGCTCCCCTTAATTTCCAAAATCTGGGAATATATTTAACGCTAAGAGTATGGGAATTACATATAAAAATTGAAATTTCGAAATTTTATCGAATTTGTTTCATCGACGTGCGCATCATTTCGCAAACTTCATGCATTTCCGAGATGAAAAAAAATCAAAATACAGAAACTGGTTTTTTCACAATTTTTCCCCAATCATTTTCATCGTTTGACTATTATTCTCTGCTGAAACCTATTTAAAAAGAAAACGACCATTCCACCATTTTTTGGAGTTCTGTAACTTTGTTTCTGTTGATTATAATCAACAGTGTGCGCATCGTGACATTTTATACAGACACTGTCCTTTCCATTAATATAAACGTTCAGGAGGTTAGAATTTCTTCTTTTTTTTCCCGGGTAGAATAAAAACTTGCAAATTACTGTAAAAAACATGCACCACACAGATTCAAAGTGCTCGTCAGTGTTGGTAGGGTGTGGTACTGAAAGATATTCTTAGTAACGGTTTATCAGTGAACTGGTTGTTTCTGATTAGCTTGCCATAAAAAGACAAGTTTTATTTTGTTACATTCAATAAACGAAAACAACAGACAGCTCCGAGATCTGTCTGTTGTTTTCGTTTATTAAAAGTAACAAAAGGATACTTGGCTTTATTTCCTTTTGATGCCAAAGTTTTTTTCTCAACAGTTACTTGCTTCTCAATTGGACTTTCCTCACACACCAGGCCGAGGGGCGTTGCGGTAACCGGCTCTCGTCAGATCACCGAAGTTAAGCATCGTCGAACCCTGTTAGTCCTTGGATGGGTGACCGCCTGAGCGATTGATTCGGACTTCCGCGTTGTGTCCTTGGGCAAGGCACTTAACCCCGATTGTCCACAAGGAGGCTCGATGAAGCCGTGAACTGAGGCGTATTGCACATCCATGGTGTGCATGTCTTCAACCAGTCTAATCCTGCCTGTGCTGCAGTGCGGAGTTACGATGTTGGGGAACTGGCAGCTGTTCGTCGTTGCTCGGTGACTCACTCCGACTTCCTCCACCCGTAAAAAAACTGTCAGCGACACAATATGATCTTGGTTGTTAAAGTGTCGTAAAACCCTAATAAATAAAAATAAATCATCGCACATCTAGTAATTGCAAGGTCGATAACTTTATCGAACGGCGATTTTCACGAGGAAAAATGTCAGATATCTCCAGTAATGTCAGTGACTCGAAGAATTTGTTTTCTAAAACTTGCTTCCGCAACAAGTAGATAGTCTGCTGGAAATAAATATTAGGAGTTTTATTCCAAAAAGCAGGCACTTTGCCGTAAAGACTTCATATTATATTGTGCCTCTTATTATCTTTGAAGTGAAATTATTTCCTCTGTATAGATTTACCTTGTTACAATTTATGGGAGCGTGCCCATTGGCACTCGCCCATAAATTGTAACGAAGCAAAGACATGTGAACAAATGCTGTTGACCCAAAAATAATTTGGCACCCTATCACTTTGCAGTTGACTTCTGACTCCTCCCCAACTCGATTAACCCTTTACCTAACCTGAAAAGCAGACGACACTTGCAAAAATAATTCTTGAATAACTATTTTTTTTCATTTTTTGTCTCAAAAATATAGGTTATGACCCCTCGTTGGAACGAGCTTGACGAGCTCGTTCCAACGAGGGGTCTTAACCTATGTTTTTGAGACAAAAAATGAAAAAAATAATGAAAATTAATTGAGGAGTTTTGAGAATAGCGCTGACCGGTTTTGGCCGTTACGTTAGGTAAAGGGTTAAAGTGAGTTCGGCTGTTAAGGACAAACTTTTGAGTGAAAATGCAAAGGCTTTTGTGAACACACCCGAACGAACAGAAAGAGCAACAGATTTAGAAACCATCATGGGTGAACCATATCACAAGCTATAAATAAGGAGGAACTATGACATAACAGGCGTTTCCATTTTTCTCCTAACGGCGCTATCGTTGTTTTCGGTGCATGATTACTAGAACAGCGCAACAGAGAGGTGTCTAGTATCCTTAAGGTTTGCTTGGGAATCTGAATCCCGTGGTGGAATGTAATATTTCATCTGTTTCGGCCCCATTGCCGCACAAATGCGCCTCCATCGAAAGAACCCCTATTCTCACACACGCACGCACCTTTGCAATAAATACGATCGGATCCATTGCTGCAAATTCAAATATTTTCGAGTTTGCCAACTTGACCTTTTGTAACAATTGTTGGATTTAACTCGCGCTGACAAGTAGCATACGTCCGATCTCCAATATGATTCTAAATATTTCATTTTATCTCACTTCAAGAACGTAATTCCCCCATTTCAGTAAAAACTTCAAGACATGATACTGGTCTGTACTGAGGATAACCACCGCAAAGCGGTCATTCCATTTAGAAAGAGAACGTTTTAACCTGCATCAGTTGACATTGAGTTATTACGCATGTCGAGACCACTGTTATTAATAACAGTAATTAAATGATACACAAAATCATCAGCTCAAAGAAATCAATTCGACCAGATCATTTTTGCCATGGTGATGTTTTCGGACTACCATGAGTTAACCCTTTACCCAACGTAACCGCCAAAACCGGCCAGCGCTATTCTCAAAAACGCCAATTAATTTTCATTATTTTTCCATTTTTTTGTCTCAAAAAACATGAGACAAAAAATGAAAAAATTAGTTATTGAAGAAATTTTTTAAAAGTGTCGTCTGCTTTTCATCTTAGGTAAAGGGTTAAACATGAAAAATAAAAAAAAATGAAACACGCAGCTGAAACTCTACTATAAACTCGGTGGATTTAGTACAAGTAGGGCAATGAATGGGGCTTACGCCATGCACCGGAACACAATACCATAACGTCATCATCTTCATAAAAAATTAATTCATAGACGCTGAATGATTGTCAAAACAGAAGCCGTTAAAAATATATACCCAATCCCTTCATAATGCGAACAGGTCAAGAAAAGGAGGAAATGTTATAAGATATATTGGTTATTAAAACCACGTGGGTTTGCCAGATGGTGTATTGAAGTCTCAACCTCGCCCTGTGGGTCATATATCGACCTAATGGACTCATTGAAAAATGAACAGAAACGACTTCAATGCACCATCTCGGAAACCCACGGGGTGGTAAAATCTATATATGAATTTAAGACGCTGCGTTCAAGCTGTGTATATACCATAAACAGCCTGTTCAAATCTTTGCACGGCTAGTGTCCACAGCAATCTCCGAATTGTATATTTATATATTGAAATAGCGGCAGATAATATTCGCTTCAGGTCAAACAGGAATAAATTCTATTATTTATTATATTGCGCTACTTCATTATATAGAGAACGTGGTCGGACAGATTGTTAGTGATCTAATATGATATATACAATAAGAGGTCAGTAATCCCGTATTTGAATTAACCCTTTACCCAACGTAACGGCCAAAAACGGCCAGCGCTATTCTCAAAAATCGCCAATTAATTTTCATTATATTTTCATTTTTTGTCTCAAAAATATAGGCTATGACCCCTCTTTGAAACAAGTTCGTCGAGCTCGTTCCAATGAGGGCTCATAACCTATGTTTTTGAGACAAAAAAATGAAAAAAATTAGTTTTCAAGAATTTTGTTTGCAAGTGTCGTCTGCTTTTCATGTTAGGTAAAGGGTTAAGTAATTAACTAGGTCACTAACAAACAATGTTTATTATAATACACCCATCGCCCCCGCAAAATGTAATTTTTGGTTACATTGTAGCAGTAGACGGTCATATTATATTTGTGCTTCTTATCTTACTGTAAGAATATCGATGGCATTGTATTCAAAAGAGCAATAATTACATGGTAAGAATAGTCTAAGACCTGGAATGGTTTGATCGTCACGAATACCTAACACAACGCGCACTCACTCGTATTGCAAGCTGCACTAAACCCATTTTATCTGTCTGTAACTCGCGACAGAGACAATATGACAACGTCTTTGGAAGAATTTTTACTACTGAGTGTCAAAAGTTTTTTACGGGGGTGACCTCCAGAACAATATTACCGAAGGGAACACACCCTCTCGGGTTCTCCCGAACGACGCATTCCGCGTCGGCCTTAGCTGCACGTTGAGCGCACGTTCGGAACGCCATGGCCAACGCGTGACGTGAGCGGTTCCCTCACTTCTTAATTTCGGAAAGCATAACTGTGTACATTCGAAAAAAGAGCCTCCAATATGATCTATCTACGGACACCGATACTGTTTCTACGCCGTCTGTATATATAGGAACATTATTTTTTTATTCCATGTGTCAGTGAGTTAATCATTAACGGTAATGTGTTGGCAACAAGTGCCATATTGTGTTGAAAGCTTAAAGAATACCAATAAAGTGGAGAAATAAACCAATAGCGTAAGACAAAAACAGTATGTTTTCTTATAATCCGTCAATCTTTAGTGTTTTTCTCGGTAAGGCTATAGAGATAAGTAGGTGTTGAACATGGAAAAACAATTTCTAACAATCGATTCCTTGAGAGCTTTTATTGTGCATAATGAATATAACAAAAAATGAACGTGTGGTAATTTACGTTTTATTGTACGGAGAACTGAAATTTGCTTGGGGTACCTGATTATCACTTGGGAAGATGAGCATCAGTTTCCATCATCTTCGCACGTGGAGACTTGTGCGTGTTGATGCACTGATAACCCTTTACCCAACGTAACGGAAAAAAACGGCCAGCGCTAATCGCCAATTAATTTTCATTATTTTTTTCATTTGTTTGTCTCAAAAACATAGGTTATGACCCATCTTTGGAACGAGCTCGTCGAGCTCGTTCCAATGAGGGGTCATAACCTATGTTTTTGAGACAAAAAATGAAAAAAATTAGTTATTCAAGAATTTTATTTGCGATTGTCGTCTGCTTTCCATGTTAGGTAAAGGGTTAAAGCCGGTAAGGGAGACCCTTCCTCGACGGTACTTTTGCCAAGGCACACACACACACCGCCACCATCGCCCTCACATACCCATTCACACACGCTGAGGGTCTGATGATGGTTCCCCGTAACCTAGAATATTTTCGCTTTCTTCTGTTCCTTTTCCGATCAAATTATAGCGATGGAAAAAGGCCAGTAATACATTCGAGAACAGATGAGAAGAGAAACTTTTTCATGGATCAAACACCTGCAGTTCTAGCAATCATTCTTACATCTATCCGTACCAAAATAATTGTTACAACAACCTTGCAATTAGAGAAAGTTGCCCTTAAAGTTGGTCAATTTTGAAGACAAATGCTACATTCATGTCGTTTTTTTTGGCCATTAGGGGTTAATTTGGAAATGTTTGTGTGGTGATTTTGGTGTATCATAGTTTGTTCTAAATGTTTGGAAAATTTAAGCTAAATAACTGTAAACGATTTTGAGACTTGAAAAATGGTGAAATTTTGATGGCTTTGCCAGAATAATTGAAATGTTCTTGAGTTGCAGTAAAACGGATGAGCTGTGATTTGATGATTCGTTTGAATGCTTGTGGTGAATGGAATGGTTTTGTATGTAATACTTTTTATGGATGCTGGTCTAAAATACACTTTCTAATACGATTGACCGGATGCATGGAATTGTTTGTTTCACACAGAATCGCATGGTAGCTTTCAAATTGATGTTTAGCTCATGATTGTTTAAAATTTCCAAATCTTCTTTTGGATGTTCTCAGATAATCCAAATGTTATCTAAATAACTGAGATACACGAGAGGTCGCTGAGCGCATTTGCTTAAGGTTTTTCCCTCCCTTCTGCTACGTTAATGCCTGCAAAATTAGGAAAGAACCTTTTGCCAATTGGGCAATCCATTATTTGTAAATAATTTTCTGCATTGAATTGATGGTCATTACCTTTAATGAACAGCTCTAAAAGATCCGAAATTTGTTCATCCGGACGTTTTACATCAGAATATTTTTCGAATACATTTTTCAGATTTAACCCTTTTATCAATATCAAAATTGGAATACATGCTAGCAAGTACCGATATCCAAGGGAGTGTCTTGGAGGGGGGTCATAAGACCCCCCCCCCCCCCCCACCAATCCCAAAGGTCCGCGGTCGATATTCTCCACAGCAATCTAATACGTGCCTACATTCAATTTGATTCACTTTAATCTTTGATCACTGCTGATATCAAATACTGAATATTTTTTTCCGGGGAAGACCCCCCCCCCCCCCACCACAGCCCCCCCCCTCCCCACTGGACCATCACCGATGGCCAAATGTCAAGTTGGAGGAGATTATGGGAGGGGGTAACCCCCCTCCCATAATCTCCTCCAACTTGACCTTTGGCCAAGGCTTGGCCTCTGGCCATGTTTTCAGTCTTTTTAGTTGCCAGACATTCTCATCCTTGAGTTGCTTTGTGGGCGATCCCCATAAAAAAATTGCTGGCTACACCCTTTTATCCAAGAGAGCTAAAATTGCATTTTAAGACCTCCAGTTTAGACATTTTAGCCAGGAAATTCTGTGTATTTTGAGATAGCTCGGATGTCCCCCCAGCTCTAGGTTTTAGATCATAGTCAGTGAGATTCGAGATGGTAGCGCACAGTTAGGAGAAATACTGAAAGTAAAGCTAACTTCTTTACATCTAACATTTTAATTACGTATTATCACATTTTCAGCACTTCTGGTTTCATTTAACTTTCGCCTCTTAGAATTTTGAAACATATGCTATGAAGCGGCCATGATTAGATTTGATGGAAATTCATGAGAATTTAACTCTCCAAAACAGTGGTCGAAAATTTGAGTCAATTTTCATTGGGAGAGTTGGTTGAAAGGCCCAACTAAACTGTACTTATTTTATTGTGAAAAGACTTTCTGTCCAGGGTAGTAGCGGGGGAGGAATTCGTCACATACAGGTGAATTGTGCACTTGGTGATACCTTCTTGAAATTTGGCACACTGTTAGTGTAGGCTATGAGGTTCTCAAAAACGATCGGCTACAAGTTGACACCGACCGGTGGCGACCAGTAGCGGCACAATCCAAAATGGCCGCCAGCGGCTGAAGGGAACCTCCTTTTCGACGGTCTACCGACTATACATCCGATTGTAAGGGCGCGAAAGTGAACTCTGATCCACGCACGTGTTGGAAACAGACGTGGGAGATGATGTAGAATAAAACGAGATTCTCTATACGGACGCATCAATTTCTTGGAACTTGAAAAGAGCGTTGTTTCTCCGGGATCAGCGTCATTCAGGCAAACCTGAATGACGCTGATCCCGGAGAAACAACGCTCTTTATGAAGCAGTCTCTTTGCCATACAATCTCTTGTTTGGCGTAATTCCGCAAGCAATTCTGATTTGTCTGTCGAAATTAATTCGAGAACGCGATTGTTCACAAAAATCATTCACAGAATGAGTGAGAATCCTCTTCGTGTACGGACTAGTACTGACTGGGAACGTTGTTGCTTTTGCCAGCAAGACAGTTCCAAGAAATTGATGCGTCCGTATAGAGAATCTCGTTTTCATGACGCCTATAAAGCTATTGAGGAAGACATAACGCGCTTCCTAGATAATGGCGTTGAGCTTCCATATAATTTGACCATTGATTGTTTGATGAGAGAGAGTGATGAGTGTATGTCGATGTCACTGTTGACGAATAAGGCAATATATCATAAGACATGCCGTGACAGTATTCGGACTCACATCGTACAGCGCGTGCTACACAAGCGAGAGCGAAATGAGGCAGTGGCATCCTGCTCCACGCTGAGTCCTAAAAGAACACGGACAAGTTTTGAATCTGGCTGTGACAGGAAACTGCCCCAGTGTGTTTATTGTCACAAACGCGAAGGTGACAGCAGTGAGCCTATTTGCAGATCAATGTCTGATAACAATAAACTCAAAATTATGGCAAAGGAAGCCGAGAACTGGGTTGTTTTTTCTCGGGTCAATGCAGCATTTGATTCCGCTGCTAGTGATCTTTACTATCACAAAACCTGTTATTGTAAGCTTGCCAATGAAGCACGAGCGGCTAAATCTAAAAAGTCGAAGAACGCCGAACATTCCGCGTCAGGCCTGCCCTATGACCCTCTCGTTATGGCAGAGCTCATAACATTTGTTGAACACAACGATTCCGCGATGAAGCTTGTCGATCTCAAGAATCTGTACAGTCGGAGGTTGAAGCAAGTCGGTTCTGATTGGCTTAGTGAAGAAATACATTCCACTCGATTCAAAGAACATTTGTTGCAGAAATTGGGCGATGGCTGGGACGCCTTCACACAGGGTAGAGATGTGTTTATTTCAAGTAGGTTTCGAGTTGGCTCCTTGTTGTCCGAATCTTCAACTCGTATAGTGTCTGAGGAAGAGGCAAAAAAGATAGTTGATGTGGGTCTTCTTCTGCGTAAACACATACTCATATCTCAAGCTCCTTTCACGGGATCATTTTCATCTTATTGCTTGAGCGAGCCTGTACCCAACTCACTCCTGACTCTTCTTAGAGTTCTACTTGAGGGCACATGTAGTATACAGAACTTAGGCGATGATGAGACTGTTAATGCCAAGACTCGAGTGGCTTGTACTATTTCACAGATGCTGATCAGCAATTCAGCGAAACGCTCCGAACATGCACAAAATGTTCACCAGAGACGTGACAGAGAAACTCCAATGCCTCTTTATGTGGGTTTGAAGTTGCATGCCCATGATCGTATGAAAAATCTTATCAGAGATTTTCATCAAATGGGACTCTCTGTCTCTTATGATCGCGTAATGGATGTTCGCAGGAGTTTCGCGAGAGCTGTTTCACTGCGGTTCAAGAACGAAGGTGTTGTAGTCCCAGCTAACTGCAAACGTAATGTTTTCTCGATAGGAACCACTGATAACATTGATGTATCTGGTAGATCTGATATGCATGGTACGTCCATCACACTCATTGGTCAACTGAGCAGGGACAATGTGGGTACTGATCCCCCACCACTGAGTTTAGATGTTCCAGAAGACACACAAATTGAACTCCCAGACGACTATGCATTTGTTCCTTTCGTTGAAGACTTTGGTGGGGACATCAGGCTTGAATCTCCAGATGAATGTAATGTACGGCCCAATGAATATGCAGATTTGAACGTGGGAGAGAATGACTGGTTGTCTCATGTGTCACAGATCAGCAATAAAGGGAAGGTTGATGGCAGCTGGCAGCTTGATGAAGTCCCTGTGACCTTTTCAGGCTTCTTTTCAAAACATGAAGATCAAGACAATGTCAAACCTCGTGCAGTTATTGGGGTATTCCCTGTTTTCAGTGAGCAGAAAGCGGACTCACTCAGTATGCAGAAGCATGCTATGTATGTGGTCAGGGAAGCTACTGCTTTCGTAAACCCCGGCCAGATACCTGTCATTGAAGGTGACTGTCCGTTGTATGCCAGGCAGAAAAAATGTCAATGGCTGTTCCCAGAGGAGATAGGTGAGGATCGAATGGTGTGTATGATTGGATTCCTGCATCTTGAAATGTGCACCCAAGAAGCTGGTGGTAAGCTTATGGGTGGTTCTGGTTGGGAGCGAATGTTTCACCTCGCAAAGATATTCACACCCGGTGTAGCATCATCCCTACTTGGTGGGAAACATGTCAAGAGGACGCGACAGGCATATCTTCTCACTCTAGCTTGGCTTGAGATCCTCAGAAAGAATGCTTATGAGATTTACTGTCAGCAGACTGGGCCCCATGAGTCATTTGAAATGTGGGAACAGAGGATTCTTTCACAATCTCCAACTGCGCGCTATTGGGGTGAAATCGTTCGGAACTTTCTCTTGACAAGCTGTCAATTCGTTCGGAACCAACGAATCGGTAACTGGCCTGGTACACTGTGTTCTATCGATGAGTTGTGCAGTTACTTTTTTGCCCTAGGACATACAAATTATTGTCGGTGGGTCCCCGTATTTCTGAGAGACATGTCTCAGCTACCCAGGCGGCATCCTTCAATCCACAACAAATTCATGGAAGGCCATTTTGTGGTCCAGCGTAGTGAGAGGAAGTTCAGTATGATGGGTTTAGATCAGAGCCAAGAACATAGTATCCAACTACTCAAAGAAGACAGTGGTCCAAAAGGTCTCTATGGCCAGGCTGAAGAGAAAGTCGTTATTGAGCTTTCAAGGTCAGAAGTTCTGCGTGTTATAGATGAGTATGAATATGCAAGTTTCCACACAACATCATCAGATAACACGGAACACCCGGAAAGTTCGGTATCAGAGCAGAAAAAATTTCTGAATCAATTGAAATCTCTCCTCGATCTGGTGAATCAGGGACTCATTATCAACCCTTATGATGAAACTAGTGGTCAGCTGGTGACATTAGATACTGGTGAATATATGGACCCCGAAGTTAGTAAGAGTTTACGGTCATTACCCGAAAGGGGCAAGCATTTATATTCCACTTTCTTGAAGGAAAGGCTTGTGGAATGCACCGTACCCCTGAATGATGTTATTCCCAAGGCAAATATATATACCTTCCTTAACCCACCCCCAGCCAACCTGGACAAAGGCCGAGACAAACTCATGTCAAGTAAAGCAACTGCCGCAATAGTTACCCAGATGTTCGTTTCACTGCAAGCCCGGCCTGATTCAAACATGGATGAGTTTTTCATGCACGAGAATGCACGTGATCCGCCAGCATTATCCGATAGAGGTAAGCTACGGAGTGGGACAAAATCTCAAATTCTCAATTGTTTACCAGCTATTCCTGCACAAGGGAAGAATTCAGCAGCTAGACAAGCTTCAGTTGTCATCTTGGATATGCCTGCTGTAGTCCATGTAATCAAACCACAGAAAGCGGATCTGTTTGGAGAATATGCTCGATTGCAATTATTGCCATACATCGAATCTCTGATTAACACGAACACCACAAGGGTTGATGCGATCTATGACTGTTACCCCGAAGGCAGTTTGAAGAATCAGACGCGAGCAAAACGCCTCGGTGAGACAGCAGTTAGGTTGATACGGGTGTCCGAGAACGTCCCTTTACCTAAAGGGAAGAATTGGCAGGCATTCTTGAAAGTTAGTGAGAATAAAGACGAATTTTTCAAGTTCCTGTCTGCTGAACTGCTGAAATTAACATCAACATCCGAGTACCAGTTGTTAACGACATCAGGAGAATATGTACTATGCAATAAGGATGTTAGCTTATGTGACATATCTCCATCGAACCACGAGGAAGCAGACACGCGCATGATGCTTCATCTCAACCATGCAGTCTCACAAGGTCACAAAATAGCTTTTCTTCGCACGGTTGATTCTGATGTCGTCATTCTGTCTTTGCACCATTTCGCAACATTCCGTGACCTTGGACTCAGTGAGCTGTGGATTGGGTTTGGAATTGGAAAGGCATATAAAGATATGCCAATTCATGAGATAGCTTCACAACTTGGACCTGATTACTGTAAGGCCCTGACTTTCTTCCACGCCTTCACAGGTTGTGATGTAACATCCAGCATGCTCGGCATTGGGAAGAAGACAGGATGGAATGCATGGATGAATTTTCCCGCATCAACTGAAATGATGATAGAATTGACTGAGAATCCGCAAGTCTTTTCAGAGGATTCCCCTCATATGCAGCATATCGAAAAACTCACCATACAGATGTACAGTAACAGTTGTGTCAGTACACGTGTCAATGATGCGAGACGGCATATGTTCACACATGGCCTTAAGTCTATGGAAAACATCCCGCCCACCAAAGCAGCTCTGTATCAACATGTAAAAAGGGTAATTCTTGTGTCATCTTTCATTTGGCATCGTGCTCTGCAGAAACACTTATGTGTGCCAGACCCATCACAGTACGGATGGGAGTGGAATCCACGTCTCAATATTCTGGTCCCATTTTGGACTCACCTAGGAGACGCAAGTGCTGCATGTGCACTGATGCTCCACTGTAGTTGTGCCAAGGCCTGCAAGGGCAATTGCAAATGCTTGAAAGCTGGATTAAGGTGCACACCTTTGTGTAAGTGTGAAGGTGGCTGTTGTAACAATATTGAGTAGTATACTGTCATGTTAGGACCAGTCATCTCCTATTCTGGTATTTTTTTTTCCATTTTCGGCCAGTTAACACATGTCATGTTTCTAGTTGAGTTGATTTTGCTAACAAATGTTCATCCCATGTGGCTTGCTACATTGTCCGGGGTATAGGAATACAGTTTTAGATTTCGGAAAATAGTCTGTTATTTACTGCACAAGACGGTGTTAATTCATGCATAGCATGATACAATATCCCCAACTATTTTGCCTCTGTACAACAGTTGATACCTTCGTTCACCCGTGTGTTCATCTATGGTATCCTTGTCTTTCTCTGGCCATAGGCCACATGTGACTAGTCAGTTCCTACTCCATAGCAAATCAACTTGGAAATCCTTCATCTTGTAGCGCACTCATGTCTCAATGAATCCATACCTGAGTTGATCTAATAAATCTAACGTAAGGTATCAAATTGCCATACCGGATCATATTTCGATAAGTTATTCGCTAAAACATTTCGACCACTCATCGACATCAAAGGTCATGTTTTGGCTCCCAGTGGTGGCTATATCTCTATATCCCTGGTAAAGTAGCATACCATGAGGGATGGGCATTAAGTGTCGGCAACATTAATCCTGACTTGGAACACACCACATCTTAACTGGCCGAAAATGAAGAATACTACTTGTAGTCAAAAAATATTCCTGTACCTCGAATGACTGCAAACATACACTCACCCCTTCTAGTCCCATTTTGCCAATGTTCTATACTGGCAAGATAACATTGTATAATTAACAACGGGAACTAATGCATCCCGAGTTCATTCCAGCACTGCCCTTGCTGGCAGACGTGTCGCTATGGTGTTGAGATTGAACCAGAACTCCTCTAGAAATTTGATAGTTTTATTTTCTTAGAAAATAAATCTATCGAAAATGCCGGAAGTTGAGAATAGACTGTCACTTTAATTGGATTATCAAATGTCCAAGTATCCCCACTGCTGCATACTATCGAGTACCCTTGTTCATGTGTTGACAGGAATCTCTCATACCATGTTCATTTGACCATTGCATTCCCGAGAAACATTCAACACTAATTTATCTACGGACGGACGATCATACTGACAGTCAGACACACAGACGCACACATCGACGGAAATTCTGATCCCATTATCCATTAATCTTCCCCCCAACTTGTTCCAAGGGCTTCACTCCATCATTCACATCAATTACAGCACATGTATGGTGTTAGGTTTGGAGCTTCAGTTGTGCGATCGGCGAAAATAGCTTTTTTTCGATCCGCTTGGCGGCCATTTTGGATTTCGCTGCTAGTGGTGGCTAGAGGATGGTGCCAACTTGTAGCCGATCGATTTTGAAATCTCTGATGCCTACCCTTACATCATGCCAAATTTCAGGAAGGTATCACCAAGTGCACAATTCTAGCGAATTCCTCCCCCGCTATAGGGCTATGTTCCAGAAGCATACAAGAGGTTACTCTATTCTTATAAATGCGAAAGTTACTCTCCGTCACTCTTTCTTTAAGGAATATGCATTTCAGCAATTTTTGTAAGATGTGGGCCTCAAATTGTAAAATTGGACACCTGGAGTAATTTTCGATTTTTTCATTCTCATTTGATTTCTGAGTGATTTCATTTATAGCGGCCATGATTAGATTTGATGGAAATTCATGAGAATTTAACTCTCCAAAACAGTGGTCGAAAAGTTGAGTCAATTTTCATTGGGAGAGTTGGTTGAAAGGCCCAACTAAACTGTACTTATCCCATTGTGAAAAGACTTTCTGTCCAGGGTAGGGCTATGTTCCAGAAGCATACAAGAGGTTACTCTATTCTTATAAATGCGAAAGTTACTCTCCGTCACTCTTTCTTTAAGGAATATGCATTTCAGCAATTTTTGTAAGATGTGGGCCTCAAATTGTAAAATTGGACACCTGGAGTAATTTTCGATTTTTTCATTCTCATTTGATTTCTGAGTGATTTCATTTATAGCGGCCATGATTAGATTTGATGGAAATTCATGAGAATTTAACTCTCCAAAACAGTGGTCGAAAAGTTGAGTCAATTTTCATTGGGAGAGTTGGTTGAAAGGCCCAACTAAACTGTACTTATTTTATTGTGAAAAGACTTTCTGTCCAGGGTAGGGCTATGTTCCAGAAGCATACAAGAGGTTACTCTATTCTTATAAATGCGAAAGTTACTCTCCGTCACTCTTTCTTTAAGGAATATGCATTTCAGCAATTTTTGTAAGATGTGGGCCTCAAATTGTAAAATTGGACACCTGGAGTAATTTTCGATTTTTTCATTCTCATTTGATTTCTGAGTGATTTCATTTATAGCGGCCATGATTAGATTTGATGGAAATTCATGAGAATTTAACTCTCCAAAACAGTGGTCGAAAAGTTGAGTCAATTTTCATTGGGAGAGTTGGTTGAAAGGCCCAACTAAACTGTACTTATCCCATTGTGAAAAGACTTTCTGTCCAGGGTAGGGATATGTTCCAGAAGCATACAAGAGGTTACTCTATTCTTATAAATGCGAAAGTTACTCACCGTCACTCTTTCTTTAAGGAATATGCATTTCAGCAATTTTTGTAAGATGTGGGCCTCAAATTGTAAAATTGGACACCTGGAGTAATTATCGATTTTTTTCATTCTCATTTGATTTCTGAGTGATTTCATTTATTTATTTATTTATTTATTTATTTATTTATTTATTTATTTATTTATTTATTTATTTATTTATTTATTTGGGGGTAGCTGCAGACATTTATTATTTTCCGTGATAGAAAAGTTTAATGGATATTAAAAACACATTTTTAGTGAGTTTTAATTCCTTGTTATTTATAATACATATCATTCTGTCACAATTATAGATGTCACGTGACTCATTTCTTGAAATTAAAATAAATTTACTACCTTTATAAGTGTTCATATATTTCCAAACACAAATAAAATTTTCAGCCATTTTGGTCATGTTATCAGGACATTAATTCTCCCAGAACTTTGGTGAAGAGTTACTGTGATGCAATGCACGGATGCAAAGTGTTCCGTATGCCCTTTTCAACGGTGTATTGCAGCACAGCATTAGGGCTGCACGATATTCAAACAGAATACCGGTATCGGTATTAAAAAAAATACCGCGGTATACCGGTATACCGAAAACTGTTCAGATATCTTAACATAAGTACCACAATCGAGACTTGAAGCATCACAGTCGGAACGAATCAGCATACCCTGATGATGCGGTTCGAAAAACCTTCACACAACACAGACGATATCAAAATTTATTATTTTAAATTCTTCTAAAAATTCCTACAAAACAATATCATGTGCCCCCCTCCAATGAGGGGGTCACATGATGTAGTTTTGTTGAAATTTTTGAAAATTATTTTTTCAACTGCTGAATTTGTATATTACGTGGGCATATGCGGACGATTCCTTGGGTAAAGCGATACTATTATTCATTCTGAGCTACAGTAAAAAAACTCAAGACAACTTGAAAATTAAATTGTGGATAAATAAAAAATGACGATAAACCGATATTTTTGTAATTACACCGGTATTCAACCGATATTGGTTTCAATACCGGTATATATCGGTTTATCGAAATACCGTATGGCCCTACACAGCATATCGACTTAATTAATAAAACTCATGAAAGAGCTTCCCCTTTTCTTCTTATCTCATCTCAGACTTTTCACCAAGTACAGTATTACTATTACCTTCCCTTAGGGCAATGTGGTTCATTGGTTAGAGTATTGTACTTCAAACCGAAAGGTCGAAGGTTCGATCCTGACCCGCGTCATCTGTGTTCTATCCTTGGGCACGGTAGTACTGAGTACTAAGACGTATAGTGCGCGCTCTTGGTGCACTTGCATTTGCCGCTGCTAACTCTGCTTGTGTCAGGTTGAAAAGTTTGACAGTTGCTCGCCGCTGGTAGATGGTTCTCTCCAGGTACTCCGGCTACCGCCACCCATAAAACTCCGATGACGCTGGATATTTAATGTGCCGTTGGCCCCAACAGATCAATCAACTAACGAAACCTCGTCTAACTTAAATATACGGATGTACGGCTACCTAAAAGAGGTCGCCTTTAAAAAAGTAAGGTGTGTAACCTCTTTTCGGGTCGTCCTAATTTCTGTTTTGTACAGGCGTGCTCCCTCTATATTTTCAAATAATATTGAACATAATGAACTGGTAGATTGCTTTACAGACTTAATTACATTCTGACAATCGCGGACATCACCTGTGGAAATGGGTTAATCAAATAATCAATATGGAAGAAGTATCGTTCAAGGTTGCTGAAAGTTGTTATCGAACCGAGTATCCCTGACTTTTGCCCATGGCACACAATCTATGACGAGGAAATTATGTTCTCTCATGACGACATACTGAGTCCGAGAATCCCCCAACATATTTAATTAATGTTAACCGCTTGCCAGTGAAATAATTTCTCTGTAGTGTTGGTATTTAACATTACATTAACACGCTAATAAACACAGTTTGGAGAACAAACGAAAATTGGATCGGAAAATCAAATCGAATGGTTACAAACTTAATTTCAACCCAAGTCTAAAATGTTGTTTGTAACTCGGAGACTTAAGATAAAACAACAATCTTTCGAAAATTCGTCGCCAACATGTTGCTTAAACCCACTGCCGACAACTCCCTCTTTTTCACGTTCACTGTTACCTTAAAAAATCACCGCCGCGAACAAAAAGTGTGTATTATTTTTAGGAATGACCGGGCATTTTTTATAAGAATACCCAGGCATTCTTTTATACAATACACAATTATTGTTTAAAGACAAGCATTCAACCAGACCTGACTCAGTTTCGAGTTTCTAATGAAACACCCCTACTGGGGTCAATACTATACAACTTTTACAAATGGATTTTCTAGAACTGTATTTGTATGACTTTAAATATGTTTAAATGAGCCATTAGCATTTTCAAGGATATGGCAATTTGTCATTTGGCAAATTGCCATATCTTTTAAAATGCTTATGATTCATTTTAGTCATTTATATTAATAGGTAGAAAATACAATTCCAGAAAATACAATTCTAAGAGTTGTATAGTATTGGCCCCTGTTGTCTTCGATGAGTTATCTCGAACGATAACTCACCGAGTAAACAATTTTAATTTTAATTCCCCCTGTTTGTCTTCAACCAATGCTAAACCTGCTTGTGTGGAGTTAGCATGTTGGGGAGTCTTAAAGTTGCTCGATGGTTCTCTCCGGGTACTCCGGCTTCCTCCACCCGTAAAACTGTCCGTCACGGTGTGACCCTGGCTGTCGAAAGTATCGTTAAGCCCCAATAAAAAAATAAATTCTCCCCGTTATCATTGTCATAAAATGGGGGGGGGGGGGGGAATTAACTCTTTACCTAACCTGAAAAGCAGACGATACTTGCAAACAAAATTCTTGAATAACTAATTGTTTTCACTTTTTATCTCAAAAACATAGGTTATTACCCTCATTGGAACGAGCTTGTTGAGCTCGTTCCATTGAGGGTTCATAACTTATGTTTTTGAGACAAAAAAATGAAAAATAATGAAAATTAATTAGCGATTTTTGTGTATAGTGCTGGCGCCGTTACCTTGGGTATAGGGTTAAAAAAGTATTCAAAATAAAGAGGGTTTTAAGTCAGATAGTACACTCGGCCCAGGATATTCAGCCAGATAAGGGTCTCGGGTTTCACCATCACCCATTATCTGCCAGAAGTCTCCTGTTTTATTCATAAAATAAAAAATCTCAACTTCACAAATGTTGTTTGGCTTACGACCAACTGAATTCGAATGATTACTTGTTACACAGAATTACACGAATTCTGAATTACGACCGTCCGTATTCCGATTATCACAGTCCGACCTATGTTTGGATCTAACTTAATGGACAAGGGCGTAGGAAGAAATTCGATATGCCATAGACGGGCATCCACACACAAATATATATCAGTGGTAGACCATGTGCCCAAGAGGCTTGGTTGGAATACATCACAGAATGATATGATTGGGAAAATTTAAATTGAAAAAAGAGCACATTTTGATTCTATATTTACCCAATTATTGGGAAGTTTGTTAAATACTGAGCCAAAAATGTGCACTTTTCAAGACTTTAAAGACCGTATAGAAAAATAATACGAGAGAATGTTCGCTCAAATCTTAAGAAAAAGTATCTGTACACACAAGTTCCTGTTAATTCCTAATATGATTACAATGACGCGAGCTCAAAAGAGGAATACAAGTTTCAGGTGACTGCGTTGGAGTTGTGACACTCACACTCACCCCAGATCATGACCCTTATTCTCTAGTGGTAGTATCAGTGCCGTAGCCACGGAGGGTGGGGGAGGGGGGTGCATCCTAACATTTTCGCACCTCCTCCCCAAAACAAACCACATTGACCCAATGCAACTTTGACATAACATAGAGCTCTAAAATGGTCTACAATATATGATTACACAGACCACAAAAGCCCCAGATTCGTTCTTAGAGCGCTGAATTTTGCATAATTTTCTCTGGGGTGGGGCATGGGGGCTAGTCATATAAAGGACCCTTCGTTTTTCACTACCTCCTCTCACTTCCGTGAAGGGAAGGGAAGTTGGCGGAGTGGTAGTGACCGGTGGAAGAGGAGCCTCCGCCCTCCCCACAACGCCTTTCCAAATATGTTTGGCCCCATCTAAACTGGCTATGGGTTATTATGATCTAAAAATATGTTGGTAAAAATAATTTTGGTCCAGTTCTCTCCCTCTCTCTTTCTCCCCCCCCCCCCCCCCCCTCTCTCTCTCTCTCTCTCTCTCTCTCTCTCTCTCTCTCTCTCTCTCTCTCTCTCTCTCTCTCTCTCTCTCTCTCTCTCTCCAACAATTTGTGGCAAAGGTCGGGAATACGTGCCTCCCTGTGCCCTCTACCTCTCTCAACTATTTCTGGAAAACGTTAGAGGCACGTGCTCCTTGTGGCCTCCACCGATTCCAAGGTCCCTGTTCAGGGGTTTTATTCGTAGCTGAGGTGGCGAATTTCAATCTTCAATGATTGTCGTTTTGGGTTATGCTTGTTGGTTAGATATAACATTTTACACTGGCTTTTTCAAGTGATAATGTTCAATTTTTTAGCCATCCAATTTCCGTTTGTTCTCCGAACTGTGTTTATAAAGATTTTCATATTGATTAAATAAAAACCACTTCTTAAAATCTGTGGGATTTTGCCAAGATAAAAAAACACACCAATCGAGTGTGTTGCGACAAGTATACATGTACATCAGAAGTTAACCCTTTACCCAACGAATCGGCCGCATCCGCCCGCGTAATATGCAAATTCAGCAGTTGAAAAAATATTATTTTTCAAACAATTTCAACAAAATCATATCATGTGACCCCTCGTTGGAACGAGCTCATTTCAACGAGGGGTCACATCATATGGTTTTGTTGAAATTTTTTGAAAATTTTGAAAAAATGATATTTAAAATAATAAATTTTGATCTCGTGTGCGTTGGGTAAAGGGTTAAAAGTATTATGCATTCTATATTACGAAATCTGGGAAACATCATGCATTCAATGCATATTTCTAAATCTATCTTGTAACAAAAGTTTCGTTATTTCAAGATATCACCCATCGAATGCAACAAGGCGCCATCTGCAGTATAAAAGCATTATCTGACCTTTCAACACAATACCCCGTATCATATTAAACTGAACACCATTTCATTTCTTTCTTAATTTCTTCCACTTGTCTAATATTTGAGGGACAATGGTGGACGATATCGGACGTCACATTCTGTGTGATTGAAGATCCAATTTGGTGTTGAGGTAATACGCACTATCCATAAGTTCCCATAGCTTAAAAGAGGACATAGAAGCCAAAAGAAACACGGTTAACCGAAAATAGCGTTGACCTCTTTTCGATTCGAGAAACTCACTGTTATATGAGCGCCCCAGCAGATTACAAAAGCTTCCAACAGCTGCCGACGCATTGCTTTTATGACATATGATGCAAAAGGTAACTGCTTTTCTTCCAATGGCGAACGGCCAATTTTCTTTAGAGAGCTGTTACTTCTGTACACATGTTATCTAGGCTCTCGTAACCCTTCCTAACACGAAACGCAGACGACACGTACAAACAAAATTCTTGATTGACCAATTTGTTTTATTTTTTGCGTCAAAAACATAGCTTATCGCCCCTCATCGGAACGAGCTCATCGTTCCAATGAGGGGTCATAAGCTATGTTTCTGAGACAAAAAAAGAAGAAATAATGAAAACTGAAAGGTGATTTTTTAAGAATACCGCTGGCCGGTTTTATCCGTTACGTTCGGTAAAGGGTTAATGCTTAGACATGGAAACTCATTTCATTTTTCAGTGAGTGTTTTGTTCAAACATTTTTATTTGCAGTTTCACCATATCAACAAGTTTAAAGAACTGCAAACATAATTCTATCTCATATACCTTTTTCCTTTTCCATAATTCGGGGACAGACTTTTTAACCCTTTTCTACAGTCGCAATTATGTTAACTTACAACACTTCACAGAAAGGTAAACTGTTACGCGGCTAGCAAAAAATAGCACGAGACATCTGAAATATTACTCGTGACATATTGCTGCATAAGGTTATTGCGCTGTTTCATGAGTCAGTGTTTTTAGAGATGTTCCTTCCTAAATTTCGAAATGTTAGCGATCTATCTTCCCCATGGGAACCCCGGAAGTGAAGCAGCGCGTGTTTACTGTGGTAAACAAGCTCTGTTTTGCTGCTAAAATAGGACCGAGTAACCACTGCTTGGGCAATATGGGTATAAACGATTGACTAAACTTAACTTTGTCTCCATGTTGCGGTCGTGATTAGCCATTGTGCAGAATATATGACCTTAAAAACCAACAAATTAATTAATTAATTATTTAATTAATTAATTAATTAAGGTGTGGTCCGCCAGTGGAACGAGCAGTGGCGTCGCGAAAATGATTGATTGGGGTGTGTAGACGGGATTTGCCCCGACAGTGATGTCTTCAGTCCCTACATTGAGTTCTGTCAAACAATATTGAATTGGTTAAATTCATATTTGCAATATGGGAATGCTTTGCAGGGTGAAATTTTGATATTTCGACACAACTAGAAAAGGGTTACTTGTTAAAAAAATAAATTTCCATTCTTTTCAAATATTCTTAATACTTGGCTGAACGTTTTTTCCATACTTTTCAAGACCTTTCCCAGATCGACAAAATATGGGGACGTTACACCGATACTTATTCCCAGTTCCTTATTCAACATTTGTTATCAACCGATAAAATCAGAAGATAACGAATATCGAATAAGGAACTGGGAATAAGTAACGGTTATCACGTGCATACAAAATATTCCATTCTTTTAAGAATTTCAAAACAGCGCAAGAACCCTGAAGTAAATACGGTGAGTCGAGCAACAGTTCTTTGATCGCAAAGGCTTCTCTTTTTCGATCTGATCGCGATCTAGTCACGACACACTTATACCAGTCGGTCGAGATTTTCTTTGTAAAATATTGATAAATTAATACCGCAAAGAAAACGAAGAAAAGTCGCACCCGAGATTTAATGTACTTGCGTTGCCAATTCGACAGCTTTGCTGGAGTGGGGGAGTGGACAGGATATTTAATTTTCATCCACTTTTATTTATTTATTTATTTATTTATTTATTTATTTATTTATTTATTTATTTATTTTATTATATATTTCTGCACAATGGCGAATCGTGACCGCAACATGGATATAAAGTCGAGTCCAGACACTCGTTTATACCCACGTTGCCCATTTTAGTGAATTTCCACCCCATGCGTTGGTGAGTGGCTCCAGTTTTATCAGTAAAACGGAGTTTGTTTACCACAGTACAGAAGCACTGCTTCACTTCCCGGGTTACCATGGGAAAGTTATTTTACATAATGGACAGCCGTTTGCCAAATCACCGCATGTGTACTGTGTCAATTCAAGACTATTGTTGAGAGAGTCACGTTAATAACTATAAAAACCTGCCATCTTTGTTAGTTAGATGCCATAACTGTACTCTGAATGTATTTCGGGCACTTCTTGTGCTAATTCGTTCGTTCGAGTTCTAAAATCGCAGAAAAGATATTGTTTCCAAAGTGGAAGTGAACTTTAGTTTCCACGGTCTGAATATTCTGATAGTACCCCTATGTGCCTTTATCGACAGCGAGACGATATTTAGAGTGCCTCTGTAATGTCTTGCTGATTTATCAATAAAATCTATAGAACCATAGGAAGAAGCAACTCATGATTTAATTGCTTTTAATTGATTCATTTAATAGGTGTAACAAGAGTTCGTATGTATTTGTTAAGTCTAAGCACTCCAAAATACTTATTGATTGATGTTATTGCAATTCTGGGTCCCAAATACAGCATATTTGTAGAGCTTTTTTTCGCATCACGGTTGTTTTCTTAATTCGGAAAGCTTGGCCCCCACTCTAGCTCTGGTGTGCATCGATACCTTACATGTACAAGACTATACACGAAGCCCGGGGGTTTCGGTCAGAAAATGACCGAGAGAGAAGCTCGGGACAGTTATCTAGCCGAATACTCGGGGTCAAGCATATTATTTGCCCTGAAGCTCACTTTAAATTAGGAGATCATGTTCATTAGAATGTTGACTGAGAGTTCAGCCCAGCTCCAAACGGCACCTCCAACAAATTACCAGGTACTGTGTACAGTGCCCTCGCCGTCGGGTGCCAAATGAACTAATTGCACTAGAATTTGTATTTGGCACCAAACATCTTCATTGGCTAAAATGTTTGCACCAAAAAATAAAACATTGCAGTTTATCAACTTTACAAAAAGGCATAATTTAATTAGATAAATACCAGTGGGACGAGCCGGTGTGTTATGACGATGACCGATTGGGGGGGGGGGGGGGGGGGCGGGGTGTAAACCTGATTTATCTCGACTGTGATGTCTCAAGCCCTGACTGACTAATATCCCAACTATATCATCAAGACATGCCTTCGTCGAAGGCATGTCTTGATGATGAAGTTGGAATATTAGTCCGTCGGGATGACAGTTAAAAAACTTTTTGAAAATTCATTCGTGAATAAAATACACGAGTAGTAGTCGAGTGAAGTAACTTCTTATTTCGAGTGACGCGCGATGGTATGAAGTATTTATCGAATCAAATATTGCCTTTTACAAAGACTCGCGACCCGCTAAGCTCAGTGGATTAATGGTAATTAATCGATTAATCTGTTATTATCAAAGTTCAACAACGGATGTTGGTACAGACAAACTCGATCAATTTACTTGGATTAGGCAGCGAAGAAACACACACTTTAGCACCAAAAAGGCAGCACGGTGTCTCAGTGGTAGACTGGTGGACTTCTACGCTAGAGGTCCCGAGTTCGATTCCCGTCCGAACAGCCCGCGTTGTGTCCTTGGGCAAGGCACTTTATCTCGGTTGCCTACATGGGGGCACGATGACGCCGTGTACTAAGACGTACTACTCGTCGATGGTGCACATGTCTTCAACTGCTTTAACCCAGCTTGGGCGGAGCTTGAACAGAGTTAGAATGTTGAGGAGCTGACAGCTGCTCGTCGATGACTGGCGGTTCTCTCCGGGTACTCCGGCTTCCTCCACCCGTAAAACTGTCACGGTCACGATTAGCCATTGTGCATAAGAATTAGACCTTAAACACCAATAAATAAATAAATAAATCTAAGTACAACAACAGATGTACGTACAGACATTATTCAGCAGATCATCAATTGAATCAGTGACATAGATATAACGCCCGTGACCGCCCGTTTCGCCTACCGAGGATTTTCGGCAAAACTTTCGGGTCTCTCCGTGACCAATTGTCCATTCACTCTTGAAATAATTGACAATTCATTTTTCCTAATTCGATTAATTTATTTGGATTAGACAGCGAAGAAACACACCCTTTAGCACCAATAAAATATCAAGAATGCTTAGGGTGCCCGGTGGCTTAGTGGTTACGGCATTGCATTTCAAGCCGAAAAGTCCACGATTCGATCCCCTACTTGTGTGGAGTTAGTACGTTGGGAAGTCTGACAGTTGCTCGATGGTTCTCTCGGGGTACTCCGGCTTCTTCCACCAGTAAAACTGTCCGACCCGAGGTGATCCTGGCTGTTGACTGTGTCGTTAAACCCCAATAAATAAATAAATCCAGAATGGCTAAATATTTTGCACCAGATAGTGTCGGACCTAACACTGTCTGTGTATTATTTAAAATAATGCACACTTATTGTTCGTGATGGGCATTTTCCGGTAACAGTCAAGGTGAAAAAAGTACTTGCCATCAGTGGCTTTTAAGGGGTAGCCAGCCATTAGGCAATGTCTTTAACTAAAATGTTGGACAAACCCGGCACACTGACATTCAACTGGTAAAACTTGGCAAACGTTAACCCTTTACCCAACGTAACGGCCAAAACCTTCCAGCGCTATTCTCAAAAGCGCCAATTAATTTTCATTATTTTTTCATTTTTTGTCTCAAAAACATAGATTATGACCTCTCATGGGAACGAGCTCGTTCCAATGAGGGGTCATAACCTATGTTTTTGAGACCAAAAATGAAAAAAAAATAGTTATTCAAGAATTTTGTTTGCAAGTGTCGTCTGTTTTTCCGGTTAGGTAAAGGGTTAAACGCGTTAGAAATTTAACGCATTATCAAACAAAGATCGGTATCGCATTATCACACCAGAGTTCAATGGAAGAAGAAGAAGAAATAAACAGAGAAAGAAACAGAAAAAAATCGAGTGGGCTTGTGTTTTGTTTGTAACAATACAAAGGGAAGAATCTTTCACATGCTGCAATGTACAGTGAAAAATGTTTCTTATTACCTGAGCCGGTAATATGACTGTCTTTTGTTGGGAGGGTGACATTTATCATGATTTCGTCACAAAAATATTATTTGCATGGATACAATAAATAAATAACATAATAAATAAATATTTTCTACAAAAAAAATATCTATAATACTTGATCGATGTTCCTTGCCAATCATAATAAGATGAAGAATAAGAGCAAAATATTGTTTAATTTTCCTTCCAAGAAAATGAATCCAATCTGATGCATTGGACGTTGGTAACACTTACGAGAAAGAGTTACAAACACCAGAGTCAGAGACTGGCGTCATTCATAGATTAACAAGGGAGACAATATCCCCCACTTATTCTTTTAAACGATTGTACTTCATACCGATCAAATCTACCCGACTGTTTAATTAAGCTAACTTCCTGTTCCGCCCCAAGCATTAGCTTATTTAAGCCGTCTCCTACATCTTAAATAAGCTTATGCTTAATGCCGAATCCGGGTAATTTTGCACATTTATTTATTTATGCTTAACTATGCTTAATCTGTACTTAACATCTAATCATAAGGTCCATATCTTTCTGTTGAAAATGTTTTGCATGATTTTTCGTTTATTGAATAAAAATACTGTTCAAAATAAATCTATCCAACGCTACACACAAACATAGCCTTTCAGATTTTATATTTACAATTTCTGCTTCCAGAACATAGATTATGACCCCTCACTGGAAGGAGCACGACAAAAGCTTGACGAGCTCGTTTCAGTAAGAGGTCGTAACCCTTGTTTTGAAAGGAAACTTTTTATTGCAAATGGAAAGGCCTAGATTCGAGGCCCTGTCGAGAGAGTGATAGAGCGATGTGTGTGGTTCAGTATAATGTCGCTATGCGGTTGGCACCGAAGGAAACTCCAGTCAGACTTTCGAATCATGGTCAATCTATTTTCAATGTAATAGATGTTCTTCCTTAACTCCCCAGCTCTCTTGGAAAATAGAGAGAAAAAAACGTTCTCGACGGTTTCCAATGAAGTACAGTAAGGATGAAACATGGAAATGTGTGAACTAAAGTTGTCAGTTCAATTGAAAAATACTCTTAATCCATTAATCAAAGCAGACGGTCTAGAAATTTGTTATTTTAAATATTTTTTTCAAATGTTTCACAAAAAAATTCAACAAAACCATCAAACTTTTGGTCCACTAGTATAATTATGCACGAAATGCGACGCTGTTGTGCCCTGAGTCCAGTCTAGCTATCAAATACGTAATCGCTAATGTTTAGATTTACCCGTCTGGACTATTTTACAATAAGTCATTTCATCTTTGTTGAATGACTTAACCATTTACATAACGAATCGCCCGCATCCGCCCGCGTAATTTGCAAATTGATTCGTTGAAAAAAATAAATTTTTCAACATATTTCAACAAAACAATATCATGTGACCCCTCATTGGAACGGGCTCATGGAGCCCGTTCCAATGAGGGTTCACATGATATGGTTTTGTTGAAATCTTTTTGAAAAATTTTAAAAAATAGTAATTAAAATAATAAATTTTGATATTCTCTGCGTTGGGTAAAGGCTTGCGTCTCCTACCGACAGCCTACCGACGGTATTTTGTTTTCTGTTTTAAGATGATGCGTCACTAGTCAAATCTTGTAGGGAATTCGACGCTTGTTATGGCCTAAAACCAGTCTTGTTATTGAATAGTCCATCGCATGTGTTTTTGATTCAATCGTTTGGAATATTTCAATCGGTCGGAGAAGGGAACCTACGGTTCTCTTTTCCGACCAACTGATATATTCCGGATGTTTGAATCTGAAAATTTTCATTAAAATTCATTTTCCGTGAATCAAAGATAGAAATGTTGCTGAATCGAGCCTTGAGTTGATCGACATTTTGATGACATTATAATCAGAAATGAAGCCTCATCACAACCATAATTTTATGATTACGCCGGTTTATTTCACATATTATGTTAATATCTTGATGTTTTCAATATAAATTAAATACGTTGGAATATCTATAACTTGGGCAAGAAAGAATACCTGTGTATCTTAGTAATTAAAAGCAAATCGCATTACATCAACTGCCGTCTGCGCGCAAATTTCCAGAAAAGGTGGAAAAACAAACGGTCCACGGCATAAGAGCGTCGAATTCCGAACGCAATTAGACTGGTGGCCTGAGAGCTTGCAAAACAATTTGTGACCCTTCAATGGAACGAGCTCGGCGTTGCTCTCATCAGTTATCAGTCGAAGGCCCCTCGCTGCGAAAACAAATCTCGAGGAAAAATATTCCTCTTGGTTACTCGCTGTGTACAAAAGTAGTTTAGAGCCGACTGAATCAAATACGGCATCGTGAACATCTCCTCAAAATTCTCTGACTGCACATTCTTTAATAAGAGTTTTCTCTATGATGTCATTTGTTTTCGCTATCTTTCTCTTTTCAGATTAGATTATTCCCCGTGTTTGTCCTTCGCCGTTTCTGCTGCTTTAGTTAGCCGTGCACTCTTTTGGTTTGGCGCAAGAATATCACGAGCGGCGAAACGCATTCAAACACTTGTGAGGTTCTGTATTCATTACACACGTTTGCAATTAAGCAGATTATTTACTGTAATACAAAGTAGAATTAACTAGTCCTTCGTAGACGTTAAGAAAATAAAATAAGAGAAAAATTCAAAATTATTTCCACAAGTAGGAGACCAGACTAGTTAATTCCAACGCTGTTTGAACTTTCCCACATAGCTCTGCTTGCATTACGTCATCACTTCGATCGACGAATCACTGTGAAACCGAAATACAACTTACTGTCTTTTTGTGCCTCATTTGAAAGCACGAATTGTGAGTGGTTAATGCGATTCACCCCAAAAAGTTACATTACTTTCAAAACGAACAATAAATTTTGAAAAATACTTCAATGAGAAATGATAAAAACTCGCAAGTTTTCCTGAATTCCACGCGGCTGTTATTATTCATCTGATTGACAAGTTAAGATTTTAACAGGGTTACGATTGTCATTGTCGAACGTTAGGCCTGAAATAGAAGACGGATTTTTGACGCGTCGAATCTAATTACATTAAATCCGTCGCTTCGCGGAGAAGTTTTGAAATATACAGAATCATCACCGTAGAGTCGAGTCTGATGAGGCCGAAATACCGATCGGGGCGTGTAACTGTCAGAACTTCCAACTTACTAACTCGACATAAGCAGGGTTAGCAATGGTTGAAGGCTTGTGCACCGTCGACGTACTGTACGTCTCCTCGGCACACTGCAACCACGATCCCACTCGAGCAAGTAAGATGAAGTGTCTTGCTCAAGCACATAACGCGAGTGACTCTAGCAAGGATTGAACCCAAGGCCTCTCGATTACACAGCCGACACGCTATTTAATCAACTTCTTCAGTCATTTTGAAAAATCTCGAACCAAGCCTTTAAGCTGCCTATTGCAATCAACACTCAAATGACGTAAGATGGGTATTGACATGTGCTTTCCTCATTACCATATGATTTGCATTCGGTCGATCCGCAGCACTTGTTTGTTTCCGCACTTTGTATTAGATTCGACGCGTCAAAAATCAGTCGACTATTTCAAAAACGTATTTCAGACGCATCACCGACGGAGATTCGTCTCAGTTGGACAAGTATTCGCCGGCGACGCGTCTTACTCGCATCTAGTGGAAATATACGTCGCATCACTGACGAATGTAATTCATTTTTTGCTCCGATAATTAGATTCGACGCGTCAAAAATTCGTCGACTATTTCAGGCCTTAGTTAATTTTATATCCCTTTCGTCCAAGAGAAATTATCGTATTATTCACAATGCCCTCATAATTCATTAAATCCGCGTCATAGAGTTTAACAGAGGTACAGAATATACCCGAGTTCCAATGAATATCAATATTCAGTCGTTCGACACATACTTTGCTTTTGGTTTGTTTTTTTTTTGTATTATGGTGGTCATTCGAAGTGACGTCACTGAAAGACTCTTTCAGATTCGGTCTGCATTGTTCTTAGTTTGAACTGCATGTCTGTCATTGCCATTCATATTTTAATTATTCATATAGTCGTTCAGTCAAAATTCAGTGTTGTTCGAGTTGACCCTTTACCTGACATGAAAAGCAGACGACACTTGCCAAAGCAATTCTTGAATAACTAATTTTTTTCATTTTTTGTCTCGTTCCAATGAGGAGTCATAACCTATGTTTTTGAGGCAAAAATGAAAAAATAATGAAAATTAATTGGCGATTTTTGAGAATAGAGCTGGCCGGTTTTGGCCGTTACGTTGGGTAAAGAGTTAATAAAGTGAATTAGAACGTTTCTTTCGATGCTCCGCCGGGGAAAGGTACCAGAGTTTCTATGGAAATAACTTAACCCTTTACTTAACGAATCGCCCGTATCCGCCCGCAAAATATGCAAATTGAGCAGTTGAAAAAATTAAATTTTTCAAAAATATTTCAACAAAACCATATCATGTGACCCTGTATTGAAACGAGCTCATTGAGCTCGTTCCAATGAGGGGGTCACATGATATGGTTTTGTTGAATTTGTTTGAAAATTTTTTAAAAAAATGATATTTAAAATAATAAATTTTGATAGCGTCTGCGTTGGGTAAAGGGTTAAACTCAGATACTATAGATCGATAACATCCACGTTATAACATCTAAATTAATGGTCCATATTGTGTTGGAATGGCTTCATGTATCCCCAGAAATGTGACTGCTTCCATTTTTATGTTGAAAAGTACAAAAACCTATATCACACACGTGTGCGATACAACTTTATTTTGATCACACTTGCCTGAATGTCGTGAACAAACCTTAATTTTAGGTGTGTAATAAAAACTTAATTCCAACGTCGTTCTTAAAAGGGTTAATTTGTAACTGATCGTATAATTTGAACACAGTTACCTTGAAGACATCTTCACTCTTCGGATGACGGAACAATAATGTCGAAAAGTGATGTGTGTTTATACTCTCATTCCATTGAGAGGTCTCGTGATATCGTTCAGCTAAGTTTTTTTTTAAAAAAAACAATTCAACTGCTGAATTTGTAAATTGCCGGAGCAGATGCAACAAATTTGTCAGCTAAAGGGTTATAAACTAGGATCTAATTTACAAGCCTAATCAGTGTCAATCTTGTAAGGTTTCGTGCCCAGGGAAGTTATTTTTTGTCATTTCTGGTCAATATTTTGCCTTTTAACATCATTATTATGGTGTGAAGACTCGCAAAAGCTTTCGTATGACATTCGTAAATCATGTTAATTAAACGTTAAATATTTCTGTTGCAAGTCTTTGACAATATTCATTGTTTGCAAGTCTCTTTCTATTTGGATTTCGATGTTGAACGTTTTGCAATATTAAAAAAAATGAGAGTATCTCAGACTATTGGTCTGTTTGATTTCCTTACCCATATCATGTTATGTATTTTTCATGGATCACAGAGACCAAGGAAATGAATATATCTACTGTTACAGTAATTTGTCACTCCGATAAACGACAGGTCGGTTGCGTCCAGGACATTACTTGCTTGCACAATACGCACTCGAGAACCCAAAATGCCAACTTATCAGTTCAGATCATTAAGTAATCTACACTTTGGTTAAAAATGCATGTTTCCGCCATGGGTACTCAATTTCATGCGTAGGTTTATGTACAAATGTCCACCAATCGGGTCTCCAAGATGTAGCCAAAACACGTGCATAACATAAAATTCGGAGAGACAACCGAATTTCCTCGAACTAGAACTTCTAATTTTTCTGGCCCGGCTTCTATTCAAATCAGGTTTGGATTTAATCTTTTACTTAACGTAACTGTCACGACATGGTAGTGAAAGTGTCGTTAAACCCCAACAAACCACGAAACAACAGTGACGGCCATACCGGGGGTGGGGGGGGGGGGGACTATTCATATTGTTATTTAATTTGTGTCACCAAAATACAGCGTACGACTGAGTGGTTATAATTTATATTTTGGTGTAGAAAATAAAATAATATTCTGTATAGTTATTCAATAATATGTCTTTGCAACTGTTGTCTCTTCAGTGGGAGATCTTCGATGTAAAGGCGCTTTCATTGTGTTGCGATGTGCACGATGCGTTAATGGGACAGTTGCGTCAGTTGTCTCATGGATGGTCCTCCGAATGTGGAGGCAATGTGTTCGTAACGATCGGAGAATCATACTTAGAACTACATGTAGTTACGTCAAGGGCTTTCACGGTGCATTCGAAAAACTACAAACACATTGCTTTGGAAGCTGATCCTAGAATTACACCCAGTGTGTTGCGTATGCCAGTACGCTACACCCACGAAAACTACTCGCGGTTTGTATTTTATTGCACACAGGAATCATCACATAATTCTCTAGAACGCATGCGGTAATGTGTGCGAAGTGCAAAAAAATGGAATGTTTTTCAATCCTATCGAATAGCGACAACGGAGCGCAGACTTGACGCACAGCACCTGGCGTAACAAAAGTTTTTGTTGCCAGCTTTTTTGTCTCATTTCTATAAAAGGCGCGTCAAAATCGCACGAGACATCGCATATGAAATCACGCTAGGTATAACCAATAGCACAAGAAGGGAGCATCCGTAGATATACGCAGGTGGTTCAGCTTACCAACATTTAGTCAATAACAATGAAGTTTCCTGTCGTCGATGTGTGAACAAAAATGTTTGTGAGTCCAGAAATCGATGGAGTTTTCAGCAGTTGAAAAAATATTATGTTTCAAAAAATTTCAACAAAACCATATCATGTGACCCCTCGTTGGAACGAGCGCAACGAGCTCGTTCCAACGAGGGGTCACATGATATGGTTTTGTTGAAATTGTTTAAGAAATTTAAAAAATTGATATTTAAAATAATAAATTTTGATATCGTCTGCGTTGGGTAAAGGGTTAAACAACTAGTTATGAAGTGTAGTAAGGGCGCAGACGTTAACTCGATTGATTACCTATGGTGACTTTTCTCTCCCAATCTATCAACCAATCTTGAATTTCCAAGCAATAATTTGGAGAACATTCTACCCTGCATATCATCTCCAGACCAAAATTAGTTTTTTTTTTCAGGGATTTCGGCTTCTTATCATGCGGGACAAGCTTCTAGTTTTCTAGCTGAACCCTGCTTCTATTCAAGGCTGGATTCTATTTTGTGGTCAGACATCCATTTAACTCCTCAACCCAACACGATGAAAAGACGACACTTGCAACAAACAATTCTTCAACAACAAAAATATTTAATTTTCTGCTTGCAGCACATTGGCGCCATCGAACTTGGTATAATATGCTTTTAGAGTTTCTCTCTTCTGAGTTCCCCTCTAGTGCTTTAAAAACATTATGAAAGAGAAACTTATATTAATTTTACTCCAAGTTCACAATATAAAGTTGTTTTTTTTTTAAATCGTCTGTTTACCCCAAACATATTTCGTTGGTTGAACCATCTTGTGGTGCGAAGGTGTGAATTAAACGCTCGACTCATTTTGTTTGCAAGCGTCGGGAAGATAATGTAAGTGAATGGATTGAGACTTATCTTTAGTATTTCTAAAGATTCTCTCATTTAAAGTTCGGAAAATGTTTAACGGTATCCAGAGGACACGGAATAACACAAAAACTACGAGGCATAGTTGGTCTGTACTTTGCTATCTGAATCATCAGGGGCGTAACCATGCTAAGTGAAGTGGGGAGACTAAATAATTTTCTGCTGCCGGATGTCAGCAGAAAATTATTTTTTCCCCACTTCATTTCACCTCGCGTTGGGTTAGGAGTGCGTATACCCCATTGGAGAAGTTCCAGTGTGTTTCCCAGGGAACAAAATAGCTTTTCGTGATAACTTGATGATCTTCAGTAAATTCTGAAGACAGAGAATGAAGGACTATCTAGAGCAAAATAACCCAAGCAATATCAGAGTAAATGAACATAACCCTGTATTGGAGATTTCAGGCATACAAGGTTGAAATATACTACTCAAAGTTTGCTAAGCACCAATTAATTATTTGACACATCATTGTGAAATTTGCAGGTGACATATTTGCGATATTTTTGGTGGATATGATTGAGGAATGTATTGAAATGGCCCTCAGTGTTTACATTAGCTCTCTTGACAGGCAGATTTTTCGTGACAGTCATGGAAAGCATGCACCCCTTGATTTCCAACGATCTTTTCATGTACTGTCAAAAGTACATGACATGTGTAGGGTATTCAATCTTCATTTCAACACAAACCCTTGTGATTTAATGATTGAATATGGCAAATGCGACTGTAAGAATACACTTGTCTGAAGCAAAAATGTGGCGGGCTGTAGGGGTGGTGGAGCAATGAACTACCCATCGTCAGGGTGGTGAAGCCCTTGGTGTGCACCATACGGTGATCACCAGAGCCTGGGCAAGATTTCAGCAGTATGGCACACCAGTAAGACCGCATGTTGGTGGCACAGACAGGGCAACATCTGCAGCTGAAGGCCGGTTTTTGATCATTCAGGTCGGTAGGAACCGCTTTGAGACAGCAACTCAGCTTCGCAGTGACCTCCAGAATGCATCCGGGATAAATGTTTCGACGCTGACTATCCGGCAAGGTTGCATGAAGGTGGTCTCCGATCGAGAAGACCATGTATTCGCATTCCGCTGTCCCAGAACCACCGCCAGGTACGATTATGAATGGGAATAAGATTGGCGACCTGTCCTTTTTACAAATGAGTCAATGTACTGCCTCCACCACACAGATAGGCGTTCTAGGGTATGATGAGGACCAGGAGAGCGATTCCATGCAGCCAACATTGCCGAGCATGACCGCTATGGTGGAGGGTCAAACATGGTCTGGGTGGCATCAGCTGGGATGGACGTACAGAGCTCTGTGTCTTTGAAGGTGGTACATTGACTGCACAACGGTATATTGATGATATCCTGGATATCCACGTCAGATTGAATGCAGGTGCAGTGGGCGATAGATTCATTCTGATGACGATAATGTCCGTCCCCATGTTGCCCATGCTGTTGGGGAGTACCGACAGAGGAAGGGGATTGAGCGTATGGACTGGCCAGCAAGATCCCATGACCTCAGTCCAATCGAACATGTCTGGAATGAGTTGCGGCTTGCAATTTCAGCCCATCCAATCCTGCCAAGAAGTGTCCAGGAGCTTGGTGCCATTGCGGGTCCAATAATGGAACAACATCCCACAAAGGACCACCAGGAACCTGATTGGGAGCATGAGACGGCGTTGTCAAGCTGTAATTAACAGTAATGGGTCTCATACTCGATACTGAACCCATACCAGTTCACTCCGTCAACTTTTTGGCTTATTGAAACATTTCCTCTTTTACCAATAATATCCATTTTCATGAGTATCTTATTCAAAAGCTAAAAAAATGTCAAACACAAATAAAATCTCAATTTCTGTACTTAAATCATTAAAGATATAATTAAATAAAAAATATATACACTTTTTATTACAATAATTCAACTAAAACGTGAAACAGGTAGTTGGATATACTTGGTGCTTAGCAAACTGTGAGTATAGTATATATCAGGACCACTCAGTTTAACATTCACAGCAATCAACCCAGGAGAGTAGCCCACACGGTGAGATGCATTTAATCAACGTGAAAATACAGCGGCACTTTTAAGAAACTCATCAGATCTAATTTGCATCTTAATCAAATAGTTCAAAACCTGGGGATAAATTGAACTTTTTTGCCACTAATGTGATTTCGGTTCCGCGACGCCAGTAAGTAATGAGTTCACTGCCTCAAAAGATCAAACAATACTAGGACACATAATGGTGTATTTCCGATACTTAATTTGCTTGAAGGCAAACTAACATTTAGGGATATCTATAATACAGTTCTAATTAAATCAGAACTGAGTAATTATGGATACAATTCTAAACGATGCGTAAGTCCTTCACTAATCCTACACTACGAAATGAATATTACTGTTCTTTGATGTTCTCCTGAAACAAACATTTCTGGAGATTTATTTAATTTAGAGGTTAAATCTCAGGAAAGTCTTAACCATTACACATTGGTACTTTGTTTCGGTGGGTGCTGATCAAGGACATGAATAGCTTTAAGTTCTCAGATAAACGACACTATGGGCAACGCAGACGACTTAACCCTTTCCCCAACGCAGACGATATCAAAATTTATTATTTTAAATATTATTTTTAAAACTTTTTAAAAAAATTTCAACAAAACCATATCATATGACCCCTCGTTGGAACGAGCTCGACGAGCTCGTTTCAACGAGGGGTCACATGATATGATTTTGTTGAAATGTTTTGAAAACTAATATGTTTTCAAGTGATGAATTTGCATATTACGCGGGCGGATGCGGCCGATTCGTTGGGTAAAGGGTTAATGCAACGAGGGATGTTTTGGAAGGATCCCAGGCACTCAGCCAAACCCACTCTTTTCCGGCCAAATTCTTAGATACAAATGCTGCCATAAAAGCGGTGAACTTTAAAATAGCCACATTGAATTGTAAAACTCTGATCAAATATTTGCGTAAAAAAATGAGATCCAATACATAAAGTAATCTATGAGAGAATTCCATTGACCAAATATTTCATCCCCAGCAAGGGAGACTTTCATACATATTAACCTCAAATTAAAGCGGGGCCCTTCGACACTTCGAAACTCGATTCGATTCGAAAAAGTTCCAAAGATTTGATTCGAGTCGCGCGGATTCGGAAATTTTTGAATCCTCAGGATGTTCCAAAAATCCTGTAAAGTGTCTTCTCTTGAACTCTTCTTCTATCATCAGGTCTCCTGTATAGGAGCGGGGGAAAGGGTCCTGCATAGGAGACCTGATGATAGAAGAAGAGTTCAATGAAATTCTGCTTCCGAAACTACTTGGATTCCATTCTAAAATATTCCGCCTTTTTCATTGATTTCTCCAAGCATACGAATCGCCATTGGATACAATATTTGTGCGCAGGCTGGCAATATTTACGGTATTAAAAATGAGTATTATTTACAAATTTAAAAGCCGTGAGAATCGGTTCGATTCGAAATATTCTGCCTTATGCGATTCGGGATTCGATTCGACACGAAATCCGAGATTCGAAGGGCTCTAAATTAATGGAAGTGAAGAAATATTTCTGGTGGTTTCGTGTAACCTTATTAAGCTCTGTCAAACAAGACTGAAGTGGATAAGTTCCTAGTTGCATTGTGGGAAAAATTTACTTCTTGAAGTTTTGGTATGTTCCCATCAGTGTGCAGAGGATTAAAGAACTGGGTTTCTTTTTCATTCTTTATTTAGCCGTTCAACCAATTTCTTGGATAAAGGGATGAATGTCCAACTATCAAGCTAAATAATCTTGCCCCATAGAGGAAGGTCTTCATTCATTTCTCTTCTCCCGTAAAAAGCTCGCATCACTGACTTTAATGAGTTGGACAACACGGTTTCAATATAACAATAGCGTCTATCGGAAAGTGAGTTGTCGTTCTTGGACTAATTACTACCGCTTGGTATTTGCGGTATTGTAATCATCTCGAGTCGGATTGATAGCGCATTGTCAAATTTCGTCGAGGGGAGAACACCACGGAATACCCTGGGACCCCCGACATCAACTCACCCCAGTCGGGAATGGGTTGGTGGAGTGGGGTTCCGAAGTGTTCTCCCCAAGGAAAACTGTGCTTGGCAATCAATATGACATCACAATCAACATCGGCTCGTGAACTGCAACATCACATGACCGTTGAAAACTTTCGCGTTGTACAGTACGGCCACAGTGGACCGGTCACTTTCAACGGAGTGGGCAGCATTTCCACGGACGCAATAATATTACATTCCAAACACTAATTATAGGAATAATTATCAAAAATTTAATTGATGAAGAACCGGGTACAGCCTGTTGCTTCATTAATTAAAGTTTGGCTGGTGATGATTTTTATTGCCTGGTAAACGCATGCGTGGACATCACTGCCAACGCGTAGATTACGACCAGTCTACGGCGAGTGCACGCTAATTATGGCACACAATTACGCGGTAGACTTTTTCTATTAATATGATCGCAGTTTTTACAACGTTATTTAATAGAATCACAATGTATACAAACGAACACTCAGAAATAAAGAATTTCGCATACCAACCTGACGTAAGTCATATTAGTCTCCACAGCGTAGAGGAGTTCATAGGATCATGTGGAGATAAACTATTTATCGATAGAGCCTATAGCATGATTTTGAAGGACATAGCGGTTTACTAACGCCCGGACAGAAACGATTAACAGCCCGATAGATTATAAGCGGCCCTCGACTGCGTCTCTATCCGCTAATAAGGAGGAGAATTGTTAATCATTTCTGGTCGTCAGTTAATAAACCGCAATGTCCGATAAAGTCATGTTCTTACAATTATTACCCCTGCTACCAGTAATCACACACTGAAATAGAATTGTACAGTGGAAATCAGATGGCACAACATTGGTGAATGCCAATCGTTAGTTCAGCTGTCTGAACGTAGTGTCTGGCCCACTGATGCAGCCACTACGTTCCGACAGCTGAACTACAACTATCGTCTGCTTTGTTGTCCAACAGAAGTTGAACGACAGTAGTTGGGGTACGTAGTTTAGGAGGAGGTAGTAGGTGATACATGCCGGTTCAACCATCATCGTACATGTACGTGTACACGTACATGTACACCTCCATAGGATTTAGTGTTAAAATCGTGTACGTGTACAAGATTTTTAACGTTTTTAGGGTGCTTTAGAATCCACTTTAAGTTCAAATAACACTGAATTGAATCCTAGACTTTTGAAATTTTTCGTACAGTACATGTACCGTTTGATGTTTGAATCGACAATGGATTTCTCCCATAGGATTCAGTGTTAAATTGCAAGCAAAAAACGTTTTGCCGATTCAAACATCATCCTCTCGCCGATTCTAACAATTCGCGTCCGCACACGATTTTAACGCTGAAAACCCTATGGAGGCGTAGACGGAGATCTACTCTGCGGATTTTAGGTCTGATGATGTTTGAATCGGCAAAACGTTTTTTTGCTCGCAATTTAACACCGAATCCTATCCGCACACGATGTTAACGCTGAAAACCCCATGGAGGCGTAGACGGAGGTCTACTCTGCGGATTTTGAGTCTGAAATCGACTCGCGTGAAAGAGGTGATGTTTGAATCGGCAAACCCACTGTCGCGTTTCTCGAAGTGAGACTGGCGCACGTTATTGCGAGGTGATCTATGGAAATGTTTTGAACGAAGAGTGTTGTCGGTGTCTTAGAAATTCGCGAGCCCGCTGTCACGTCTTCCTGAAGTAAAACTAACACATGTTATCGTTATGACTGAATGAGGTTTTTGTTCAAAAAGAGTCGATTATGAATATGGTCTGTATTATAGACATTCGTGTTTTGTCTTGATGAGACACTTAGTGGAATGTTTAAAACGCATTTTCCGCTCAATTAGGTTTTTGAGTGGTAAATTTTTAATATATTCATGATAGCAATCAGAGAGAGATGAATAAGTTCTCAGCGTTAAAATTAGTTTTCTTTTGTGTGTTGAAACTGTTTAACAGTCATCAAAGGGATTCTCTCTTAATTCGATACTGAGTGAATGGTTGTTTGATGTGTGAATGGAGATATTTTGACAAAATGTAAAAACTACTGTCAAAATGCGTTAAATCAGAAACCGGTTTGTCATGTACTGTTTAAACGTATTCTTAAACTTCACCAATTCAATTAACAGTCAGTTGAGATGTGAATATTTTCAGATTATTATATTAAAGACGGAAAGATTTTTATTACTTAAAAACATAAAAATATAATTAAACATTTAATTTTGAAAATAATAAAACAATTAAAACGAAAGATGTTTTTGCAGATGGATACTAGGCGCCGAGATCTAATTTTAGGCGAGTGTGAACGTGCTAAGAAGGGGATTCAGTCAGCTGATAGGAGCAGACGTCTTGGTGAGATGGAACTCAAACGCGAAGCCACAAAAATATTTAAACCCGTGACGGGGGGTCAAGAGCTAAGCTGGAAGGAGATAGTCGAAGAATTGAGACCCATAAAGGAGAGTTCTTTGAGAATGGGTTCGTTGCCTCCTAGTTTTGGAAATCGGTATTCCGTTCAATCTACACCGGATTACGTTCCCACGGGAATTCAAACAGATTTGAGCGAGAGCGACAATACAGCTTCGACTATCACCACTAGTAGCGTCGCATCGTCTGATGATGATGGCGGTAAGAGAGATCAGTCGTATGGATTTTATAAGGATTCGGAGGGAAGGATTTTTGTAGGAGACACAGAAGTAGATATTGGCGATGATGAATTGATTGTGGGTTCGAACAGATACGAATTGACTGATGGTCTGTGCAGATTGCTCCTTTATGACAAGCCTAGCGATTACACGGATCAGGATTTCGACAATTACGGCGACATTCTGGTTCAGACCCACGCCATGAAGAGAAATAACGATGCCAGAGAGACGAGACCCAAAGCCAACAGAGGTTACAAGTGGACGAAAGTGGTGAAACCCATATGGGATATGAACAAGAAGTTCATCGAATCGGTGACTGGCAAAGGGGTGAAAACCATTTTTCTTCCGAGCGATTCTGACGCTCTGTCTCAGAGATTGAGTTTGTTGATGGCGAGCAGACGGGCTGGTAACACAGGATTAGATAATCAGATAGTTGCTATATCTGACGAATTGTTAAGACAGAAGGTTTTGAATAAAAACCACTATAAAAGGCTGATGAACGAATTGAAGGATTGATGTGTATATAATAAGTAGAGAGAAACAAACAAACAAACAAAAATAAAACAGTAAATTCTTACACTAGAATAATAAAAGTATTTAAAAACAACAAAACGATTTACCAGTAAAAAAACAAAATATATTATAAAAACAAAATATGTTGGTGATAAAGAACAGGGGATACGTCAGAACTTACGTTCAAGGCGGTTCTGGCATCGTCGATTCTATAATGCGAGCGTTCACGAGCGATGCGGGTAGAAAACTCGCATCGACCGCGTTTGAGGTCGGTAAGAAGACGGCTTTGGATGCTGGTAAGAAAGTCGCTTCCGAAGCCAGTGGTAGGATAGCTTCTGTGGCTGGCAAGAGAGCAGCCGACGCGTTGATCGACAAGTTGATCAGTCCGCAAGCAAAGCGAGCTGCGTTAGAGTGAACACTGAAAAGTTGGAAAGATTTTAAGGATGCTGTGGTACCCATACAAGATTTAGCCAAAATGACGAGTGGATCTAGATTGAGGAGAACTCTCGACGGTGTGATATAAATAAATAATAACATTAAAAACAGAGGTTGAAAAACATAAAAAATTTGCGTTTGAAAAGAATCTAAAATAACAAACAAAAAAAATAAAACAAAGATGAACATTAAAGATATGTCTTGGAACGATGCTGCGACCAAGAGGTCGAATAACGAGTTCTTTCCCAAAAGCATAAGAGGTTTGATAGTGGGAAAATCGAATTGTGGAAAGACCAATCTGTTGATGAATCTGTTGTCCCGACCCGACTGGTTGGATTATGACAGATTGTTCGTGTTTGGCAAGAGCTTGTTTCAACCCGAATACAGATTGCTTCGAGAGTGCATGGATCATAGATTGCCCAAGGACGTCATAGCCAGAATCTTTGACAGTAGGGAGGAATTCGACAAGAGCAAAGCTCCACTTTCGACCATTTTGGACGGTGCGGCGATGGAGCTGATGAAGAGAAATGCACCTTCGAACGTCGAGTGTCGATTTTATGAGAACGCTAGCGACGTTCCGGATCCTAGAGAACTGAAATCGGAAGATAAGAATCTCATGATTTTCGACGATCTGCTTTTGGAGAGACAGAACCGATGTGAATCGTATTATGTTAGGGGTCGACACAGCAACGTGGACTGTTTCTACCTGTCGCAGAATTATTTTCGATTGCCCAGACAGACGATAAGGGAGAACGCTAATTTTCTATGTCTCTTTCGCCAAGATCTCAAGAATCTCAATCACATCTACGGCGATCACGTCGCAAACGACATGAGCACGGCGGAATTCAGGAGATTTTGCAAGAGGGTTTGGGATGGTGGACTTTACAATTTCGTCATGATCGATTTGACAAGCGAATTTCATCGCGGAAAATATCGGTGCAGATTCGACAAGTTTTATGTTTCTGATGAACTGTTAGATCTTCGCAGAGAGAGAGAGTGACGATACGATTTCACATAAGAGAAATATAAAAGAAAAAAAAAAATATTGTGTATATATATAGATAACAAAATATAATAAACGCAATATTAATTTTACAAAATTATTTTAATATAATTATTAAACAAGAAACAATTGAAGTAAATATATTTTAAAAAAACAGAATTATGACAGAATACGTGGTTAAAAACGTGAACATATCCGCAGGACAGAGGAAGAAACTTAAGAGAGCGTTAACAACTCGAGGCGAGGCGGTGAGATTCAAATTCACTCACGAAGATCTGACGAGAGGTGGTCAGGATTCGATCGCCTGGACCAGAAGTCAAATCAAAAGGATGGAGAAAGCGATTCGCGATGGAAGAGGGTTGACGGTGAGAATGAGTCCCGCTCAATTGAGATACAATTTGATATTGGCAGGAATAGCTGCAAAAGCATTACCCTTCGCCGCAAAGGCACTACCCTTTCTCGGAAAGACTCTTGGCATGGGAGCTCTCACGGGACTCGCTAGTTCGGCAGTTGAGAAATTAATGTTTTTGAAGAAGGGAGGAGCTGTGTGTCGCGTCCACATAGACAACAGCGGTAAAGGATTGTATCTAGAACCCGTTAGAGGTGGCAACTCTCTGAGAGGAAACGGTCTCTATCTGAAGAGTGGACAGAACGTTGAGCGACTCGGCAAGGGTTTGTTGCTCGGTGAGAATTCGCCGTTTAAGAATATACCGATTTTGAATATGTTATTATAATATAAAATTGTATAAAATATAAATCATAGAAAGTATAAAATAATATATTTAAAATGGATAAAAAGGTGGAGAAACAATTTGACGATAATGACAAATATCGCAAGACAGAGAGCGAAAAAATAAAAAAAATGGTTAGATGCTAATGATGGATATCTAAGGAAAGAACTAATGAAAGAGATAAAGCGTGGGATAGACGGTTGAGAATGAGACGCTTTCCACCATCACCACTACCTTCTAAAGAGAATGGTGTTGATGCGAGTATTACCAAGAGATGCACAACATTCGTTTATAATTATGATTCGGATAAACAAAAATGTTGTTATAAACGTATCATATCACAATGAAAAAGAAAAAGAAGAATCGACGCTGAAAATTGAGAAAAAAGGAAACGTTATTATAATATATGGTAATAGTGAAGAAGAAGCAAAACAAAAAAAAATGAGATCTAAAGATGATCTCATTACTTTTTTTTTTTCATTTTTCTTCGCTAAAAATCAATCTCTCTCTTGTTTATATTTCCAAGCTCGTTATTAGCATGTTGACACTCATGTTTTCAAGATGATCTCATCATGTTTTTTTCTTTCTTCTTCACAAAAAAAAAAAATCAATCTCTCTATTGTTTATATTTCCAAGTCCGTTATTAGCATGTTGACACTCGTGTCTTCTCCTTTTTCGAAAACGTGTTGAATGTTTATCTTTACTCTTTTGAGTTTTTTTACATTGGTCAACTCGCTCTATTTGTCGTATTTGTGCTCTAAGCCCTTCGTCTCGACCTCGTTCAATTCGATGGGATCGTGTCATTGTAATCTATAGATTTTATGACCGAATTTCTTATTCGTTTCGACTCGTTTTAATTTCAATTCGCATCTTTTAGGTGTTGTTGTCCTCATGATCGATTATTTGTTTTTTTGTTTTTACGAATTCTTGCAAATAATGTATATTTTAAATTTTGTATTTTAATAATTTGTTTAAAAAAAGTTTTGGTTTTTTTTGCTCCTTATATATATAAAAAAAAAAAAGTTGTTTTTAATTTTAATTTCTTTAATGTGAAAAATTTTTTTGTAAAAAGTAATGAGATCATCTTTAGATCTCATTACTTTTTTTCCTTCTTCTTTGCTAAAATCAATCTCTCTATTGTTTATATTTCCAAGTCCGTTATTAGCATGTTGACATGCGTCATTTTTTCACTTACGAAAATGTCTTGTATGTTTATCTTTACTCTTTTAAGTTTTTTTACATGGGTGAACGTGCTTTCACCACCCGATTTGTCCAAGAGTCCGAGTGAGATTATTGGATATATGTAATTTCTAAAGAACAACAACAAATCGTCCTTGTCGAATTTTCTGTCTTCGGTGACGATGATATTATTCACCAGATCGCGTTGGTACTCGCAAAACAAATCGAGCATGGCTTCATCCAATTTCAAACACATATGACATTTGTTGTAGTAGCGCTCTAAGCCCATCGTCTCAACCCCGTTCAATTCGATGGGATCGTGTTGTTGTAATGTATAGATTTTAAAACCTAATTTCGTTCACGCTTTGACTCGTTTCAATTTCAATTCGCATCTTTTAGGTGTTGCTGTCATGATCGATTATTTGGTTTTTTGTTTTACGAATTCTTGCAAATAATGTATATTTTAAATTTTTGTATTTAAATAATTTGTTTAAAAAGTTTTTTTCTCTTTAAATATATATAAAAGTTAAATTTTAACATCCTTTTTTCGTATTAATTTAATTTTTTTTCACGAGTTTTTAGAACGGGCAAGACATCAAACGTTTAAAAATTAGCCTTCGCATCTTGCAGTTATTATCATCTATTGAGAAGGAATCGGGTGACATGAACACGCGTCTGCTTCGCGGAAATTTGTTTTGAACCTCGTGCGAGACTTCGCGTAAAAGTCGTAAGTGTTCTATTTGTCTTGAACCCTCTTTGTTAATAGTTCGAATGACATTGTCGATTAATTTTTGTTCACTAATAGTATTACGATTCGATTTTCTATCGCAAATCGTATCGTTTTCTTTCGAAACGCGTAAATATAAATTACGATTTTTTTCTTCTTGGTTTTTTGGAGAATAACGATTTATTAAACAATGTCGACATTTATGTCAAGATTCCATCGTGGATGTTGTTGTCATGATCGATTATTTGGTTTTTTTTGTTTTACGAATTCTTGCAAATAATGTATATTTTAAATTTTTGTATTTTAAATAATTTGTTTAAAAAGTTTTTTTTCTCTTTATATATATCAGTTAAATTTTAACATCCTTTTTTCTCGTATTAATTCAATTTTTTTTTTGACGTTAAGGAACATAAAAAATTGATTAATTTCATCAAAAAAAAAATTTTTTTTTTTCACATTAAAAAAAACAAAACTATTTAAACAAATTATTTGAAATACAAAATTCGAAAAAATATATTCTTACAAAATGAAACAAACAGATGAAAAAAAATTGAAAAATTTAAATGAGAAAACCATACCTCAGTTAAATGAGATTTGTAAACTATTAAAAATTTCACATTTCAGAAATCATAGAACTAAATCAAAAAATTGTGAAAAATAAGAAGACGACTAAACGAAAAGCCGTTGAAGAACTTCAAGTTTCCAAAGAAAAGAAACGAAAAATGAAAACGAGTGATGCACATCAGATTCTAGGCAAACGAGATATATCGAGCGAACATCGACGAGCAATAGACAAAGGGAAAGGAGAAGAATATCAAGTGCGACTTGCCACAGAACTATTTCAATCGAAGTCTGTGAAACGGGAGAGTGCGATCAAAGGCATTTTTAAAACTTTCGACGTGGTTCCCTCATTCAAGAAAATCGATCCGAAATTGTTCATGGAATGGGTGAAGAAAAAAGTATTGGATTTGTTTCGCAAATACATGAACGTAGGACTCAAAATTAAGATGATACTCCATTGCGTGATGAATAAAATCGACGTGAAGTCCGGCGAGAGCATCGTGAAAAATGCATATTTCAGATCTAACGTCGAACCTGTATTTCAAGGTTCAGATTTATCAGACGTTTTCAAAAAGATGAAAGACAAGATGTTGACGTCTCTCGCAAATTATCAACATGAAGGTAGTAATTGGACGTTCAATGAGATGTTGAAACTCGAAATTCACATAACTAAAAACGATTTGTTGAGAGGGTCTTCCTACGTGAAATTACCGTATTTCCTGGTTAAGAAACACGCCGTGATCAACGTGAAAAATAACGATGATCAGTGTTTTAAATGGGCAGTCACCTCCGCTTTATACCCTGTCAAAATGAACGCCAAAAGAGTTTCTTCTTACGAGGTGACTTCTAAAAATCTCGATTGGACCGGAGTGACTTTTCCAATGTGGTTAAAACACATCGAACATTTCAAAGTTCAAAATCCCACCATAGTGGTGAACATCCTAGGATACGATGAGGAAAAACGAATGATCTATCCTCTCAGACAGCCTTCGTATCTCGGAAGAGAAAAGATGATTATTTTATTGTTGATTTCGAATGGTGACAATCATCATTATTGTTGGGTTAAACATCCTAGCCGATTACTGTCCAACCAAAATAATAAACATGAACATAAGGTATGTTTATGTTGCAACTGCATGAACTTGTTTCACAGTGAAGACTTGTTGGCGAAACATCAGGAATATTGCAACGAAAATCAAGGTGTTGCCGTCGAAATGCCAAAACCTAACACCATCGTGAAGTTTGAAAATCACAATAGAAGGTTAAAAGTACCATTCGTCATGTACGCCGATTTCGAATGTTTCACCGCGAAAATGAGTTCCTGTCAACCCAACGCTCTTCAAAGTTACGTCGAAAGATATCAAAAACACATACCTTCGGGCTGTTGCATTTACGTGAAATGCACTTTCGACTCGCAACACAACATGGGTCCCTTCCCCTACACGAAACAGTATGAAGATGACGACATGGCTCAAAGGTTCGTGGAAGAGTTAGAATGGAAACTTCAAATGTTATACGACAAATTTAAAACTCCGGCAAAAATGATCATCACGCGAGAGCAGCAGGACGAAAATAACAGAGCCACCGAATGTCACATATGCAAACAATCGTTCGACGAGAATTTGAAGGAAAATAAGAAGGTCAGAGACCACGATCATTACACGGGTCTGTATCACGGTCCGGCTCACAGCAAGTGTAATTTAAAATATCGAGATGCCGTTTTCTATCCGGTGATGTTTCACAATCTCACGGGTTACGACAGTCATCTCTTCATGAAAAATCTCGGCACCTCACACGGAGAATTAAATTGCATCGCGAACAGTGAAGAAAGATACATTTCCTTCACGAAATGGAAGCTCATGGAGGAGAAAAGAGTAATCGACAGAGAGACGTTGGAAGAAAAAACGAAATTCATTCGTAGAGCCATACGTTTCATCGACAGTTTTAAATTCATGTCGACCGCTCTGGAAAAATTAGTTGATAATATGAGCAAGGATAAATTTAAAATCATGAGCGAACATTTCGGAGAACAAGTAGACGTCATGTTGAGGAAAGGAGTCTATCCTTACGATTACATGAACGATCTAAAGAGATTCGAAGATACCGCACTACCTTCAAAAGAAGATTTTTATTCTAAATTATACGAATCCGACATTTCCGACGAGAATTACAAACATGCTAAAAACATGTGGAAATTATTCGATATGAAAACCATGAGAGATTATCACGATCTCTATCTGAAGACTGACGTTCTGCTCTTAGCAGACGTGTTCGAAAATTTTCGAGACATCTGTTGTCGAAATTACGATCTGGATCCCGCTTGGTATTTCACCACACCCGGTCTAGTGTGGGACGCTCTGTTGAAGACCACCGAAGTCGAATTGGAATTATTATCTGACGTGAACATGTTACTCATGTTCGAAAGGGCTGCAAGAGGTGGCGTCTCGATGATCTCCCTCAGATATTCTGAAGCTGACAATCCCTACATGAAAGAAGGTTTCGATTCGAAACGGTCAACTAAATACATACAGTATTGGGACGCCAATAATCTGTACGGTTGGGCTATGAGTCATCCTTTACTGATTGGAAATTTCGAATGGGTGAAGGAACCGGAAGAGATGCAAAAATGGAGAGACTATCCTTGCATTTTAGAAGTCGATTTGAACTATCCGGGAGAATTACATGATCTACACAACGATTATCCGCTGGCTCCCGAACGAATGGTACCGAACGAGGGAGATGAGGAAAAACTCATTCCCAATTTATTTAACAAACATAACTACGTCGTCTACAATGAGAATTTGAAACAATACGTCGATTACGGGATGAAATTAGTCAACATACATCGCATCATTCGATTCGACGAAGAGCCTTGGATGAAAAAATACATCGATCTCAACACGAATCTCAGAATTCGAGCCGAGAACGATTTCGAAAAAGATTTCTTCAAACTCATGAACAACTGCGTGTACGGTAAATCAATGGAAAACATCAGGAAGAGAACTGACGTTTGACTCATCACGTCTGAGAAAAGAGCTAAAACATTAGTGGTGAAACCCAATTACAAACACCGAACCATATTCAACGAAAATCTAGTGGCCGTTCACATGCAAAAGATGCACCTGAAGTTCGACAAACCGTATTATCTCGGATCGATCATCTTAGATGTCAGCAAGCGATTGATGTACAAGTTTCACTACGATTACGTCAAACGAAAATTTGGTGATAAAGCCAAACTACTGTTCACCGACACGGACAGTTTAGTTTACGAGATAGAGATGAAAGATGTCTACCAAGATATATCTCCGGACGTGGCCGAGTGGTTCAACACGAGCAATTATCCCGTTGATCACCCGTCCAACATTCAATCGAACGACAACAAGAAGGTGTTGGATAAATTTAAGGACGAGAGCGGTGGTAAACAAATCGTCGAATTCGTGGGCTTGAGACCCAAACTGTATGCTTATTGTTTCGAAGATGAAGAGATCAAGAAGTGCAAAGGAGTTAAAGCGTGCGTGGTGAAGAAAAACATCTCTTTCCAAGAGTATAAAGATTGTCTGTTAGGAAGTGGTCCGGTGTATAAGACTATGAAATCGATTCGAAGCGAAAATCATGACTTGTATACCGAAATAGTCAACAAGATTTCGCTGATAGCCGACGATGATAAGAGATTCATATTAGATGATAAAATAAGCACTTTGGCACTCGGACATTGGACTGTGGATCTAACTATAGACGATATGAATGTGGATGATTGGATTCCAGAAAATTAAGAGGAATTAGACGAATTCAAAATTATAGAAATAGATAGAGACATCGAGAGTGTTAGTTTTAAAAAGAAAAAGAAAAAAATAGAAAAAATAATGTCATTTTTTAGTAAATTATAATAAAATAAATAAAAAAAATATATACGCATTTATGAATAAGAAAATAAAGATATCCGTAGAAGGTGTCATCTTACCTAACAAACCCCTATCCAACATCTATCTGTTGAATGCGGCAAAAGATTTGAAAATCAAAGATTTTCTAGGCGTGTTTTCCAGAGATGCCTTGCCGAAGAGAAGACTTCGACAATCGGAATGCGGAATTTTAAATCTAGATGATTCATCGGGTGAAGGCACTCACTGGGTGGCGTGGATCAAGAATGGGAAGAAGAAAAATTATTATTTCGACAGCTACGGAATCTCGCTGAACTATTTCAACAAATCGATGGTTCATTACAACAAGTGCATTCACCAGATCAAGTGTTTTGTGGTCACCTGTGTCTCTACGTTCTCAAGAGATGGTCTGAAGGAGATCGATTTCAAGACATTCTCAATGATTTACATTAGAGAGAGATTTTTTTTATAGTATATATAAAGATAAAAAATTATTTTAAAAAAATTTTAATCGAATAAAAACGAAAAATAAAATAACATAGTTCATTTTTAATAAACTGCATTTTGAACATATTTTTCTAAAACAAAAAATCCCACAACATGCCAGTTGATAAATTTGGTAGAAGTGACGATGAAAAAGTCAACCCAAGAAAGAAGAGGAAGACGTTCGAAGTCGATGATGGTTATGATGTTGCCAACTTGGACGAATGTTACGTTCGGAGATACGAACCTCGAGAAGAACCTTTGAACATGAATGATAAGAAGCTCTACAATCTTCCCGAGCCAATAGATCTCACAGATGCTGTGACTAAAAAATACGTCGACAGGGGGAACGCCGATTTCGAACGAATCCTGCTAGATAATTACGTGGATAAAACCATGATCGACGATTTCGATCTGAAATCCAAACCTTTGGTGAACGTTGCGAATCCCATAGATCCCACCGATGCCGTGACCAAGAAATACGCGGACGACTCTCACGCGAGATTCAGCAAACACCTGAGAAATAGATACGTTCAGAAAATGATGCACTTGGAATTGAATGCCAATTCTAACAAGATAACGAACGTGGCCACTCCCATGAATCCCAAGGACGTGGTGACCAAACACTATGTAGATCTGGAACAGAGAAAGTCTGACAGACGAGAAATGAAATCAGATCTGAATGTGGGATTCAACAAGATATTGAATCTGTCGAAGATCAACGACACGGATGCAGACTCAACCGCGGTCAACAAGGGCTACGTAGATTCTGCCATGATACAATCACAAGAATACCTAGAATCGCAAGTGGACGATCTCTACCTGAACAAACAATCTGGCGGAACCATGGAGGGTGGTATCAACATGAATGGTCACAATTTATTTGGTCTCGATCACGATCCCGAATTCGATTCCAGCGCGGTCAGCAGAAAGTACGTGGACGACAACTCGGTCTGGAGAAAGGGTGACATCATGGAAGGTAAACTAGACATGGGTGGACACGCGCTCACGAATCTACCGGATCCCATGAACATGACGGATGCCTGCACCCTGATTTCAGTAGTGGAGAAAGTCAAAAAGACAATTGATCACTGTGTGGGCCGAAGAGGCCGGCACCTTAGATGAAGGAAAAGCTGAGTGGTCTTTCGGAAATGGAGGTAGCAGATCGAAACATGGTCAGGTGGGATATCCCATGCCGCTGGGAGGTGAAATCCTTCGAATGAGTCTGGCTTCCTCGGATTTGAATAACATAGTGGTCGTCAATCTCATGGTGAATGGTGTAGAGAGTGATAAGAGATACAGCGTCGAAAAGACTGCGAATCAACACGCGAATGTTAGCACGTTTGGCACGCCTCTCAAAGTGAACGCCGGAGACAGGATTAATTTCATTACAAAAACCAATAATCCCGAAGCCGCCACTTCCGCAGTGAGTCTACTGATCGAACTAGTTCCTTTAAACAAAACAGTGAATGCGTGGAAAATAATGAATTAAAAAAAAAAATAATGTGTGATTATTAAAAACAAAAAAAAAACAAAAAAAAAAGGTTAGGAGATTGAGAAAGATGTTCAATCTCTCTAGATCACATTACTTTATTTATTTTTTTTTTGTTTTTTTGTTTTTAATTTTTACTTTTTTGTTTTTTATTTTTTCACACTCGTCTCTCATCGAATGATCGACATCTTATTTCCGTCCGATTCAAATTGTAATTCTCTGTCCGACAGGACCAGGGCGAAGGCTTCGGTTTTTCTCGGCACGTTCCTATCGAATTGCATCTTGATCTGAATGTCTAAGACGCTACTCTTGAGTCGTTCACTCTGTTTACTGACGTCGAATACGAACATGGGATACATCGACTTGTATTCGCCGGGTGACATTTTAGGGTTGCTCATCAATTCGTCTAGACCATGATACTTCTTTCTAAAATCAGCGGCGTCGCCGTACAGTCTGCAGAAATCGTTCTTGTCAAACGACGCATTGTAAACGATTGCTGTATATCTCATGGCGTTCAGAAACACTTGCATGTTTCTCAAATGGCAGTGATCGAACAGCGACACATTCTTTTCCTGAGACCCGTCCCTATCGGTCTGAAATGCAACCACGATAAAACGCGGTCTCTCGGAAGCAGATTTCACCATCAATCTCCAATCGAAGTGATTTGTGGAGGGAGGAATGCTAGCCGTGTCACACTGTCTCATTCTAAATCCCACAGGTAATTTACTCTTGGATTCTATGATCTTGTAGAGATGCGCTTTCTCCACGATTGAAGGCTCCACATGCGGAACGAACCACGATATCTTGTGTAGAGTTATCTTACCCACATCGGTCGCAGTGAGTCTCACTATTGCGTCGTCATTTCCTTTTCGAATCAACGTCAGATTGTGTTTAAATCCGTACATGATCTTGTTGTAATCGTCCGCAAATCCGAAGATGTGTTTCAAAGGTATCCTGAACGAAAACGTTCCTTTAGGTCTGGACGTCTTGACGACGTAGTCGAATATCAAGGCGGCGCCGGCGCTAGCAGGGCCGACGGTGTCTTTCACCCACAACTGATTAAATCCTCTGGATTTCGAAAAATCATCAGGATACGTCAAGAGTTTGAACATCGTGGTGGCCTGACCGGGATGAAACACAGATTCTATCTCTTGTCCGGATAGCATGTATTTTATGTTACTGAATAGATGCATGATGCCATTATTGGCTAGAGTAGCCGTGTCGTCGTCGGCATAGTCGCTCCCATCTTCCTTGGTGAGACGTCCCTGCACCACTATGTAACTCTCACTAGGATGTATGAATAAATCTTGAGTTTCGACGTTGATTCTTATCTCTCCTGCATTGTTCAAACTCATTCCGGTTACCGGTTCGTATTCGTGAACCTCATATTCTTGAATACTTTCATCTTTCACTATGCTTTGTGCTATATCTAGTATATTTGTCATTTTAAAGGATTTTGAGTTTTTTGTTTATTAATTAACTTGCTTTCTTTATCTAAAAATAGTTTTTAATTATTTTTTATTATTTTTTTCTCTCTTATATATATGTGTGTAAACAAGAAAATGTTAAAGAGAGTAAATAAAAAAAATTTTGTTTTCTTCATCAAAACTTCGTCTTCTGTAACTGTTGTTCGTAAAACTTTCCGATGATCTCTTCTCCATCCAAAGCTCCGATTTCATAAGTCACCGGATCGGTGTGAAATATTTTGATTATCACGAAGATTTCCGAGGTCCATCGAGGAGTATAACCCTTTTCGAAGTGATTCTTATAAGCGTAGATTCTCACTCGATCACTGATCGCAAATTTCGGATTTCTAGACTTCTTCCTGATCTTATATCTCTCAGGATATAGATTCGCATAGACCCGTTTTTCGTTTCGAGGATCGCTAGCTTCCGCGGGAGTCATCTTGATCGATCTGTGTCGTGTGTTGTTGTAATCTTTGACCAGACCGTTCAGAGTGTATATGTATTTCTTGGTCGAATTCGCCGTGAAGTATCTATGCATCTTTTCCTTCATCGTTCGATTCCAACGTTCCACCACGCTGGCTTTCTCTTCGTTTTCGATCGAGTAGAGGTCTACCAAACGTGCTTGTTGTAGAATTCCTTTCCCTTATCCACCCACAATTTACTCGGTTTTCGAGAAGACGAGTCGAACACGCTCTTCAGAGCCTCGGCGACGCAAGGTCCCGATTTATTCTTCAAAGCTCCATCTTCTCTCTCCTGGTCGGATTCGATATGCCTCTCAGTTTCCACAACATGTTTTTATCGCAGACGTCGTTGCGAGTCTTGGTGTCGGGATGTCCGGCATAGCACAGATCGTGATCATACGCGGCCGCGCCCACCCTATTCACAGGTTTGCTCCAAGATTTGGGAGTCAGATCGGCGTTGGGTCTCTTGTTCAATTTCGTTCTGGGTCCCGTGAAACTGTGACCGGGCAGATGCATTTCGAAAGGTAGATTATTGATCATTTTATTCACGATGCCTTTACCTTTGCTTGCGTTCTTTTTTTTGACGAATCGTGTCTTGACAGAACCACACACGTCGCAAATTCCGCGAAGCATCTGTCTGTCATTTTTATTTCGCACTTCTCTAGAATTACTCATCTCGGTAACTCTCTTACACTTTACGCAATACATTTTTAAGAGTTATTTAAATTAATTTCGTTTTTTATTTTATATATAAATTTAATAATGAATCAATTCTGTTCTTATTATATATATTTTTTTTCAATTGCTGCTCTTGAGTTCTATCATCTTACTGAATTCCTCCCTGGCCTCTTTCCTCCCCTTTTCCACGAGAGAATCCTTCATCTCTTCCTTGATGATCTGACGAGTCTTGATTCTCATGGCTTCTTTCATGGCATCGTATTTCGTTTTCTCGCTCAATATCGCGAAGTATTCACCGTCCGATATCCTGCCGTCTTTCAACGCCATAGAGATCATTTCGGATATCGTGTCGATCTTGGAGTCGGCCAAGACGCGAATCTTGTCGTGTTTTCTCGCCTTCAGATATAATTTCCTACTCAAAAAGTTTCCGAGCATGCTAAACAATCCGGCGGCGAGAGCCACTCCTTCTACGGTCAACACGATCGGAATGCTGACCGCGGTCGACAACAATCCGATGCCGGCCACGTGTAAACCCATGGAAATCGTGATGAGTGTTGTGTCGATCGCGTTGACGAATTTCACGAAACGCGAATACTTCTTCTTGAGGGAACGACGAGAATCTCTCTCTCGAGTTAGATACTCTTGGATTCTACTGATTTGATCGATGCGATACCTCTCTCCTCTTTCTCTTTCTTCTAGCGACGGTGCCGTCGGCAAAACGTCGATCGGCTTCTCATCCTCGTCATCCACTAACGTCGGATACAATTTATTTCTGGTTCTCATTTTTGTTTTTTTCTTTCTAATATTAGATAAAAAATTTATGTGTGTATTTATTTTTATTTTCTATTCTCCCTTATTTTATATCAATGAGAAAACTTAGACGTATGCTTCATTGAACAATAATTTCATGATGCATCCATTATCTCATAAAGTCAGACTTTTATGCGCCAATTTCTGTTCTTCCCAATCTGTGGGCTTGCTTGGATTCTTACAGTAGAGTAATCTCTTCCAAAACGCCATCACTTCATTGATTTGAACGCGTTCGAACGCCGGTTCAAAATACTTGACGACCATATCTTCCCTTTCCATCCACAGACACGAATGATTCTCGTGATCGAAGTCTAGGTGATCCCGACATCCGACGCATCGTTCTAACAAGAGACGACCTAGTTGTTCGTTCACGCAGAATGCGTAGGCTCTCATCAGCATTTTTAAAAGAAACCTTACTCTAATATCCTGAGAATCGCTCCTGATTTACGTATTTTTTATTATCTATTCGATTTGATATATATATTTTTCTAAATAACTATTATTTATATATTTTTTTTTCTCTCCTATATATATATCAATCCAAAACGTGACAGCGGGCTCGCGAATTTCTAACACACCGACAACACTCTTCGTTCAAAACATTTCCATAGATCACCTCGCAATAACGTGCGCCAGTCTCACTTCGAGAAACGCGACAGTGGGTTTGCCGATTCAAACATCACCTCTTTCACGCGAGTCGATTTCAGACTCAAAATCCGCAGAGTAGATCTCCGTCTACGCCTCCATGGGGTTTTCAGCGTTAACATCGTGTGCGGATAGGATTCGGTGTTAAATTGCGAGCAAAAAAACGTTTTGCCGATTCAAACATCATCAGACCTAAAATCCGCAGAGTAGATCTCCGTCTACGCCTCCATAGGGTTTTCAGCGTTAAAATCGTGTGCGGACGCGAATTGTTAGAATCGGCGAGAGGATGATGTTTGAATCGGCAAAACGTTTTTTGCTTGCAATTTAACACTGAATCCTATGGGAGAAATCCATTGTCGATTCAAACATCAAACGGTACATGTACTGTACGAAAAATTTTAAAAGTCTAGGATTCAATTCAGTGTTATTTGAACTTAAAGTGGATTCTAAAGCACCCTAAAAACGTTAAAAATCTTGTACACGTACACGATTTTAACACTAAATCCTATGGAGGTGTACATGTACGTGTACACGTACATGTACGATGATGGTTGAACCGGCATGTATCACCTACTGGAGGTCATATGTCTACATAAATTCCGTGTATAATTCCCCCGTGGAATGACTAAAACACTTGGAAATGATGGGATTGCTATCTTGTCTCAACGCACTACTGGATATTTCAGACAAAATATTGCAAAACGAAGACTAAATGAAAACAATAGCACTTGAGGTGCAATGTTTTCGCGTATCTTCTTCGACAAGCAGGATGTTGCAGTGCGTTGTTGCTTTTGAAGCGGTCGTGATCCAGTCGAGATTCTTTGTCCGCTTTTGTAAACGCAGCAGTATACATTCGGCAAATGTTTTATTTTCCGACAATTCTTCAATGCTATCAGCATGACAACGACAAAGGACAGAATCCTTAATTTAAGTACCCAGTACACTCTAACCTTTTACATATTGTGACTAAGATGCAAAAAGACTGGACGGCAGGTGATTGACTTGAAAATGTCGATCATATCCTGTAAATCAATGCCCCTAGCATTCAGTCAATCGAAACATGCTCTGATTCAGAAGCGTACCATCCATGTGCAAATAGGTGCAAAAATATCAAGGTTGTGTTTATGAGACCGATTTCCAACGAATATATTGTACGCATTTTAAATGGTCATTTCATGGTGGAATTGAACTGAGATGTATTCTACGCTGGACTCGGTCGATTTTCTCATTGCAGCTACATTTGGCCAGAAAACGAATGAAGGATGAAACAAACAGTCGTCAAGTTTGAACGATATAATATCTGTTGACAAATAGATTAGTTTAACATTCTTATTCTTTTGCAGGAATGCATAAAGAACCCATAATAACACACCACCTCACTCCACCAAATATATTCTGAATCTACCCGAAACAACATGGGGGTAAACAATAATCATTATCACCCATGCTTTTGGTGATCTCTATATCTCTGTTAACAGTGCATATTTTATTTACCCTGGAGAGTTTTCAATAGGCATCTTACATCCGTGGGTTTTCTAATTACTTCGAGTATATTTTAAGTTTGATTCACCCTCCCATGGGAATACTGAGTGTTTAGTGTGCAAGTAACCTGATCCGTATTGATTGAAAAGAGTAATATAATGAAACAGTGTCAAAGAGGTTTACTGGCGAGAAAAGGGCTCAGAAGAATATGTGTGACGAATTCATACATTTTACGAACATTTTAGTGGTTGTGATTACGAAACACTCTTTATTCCAACATTTGAATGCCGTGGGGATCAGATATCAGAATGAAAATGATATTTGGGACCTATAATTGACTGTTCGCGTCACAATTTGTTTTCTGGAGACGTGCACTATTACATGAAGACCACCCGACTTCGTAACTGCCAACTACTATAGGTACCTATATATAATTCAATCTTTACCTATCGAGAACCATGAGTTTGCCAAATAGTTAACAACCAGCATTCGATAAGGGGCTTAAGACTCTGTGAGAAAAAAGGGTAGCCCGAGGATTTCCACGCGGCAAGGGGTTTGAACATGGGGGGGGGGGAGATATAACTGATCCATGGTTTAAATACACAATCTATTAAAACGAGAGACAAAATCTCATTGGATTAAGAGCTGGTCCAAGAATTGTCCTTTTCTTATAATTACGTCCTAACTCTTCACACAACACAAGTTGAAATTCTCCAGTATCCATTGTTTGCGTTAAAGGGCCGTCCAACAAAACTTTGGACATTTTTTTTTAAATGTCAACAATGCCCTAAATACGAATTAAAGTGGTGAATAGCGGCATATTATATACCAGAATAAAACCGAATGTACACAAAACGTGAATTTATCCAGTTTTTCCAAAAAGTGTTTCTATTTTTTTGCTTCTGATTGCCAACCGCAAAGGTAACCAACAAGAATGCCAATGAATAGATCGGTAATTCAAATGTCGGATATGTACATATAAGACTCCACACTCCATACTAGGAGAAAGCATATTCACCGTTTGGTCACCGACCTGCTGAAAACGCTCAGCGAGAAAAAAACACCAAAACGAATTATAATTGCATTGGGTAAGACATGGTTCACTTTTGATCACGTTATTCTTGGGCCGCGTTTGGAAACGATTTAATTTCCAAAGATCTGAAATCTGCAAATATTCCCTTGCTGTTTTTGAATCTAGAAGCCCGTGTAAGAGGCAAGACACGATACGTTCACAGGACAAAATTCAACTTCCTGTCGAATCCTAGTCTGCCTACCGACTAGATTATCACTGTTGGTGTTATTTCGTATACTGCTAGCAAAACTTCTATTAATCTATTTTATCTATTGACTAAAGTGAATTTTTTGATTTGATTGGTTGATAGATACGTGGTATGAGACCATATTCATTGAAACCCACGATACGTCCGCCCAGCCACTGACAAATTTCCCATACCCAGTGGAAGCCTCGTTCCGAAATCTACAAATTGTCCATACCCCGTAGAAGTCAATAGATACATGTAAATTTGTTATCCCATATCTGATCACGACCTGCACTATTCGAAAAAAAAATCGTAATTCCAGTTTTACAGTGCACATGTATTATATTTTAATTTTTTATCTCCAAAATATAGCTCATGACCCCTTATTGGAATGAGCTTGTCGAGTACCCTCCAATGTGAGGTTCATAAGCTATGTTTTTGAGACAAAAAAGAAAAAAAAGAAATTCAATAATTTTTTTTTATACTAGTCATATCGGTATATTTTCACAAAAACTCTTTGGCACAAAAATTTCACAGAAACCTGTATGGCTCAACAATGGAAGATAAAAGATCTCATGCTGTGTGTGTTCACACATGAAATAGAATGTACTTCTAAATCGTTACCCCACGTCTGATCACGTGGTACGGGTTTTTACCTACCCGAAGCCAGCCGTATCCCATGAGGCCTTTGGCTATTAGTTACCCCGTGTCTGATCACGTGGTACGGGTTTTTACCTACCCGAAGCCAGCCGTACCCCATGAGGCCTTTGGCCTTTGGCCTCATGGGATACGGCTGGCTTCGGGTAGGTAAAAACCCGTACCACGTGATCAGACACGGGGTAACTAATAATACTTCTATGTAATGTATACATATAACATTATCTTGAATAAATATTGTTTAAACTAAAAAATCAACTGACAATCTAATTATTGCGAGATAATGTTCTCAGTTGCAATATTGAATCTTCAAACTGTATTCCTGTGAAAGAAAGTTACGCAAGTTTCGGCAAGGAATTAATACACCGCCAATTCGAACTCCTATTATTTATTATTAAGTTGTTGTCGATGCGCAAAACATAAATCTGGTAAATTACGTTTGAAAACAAGAATATATTTACATCAACATAAACTGCCGTCGTCACAACTGTATATTTCCGAAAAAATAATTTGATTGTAGCCGAACTATATTTGTGACGCAAAGGGGGCTTTGTGATGTCTGCCAGTCGAATAAGAAGTCCAAAGTTTAAGAAAGTTCTTTTTCTGTTCACCAAATATATGGAAATTTAGTACCATCGTAAATTTAAATTTCTTTCTAGCGCAACCGCATTGTGTGTAAGTTGAATCCACGTCGATTTTGATGGTATTGGCACAAACCCCAATATTTATGTTGTCGGAAATAGCAACAAGACACCTTGCGGAAAAAAATCGCATGAATTGCCGAAATGAGACCACAGCGTCTCTGAAGTTTAATGAATTTAACAATCCACATAATTGCGATATTGTTCAGACCTGTAATTCACTGCCTGTTGGTATCGGTAAGCAGATCAGTTATTAATGTTCTTAAATCTCGTGAGCAAGCAACAGTGAAGCCTCGGCAAACAGCAATTACAGAAGAGCGATAGTTTCTAAATAAATGAAGCATACCAAATCATGTACAGAAATGAATTAGAATCCATACTTTCTAACTTAACGAAGCCAACTGATGTAAATCTTCTGCATGCAGAGCAGGTCACTTTTTAGCATTCACATGGCACTCTTGACGGTTGCCATTGCTCATACATGTATAAGACCAGGAATTGTCACGCATAGTACCAAATGAGGAAGCTAAGTAGCTTCTTTTTGTGGTGTATCAATCTCATCTTTTTACCAATTTTCCACTAATCTCATATAAAATGTCAGAGAATAGCGGAGGTATAATCAATGCAGACTGAAAAAAGCCACATTTATATTTTGCTGCCAGCCACGAATGGAATAATTATGGTAACCACTCAAAAAACATAGGTATTCTTTTTATTAAATGCGTTAGCTATTCTAAAGAATCTTGACGTTTTAATCCAAAATTACTGCAAAGTAATTGCTTCGAACGAGATACATTTCAGGTTAAAAGCCATCTGCGGATAGCCATTGAACCACTTTCAGTGACGAAATTAGTCGACCGGGAAACAAAATAGTTTCCCCAGCTTTTCACTGAAAGCTACACAAAAACGTTAAGGATATTAACTCAATAATACAAATAACAATAACAACAACGTTTTACCATAAAATACTAAACATCTCTCACTTTTATAACGTTTTAGTGAGTTTAATTCGTGTTCGTTGTTACTAATTTCACTGCGATTTCCAGATTTTACCTACGGTGAAAAGGGCGAATTTTAAATGACGTAATCGTATGTCTTGTGTGGCCAAGACGAAAAACACAGCGTCTACCTTTTCGCTATTTCCTTAAATTCTTAGCGGAAGCTTGTAATAAAATGGGTTATATTTAGAGTTATCATCACGGAGAGGTTCATCAAAGATAAATAAAACATTTAGTAAGTGGGCTCTCGAACTATGTGCTCAAACCACAGATAAAGGCCAACACATGCTGTTCAAATTACATTTTGAAGAAGAGACAAAATGGTAATTCTATTTTCTGAATGTTTTGTCTTATAAAATTACGTACAATGATGCAGGTGCCTGAAGTGGGAGAATGAACGTCAGTCGCCATACATACACAAAACGACACACGCTTGTGAATGGGTTAATCGATAAGGCACAAGTGCCAGCGCGGAAGGATGAAACGAGAGGCCACAGGCCTCGAGTTTTATCCTTCCGCGATGGCACAAGTGCCATACCAATTACCCCACTCACACGCCCGTGTCGCTCTGTGTTTATTACACGCCTTCACGTCTATAAAAACAATTATTAGAAGGACACTCAACAATTCATTTTACAACTAACAACAGAAACAACACCTTTTATCGCCAACCAAATTTGCGAGGGGAACCCGTATTACTGTTTCGTCCCCTGAGTTCCAATGTGTTCTATGTGCCTACTGGCACATAGAACACATTGGAACTCAGGGGACGATTTTCAGCTATCGCTAGGGATTCAAATTGTAATTGCGTTGCACTATTTGTAGAAAATTCCAGTGAAATATCGCTTCTATTTAAAAATAGTTCGTTAACGATTTTCGTTCCGCACATATGTGCTGAACAGATTTTCGTTTTCCGCATGGTTTAGTGTTGCTGTGGGTGGGAATTTCATAGAACAAGCGTGTAATAAATTCATGGTCATCAATACTATAGATTTGTAAATAATATTCATAAATTATAACGATTGCAAAGGAAATTCTTTACATATAGAATAAATTTATTCTACGACTGGGATTAAGAATGAATCCGACGAGCCTCTGGCGGGTCTGTTTTATTCTTAATCCTATGAGTAGAATAAATGTTTTACTTGAAAACATTATATGTTTATTTTGTTTATCCCATAAATTATTTACAGGGCAGTCGCGGCGAAATCATGCTCTTGATGATCACTATATCTTTGTTAGCAGTGCATATTCTATTTACCGAGGAGTGTTTTCAATATGCATCTTACATCCGTGGGTTTTCTAATTACTTGGAGTAAACTTTAAGTTGGATTCACCCTCCCATAAGAATACTGAGTTTTTAGTGTGCAAGAAACCTGATCCGTATTGATTGAAAAGAGTAATATAATGAAACATTATCATAGAGGTTTACTGGCTATAATAGGGCTCAGAAGAATATGTGTGACGAATTCATACAATTTACGAACATTTTATTGTTTGTGATTACGAAACACTCTCTATTCCAACATTTGAATGCCGTGGGGATCAGATATCAGAATGAAAATGGTCTTTGGCGGCTATAATTGACTGTTCGCGCCACATTTTGTTATATGGAGGCTTACACCATTACATTACATGAAGACCAACTCGACTTCATAACTGCCAACAAAATTAATGTAGGTACCTTTCTATATTTGAAGCGTTACCTATCGAGAACCCTGAGTTTGCTAAATAGTTAACAACCAGCTTTCGATAAAGGGATTAAGATTCCATCAGAAAAAGGGTAGCCCGAAGATTTCCACGCGGGAGGGGATATGAATCAGGGAGGGATATAACTGATCCATAGTTTATATACATAATGTATTAAAACGAGAGAAAAAATCTCATTGGATTTAGAGCTGGTCCAAGAATTGTCCTTTTCTTTTAATTATGTCCTAACTCTTCACCCAATACATGTTGAATACTCCAGTATCCATTGTTTGCGCTAAAGTGCCGTCCAACAAAATCCGACGAGCCTCCGTCGGTTTCATTCTTAATCTTATGAGTAGAATAATGTTTTACTTGAAAACACTATACGTTTATTTTGTTTATCCCATAAATCATTTACAGGGCAGTTGCCGAAATCGTGCTGTTACTCGCTACAAAACACTGCGGGAAGTGAGGAGAACATTATCCAATTCGATCGACAAGCAAAACTGTCAAAAATAAACAACGCGCAGTGATACATTCTGTCTAAAAATAATCCCCTACAAACTTGAGCTAAAGTTACAAAAATACTTTATTAAATGAAAAGTTTTTATTTTTCTTGTTTTTTATTGTTGTTTTTTTTCGTCGTCGATTCAACTTGAGTTTTATAAACAAAGCAGACGACACGTGTATTTGTTTATTTACACTTTCCTAATTTGGAAAATGAAACATCACTCATCATGCCCCCGCCTTTCACAATCGAACTTGTATGCTTTTCAACGCTTGGTTTCGATTGATTTACTTTGTGTTTTCTTTGTTAATTGTTGTTCGTTTTATTGTTAAACAGAGTTGAAATGTGCCATATATTCTAAAACTAAATACTTCAGCGACGGTCAACGCTTGATAAACATCGGGTCATTATGTCTCCCACAAATGTAAAACAGGTCACGAACAACACGAATGAGGTAGAGGTCAGAGGTCAACAAGTCCGACTCTACTTGTCAATGTGATAGCTTGGATTTTCGATTTTTCTGTTTTAAAGTGTATATATTTTCGATAATCTTTCTCACTCGGACTAAACGTAAAGGTATGAAATGTGCGTTTATATGACGAACACGAACACTGATTTGTCACTTAAACAGACCGGCAATAATTCAAGCGCTGCTAATTGAGCTTGAAGTTTAATGACCATTATTGCGCATTTGTCGAACGCCACATAGGCTATCTGATAAAGATTGAAAGAGCGAGAAAGACCAATGTTCTCCTGCAATCATTATCTGTGTAATTATGGCCAGTTAATATGTAATTGTGGTGGAAACAGTACATCCCACATGTTCTGGACACACGCTCATATTACGCATCTACCCTGCCACCGAATGTCAAAATTTGCCGAAGTGTGAGTCTTTCAAAGGAACTTTAAAGCGAATATTAAATTAAGATAGATCTAATCGGCCAAGTTCAAGAGAATTAAAATGAGAATTAATGTATCCAAATAAAAATCGGGAAATTTCTAGAAAATTTCATTCCAGTCTGAAAGGCTGTGAGTCGTTGCGAGTAGATGGGGATGTCCCATGCTATAGGTTAGAGGAGGTGCCGCATCGGTGCGAAAGTATAGGCACGCTGTGATGTAGGAGTGCCACAGAGCTCGTATTTAGAATAGGAGCTGTCGCGGGCCAGGTCGGTGGCCATATATGAGAATAGGATCAGAAACACGAAGTATGAGCTCACGGAGCTATTTGCAATTAGGTTTACGGCATTACCTGTTTTAGAAGGCAAGCCATACGTAGGCAGAATAGGCTTTGCCTGTATGAACATTATTCTGACGTAATGTGTGAACATTATTCTGACATAAATGGAGGGGGCGTTTAGCCCCATTGGTGGCACCTGCTTGAGTGAAAAGCGTCCAGTAAAGTGACAATAAGCTAGTGGCCGTGCGACGGCAGTGGTAGAGTGACATTCCGTCACTTGTTGGAGGAAATGCGATGTAGTGAAGTGACAATACCTTAGTGGCCGTGCGACGGCCGTGAAAGGGTGAAGTGAAGAGGCGACCAAAGAACGAACACAAGAGAGAAGGAGGAAAACCCAGCGACAGCAGAGTAAGCGGGCCCGCAAGTGACTCAAAAACTGAGTGGGTAAGGTGTGATTGACGTTTTGTTTATCATGTTCATTGGATTCCGTGTAAGTCACAAATTACCACATTTATATGTATTAATATAAAATTGTTGTTTTCAGTGAACCCCCGTTGATTCATGCTTTTTGACGAAAAGTTACAGACCCCTTCAGGATAAGAACCACCTTATCAAAGGTGAAACGGGAGGGTTCGGCACGGTGAGACATACTTTCAAGCACGGATTCAGGCGACACTCCTTGAATTTTGGCTGAATACGCGGCGTGAATCTATTTCTTCCAGCAGAGACAAAGCCCCGGTTTCCGACACTACTACAGGAATAAATTCTTTCAGTGTTAAATCTACGGGGAAAATTTATCACCCTACTGGCAGCTGCTACTAGATGAATAAAGCAAAAATTTATCCAAGACTTTTATTGTTCGAATAAACGTCCATTTATTGGATAAAATTTATTTTCATTCCAAACTTCATATTCTGACAATCATTTTGGGCATTTCATTCGGGACTGTCCAAAAGGAATGTCACTCGTGGAATTCAGACTCTTAATTTTAGCCCGAACGGATCAGAGACTAAATGCATTAGTTTTTAGATTAAACATTATTTACTTCAAAAGTACAAAAACATATAAAGAATCTTTACATACAGTAATGTGGATTCGGCAGAAAGCTATGAGCTAAAACAAGGCCGTTTCCACCCAGAATAAAATTATAAAGAGTTACAAATGTCAATAGTCGATATGAGTGATTTTACAATTTAGTTTAGGGTTTGTATATGTCACACAAGCCTCTGGAATAAGTCAATAGTTGAGCTCACATATCGTCACCCGAGGGCCCCGTCTCTCATACACCAGATTAACCCCATGTCCAACGCGGATACATACTGACAAAGGCATATAAAAGTCTTCTTTAACCACCAAACCTTTTTATTAACTGCTCCAAGAACACAGCTCGTGATCCCCATTAGAACGGACTCAACGAGCTCACGCCAAAGGGGGTGCCGAGCCATGTTTCCGAGTCCAAACTGGAGATGATAATAAAAGTTGAATTAGAGCTTTTGTTAATAGGACTAGGACTGACCAGTGTCGGCCACCACGGGAGGTGGAGACGGGGACCTCCGGGGGACGACATGTGAGAATGTTTAAACTACAAGGTCGATAAGATAGGAATGCTTTGGGGGAAAAAAACAAAAAACAAATCTTAGCCAGCTTCAATACATCATGTGATAACTACACATGGGTAGGGCGTGTAGATGAAGGTAGTTTCATTTAATACGTTTGGTAAATAATTGTGGATAGAGTCTGTGAAGACATTCGAGGTGGCGTTGAGCTGCAAGGAAAGTTGAATGGTGTGGCATGGTGTATTCGTTCTGTTGCGCTAGCTTATTAGTATTTATTTAATTTAATTTTTATTGGTGTTTAAGGTCAGATATTTATGCCCAATGGCTAATCGTGACCGCAGTAAGGACATGAAGTCAAGTTTGTTCAATCGTTGATACATATGTTGTCCATTTAAAGGACCTCAAACATTGGTGACTGGGTCCTATTATACCAGTGAAACAGAACTTGCTTACCACAGGAAAACAAGCACAACTTCACTTCACGGGGTTTCTACGGAGGAATTTGGTAACAATGTTTGTGATAAAATTGGATTATATCTAATGGGTTAGTACTGCCCTCGAACGTAGTCACTGAAATCGCTTATTTGATAATATAAAATCATGTACCACTTCGAAAATGAGGCGATTATCTTCGTTGTTCAGGAATTCTGAACCAAAAAAGAAGTGTAGATGTGTCTGCTCCAAAAGGGAGCAGATTAATTGTGTAATTACAGGCGTCTTTGAAAATTGGACAGTACAGGAGAAAATGATCGGGAGTCTCTTGCTCGCCGCACTGACATAAGGGGATTTGGCGATAGATGATTATCATATAAGTGGGAATTAAGGTTACTACACCCCAGTCGTAACCTGCAATGATATATTTGTGCTGAGCGAGATTTCGCTTTGCTAAAGAACTTTGGATGTCGTTGATTACCAACGTTTAGGAAAGTCTTGAAATTAATCAAAGACGAGTTCTCGCGGACAGACAGGGGCAGGTTATTCCATTGGTCAGTAACGATGGGGATAAAGGAAGACTCATACAATTCGGTCCGACAAAAAGGAACACAGTGGCTATGACTAGATCGGAGACTGAGTGACGGATTGGTCGCTGAGGCAAGTGTGGGGGTACTTTACTGGAGATGAGTGGAGGTACCATGCGATGATACATTTTGAAAAATTGAATTAGCTTGTGTTTTCGCCGTCTTTTTTGCAATGGGTCCCAACCGGTTTCTGAGTAAAGTAAGGACTTACTAGCAATAACGGTTGCCCCCGTAATGATCCTTACTGCTGCAATCTGTATTTTCTCTAGTTCCCCCACTTTGGTTACAATGTAGTTATCCCATACGGTATCCGCATATTCAAAAAGAGGCCTAATAAAGGCAAAATATATATTTTCTAAGACACTACGGTCTAGCTTAAATTTGTGCCTCCTCAATAAGTCTACGCGAGACCAGGCTTTGGAACAAATATGGTCGATGTGGTCGTTCCATGTACATGTGCTATTTAATATAACTCCTAAGTGTTTATGGTTGGAGACTTCGGATATCTGAAAACCGCCAAAGAATAAGGGTGGATGGGAGATGGGGCTGCTTTTTCCCGATACTAACATACTCTCTGTTTTGTTTGGATTAAACTCGAATTAGTTATTACTTACCTACCTGCCAGGTCCAATATTATAAAACCTTTACAGTTGTATTTTTAGAATTGTATTTTCTATTTTTGTAAATAATTAATTGAAATGAACCGTTATCATTTTCATATATGTGGCAATTTGCCACTTGGCAAATTGCCATATCTTTTAAAATGATAATGGTTCATTTCCGTTATTTATATTGACTTGTAGAAAATACAATTCGAAAAATACAACTGTAAATGTTTTATAGTATAGGTCCCCAATCGTGTAATGCAGCTCATTGTGTTCGTTCAAAAGAGGGACGCTGTGCCTCAGTGGTTAGAGCATACAAAACCGAAAGGTCGACGGTTCGATCCTGACCAACGGCAACGACATTGTATCCTTGGGCAAGACGCTTAATCCCGCTTATCCACATGGGAGCACGGTGGTTCTGTGTACTCAGGAGTAGCACACACTGAGGGTGCCTTCAAACGATGTTAACTTTGCTTGTGTAGAGTTAATTTGGAGAATTTGACAGTTGCTCGCCGCTGCTCGGGGGTTCTCTCCGGGTATTACGGTTTCCTTCACCCGTAAAGCTGCCCGACACGATGTGATCCTGCCTGTTGAAAGTGTCGTTAAACTCCAATAACCAAACAAACATAGTTCAAGAAAAAGTGGAGGAGACAAACTCTTTCTTGTCTCCTGTGTCACAGTACGGCAATCTCTTTCTCGACCAGAAGATCGCCATTTAGTCGCGATATACTTACATAAGTGGGTTGAGATTTCACACGTAAAGCACTGTGAAGTCACGTCTGAATGAAGCAAAATGAACGAAATAATAACTTGAGATTATAAATATAAATTATAGATGATAAATGTTCTCGCATAATTTCTTTCGAGAGATTACATGTAGATTTTGCAGTGTTGTGGGTAGGAAAGAGTACTTTGAGACGTACCGCTGCAGAAGTCTGATTACAACCTTAACCTCCAAGTATAGACTTGTCTAACTTTAGGACATTCTTCGTATCTGAGAAAGAATTCTTTAAAAGATTTGTTGTATTTATTAATGTATAAAACAAAGATAAACTGATCCTTTTTCGGACGAGTGTATTTTTTTAGTTTGACCGAGTACGTATTGCTCTTGTCGTTCGCAGGTCGGGTAGTTTGGAAAGTTTTTCTTCAGCCCTGAATCAACGGCCTAACAAGGGGTGGGACAAGGGTGGTGCCAGGTGGGTGGCATAGCCGCCGCGCCCGGACGGAGAGATCGGCCAAACTCGTCGGTGAGATCAAATTATGCAAACACCACGAAGATAGGGATAGTACTCCCGACGACCCGATACACGTGCACAATAGGAATAACCCGACCGGCATATATAATCAGTGTGGCGTTGGCAGAGTTAATTAACCCTTAACCCAACGAATCGCCCGCATCCGCCTGCGTTATATGCAAATTCAGCAGTTGAAAAAATATTATTTTTCAAAAAATTTCAACAAAAGCATATCATGTGACCCCTCGTTGGAACGAGCTCGTCGAGCTCGTTCCAACGAGGGGTCACATGATAATATGGTTTTGTTGAATTTTTTGAAAAATTTGAAAAAATGATATTTAAAATAATAAATTTTGATATCGTCTGCGTTGGGTAAAGCGTTAAATTGCGAGAGTTCTATTTTAGTCCGTACCAGAAACTTGCAACACAATGACTAGTCGACACACATCTATTTTCTGTTGTGAGTTGTATCGTATTTATTATTATTATTATTATTGGGGTTTCACGACACTTTCGACAGCCAGAGTCACCTCGTATCGGTCAGTGTTACGGGTGGAGGAAACCGAAGTACCCGGAGAGAACCACTGACCAACGGCGAGTAACCGTCAGACTCCCCAACATACTAACTCCAAACAAGCAGTGTTAGCATTGGTTGAAGACAAGTGCACCATCGACGTGCAGTACTATACGCCTTAGTACACTACGACACCGTGCCCCCAAGTGTCAGTTGGGATGAAGTGTCTTGCCCAAGGACACAACGCGGTGGCAGCAGGTGGGATTCGAACCAAGTTGCTCTCGGCTTGCAGCCTGCATCTCTACCTACTGAGTTACCGCGCTCCCATCGTATTTATTAAAATTGTGGCTTGAGGAACATGTTTTTGATACCCTAGTTCCACAAGCCTCAATTGTTTTGTTTTTTGTTTTTTTTTGCGTTTCGTTTTGACTCTCTCAAAGTCTCCAGCCCGCGACTGGCAAATCCTGGCGCCATCATTGGGATGGGATGGGGGACCCTTATCCCCCAATTTTACTGAAAAATATCAACCTTATTTTCATTCATGCCTGAACTCCCTTAACATATACTCTCTTTGATATTTCTTGGGCTGTTTATTTTGCTGTTGTCATTCCTTCACATTTTAGCTGGTACTTAAATCAATAAAAATTACTAAGAGTGCCTCAATTGGCATGAAAATTTATTTTTTTCCTTGGGGAAGACCCTCGGTCGTTCACCTGTGGAGCTACATGCACTATTAACCCAGCATAGGTTGAAATGAAGTGGATAATTTTTTTTGTCCCTCCCACTTCATTTATCGTCCACGCGCCCCTGATCTGAATACATTATAATTTGTCCAATATTATATTACATCTGTAGTGAATATGCATCTCTCAGAGAAAGTGCATTTTACAAATTTGAACGTAAATACCAAGAGGATCTTGAGATGGACACATTCGAGAGATTCATATTCCTGCTGAGAAACAATGTGTCACAGCTTTGCGGTATCATCTGTAATACGATCCAGCAATTCTTAAAACAACGAGACCAAGTTTTGTCAGTCTGACACCAAGAGGTGACAAAATTAATAAAATATTGCAACCATCTTGGTATTTACGTTTGTCATTTGGAATTAGTATTGTTTTATGTTTCTATTTATGTTGATTTTGTATGTACCGAGCAATCTGCCTTTGTTCTGGTGTATTTGCTTAATAAATCTTATCTGCACGTGTCACAGTGGCGGCGGAACGATTTTGAAAGTGTGTGTGTGTGGGGGGGGGGGGGGGGGCTGGATCGTGCGATGGATGGTTGTCGGTATGACGGGACGACCATGGTTCGGCCAGTAGTACGAAAATTTCAAATTTCAGGGTCCCAAAACTCTTATTTCCATGCATCTGATCGGATATTTTGAGATTTTTCAGGAGATGCATTTGAAAGATTTCACACTTTGAGAGCCGTTAAAAAAACTTCGGTAAAGCATATAGGTGAGGTCTATTTATCAGCTCTGGTCGTAACGACCAAAGCCGATAAATAAACCTCACCTGTATGCTTTACCAGACGTCAACAGTAATTATACTGTCTGTGGATTATCTTGTCTGGGGGTGAATTTGTTACTTTATGTCTGTAAGATTACGATCTACTTCAGTTAACCGATTTTTTAACAGACTGTATACATTTTAGCGTTTGTTTGCTGTCACTTACTGCAAAAAATGATATGAAATCTATCGAAAATGAACCTGGCGAAAATATGGGGAAGCTCTGGATTCGTCACTTGTTTCACCAGTCATTGGTTGTGTTAAAACATATGCATACAAAAAAACATGGCCTGGCAAAAAAAAGTGGAGGCGCTGAACCCCTCCCCGGTTCCCCCCCCCCCCCCCCCCCCCGCCCTTCGTCATTTGCACTTTGCACTGATAGATTCTGTCGGAACGTTCGTGGTCTCCATCATCAAAAAGAAAACGCCATTTACGCCACTCACGATAAGTTAAACCCAACCTATCGCTTCCACACAGATGAGTGCAGTAACAAAAATTTGTTTGAAATTTAAAGTCATTTGCTGCCGCGAATAACAATTTTACTTGCAGAAGAGCGTAAAATTTGTGGAATCAATTGTGATAACGTCGTGCAAATAGAGACAAACGCTTTATTTCAAAAGTCGCGTTAGATAAAAAATGGAAGTTATTTTTTCAGTTGTCGAATAAACTTTCTGGTTTGAATGTTCCTTACAGTAATAATATTGACAGTTTTCAATATCCTTGTTATGATAACATTATCAAGATGAACCAAACGTTGTTCAATTGATTTTTTCCCACGATTGTTGGTTTTAATCATCCTTACGAACACTCGGTATAGTTACTGAAGTTAGCTCAGTGAAATTAAGTATACTTGTTTTCTCTGCGTTAAATAAAACATAGTGACGAGAAATCAAGACCATTTCTATTTTGACAACACATCTGGATAGATCAATGTCCTGTAATATATATAATCATCAGTCTCTGTTACCGTAGAAATCGGCGGCATAAATCTTTGTTATTCAATTTTTTCGGCATGAATTGCCGTGTTGAAGATGGATGGAAGCTGGTAAAATATGCATCCCTGACCTTTCTTGTCATGAAAAACGACTTTCGGTGTAGTTATCTCTCTTGAAAATATTAGATAGGCGAGGAAAAAACATAGGTTATGAGGGGTCATAACATAGGTTATGACCCCTCATTGGAACGAGCTCAACGAGCTCGTTCCAATGAGGGAGTCATAACCTATGTTTTTGAGACAAAAAATGACAAAATAATAAAAATTAATTGGCGATTTTTGAGAATAGCGCTGGCCGGTTTTGGCGGTTACGTTGGGTAAAGGGTTAAGAACTTTATGAAAACCCCCTAAAGACAGCTGTGCCTACTAAGTTTATAAGCTTATTTTGGATTTTAATGGGAGAGTGGGGGGTGGGTGTCTGAGAACGGTAGTAGAAAATCTGCACGTAGTGGGTGGGTGGGTGTAAAAAGGAGCCGAATATAAAATAGGACGTCACGTGTTGCAAATTTCTAGTGCCCCCCCCCCCCCCCCTTGACTACACTACAGAAAAAAGGTGAGAAGTTGTGAAATGATGCGCACATCGATGATACAACTTCGCTAACGGTTCGAAATTTCAATTTTTATATGAAATTCCCAAACTTTTAGAGTTAAGTTTTCTGACAACTTAAGAAAATTAAGGGAAGCTAAATTTCCTGTACAACTATACTCCATTGAGGAAATGACATCCATGATATTCTTTCAGTGGAAAATATTAATTTCTATTGGTAGCGAAGGAATCATTCATTCACACGTTCCGATTGTTGGGGGTGCATGGCGCATGTTTCCTCTACTTTATTACAGTACGGTGATTGCAAAAAGCGAACAGAGAATTTCGACTTGCGTTTTGTCTGTCCAAACCAAAATTTCTGTATCTGTTTCAAGTCTCACTGCCTTCTACATATTACGCTATTCATTTCTCATATGAATAATTAATTTGTGGAAAATGTCCAGATGTATTGAGTAAACTTTTGCTGTAGGGCCACCCATTTTGTTCTGATGGCGGCATATTTCGAACGATCCAGTTCGGCTCTCGTCCATATTTGGATGATATGGTTGTAAGATAAATTTGCAAAAAGGCCATATTGAGTGAAATCTATTGGTAACAAAAGTTTATTGGTAACAAAAAATAGCCCTTTCTCTGTCCGCTTTCTATAGCTGTGTTGCCTTTATACTGACGTAACTCGTCATCTATTTCTCTCCGAGTAAAGGACTAGAGAAGTTTTTACATAGCAGAGTTAATTGCGTGCGTGCCTGTTTTGCATTGAAAAGTTGTGACCCAGATCACCTGAACAAATGATTCGTAAGATCCTTAAATACTTTGAAGAAATCAAGGCTCTTTTGAGGTAGAATGAAAAACACATGGAAGGATATCATCTTTAAGGGTAGATGGGTATTGGATGAAAAATAAAACTTTGTGCGTAGTGCTGTGGCGGGGGGGGGGGGGGGGGGGGTAGGGTTGAGTACAACCCTTGCGAGGAGTAAAACACAGATGCAAACTATTTAGAATGACATTGTCATTGAGGAATCTACACGACTGCGTGAAAGGGAAGTACTTTAAAGAAAATCTCTCTGTTCATAATTTATACTTCTGAACCTCACGAAACATTTTTATAATTGTTCGCCGATTAAGGTTAGCATCAGTGTATTGGGGGAAGATGGAAAAATGGTAGTTGTCTTATATTTCTCCGTGTACAAAGCTGTGTGTTTTTTATGTGATTTTCGCATTTGTGGCCGTTTTGATTGCTGCATTGTCTTCGAAGGCGTGTGGGTAGGATTCTTTGTTGTCTTGGATACTCTTTAAGTAATCTGGAATGAAGTTCCATAGGGCGCGGTTGTAGCAAAAACAAATGAGTGGCTATGAGAGGTCGAATCGAAATGGGGAATTCTGCAGTCGTTGAAGTGACGAGTATGTGTCAAGGAAACCTCAGAGACACGCGGAGGCGCAAGATTTTGGAGGAATTCGAGGGTAAGACAGTTAATCATTTTGTGAAAATGAATAAGTAGGACCTTTTCCCGCCTTTTACTAAATAGTTCCCACTCTGTTTCTTGGAGAAGCACACGATTGCTAACCGATCCAATCACACCAGTCACGACGCGCGCGGCTTTGTATTGAATGCGTTCAGATTTTTTTCAAGTCAGCTGAGGTGCAGCTGTGCAATAGTATGATTGCATATTCTTGGACCGGTCTCACAAGGGTATACGATACGGCTGCCGTGGACTCGTCAATTTCCACGGGTCGGCAATATTTCCACGGACGCAATACTTTTTGATTCCGAACACTAATTATAGAAATAATCATCAAAAATAATCATCAAAAATTTAATTAATGAAGCACCGGGTACAACCCGGTGCTTCATTAATTAAAATTTTGCTGCTGATGATTTTTGTTATCTCGTAAACGCATGCGTGGACAATACTGCCCACGCGTGGATTACGACCAGTCCACAGCGATTGTACTGTAGTAATACTTTTCGAGAGTGAGTCTTTTGAGGCTGTATTTGCACTCTCAACTGACCAATTCTTTTCCAAGCGCTGGTGGTGATACTGTCAATGTTCAATTACAATTCTAATGTGTTTGTGATGTGATACTGCTGTGATACTATTGGGACATAGGACATTTTAAGTACTGGAGCATTAAAGTTTACAAGCCATTTCTTTGACCACGTTTCCAGTTTGTAGTATTTCAGATTTCTTAAGTGGATGATGAATTAGCTGCAAAAATGGAGGTATCGGCAGCGAAAAGTCGTATGTCGCTGCGTATGTTAATAACAATGCCATTAATATACCTCAGAAATGGGGTTGGACCCAAAACGGAACCACCGTGGTACTCCAGCACCGACCCTCCCCCCTCCCCCAGGAGGACTATTCAGACCAATAGAACAACTCTCTGTTGGCGGTTTGTCAAATAAGAAGTGAACCACCTAGAATATTTCCACGTATGCCAATATTTTGAGTTTATGAATAAGGCAGGCATGCCAAACGTTGTCAACGTCTTTACTGGTATCGAAAAACAAGATACGCACGTCAAGTCCTTCGTTAAGAAAATCGCAAATTAGGTGATAAATTTCACAAACTTGGTTCGTCGTGGAGTCACCTGGGATTCGAACAACGTTAGATCGTTTCCATTCGTCGGAAAAAACGAACGGTTCAAGAAATGGTTGAAAAGAATAGATAGAGGATGTGACAGACTTTGTCAGTTCTTAAGTACACGAGTTCTAATTTCGTCGTATCTAGACGATTTGTCGCCTTTGGAGGTTTTTTTAGTATTTCGGAAATGTCATTCCCGATGATCAAAATGTCCTCAAGTGCATATATGTTAGAATGCGGATCAGGTTCCGGAAGCTCGGCTTTTGCTTCTGCTTCGTCAATAGAGAAAATGCTACAGAAAAATTCATTAATCCTTTACCTAACATGAAAAGCAGACGACACGTGCAAACAAAATTCTTGAATAACTATTTTTTTTCATTTTTAGTCTCAAAAACATAGGTTATGACCCCCTCATTGGAACGAGCTCGTCCCACAGAGGGGTCATAACCTATGTTGTTGAGACAAAAAATTAAAATATAATGAAAACTAATTGGCGTTTTTGGGGAATTGCGCTTGCCGGATTTGGCCGTTACGTTGGATAAAGGGTTAAGAGCTTCGACCTTTTCCGTGTTTCATGTGTGCTGTTTCCCTTTCCACTCTAGCGTTGGAACTTGATTTTTGGACTTTTGTTGGGATCACCTGTTAAATGTTTTCCACCATGTCGACGCGGAGGTATTGGGATCGTTAATGCAGGCGTCACACTGTGCCGATTTTGACATAAGATGGAAACGCGAAGTTGAAAATGTGCAAATTTGCAAAGGATCGCAAAAGAATCGGGCCATTCGTAAGGGCATCTTAAGCCTAACGTTTGGCAGCCGGTAGAGTTTCTCCGGCTCCGGCAGCACCATCGGGAGAGCGGGCAAAATCTTTGGCATGCAAAAAAATTTCCGATACCCTGTGTGAAGGTTCATTTTCGTGATGCTCACGTGTCTCCGTCTTTCCCTTCGCACGGCCATCGAGATGGCATCTTGTGAATTCGGTCGTAATCGTATTGCCTTCGTCTGTCCATCGGTACCATCAGGCAATTTTCACCTTGCGAAGATAATACGAAGGAAACAAGATGCTGCCCGATTGTCATAAGAAGGCAATGCTACTACGTACAGCCCTCGTGATACCTGCGGATAGCCATCGTATTGCATTACGATTCCATCTCGATGGGACCACAGTGTCGGTAAGCAGGACTGAGTTTGAGTAGCTCAAGTGTTTCCCAGCTGTCATGGTAATGTGGTCATATAAAAGTGCACCCTCGGGGCAACTCCCATCAATCCTTCTTGAGCAACTTTACAGACCAGAGACTTGTGTCACTCCTCAGCATTTATCATAATTACTCCTAAGTATCTTCCTGAATCCACAGACCTCACACAATGGCATATGAAGATGAGACAACCAGAAAGAAGAAGGCAGCAGACTTGCTACTGATAATGCACCTCAGAGAGCATGATGAGCAGCTCTTGCAGGCCCATCACCTCCTCTTACAGGTAGAATTTATCATATTGCACTCTGCCATTTATCACTTTGCTTTTATTTGTCATTTTATCATTTGACTATGTACTTATCTTGTTTTGATTTTTATTTTCCAGGGCAGGGGCAAACAGAGGCGCAGGGGGGAAACTGAGGTCTGTGTGGGTCAGGAAATGGCTGTCTGACAAAAGGAGAGAGCGTTATGGCCACTACACAACTCTACTTGATGAGCTGAGAAGTGAAGATGAGAAGGCCTTCTTAAATTACACAAGGCTTCCCAGAGGGCTCTATGATGAAGTGCTCAGAAGGATAGAGGACAGAATAATCAAGAAGGACACATGGTACCGAAGGTCTCTCCTCTGGTCTCAAACTGACAATCACTCTCCGATACCTGGCCTGCGGTGATGATTATCCAAGCCTGTCATACAACTTTAGAGTTGCTCCAAATACAATCTCACTCATCATCAGTGAAGTCTGCGATGCCATCAAAGCTGAGTTTGCTGCTGAGGTGATTCAGTGTCCAACTACAACTGATGAGTGGGCTGTCTTCTGAGACTTGTATGTCCTCAGTTTCCTCCACTTACCTCTTCTGACTTCCCCCTGTACCAGCTGGTTTCCTCCCTCTGCCTTTGCCTGGTTTGGGTGGCATGTTAAAGTTGAATTAAAGTTGAAATTAAATTGGAATGAACTGAGTTGTGCTCCCAAGAATCTCCGAACAGCAACTGATATCCCAACTGTCGCCGCAACGGTTTGATACGGGAGGTCACGTGATACCCTCGTGACCTAGTTCGTGTGGCCTTCGGGAAGACTTCACAATGTTAACCCAATATCGGCCTACATTCACACAGCACTCGCATGTCGGCCGTGTGACATGTCATTGACATCGTATTGTCTTCTGCCTGCATCGGACCTGCTTCGGATGCTGATTGGCTTTTGACCAAATTCTGGCCCACGTTTGCGCGAAATTCGAATTTTCTATTTCGTGTTGGCATCTTTTGTCGTAATCGTGACAGTGTGACGCCAGCATAAGAATAATTTGTGCTTTTGTAATTAAATCGTTTGATTTGCGAATATCTGAAATGACTTCATTGCGTTTTTGCTTGTAGTTTTTCCAATGCTGGATGCTTTTGAGTGTTTTCGCCTTTTTGCCATCGGCGTCTTTGTTTAATTAGTAATATTATTTTGGAGGTTAACCGGGGGGGGGGGGCATTTTTTTCGACAGCTGGCTGTTTTACTTGGTATATCTTTATCGATCAGTCCACAGACGAAACTAGTAAAGGAGGTTGTCACATTTTCGAGTGTTTGTTTCTGAAAAACGCTTGCCAGTTAGCACTAGAGATGGCCTAGTCTATATCTGAATAATCAGCAAGATCGTACTCGAAGATGCGGAGCGCAAATGTTTTCTCAGGAGTCTTAGAAACTTCTAAGTCGATTATCACGTAGATGTGAACGTGGTATCGACTGTAGGAAAGGATCTGGCATACCGCTTCTCAGAAAGCGACATTCTGAATTCACCATAACATCCAGAAGCATTTCTGAGTACTCCGTAAAGTATGTCGTTTCTGTTATAATTTGATGTTAGTCAAGACGATGACTCATTCCTCGTACCCTTGAATTTGCTGAGTTTAGTTTCAAATCCCTTTAACAACGTGACGTGCAGTGGCGGCACCATAGTGGGCGTAGCCCACCCCCACACCACTCCCAATCAAACCTCAAATTGCGATCTGGCCTCGGTTTTCCCAACAATATCACACCAGCAAACGGCACACAACAATTCACATCATGTCCCGTTAATCGTTATTACAATGTCTAACATGCATTTTCTTTATATATACAGTATATGTCTGTCTTACAATGACCCACAAACAACCTGTACCGCCTGAAAACATTCTACTGGCCATGTTGACATTACCGTGATTAGGCGGTGTAATTATCCGTTGTCCATTCCGCAAACTGTAATCTTCGAAAACTAAGGTCAAGGTTACAAATGTAAAATGCAGCGAAATTTGGAACTCAGAGTTTCAAAATGAGTTTTAAATCGTCTAAAATAAAGGAGGACGCATCGAGTCAAGCCAGCCATCAATAAGCGCATTTCTTGATCAAAAAAGATTGATTCAACGAATTCATCCGTTTCTACCAACCCCAATACTGTTATTGATGCTGAAAGTGAAAACAAACCTAATGAAATTAGTGAAAACAGCGATGGGCAAAGTGCCATGCCAGTGCATTAAATTGAAACAGATTCAGATGTAGATATTCCTTCAAGTTGTACTTCGTGTCAAGTTAAGGTATCTGACATATCAGCAAAGCCATCAGGCTCACCAGGTCAACCCAAACTAGATTCTTTCCCTATCACAAAGTTGACCAACAACAACCGACGCTTCAACAAATTATGGTACCTGAAATACGGCTGGTCAGAGTACAGCATTATGCATGACGCTGTTTATTGTCACGCTTGTCGGTAATTTGCTCCACCAAAAAAAGACAAGCTGTTTGTTGAGAACAGTTTCCGGAACTGGATAAAGCTTGGCGAGAAACTTTCGAAACATGAATCTTCGAATACCCACTGCTCTGTTGCAACTATTTTGCGAGAAATGCTTGCAAATTTTTAATCTGGTCGGGGAACCGTACTAAATCGGGCTGATCCCTTAGCTTCACAGGGCGCTTTCGTGGGCAGAAATAGATTTGTTTTAACGTCTCTTCTTGATGTCGTTCTATTCTGCGCCAGGCAAAATATTCAGTTACCTTGTCGCCGAGAAAAGGGTGAAAATTTGAACAGGGGAAATTTCTTTGAACTCTTAGAATTCATAATGAAACACTCACCAGACCTTAAAAATGCAAAAATGACCAGTCATGAAATTCGGAACGAATTATTGGGGTGTGCTGCCGAAGTGTCACTACCTAAAATAAAGGCAGAAGTTTCTGAAGCTGATTATTTCGCAATTATGGCAGACGAGTGCAAGGATGAGTCGAAGCTGGAGATGCCTGCAGTGTCCGTACGATATTATAGGGATGGAATTATTAAGGAAAGGGAGTCGTAGGATACGTAGAAACAGCTAATTTAAAAGCCGCCATACTCACCCAGGAAATTCTGAAAATACTTGCGTCATTTCGCTTGGAAAAGTGTATTGTTTTCCTCTTTTGATGGGGCAATACACACTGTGACAGCCACCGATTAAATCTGGTCATTTCAACTGAGTAACATAGTATGTGCAGATCTAATGTTTACCCCGTTTTTTGGGGACTTAGCTTGGGGACCTCGGAAGTGACGTTATAGCCCCCCCCCCCCCCCCCCCAAAAAAAAGGGGGCACGTAGCTTATCACGGTAGTGGTCATGTTGTGATATATGGTGTTACTGTGCATGGACGTTCCAACCAGGGAAAAACGAAAATCGGTACAAAAGACTTTTCAAGGTTCAATACATTTTTATTTTGTCCAACAATATGTACAGAGTAGTAATTTAACAAAATTTTTAGTATGCTACGGTTACATTTCCAATATACAGAATAATAGGAATGAATATATTCCCATAGGTTTTATCATGCCTAACACCTGACACATTTATGGAGCTGCGGCAAAGTAGTTTATGGTCAGTGTCATACATCAATATATCCATTGCTTTAGTCGCCACACCATCTTCTTGCACGTTTCGTTTGGGGTAGAAGTAGGATAAACCAGCTTTACTCTGTGTATATTTAAACATGGTGTTGTCATTCATTCTAAAACCTCGGTTGCTACCATTGCCAGTCTGTTAGGTTTTGATTACATTCAGATATTTTCCCGTGGTCAGATCATTCTGACGTTTGTTGATACCTTCACAGCTCAGCTTGTCTGATGAACCAAAACAGTAGTAAGTCTAGCTGCATAACCCAATAATACCATCACCCTGTCATTCGACTTTAAAAAGTCCAGGCGTTGTCTTGTCAAATTTCTGCTTACGAGTACAACAAGGGTGTGGTACCCATGTTTCGTTTTGGACTTTCATTTTTACAAAGTCTTCTCTATGAACGGTGCATGACTCAGATGGTAAACATTCATGCCAACGCCTTTACAATTCTTTTTCCTTTTTCTTCTCAGGACGGACAACTTCTTCCAGTGATGGTTTTGATAAGGCAACGTACAAACGGCCGGTATCTGATTCACACAATTCAATGTCACGACGATCTACATAGACATCTAGGAAATCAAAATAGAATTCCAATGTTCGGAGCTTGGCGTACTGATACACAAAAAACCCCGATGTGTAGAGGCAAGTATAGTTTGACTGCACGCTTATTCATCTCCAATTCATGAAGATCCCAACTTACGGAAAGCCATGTTGTTGATATTGTTTGACACGTCGTTTTCTTCACAATAATCAACATTTCAATGTTAGTCTTTATTCGTGACGGTATTTCCATATCCACTGTTTTCACGGAACTTTATTGTTTCAGCCACTATTAATTTGTAAGGGTCGGCGTCCCCATCTCGTCTTACATCTGACATTGGACACTAAATTTCCGAAAACATGCGTTCGGTTGGTACTGTATTACTTTATATGCGTGGCTAACTTCCAATACGTGTTCAAAGTACCACTTTAAAAAAGGTGTTGTCAGAAGAATTGTCTGTCCGTGGTAGCTACCGATCAGACACCATCTTGGCTGCTTCATAATTTTATTTTCTTCAGCGTAGGTTCTCATATGGTATCCGACGATCTGGTATGTACGATCTCGAAATTGATATTCTTGAAGATAGGTGTCATCTCTTCAAAATGTTGTTTCAGGCTATCTGGGACGTGGATGTCACATTCAGCCGAAAAGTCCATTGGTACATATTTTCTTAATTTGTTCACCCATTGTCATTCTTCCATCAACTGAGATAGACTGAGATCTGCAACATATGGAGACCAAGCCAAAGAATGTGCCGGTGTCGTTGGATGCGATGCAAATGCGCGTTACCTGTCAACATTGATGCAAGAAATGCCTACCGGTTTTTATTTCCGCAGGAGAGAAGAACAAGGTTTCAAGACTGAGTATTCGCAAACTCACGGACGAATGGCTCATCAATGGATGGGGTATATTGCTGCAAGAGACTGTATTCACATCCGACATCAGTTTAATGGGGCCAATAAGAGAATCGGAAGACGACAGTTAGCGGTGGATGGTTGGTGCAAAATAACTCAAACTGTGTACCAACTACACGGATGTTTCCGGCACGGTCATCAATGCTTTTACATCGAAGAACGGGGAACCTACTCTCTTCAATACAGTTCGCCAGAAAACAGAGCTCAGAGAAGATACATTCCAAAATTTCAAATACATCACTGATCTCGGATATAAGCTTGTGGGGATGTGGGAATGTGAATGGCATCAGATGAAAAAGATTCTTTCTGATGTGAAGAAATTTCTAAAAACTCTTGACTTCTCAGTTGATGGAAGAATGAAAATTGGATGAATTAATTAAGAACATTTGTGCCAACAGACTTTTCGGCTTGATTGAATGTGACATCCACGTTCCAGATAGCTTGAAACAACATTTTGAAGAGATGACACCCATCTTCAAGAATATCAACATTTCGAGATCGGACATCGGATACAATATGAGAACCTACGCTGAAGAAAATAAAATTATGAAGCAGACAAGATGGAGTCAGATCGGTAGCTACCACGGACAGACAATTCTTCTGGCGACACCCCTCTTAAAGTGGTGCCTTGAGCACGGATTGGAAGATAGCAACATATATCAAGTAATACAGTACCAACCGAACTCATGTTTTCGGAAATTTGGTGACCAAGTGTCAGATGCAAGACGAGATGGGAAAGCCGATCCTCACAAATCAATAGCGGCTGATACAATGAAGTTACTTGGAAACAGTGGATATAGAAAAACTGTCACGACTAAAAACACACATCAGAATGTTGTTTATTGTGACGAACACGCGGGGATGTGGCTAGAGGGTTTCAGCTGGGGGGGGGGGGGGGGGTGCCACCGGTGTAAATTCCAACTGTGAGTAGTTTCGATAGATGATTGCACTGCAGCGCTGGGTGATATCTTTTAACCCTTTAACCAACGAATCGCCCGCATCCGCCCGCGTAATATGCAAATACAGCTGATGAAAAAATATTATTTTTCGAAAAATTTCAACAAAACCATATCATGTGACCCCTCTTTGGAACGAGCTCGTCGAGCTCGTTCCAATGAGGGGTCACATGATATGGTTTTGTTGATTTTTTTTTTTAAATTTAAAAAATGATATATAAAATAATGAATTTTGAAATCGTCTGCGTTGGGTAAAGGGTTAAAGTGATTATATATATATATACACATGCTTATGAACCCTTCTGAAAATTTTCACTAGTCCTGAAACGGAAAAAGCATCATTTATAATGTGTCTGGGTCAGACAATTTACCGGACTGATGTCAGAGTCGAAATTTTGAGGCCCATGTCAATTTTAGAGTAGGAAATTTGAAACTCAAGTTTCCAGTTGAAAATAAAAGATCAAAATTTCTCATCATTAAGCTGGAATTTTAATATTTTTCATGAACAATGTTAATTTATTGAATTTCCAACTATTTGATTTTTGACCTCGGAATTTCCAACTATTGAAAAAAATACTCCCAGCTGGGGGTGTGGGGTGAGACATACCCCCACCCCCTCCCCTGTCGCCACTTCCCTGCGAACACGACGTGCCAATGAACATCAACAACATGGCTTTCCGTAAGATGAGTAACCTAAATGAAAACTTTATGAATTGGGGATTGAATAACCATGCAATCAAACTGGACTTGCCTCTACACATCGGGATTTTGTGTATCAGTACACCAAGCTCCGAATGTTGGAATTCTAGTATGATTTCCTAGATGTCTATATGAATCGTAGAGACTTTTTAAGGTATCAATAAAAAAAAACGTCAGAATGAAGGAAAAATATCTCAGTGTACTCAAAACTCAATAGACTGGCAGTGGTTTCAACCGAGGTTTTAGAATGACAACAACATCATGTTTACATATACACAGAGTAAAGATGGTTTATCTAACTTCTACCCCAAATGAAAAGTTCAAGAAGATGGTATGACGCCCAAACCACTGAATATATAGATGTATGACACTGACCATAAACTATTTGCCGCAGCTCCATAAATGTGTCAGGTGTTAGGCATGATAAAACCCATGGGAATATATTCATTCCTATTATTCTGTATATTGAAAATGCAACCGTAGCATGCTAAAAAAAATTGTGCAGTTACTGCTTTGAACATACTGTTGGACAAAATAAAAATGTAATGAACCTTGAAAAGTGTTTTGTTGTGTACCTATTCTATTTTCGTTTTTCCCTGGTTGGGACACGCATGCACAATAACACCACAGAACATGGCCACAACCATGACAAGCTACGTGGCTATGGCATCATTTCCGAGGTCCCCAAGCGAGGTCCCCAAGAACGGGGTAGATCTGAACATGCTGTACTACTCAGCTGCATGTAAATGCGATACTGATATTAGAAAACTGTTTGATATACTTGACGAACTTGATACCTTCTTTTTCTGGCTCGAAAAATTTTTGTGGCTACAAAAGGAACTCTGGCCTAATTCTCAGCAGCTTGAGTTGACACATTCTTGTGACACTCGATGGTCGTCGCCTTCCATCTCCGGCGATAGGACTTTGAAACTCCTTGGTGTTATCATCGAAACCCGCAATTCTTCACATAAGACGACCAGATAGAAACTAGGACAACAGCACACGGATTATTAGCTGAAGTGAAAAATGCTGAAGTCATTTTTTTTCTTGTTATGTTCAATCGCATTTTCCAGCGCACCGACCAGGCTATCACCATTTTGTAGAATGTGCTTTACACCGTCGATGTAACTATCGATTTGATCGCCAATGCAAACAAAAACCCTCACTACCTTCTAGAACGACGACACAGTAGGTTATGATAAAATAAAAATGCTAACTGATGAGTTGTGCCAGAAATACGAACGAGAGAAAGAGGAAAATACCGGCGCACTTCGCTGATTCAGTTATGATTGAGGGATGTGGACAACGGCTATGATAAAGACTATGATAAACTCTTCAGAAAACATTGGAAATCAGGAATGGACACAATAATTGACTAATTAAATCGGCGTTTCGGCGAGACACAAACCACATTCATGGAAAATACATATGCACTGCGACCGGAATCTGCAACTTTATGGGAGAACGTTTTATAAAATCGTTGTGTGAAAAGACCAAGATAGGGTTTAATAAAATTGTTACTCCTACAGAAATAATATCCTTCAAAAATATGATTAAACGCAGAATTGAAGCGGGCACGGAATATGGCTGTCTTTTGCAAATAATTCCTCTTGTTGACTGCAAAACATTTCCATGTTTGCTGTCGGAAACTGGGCTTTGTCGTTGCTAGGGGAAATAGATTCACACCGCGTATTCAGCCAAAACTTAAGGAGTGTCGCCTGAATCCGTGCGTGAACATATGTCTCACCTTGACGAACCCGTCCGTTTCGTTTTTGTTGGGGTGGTTCTTGTCCTGAAGGGGTCAATGACTTTTCCTCAAAAAAGCATTAATCAACAGGAGTTCACTGAAAACAACTATTTTAATCCATATATATAAAAATAAATATGGTAATTTGTGAGTTACATGAAATCCAATGAATCAGAAAAAAACGTCAATCACACCCCACCCACACAGTTTTTGAGTCATTTGCGGGTCTGCATTCTCTGTTGTAGCTGTTTTCCCTTCCTTGTCGCTGGAGTTTGGACTTTGGTCGCTTTTTCACTTCACTCTTTCACTCCCGTCACACGGCCACTAACGTATTGTCACTTTACCGGACGCCTTTGTTCTTACATGAGACGGAGTGCCACTCTACCACAGCCGTCACACGGCCACTAACGTACTGTCACTTTACTATATCGCCTTCTCTCTAACAAGTGACGGAATGTCACTCTACCACTGCCGTCGCACGGGCGCTAGCTTATTGTCACTTTACTGGACGCTTTTCACTCAAGCAGTCACCACCAATGGGGTTAAACGCTCCCCTCCACTCATCTCAGAATAACGTTCATACAGGCAAAGCTTACTCTGCCTACGTATGGCTACGTAAATTTAAATAGCTCCCTCAGCTTGTACTTCCCGTACGTAAATTTAAATAGCTCCCTGAGCATGTACTTTCTATTTCTGATCCTACACTCAGATATGGCGAGCCGGCTTGGTCCGCGACTGTTCCTATTCTAAATATGAGCTCTGTGGCTCCCCTTACGTTACAAGGTGCCTATACTTTCGCACCGATACGGCACCTCCTCTAGCCTATAGCATAGAACATCCCCAGCTCCTCGCTCGCCTACGATCCACAGTCTTACACGCCTTCAGACTGGAATGAAATTTTTGCGAAATCCCTCGATTTTTATTTCGAAAGTCAGAACATTAATTCTCATTTTAATTGCTTCTCTTGAACTTGGCCGCTTAGATCTATCTTAATTTAATAATCTCTTTTAAATTCTTTTAAGTTTGCTATACTTTGACATTTCTGACAGTCCACTGTCAAAATCTGACGCTATCCATACAAAACCAGACACCGTACGTACGCTATTATAATTCAGAGATTATCGACACTAATGATCATATAATTAGATGAATGATTACCTCGCAAGGCCAAACGAGTATCTCATGTTTGAAGCTTATAAGGCAAGATCGTTGCTTCAGACCAGATAAGCACCAATCGGCGTTACAGACTCCTATTGAGATTCCTCTTCATCAAAGTTATCACTTTTAATTGCCTTCACTGATTTATTTACACAGATGGCTTATTTGACAAATCGGTTTTTCGATGTTCGTCATATACCTATCTTTGGCTTTTAGACTGAAGGAAAAAAATTATAAAAATATATACACTTTTTTAACCACAAAATCGAAAATTCAAGCTGTCACCTTGACATCTCCAAAAACTGTATATTTACATTGTAACTTTACCTATGACAAGCTGTAGTGTCGAGAGAATGTTCTCTACCATGAACAGGATAAAGATAAAACGCGAAAGACAATGCTCACTTCCAGATTGTCCAACATCTTTTGAAAATGAATTAGCTGAGCATCTGACTACGATGAAATAATTGACATTTTCAAGATCTCTCCACGACGTCTTGTTTTCTAATCACTGGTTACATTAATGATATCAGTCCACAATCGCAATGCACCTCAATGTCCAGGTACTACACGTAAAACACATTTTCATATTTGTATTTTTGTTTAAAAAAAAACGTTTGGGACACACTTTGTCTTCACTTACAAGTCACTTGGGTGTCAACTCAGTTGACAGAGCTGGGAGTCGTACTTCGAACAAGCTTACCAAGAAGATAGGAAAGTATTAGACTATTTGCTGAATTATGAATATTTGAACACAACCGTAAGCGATGTAATTCTATATGTATTTGGTGATATTTATAATTATCAACGTCACCACATATAAAGAGTTACGCCTCTTACGCAATCGACGTCCAGTCGGCCAATCTACATGATAGAGTAACAGAGTCTACTGGTCTAGTTATTGAGAAAAACGAAAATTGGGCTGCGCGCAAATGATAGTCAGCCTGGAAAACCTCTTCTGCAAACAAGTTTTTGTCCATTTTGGCAGAAGTTTTATTTACCGATCAAGTTTAATGTGCTTTTTATTGAAAATAGTTCGCTGATATTGCAGCAATACGAGTAATAACTGCATACATACATCGTGGATGATAATACATCGTGGAAGCGTTTACAAATAATGATGTGAGCCCAATTTTAGACACAATCTGGGGGCCTTTGAGGACCACATCAAGTGTTGTAGAAACGCTCAGATATCGCTCCCATGGCGTCCAAATATGATTTTTTTCCTGTCAGATCCCCAGACCCCCCATCAACGCGAGGGGCCCCTGCCATGCCCCCTACCCTACCTTCAGCATCTCGACCTTGGACCCCCCCTCCATATCCTACTTAGGCCCCCAAATTGAAATTCTGGATCAAAGTGTCAAGTGCACAATCTGGGGGCCTTTGAGGACCACATCAAGTGTTGTAGAAACGCTCAGATATCGCTCCAAGGGCGTCCATATATGAAATGTTTTCCTGGGGGAGATATCAGACCCCCCCCCCCCCCCCACACACACACACACACACCAACGGGAGGGCCCTTTACCATGCCCCCTACCCTACCTTCGGCATCTCGACCTTGGACCCCCCTCCACCATATATCTTACTTAGCCCCCCCCCCCCCTAAATCGACATTCTGGATCAAAATGTCAAGTGCATGTATGCTTTGATGCAAATCAGGTTCCGGGAGCTCTGCTTTTGCTTCGACAATAGAGAAATGCTACAGAAAAATTCATTAAGAGCTTCGGCTTTTTCAGTGTTTCATGTGTGCTGTTTCCCTTTCCAGTCTAGCGTTGGAACTTGATTTTTGGACTCTTGTTGGGATTACCTGTTAATGTTTTCCACCATGTCGACTCGGAGGTATTGGGATCGTTAAGAATAATTTGTGTTTATGTAATTAAATCGTGCTTTGATTTGCGAATTTCTGAAACGACTTCATTGCGTTTTTGCTTGTTGTGGTTCTAATGCTGGATGCTCTTTTCGAGTGTCTGTTCCAGAAAAAAGCTTTGCCAATTAGCACTACAGATGGCCTCGTCCATACCTTAATAACGATCGTACTCGCAGAAGCTGCCGCCAAATGTTTTCTTGGGAGTCTTGGAAACTTGTAAGTTGATTATCACGTAGATGGGAACGTGGTATCGAATCTAGTTGCCAAGGAAAGGATCAGGCGTATTGCTTCTCAGAAAGCGACATTCTGAATTCATCATGATAACATCCAGAAGCATTTCTGAGTCGTCTGTGAAGTATGTCGTTTCTGATATAATTTGATGTAAGTCAAAACGCTGGCACATTTCTCTTACCCTTGAATTTGCTGAGTTTAGTCTCAAATCCCCTTTAACAATAATGCGACGTGGCCGGGTATCCGTCACTCAATCAATAATAGTGAGTAATAAATCCCAACAGTCGATAGAAGGGGACCTATAAAAAATTCGCCCAAAATTTTACAATTAGAAAGAATTATTTCAACCCAAGTACATTCAAGTTCGGGAAGTTCTAAGTCACGCCGTCCTCCGTAAATAAATTATCTCGTGATGTAGGATATAACGCCTCCGCCACGACAACCTCTGAACCTAAGTGTTGTTTAGCCACGATTCTGTGAATCCACAGACGTCGCGGGTCATTTCGGATTTCAGGACATCTAATTTGGAGGCATGACTTCTTACGTTAAGGTGCATGATGCTCATCGTTCTAGATCAAGTTGGACCAAGATTGATTTCTACATCACCCAAAAGAGATAAGAGGCATTGGTCCTAGCTGGGCTTGTGCATGGTCATTGTAGGCGTGGTGAGTTGTGCAAAAATATGCCGCCTGTCCTTGGAACCAATTGGGTGTGGTATTTTGCACAAGTTTCCAAATACGGAAATTATCGATATTAGGAAAATAATGTTTTCAGTAGTTACACCTCTCAGTTTCAGACAAACGTCTTCTATCATCAGTAGTTTAGAAGTGAGCATGCCAATGCGATTTTTTCTGTGAACACAGGTAGTTCGGTCGAACACGCGACCCATGCGACTTCAATATTTACTTTCAAATACCATTATTGGTTTTGTATAGTGAACATACTTGTCGGGTGGGCGCGCCTAGAATTCTCAGTGTGATCAGTTTAGTCCTAAGCCACTCGCCAGCTGTGTTCTTATTGATCGGGGAAAATGAGATGAGCAAAAATGTTGGTGAAAATAGGGATGCGGAAGAATATTGACGAGCCAGAAAAACAGGGTTAGTTTGAGGTATTTTTTATATCAACGGAAGTGACGGAAGAGTTGGACATCAAGTGAGTTTTAGAAGACGTTTACTACAGTTTTCACATCACTGGGTGATATGGAGTTGACTTTAGATTAGGGCCCTGCGAATATTCGAATGCGATCGAATTGAATACCGAATCGAATATTGCTCACTATTCGCGAATCGAATCGAATATCGAATCGAATTTGTTACAATGGTTGCGGTAGGGCAACCGAGAAAAAACATCGTGTTTTATTCCAGAACATAACCATGTTTGTCCGTACCCCCTATTCCAAGTGCCGGCGACGGATATATCCGTCACCGGCACATGAAATAGGAAGTACGATCGACGGATAAATTCGTTGCCAGCACTAAATGTGGAGTTGCGTGAGTTGGAATCCACTATTAAGCTGATATGTGTCTATTTTTAAAACAAACTTTTCTCCCGCCGATATCCGGTGCATTCCGACAAAGGGAAAGATTGCAAGGATAATCGGAGATATTTGATAGATATTCGGCACCTATTGACGAATTGACTACGAATCAAATAAAGGGGGTAAGGACGAATAATATTAATGATCGAACAAATGGAAACAAACGTAAGTCAATATATGCAGATATAGTTGCATGTAAAAAGTGCCTGGCGAGCTCAGTAGCAAACACCAAGTGGTACCAATCGGCAGCATTTGCGACTGAGTGTTTTGTACCAATCGGCATTTGCGACTGAGTGTTTTATACCTATCGGTATTTGCGACTGAGTGTTATTCATGTACACATTCCCGCAGCTATCAGGTTGTGTATTTACAAAACCTGAGTTCGTTAGTATGTAATGTTACAACTGTGGCACAGATGCGCACAGGGTCATAAGTTCTCCTCTGTGCCCCACTTCCAAAAAAGCGAAATATGAAGAGGGATTAAAAGGGGTTAGTTCCTCTTGCGCTAAACATATCGTCGCCTGAGTTCTAGAATGTTCTATGTCCCCTATGGGACATAGAACATTCTAGCAGTCAGGCGACGATATGTTCACGACACACACATGCACAAGCACGCTCGTACTAACAGCTCGTTTGAATCTCACAATTCCGACAACAGTGAGTGAAAACACCATGGCAATAACATGGCGTGCCCATCTCGTAGCGGTGCTTGTCGGTTGATGTTTTGGTAGGAGATACTGCAACAGTTGTTTGATAGGAGAGAAATTACTTTCTTTTTTCTTTCTTCTATTTCCCCCCTCTTTGTATGCTTTTGACACTAAGCGCCAGGGCCGGGGAGAGGGTGGGGGTCCCGGAGTAGTAACTTTGGAAGCCCAAGTTTGGCCCAGGATGTGTGCTTTAATCCCTGTTCGAAATTACTTTGAGCAGTGATTCAAGGAAACTGCGACATTTATAGTCGAAATTTGAACAATTTCTCCGAAAAATCCCATGATCACCCTTCTAATACTCTTCACCTCAAAGACGCGCGGTCAGAATATCAAATGTTTCGAACGAAGCTAATTTTCTGCTGAGCGCCCTTACCAAAGTTAGTACCATTGCAACCGTATCAACAGTTTAGTTCTACACAACAGAACTAGCGGGTCAGACGCATTTCAACTAGGAACCTCTAGTTCTACAGTTGCGTTGAACTAAATGTTAAGAAGAGGGCTGTATCACGAATGGAGCACTGCACTTGACCAACGGCTGTAATTTTGGACTGCATGATTCTTGAAGCGATAAGTTTATTCAATCAGCTTAACGTAATAAAGTTATCACTTCAAGAATTTTGCGTCAAAAGCTATAACTCTAGGTCATTGGATACTCACTGATGAACTTGCAAATCTGAAACATGCTGCCAAAAAAACGTAATTTTGACGGCCAAAAAATAACGTGATTTTTCATCCCAAAAGCCGCAAGTAGTATCCATTTATTAACTAATTTCAAAATTTTCTTGGAGGAGAACCTTGGCATCTGTATCAGTATCCTGACTCTTTCGAAAGGGGGCCAGAAACAGAATTAACCCTGGGGCTCGAATGTTCTCTCCCTCCGAGGTAAGCACCGTTACTGGAGCGCCCTGTCATCTATATTGAAGCAATCTAGGATTCTACATCTTCATTGTGTTGGCAATTATATTAGTAGAACAATAATAGAGCCTTTCACCAGCATCAGACACATCATATCTCTCTCTCTCTCTCTCTCTCTCTCTCTCTCTCTCTCTCTCTCTCTCTCTCTCTCTCTCTCTCTCTCTGGGCTTTCAGCTTACTGTCGGATTCACCAGATTTCGTACTTGCACAATTCTTCTGCTTCTGTAACGATTTTGGGAAATAATAAATATTAAAACTAAATAAGTTTGTAGATAATGTTTTGTATCAAGACCCCTCTACCCCACCCCCCCTCCCCCCCCCCACCCCCACACACACACCGGTTGTGCCGTATTCAGACATATTAGCCCGGTAGAATATTGAGTCTGGAGGTAATGTACCGGTACGCAACTAGTTTAGATATCATGATTCCGACACGAGAGAGGGGAAACACCATGGCAATAACACTATAGCGCACAATTCAAATTCGGTTTCGATTTATTACAGCAAATCACCAACTAAAGATGAATCGAACGGTCACCAACATTTTGTCCTTAATTGCATAATAAATATTATTTATTGCGAACATAAAAATTCATGAAAAGAATCAATGTCTGAAGTTTCTTGCTCAGAAGAGTTTAATTCTTCTCCGAAATATCGATCCACGGTCAACTGTTTTGTATTAGATGTGATGTGTTCTCTTGTAACTGTCCAATTTAAACAGAGAAGCAATAAAAGCTGACATTCTGTGTTATTTATTTCTCAGTTCTATCCATAACATTCAAAAGTGCAGACAAACTGTTTTATCATTGTTGTCCGCAAGACCTCTCGTAAAAGACCTGAATAGAAATCGCATGGCCAAACTAGAGAAACAGAATTTACTGCATCCAGTAAATTCAGTACTGTGTGAAAAGGGTTAAAGTATCAGGAATAAACTCTACAGAAAGAGAATTTATGGAGGCTTATCTTCTGGTGTAAAATATTTTTTAACAAATCAGAAATGGGTTTTTAATTAACAATATTTACAGATATTCATACTGGAATCAGAACAATTTTTAAAAGAAACCAGAAAAGGCATATATGTGACCAGCATTTAAAGGGTTCGATACACGAATTAGAAATGGACAATTTTGGCTCTGCCCACTAATTTGAGTGATGAAATACATTCATAAACTTTAGAAATACATTAAGGTGTAAATGCATTTCCCAGTCTTTCTGAATAATATGCACTTGATGACCTCATTCAGGTGGACCATATATTGAATCTCCAGCAATGTTTAACTCAGTCGGTGTAGTCCCATGTCCACATCTACATTGAAGAATGAGCGCAGCCCACTTTGAAATAATGGCTCCACCAACTTAGATCTGTCATCTGACATTAAGATCGAACGGGTGAAAAAAACATAGATAAGTGCAAACTGGTTATTGTTAACCAGCATGCCAAAATGCATGGAGATAGGACGGTCCGTATTTGAGTTGTCGCGCTGACAAAGGGTACATAGACTCTATGTCGGAGATATTGTCATAAAAACCTTAAAAACCCCCAAGAGCTCATTTGAAAGCCTGCTCTTAAAAGCATCTAGTGACCTAAACAAGGCATACATAAAACTAGAACTTCTCTAATAAATTAATTTTAAACAGTCATAGCACTAACACAGTTAACAGTACAGTCAACTATGTCAGTATTGCATCTTTTACCGGCATCCTGACAGTATTGTGATAGGTTTCAATAACAAATCTAGAGTGTAGTTTTACAATTACATGTACACTGAAATTCTTCATTATCAAGTTGTTTGTTTTTATATTAACTTGGTTTGGGAATTAATTCTGTACAATGAGATTAAATAAATAGATCATGTTATTGTATTTGACAGTCACAGCTTTCTCCCCACTGCATTTTGTGAAATTCTTTCATGGAGAAAATATTCATACAGGAATCAGAACAATTTTTCTAAGAAACCCGAAAAGGCATATATGTGCACACCATTTATAGGGTTCGATCAAGGAATCAGATATGGACATTACTGCCGCTACCATTTATTTGAATGATGAGATACATGTATAATCTTCAGAACTGCATTAATTGGTATAAAATGAAATTCCCAATAGGTCGAAAAAATATGCATTTAATGACCTCTCTTGACCGCATAGAGGTGGACCACATTTTGAACCTCCAGCAAGTTTCAACTCATTTGGTGTAGGTACCATTACTATAGGTCATACTAAACCTGACGTATGAGCATAAACTACTTTATAAATATTGGCTCCACCAACTCCGGATCTGCCATATTTGAAGATGATGGCAAATGTTCATATTAGCAAGGCAATGATGAAGTGCATGCACGGTACCTCTGGAAAATATATTGCAAGTAAAAAGGTTCAGTAATGTTGGAATGTAGACGTTGAAAAGCCTTGAAGACCCCCAAGAGCCTGTCTGAAGACTTATTGGCATTGTCAAAATACCGAGGTCCCATCTATATCCATGTGTGTTTAGAACAACACTGTGAGATTGGAAATGGTTTTCATTATTCTCAATGATTTTTTCGAAGAGAGGTGCACCATCGAAGTGCAGTACGCTTTAGTACAAAGCGCCACCGTGCCCCCATATTAAGATTTCAGAGGGTTAAAATATTCGCTTTAAATATTCCATTTTAATCCTTTAACCCTTTACCCAGATGGTAGAGGTGCAGGCTGCAAGCCGAGAGGTCCTCGGTTCGAATCCCACCTGCGGCAACCGCGTTGTGTCCTTGGGAAAGACACTTCACCCCATTGCCCACGTAGGGGCACGATGACGTTGTGTACTAAGGCGTACTGTACGTCGATGTTGCACCTGTCTTCAACCAATGCTAACCCTGCTTGTGTTGAGTTGGTATGTTCGGGAGCTGACAGTTGCTCGGTGGTCCTCTCCGGGTACTCCGGCTTCCTCCACCCGTAAAACTGTCAGGGTCATGGTTAGCCATTGTGCAGAAATATGTGACCTTAAAACACCAATAAAAATAAAAAAAAACCTTTACCCAACGAATCGGCCGCATCCGCCCGCGTAATATGCAAATTGAGAAGTTGAAAAAATATTAGTTCCAACGAGGGGTCCCATGATATGGTTTTGTTGAAATTGTTTGGAAAGTTTGAAAAAAATGATATTTGAAATAATAAATTTTGCTATCGTCTCCGTTGGGTAAAGGGTTAAATGGGGGCGCAATGGCTGAGTTGGCAGAGGTGCAGGCTGCAAGTTGAGCGGTCCTCACTCTGTCCTTGGGCAAGACACTTCACCCCATTGCCTACGTGGGTGCATGGTGGCAATGTGTACTAAAGCGTACTGCACATCGATGGTGCACCTGTATTCAACCAATGCTAACCCTGCTTGTGTGGAGTTAGTATGTGGGGAATCTGATAGTTGCTCGCTGTTGCCCGGAGGTCCTCCTCCCCAGGTACTCTAGCGTCCTCCGCCTGTAAAACTATCCTGGTCATGGTAAACCACTGTGCAGGAATATGTGAAATTAAACACCAATAAATAAATAATCCTTTAAAAAATGAGCTCATTCCAATGAAGGGTCATAAGCTATGTTTTTCAAGCAAAAATGAAAAAGTAATTAAAACTGAATAGACATTTCTTTGTATAAAGCTGACCGGTTTTTGCCGTTATGTTGGTTAAAGGGTTAAGAATCCCTTAGTTTGGAAAGCACACTGAAAAGGTGTCCCATTCCACATAGAATTAAATGTTTCAGAAAAGAAAGCGAAAAACATTCTGTAGCCATGAGTTATATTAAAGATATTTTTTTACTCACATCGAAGTATTAAGAGGGTTAAAATCTGACCATTGAAATATTCCATTTTATTACTTTGTAACTGTGATAGGTGTTTCAAGAAAGCAACACACCACTCCATCCCAAAACCTCTCAATCCTGAGTTATGATTAAGAATAAACAGATTTTTTAAAAAAAATGCTTTGAAAAGTGAAGGTTTCTCTCTCTCTTCAATGACTGAGACTGAAGTTTTGTAACATGATACAACATAAATATACAGTGCTGTTCAATGTAACAAAGAATTCTATCTCAGGTTTCTCTCTGGAGATTTCTGTTTTAGATAATGGTTACTGCTTCAGCTAACTCATTTCCCAGTAAATGTTGTAAACATATTTTTAACATCTAGAGCCCGAATGCCCCACATGCCTCCAAATCATAGATGACCAAATACCAATGGCAGGCAGTCTATCAGTATACCAAAAACATTGAGATAGGATTGATTGTATTTGGGTTATCATGTTGACAAACAGTGCATAGAAGACATTCTATGAATGTTATTAATTTATTGGGGTTTAACGACACTTCAACAGCTAGGCCCGCCTCGTGTCGTACAGTTTTTTATGGATGGAGGAAACCAGAGAACACAGAGAACCACCAAACAACAACAACAAGCAACTGTCTGGATCCCCAACATGCTAACTCCACACAAGCAGGGTTAGTGCAAGTGTATCATTGGCATGCAGTATGTTTTAGTACACAACATCACTATGCCATTATGTGGGCAATGGGGGTGAAGTGTTTTTGCCCAAAGACACAAGGCAGTTGCCGCAGATAGGATTCGAACTGAGAACCTCTCGGCTTGCAGCCTGCACCTCTAACTGCTTAGCCACCGTGCCCCTCTATGAATGTAATGGGAATACTTTAGAGGCTTAATTTGGGGATAAAATAGTTTTAAAGAAATAAGAAATAGGTTTTCAATGACAGTATTTATAGATATTCATTCAAAAATCAGTTAATTTTTTCCAAGAAACCAGATAAGGTATATATCTTCACAGTATTCAAATGGACCAATCAAGGGAATGCACAAGGAGGTTCAAAAATATGATTTCCAGCAATTCTGGTAATAGCCCTCGTGACTCCTGTTCGACCTTGGCCCAAATTTTGAATCTCCATCGAGTGTCGACTCGTTGGTATTGGTCCCAGGTCCATACATCATACCATGCTTGAAATATGAGCATGACCCACTTTCACAAATTTTGGCCACACCAACTTTTTATGTAAAAATGGATGTATGGACTTCAGGAATGCTTTAGAGAGTCAAAAAATGTGATTTCCAGCAATTCTGAAAAAATGCACTCAATGACCACAAGTGACCTCCGTAACCTTGTCCCACATTTTTGAACCTCCATCAAGTGTCAACTTATTTAGTGTTGGCTCCAGGTCCATGCATCACACCATCCTTGAGATATGAGCGTGACCCACTTTCAAAAATTTTGGCCACACCCACTTTTTTCATGAAAAAATGCACATCTGAATTTTGGGGAAGCATTTGGAGGTCAAAAAATGTGATTTCCAGCAATTATGAAAAATGCACTCATTGACCCCTGAGTGACCTCGGTGACCTTGACCCATATTTTGAATCTCCATCGAGTGTCGACTCATTTGGTGTTGGTCCCAGGTCCATGCGTCATACCATGCTTGAGATATGAGCGTGACCCACTTTCAAAAATTTTGGCCACGCCCACTTTTTTTACGTCAAAATGCATGTGTGTATGTCAGGAATGCTTTAGGGTGTCAAAAAATGTGATTTCTAGCAATTATAAAGAATGCACTTAATGAACTCTAGGTGACCTCCATGACCTTGACCCATATTCTGAATCTCCATCGAGTGTCGACTCATTTGGTGTTGATCCCAGGTCCATACGTCATACCATGCTTGAGATATGAGCGTGACCCACATTCAAAAATTTTGGCCACGCCCACTTTTTTCATGAAAAAATGCACATCTGAATTTTGGGGAAGCATTTGGAGGTCAAAAAATGTGATTTCCAGCAATTATGAAAAATGCACTCATTGACCCCTGAGTGACCTCGGTGACCTTGACCCATATTTTGAATCTCCATCGAGTGTCGACTCATTTGGTGTTGGTCCCAGGTCCATGCGTCATACCATGCTTGAGATATGAGCGTGACCCACTTTCAAAAATTTTGGCCACGCCCACTTTTTTTACATCAAAATGCATGTGTGTATGTCAGGAATGCTTTAGGGTGTCAAAAAATGTGATTTCTAGCAATTATAAAAAATGCACTTAATGACCCCTAGGTGACCTCCATGACCTTGACCCATATTCTGAATCTCCATCGAGTTTCGACTCATTTGGTGTTGATCCCAGGTCCATACGTCATACCATGCTTGAGATATGTGCGTGACCCACTTTCAAAAATTTTGGCCACGCCCACTTTTTTTACTTCAAAATACATGTGTGTACGTCAGGAATGCTTTAGGGGGTCAAAAAATGTGATTTCTAGCAATTATGAAAAATGCACTTAATGACCCCAAGTGACCTCCGTGACCTTGACCCATATTTTGAATCTCCATCGAGTGTCGACTCATTTGGTGTTGGTCCCAGGTCCATGTGTCATACCATGCTTGAGATATGAGCGTGATCTACTTTCAAAAATTTTGGCCACGCCCACTTTTTTTTACGTCAAAATGCATGTGTGTATGTCAGGAATGTGTTAGGGGGTAAAAAAATGTGATTTGTAGCAATTATGAAAAATGCACTTAATGACCCCTAGGTGACCTCCGTGACCTTGACCCATATTTTGAATCTCCATCGAGTGTCGACTCATTTGGTGTTGGTCCCAGGTCCATATGTCATACCATGCTTGAGATATGAGCGTGACCCACTTTCAAAAATTTTGGCCACGCCCACCTTTTTTGCGTCAAAATGCATGTGCGTATGTCAGGAATGCTTTAGGGGGTCAAAAAATGTGATTTCTAGCAATTATGAAAAATGCACTCAATGACCCCTAGGTGACCTTGATCCATATTTTGAATCTCCATCGAGTGTCGACTCATTTGGTGTTGGTCCCAGGTCCATATGTCATACCATGCTTGAGATATGAGCGTGACCCACTTTCAATAATTTTTGCCACGCCCACTTTTTTTTACGTCAAAATGCATGTGTGTACGTCAGGAATGCTTTAGGGGGTCAAAAAATGTGATTTCTAGCAATTATGAAAAATGCACTTAATGACCCCAAGTGACCTCCGTGACCTTGACCCATATTTTGAATCTCCATCGAGTGTCGACTCATTTGGTGTTGGTCCCAGGTCCATATGTCATACCATGCTTGAGATATGAGCGTGACCCACATTCAAAAATTTTGGCCACACCCACTTTTTTTTACGTCAAAATGCATGTGTGTATGTCAGGAATGCTTTAGGGGGTCAAAAAATGTGATTTCTAGCAATTATGAAAAATGCACTTAATGACCCCTAGGTGACCTCCATGACCTTGACCCATATTTTGAATCTCCACCGAGTGTCGACTCATTTGGTGTTGATCCCAGGTCCATACGTCATACCATGCTTGAGATATAAGCGTGACCCACTTTCAAAAATTTTGGCCACGCCCACTTTTTTTTACGTCAAAATGCATGTGCGTATGTCAGGAATGCTTTAGGGGGTCAAAAAATGTGATTTCTAGCAATTATGAAAAATGCACTCAATGACCCCTAGGTGACCTCCGTGACCTTGACCCATATTTTGAATCTCCATCGAGTGTCGACTCATTTGGTGTTGGTCCCAGGTCCATACGTCATACCATGCTTGAGATATGAGCGTGACCCACTTTCAATAATTTTGGCCACGCCCACTTTTTTTACGTCAAAATGCATGTGTGTACGTCAGGAATACTTTAGGAATACTTTAGGGGGTCAAAAAATGTGATTTCCAGCAATTCTGAAAAATGCACCCAATGACCCCTAGATGACCTCCGTGACCTTGACCCATATTTTGAACCTCCATCGAATGTCGACACATTTGGTGTTAGTCCCAGGTCTGTAGGTCATACCACGCCTGAGATATGGGCGTGACCCACTTTCAAAACACCCCTACAGACACCCCTGATACCCCTGGAATCTGAAAAACATAGGTGGCCGAGAACTTGTGGCTGTCTATCAGCATGCCAAAAATCAATGAGATAGGGCAATTCGTTTTCGAGTTACCTTGCGGACAAAAAAGTGATGAGAAGACAGAAGACAGGAGAAGAAGAAGAAGAAGAAGAAGAAGAAGAAGAAGAAGAAGAAGAAGAAAAAAAAAGAAAAAAGAAAAAGAAAAAAAGAAAAGAAACCGTGCAAAAACAATAGTCTGTGTGTTTCACACAGACTAATGATCCGAAAATACAACTCAGGGCAGTATTATACATGATGGCTGTTTGAATGCATTCTCAATCCACTGACCAATTAATTTACCAGTTTCCGATATTTCATCACAATTCTTTCCCAGTTTTCTTTGAACCACAAAGGTGATGAAAGCATGTAGAAGATACAAGAGCTTAATGGATTACCGTCAGATGCAGTACTTATTATTTCTTTCTCCCACTATTAAGGTATTGCGACATATATAAAGTCGTGTGAGGCAGCTGGGAGAGATATGCTTGTCTCACCCCACCCACGTAACAGCTATCTCACCCCACCCGCGTGACAACCTATATTGGCTTATAAGCATATTTAATGAGCACAGGACTATTCAATCATTGCGCCTTCTTCTGTAAACAAACAAAATGGTGTCACGTTTCGGAAATATTAGCAGACGAACATTGGTCGAAGAAAATAGAAATAAAAACACAGACCGCAAACCCAAAGGACAGTTGACTCTTTTATATGAATTTTTGGATGAACGCCATTATGAGTGGAGCGAGTTGCACGAAATTCCCGTCTAAAAGTTTTGCGAATACATTGCAGAATTCATAATATGACGTCATCAGAATGTGTTAATGTTCATTTCGCTAAAATCTTTAACCCCTGTCTTGCCGGTGTAGGGATTTAATTTCGTGGTATATACCGGTGGTATATACATAACTTTCGCGTGCTCTTTCCGATAAGCAAATCAGTTTTTTTTTCAGAAATGGACAGGAAATTTGTTCGATGGATTACTTTTGATCAAGTCGGTGTGTTTTGATGGGGAGGGGGATTATCCCTGATGCCCCATGGGGCGTGAGATGGGGAAATTTCACCATCGGGACAAGATATTTGGCCCTGACACTCGGCAAGCCTCGTGTCTGGCCCAAATATCTTGCCCTCGGGTGAGATTTCCTCATCTCACACCCACCCCCATCAGGGATAATAATATTCCCCCCCCCCCTCCACTATACGTGAAACATACGCTTGTCCCGGGTGAGACAGCAGGGTGGGTTATTTCTATCCCACCCACCCCACGTGACATACTCATTTGCATATTTTATTAGGTCGCCGGAACTATTTCATCATCGTCTGCACAATTGTAAATAAACAAAATTGGCTTTACGATTTCCCGCATGGAATCCACGTGCCATTCAGAATCAACAATGTTGATTTGTTTCAACCCCATGTTTCTTTGCAGATTTAATAATATCACTGCGCGAATTTATCGATCGATCAATAATCTCTCACAATGCCCTTTACATTAGAGTTTGACACGCGTAAATTCATTAACCCCTTAACGGACAGTGTTACAAATCATTTTTTTAGTATATACCTATGTCACCTACCTAATTTTTGTACGATCTTTCCGATGAAATTGTTCGTTTTTCCGATCGGACTACGACTTGATAAATTGGGTATGTCAGCACGTGACCGCCAATTATCTGTAATGACGTAATCCTCGTGTTGGAGGGGGGGGGAGAAAATCATCCTCGATGAGTCTGAAGGTGGGAAGGGGAAATCTCACTCTCGGGGCAAGATATTTGAACCAGACCCTCGGCAAGCCTCGGGTCAAATATCTTGCCCCTCGGGTGAGATATCCCCATCCCACCTCCAGACTCATCGGGGATCATAATAGTCTCAGCATCTGATCCAAACCCCAAGCAGTGTTGACTCCCCTCGCTGCGCTCAATGGATCGGATTCGCTTGAATCCGACCCATCGAGGGTAGCGCGGGGAGACGACCCTGCTTGGAGTTTGCATCTGATCAAGCACATTTGTTTCCACCAATTTTTTTTATCTCCACGGTCGATTGTATTCACAGATACTCGACACAAGCTGAAAACTAGGAAAACGATATTTGGTAACTATTTCTTGGTCCTTCTCTCCCCCCCCCCCCCCCCCCCTTAATAGATATATAAATACAACAAGGTGTACAACCTTCCTTTTCAAAATAAACCAACCAACCTTCTTTCTATTCATCTAAAACAGTGAAAGATTTTTTTTAACTTTGATTTTTCCTGCGCGGCAGCATTCTTTCAATGGAGGTGATTTTGTTTTGGTTTGAAGACTTTCAACTCCCATGTCAGTGCATGTTTTCAGAGTGGCGTATTTCTATTTTATTGGCTACAATAAAACTGTTTCCTCAACTAGGTATTGGGCTATGTCAAGGTGATAGCTAAAAATTGCGATTTTTTTTTGTTTATAAGTGTAAATATTTTCGATAATATTTCTACCTGTGTTAAATGTAAAAGGTAAGTGACGGACCCCGAAAACCGATTTGTCAAACTAACGATAATTTAAGAGCTTCTAAATGAAGTATGAAATTTAATGTCCATTATGTCGCATTTGTCGAACGCCACATGGGCTATCTGATAACTGATCAAAGAAGTATTCAAAGTTAAAATCTAATTGTTGGAAACCAGTGCATCACACATGTTCTGGACACACACCCATATTACGCATCATCCTGTCCATCGTGGATTTGAATTAGCAATTGTTCACGGGTAATTTGAACGTAAACAGTTTAATCGTGTTCTGGCCGTTTCAGACAATCATTGAAATGTCTAGTTGTTTCAACAGAAGCATATCTTACCAAGCTAGGAGAGCTCAGAGATATGTTGCCAGACATCACAGAACACGAGCTCATAATAATAAAAGTGTCCACGAAATGTCAAACTCAAACAAAATACGCATTAATATCTCTATCCATATCGAATAACAAAGCACTCGTTAAATCAGAATTAATGTTTAAACTTTGCGTTCCGACTGTATAAAGAGTGAAGCAGAATTCTGAGGTAGGCAGTTGGCCTGAGGGCACTCAGAGAAGGTCCGAGTTTAGCCTTGGCCGTCGAGGGTCATAGGCACCGAGATTGAAAGTCCGCGTATTGTCGTAATCCTGCGAGGGCTGTAAGGAACCGATAGCAGTTTGTTAACGGTTGCGAACGGTAGTGGCATAATAGCCAAAGAAGTAAAAGCTGTAACGTTGAGGTCTAGAAACCGTATTAAGAGCTTGCGTAAGCGCTTGAATAGCTCGCGAGATAAGATAGTTTTAGACGGGGCGAGAATTGGTGATGTTGAGAACACTTTGTAGAATATTTTTATGTAAGCTTTGTTAAGTATATATCTGAAGGCGAAGAATAACTTAACCCCGTGAGAGCCAGGCAAGGCGCAAAGTGATCGTGAACTGTGGTAGACGCCGATTGAATTGTGATTGAACGGTGAGAACGCGGATGGAGTCACACAAGCAGAACATTATATGTGTTAAGCCCGAATGACTGTGAAGTTAACCCTGCGAGGAGGAAGCAACTAAAAGTGAATAGACACTTTGTATGTATCACAAACCGTGAGAAAATGAAGACGACGTGAGGTTGATCCAGCGGACACAGCTAGCTGTGGGAGACGTCGCGGGCCCAAAAGAATAAACTTTTATCCGCGTAATTAGTGTCATCTTATGGATAATTTTGTGAGTAATTTGTTTCATATTTTATTCTTCATACATGTAAATAAATAATTTTTTCAGTGAATTATCGTTGATCACCCTTTGGCGTTGTAAGCCACAGGCACCTTCAGGAATCCTAAGAGTCCCAAGCGGACAGGGCATTGATAAGGTGGCAAGGTGTACGTTCGAACTGGGGTTCAGACGACAGTCACTGGCTGTCGGATGAGCACTGATAAGAACATAAATTTTCCTCCATCATTTCGAACATCAGTTTAACCCCTCTAATCCTGCGGCAGGCTAACAAGATTATTGTGTTCTAGATTAATACAAGGCCTCTGTATTCGCTAAGTATATCATCTCGAGAAAACAATTCACGGGAGCTTCTGTTCGCTTCTGATTTGTGCCTTCAAATGCTGGACTTCCCCCACTAGCGCTAAAGTGTGCACTGAATAATTGGACTTACTTATACTTAAGTCTATGTTTTGGACTCTCAGAGTTTTGAAAGAAAAGCTGTGACTAATATTTGAAATATTTCTGTTTAAATAACGAACATTGAATTTTCTTATAACGATTTTAAATATTCCATTATTTGTTTATGCGATATCTTGAGCAACAACTATCAGATGTCAATAAATTTTATTGCGCTACTGTATATTAACCCTTTACCCAACATAACGGCCAAAACCGGCCAGCGTTATTCACAAAAATCGCCATTTAATTTTCATTATTTTTCCATTTTTTGAGACAAAAATGAAAAAAAAAAACTTATTCCAGAATTTTGTTTGCAAGTGTCGTCTTCTTTTCGTGTTAGGTACAGGGATGTGGCGACAGGGGGGGGGGATGTCTCACCCCCCCCACCCCCCAGCTAGGAGTATTTTTTTCAATAGTTGGAAATTCCGAGGGGTCAAAAATCAAATAGTTGGAAATTCAATAAATTAACATTGTTTATGAAAAATATTAACATTCCAACTAATGATGAGAAATTTTGATCTTTTATTTCCAACTGGAAACTTGAGTTTCAAATTTCCTACTTTAAAATTGACATGGCCTCAAAATTTCGACTCTGACATCAATCCGGTAAATTTTCTGACCCAGACACATTATAAATGATGCTTTTTCCGTTTCAGGACTAGTGAAAATTTTCAGAAGGGTTCATAACCCTTTACACAACGCAGACGATTTCAAATCATTATTTTAAATATCATTTTTTTAAATTTTAAAAAAAAATTTCAACAAAACCATATCATTTGACTCCTCTTTGGAACGAGCTCGTTCCAAAGAGGGGGCACATGATATGATTTTGTTGAAATTTTTCGAAAAATAATATTTTTTCAGCAGCTGTATTTGCATATTACCCGGGCGGATGCGGGCGATTCGTTAGGTAAAGGGTTAAAAGATATCACCCAGCGCTGCAGTGCAACCACCTATCGAAACCACTCACAGTTGGAATTTACACCGGTGCCCCCCCCCCCCCCCCCAAAAAAAAACTGAAACCTTCTAGCCACATCCCTGGTTTGGTAAAGGGTTAAAACGCATATATGCCCTGCGTCCTTTTTAAGGGACACATGTAGCTACTAGCCAGTAATATGTCATGAATGGAATATTCCACTCGATGATATTTACTGAAGATCTAAAAATAAATGCATTTTTCGGCTTATGACACAAGAGTTTACAGACTGCAATTCTTGTTGTGTGTGAGAAACAAAGGGATTGTGGGAACAAACTTTTTTCTGAGATGAAGCAACATTCAAGGTAACTTTGTCATGATATATAAAATAAAATTCAACCCCAAACCTAGTTGCATTATTTACACTGTCGTATCACAACTACCACAGTGTCAAAAATGTACACTTCCACCTCCTTTTTCCTTAGAACGTTTTTTGTTGAATCAGTGTACTTAAAAAGGGCGCAAAATCTACACTGCTGACAGCATGAGGTTTTGACTGCCAAAACACTATCAAATTTGTTATCAGTTCTATTCCTTTTCAGTGAGTACTTTTTTCACCTGAGAAGAAGGTTTACCGGTAGTACTGTACCCTCGCATGTTTTTCAAAACTTCGCCCATTGATATTTCCTACTCCCATACGCCCTTCTACTTCCTTTGTGGAAACTTTTCATCAATTGAATCCGACATTTCTTGGCGGATTTCCTATGATGGATATCGACGAATCAATGGTTCCCTACTATGGAAAACATGGATGTAAGCAGTGTATTAAGAACAAGCCGATAAAGTTCGGTTATAAAATGTGGTGTTTGAATACGCCTCCTGGTTATCTTGTACAGCTCAACCCGTATCAGGGGAAAGGTAGTCTACGCAGCCAAGATGCAGGACTTGACGGGGCTGTTATGAAAGGGCTGATATCTAAATTATCTACAGGGCCTAAATATAGACTGTAGATTAGATTAAACATATTTTGTTATAATTAACAAAAAGGATTGGATAACAAGTGCCTAGCACTTAGATAATATCCTTTCCTTAATATACAATTGAACATTACAATTTATGATCACATATAATTACAAGTAGTTACATAAAAAGATATATGTAATGGCGAAACAATGTATGCATAATATTGACCGATTTTGTGTATGTACAATGTTCGAGAAAGAAGCTGATAGTTAATCAACTTTACGAGAGTCGGAAAACAGAAATAAGAAGGAGAGAAGAAAAGTAGAATGCCACACTAAAACACATCAAAATTGAGTCAACATGCCTATAGGCATGTTTCAACACCACCACAACTCCAAAAGTCCAAAAGAGCCCCCTACCACTGTCATAACCAGGACAGGCAAGACAGACATGCTGAGACCAGTGATTCGCGTGTGAGGCAACAGTGATGGCCACCAATCGTCATCGGTTTCAAGGTCGGACCGTCAGACAAGCAACCAAGCCCTAACGTGATTAAGACACTTTAAGGTTTGATTACTCACCCAGCGAACCAGTCTAATACCGTTTCGTGGACTTAATGAAATACTGTACACTCCGGAAAAGGTGAATATTGACGGAATCCGGTAAATTGGGGATACCATAAAGGAGATCGTTGACCTATGTTATTGTCAGATGCGCAAGGTTTCTTTGTAGGACTAGTCTTTCATGTGAATAGTTTCTACAATCAAAGAAGTAATGATTCGCGTCTTCACTCTCATAACCACATGAAAAGTTAGGTGTTTCATGAATGTAGTTAGAAAATTTATCAGAATTTAGGTCGCTGCAAAAATTACGCAGCTTGCAGTGTATTATATTGGACACCCTGTCGCCGTTGTTGAAGTATTTAGGTGGTCTAAGCACGCCTCTGTTAAAATATTTAACAAAGTCATTCAGTGAACTTGACTGTCTAACTCCTAGAGGTAATGCATTCCATTCCGCAACACACCAAGGAATAAATGAGCGCTTAAATTCTTCCGTGTGTGTAAATGGTAATTGAAAGTTGGAATGCGACCGGGTGCTATACGAGGAAATATATTCAAACCTTTGAGGTAATAGGTCACAAAGATATGCGGGAGCCTGGTTATTTACAATTTTGTAAAACGTAACCATTTTGTGGAGATAGCGTCTCTGTCTAAGGGTCTCGCCAAGTTCTGCGAGTACATTTGATACCGAGGTAGCTCTCGTAAGTCCGGATATTATTCTGGCTGCATCCGCGTGGATTCTATCCAATTTGGAAAGTAGGTAGTCCGGTGCACCAGCCCATACCACATCCGCATATTCCATGATAGGAAGTATGAAAGACTTGTATAAAATTTCCAGACTTTTTCTTCCAAGGATATACTTGAGTTTTCTGAGCTGTGACAGCCTGCTATTAGCCTTTTTACATAGTCGTACAATTTGGGTATGCCAGTTCAAGTCCCCCCGTAAGGACAGACCGAGCTGGGTGTGTGACATTTTAAGTTCAAGTGGCGACCCACCGAATGTCACCGCAGTACTTAGGTTAGCATGTTTCTTGGCGAAAAGAACAATTTCGGTTTTTGAGGGGTTAAATGTAACTAACCATGTATTTGCCCATTCGGAAACGGCTTTAAGATTTTCGTTGGACTTTGTAGCAATGTTATCCGGTTCGTGCCCACTTTCTGTTATACTCGTATCATCCGCAAATAATCTGCACACTTCCGGTGAATGTAAGTTTTCCGATATGTCATTAATGTAAATGAGAAAAAGGAACGGACCTAAGACAGATCCCTGGGGAACACCACAATTAACAGGTAGGTAATCGGAGGAAATCGAGTTAACAGTTACCCTTTGTTTACGATCAGACAGATAGCTTCTAGTCCACCCAATAAGTGGGCCCGATATACCGTTTTGTCTCAGTTTGTAAATTAGTCCGTTGTGCCAAACCCTATCAAACGCTTTTGATATGTCGCAGAATACTCCAAGAGAAAACTGGTTCATATCAAAGGCCAAGCAAACTGTACTTAGACAATTATTTTACTTCACTGAAATTGCTTGACCAGCTGACAGAAAAAGGAAGAGAGGATGGGGGCTGGCACTGTGTGAGCAAATCGAGTGGAGCATTGCCCTATTATTGCGATATCGGCTGCAAAAAAAAGAATGTGGATTTTATGATTTCAAATACGGAAAAGAGCACCAACTCGTTGATATTCGTTGGAATGACAACGGTGTAGTGAGCGTCTCATAAAATTCACATGAAGTAGAGCCAATACGTTAGGCAACCAGATGGTCATCTACTGAAGAAAAGATGACATTGACCAGCCAACTGCAATGGCGTATTATAATCGCAATATGGTCGACACTGATAGAATGAATCCAAATGTATCCTGTTACAGAACTGGCACAAGATCAAAGAAATGGTGATTGCCTCTTTTGATAAATATGGTTGATATGACGCTGCAAAATTCTTATTATCTTTACCGGCAGAGTTCTGCTTATGATATGCAACGATTAGATTTGTCACATTTCCGACGAGAAGTAGCCTGTGTTTACAGAAAAACACATAGAGACAGAGTTACAATTGGGCGTCCATTGGGTGGCGTTGTGATCGTAGATCGAAGGTTATCAGAAAATGTTCGCTCTGATGGCATCAATCATATGACTGATACGCTTTAACATAGAGAGGGTGTGCATTTTGTTCACCGAAAACAAACTTTGTATCCATCAAATCTGATGTTGCGCTTAATTTAATCACAAAGAGTGATTCTTTTGGAAAATGACAAGTAGTCCATACAAGATTGAACCCCCATCCTCAGACATCATCTGATCTCCAGATATGCTGATATAATGTGCTAAATGCAAACAATTTAGACTATTTGAGTATGCGATATTTTAGTTTAAACAATATTTTAGCACTGGATGTGTCAATTGTATGCACCACGCGAACAGATAAAAAAGAACAACTCATGAAGTTAATAGTATACATTGTAACAAAACAACAGAATCAAAGAATACATGTAAGGGATTCAATGGTAGTATGCACCTCCTCTTTGTGTGATCCACTCCTGATCTTATTCAACATTTTACTGAACAACTCGTATTTTCCCTCCGATTGGAAAAAAGCTCATGTTTCCCCTGTTCTGAAAGAGAATTCCTCAAAGTTGGTTACAAATTATCTCCCAATCTCTCTGATAAGCTACGTTGGAAAGATACTCGAGAAATGTATATTTAGACGCTAAAAGACAACAATGTTCTAAGTGAATTTAAGTCAGGCTTCACTCCTGTAGACTCAACTGTCTTGCAGGTGACCGCTTTAATCGATGAATTATGTCGTGCACCAAATGAAGGTACAGAAGTTAGTTTAACGAATATTTATTCAAAATATTTCAAGAAATATAAATTATACAGCATAGTAGATGGCGGATCCGATCAATGACAATCATAGAATTGCGTATATATTGCTTAAACTATGCTAATTAAAGTAAGAGATGTCGAAGAATAAGAAGAGAATTGCGAATGAAGAGAAAAAGCAATAAGCCAACCAGGATACAAACTGATACGATAACGATACTAGTCAACTACAAGCACGGCAGGCGTACACATTTTTTTTGTTAAATTTAAATGTCAATCCTTAAAACAGCCCAGCTCTCCACACCAAGTTCCTGACCACCACAACCGCTCTCCCAAGGCAACTGCACCAATTTAATTTAATTGATTGCCACAATCACCCTGGGGATGAAAACAGCGGCCGCCTAAACGCCGCAAAAAAAGCTGCACTACCTCAAAGATTGGAATATTTATATACACTTGTATTTACTGAAAGCGCTTTGTAGCTACAATATAATCTTGGACTAGATCAAAGACTGAGCTATTATCTTCATTGTTTAGAATTTCGGAGCCATAGAGTAGGGTTGACACATTTGGAGTAAATGATAATTGACCAATGGTACAGTCACGGATACTGAAGTGGAGAGGGCACATTAGCAGAAAATGTTCCCACTTTGGTAGTAAGGTGAGTGATATGTGATTGGCATACAAATGTGAGTTGAGGTTTCTACATCCCAGGTGCAACCTACAATGGTAAATATGTGCTGCACGACATTTAGCAATACTAGAAAAAGATGGCGGCCGTCGACTCTTATGATTTAAGCAATTCATGAAATTGCTCTAAGAATTATTCTCTCTTACAGGTAATGGTATTTTATTCCATATTTTATTTACTTCTGGGATGAAAGAAGGTTGGTACAGATTGGTACGACAGAAGGGGATCCTGAGGTTACCACTAGAACGGAGATTATGTGTCGTATTGTTCGATTACATTAATTGCGGTACCTTACTAGCAATCTGTTGAGGCGTTATGCGGTGGTACATCTTTAAAAAAACTGCATTAGTTTGTGTTTCCTGTCCCTGTCTTGGAGGGTATCCCAGCCGGTTTCAGAGTTTAATAGAGATATACTGGCACTGACAGTTCCCCAGTAACAACCCTGGCTGCTGCACTTGAATTTTTACTATATAAACAATATTCCAATAGGGGTCTTATAAATGCGAAATAGATTTTTTTCCAGAACGCATCTATCAAGTACGGATTTGTATTTTCGCATTAAGTCTATGCGTGTCCAGGCTTTGGCTCAGATATAATCAATGTGATTAATCCACGTGCAACTTGTTAACCTCGGTAATTTGTGTATTAGAAAACAAAAAGGGTGGATGGGAGCGGTGAGTAGGGGATAATTGCGAATTCTGGCTCAATCACCCACTTTGAGCCAGAAATGCCAGTGACGTCATAAAACTGGGTTATTTTCTAAAAATAACTTGGGGATTTCCCAGAAGCATTCGATCACCTCGCGAAAACATGTGCATTTTTGAGAGGTGATCGATTCGTTTTCGGGAAATCCCCGGATCTTTCTCGGAAAGGACGATTTACTGGCTCGGGAATTTTAAAAATTCCGGGCGGAAAATACCCACTTTTTTCGAATTTAACACTGATTTCCCATAGGGGGTGAATTTTTTGTTGCTGAAAACGAACGCGAAAGGTGCTCGTCGAGGTTTCGATCCGGAACGGGAATTTGGCGGGGAAACGCGCGACGTTTCGGTCTAGCGAATTTTTCCGGTGAGCCAGGATATAGAGACTGCGGAGTTTCGTTGTCGTTCGAGTGTTATGACTCGATGGAGGCGACCCGATCGGGAGGAGGATCGCGATCGGAGGATGCGCGCGCGTTCGTGCGTGCGTGCCTGCGTCCGATTGTGTATTTGTGTATGTATATATTATAAGTTAAAAGATGAATAATAATAATAATAACAAAAAAATGTTTAATAATTGTTAAAAAATTGAAAATATATATATATTTACATATATATAAAACAACATTCATAATAAATAAGAATATTAAAAAAAATTTAACTGTTTTTTATCCATTAAAGAGAGAAAAAAACAATAAAATAAATAAATAAATAAATTTAAAAAAACACAATGTTTCTACACATGGGCGATTCTAAGCGAAGGGACGAGCAGGTTCGCGAATTGATACGGAGCAGGGAGAACATTCGGGCGCAGGACAGGGCCAGGCTATTGGGAGAGATGGGGACTGCCGCGAGAGGCGACAAAGTTGTTCAGACCAGTCACCGACGTTCAGGAACGAGCGAGAAAGGAGATCGTGGAGGAACTAAGACCCAATAAGAGAAGGTTCTCTGAGGATGGGTTCTGTTCTTGGTAGTTCTGCGTCGAGAACTCCGTCCGGTTACACTCCGGAGAGAATCGTGATCGATCCGAGTAGCGTCAGTAGCGTCACGCCGAAAAGTTTGTCCGAATACACTCCGGAGAGGATCAAGACCGATGCGAGTAGCGTCGTCAGCAGCGCCGCCAGATCCGACGATGGTAGAGAGAAAGATTCGATGTATGGATTTCGTCAGGAAGGTGATGACGATTTCGTTGGCAACACGCAAATATGGTTTGAAGGTGACTATTTGATCGTCGGTTTGGACAGGTACAAAATGACCAACGGATTGCAGACTCTGCTCTCTCACAAGAGACCCGGCGATTACACCAAAGAGGATTACAAAAATTATGGAGACATTCTGGTTCAGACTCACGCCATGAAGAAGAACAACGATGCCAGAGAGACGGGTCCGAAGGATAGGAGAGGAAGCACGTGGTGGAACCCATATGGAAGGCGAACGAGTGTTTCGTGAAGTCAACGACTGGAAAGGGAACGAAGACCTACGCGATATTTCTTCCGCACGATCCCTGTGCTTTGTGGGAGAGATTGAGATTGTTGTTGGCTAGCAGAGAGGCTGGTAACACTGGAGTAAATAACGAGATAGTGAGCGTGTGCGACGAATTGTTGAGGCAGAAGTTTTTGACTAAGAAGGATTATCAAAAGTTGATGAATCGTTTGAAGTGATAAAATAGTAAGAGAAGAGAGAGAGAAAAAAAAAGAAAAACAAAATATTATGTAAATAAAATAATATATATTCACAAATAATAATAATAAAAAAAACAAACAAAAAAACCGAATTCTCAAAAAAATGTTAGTGATAAATAACAGGGGATATGCTAAACAGATCATACGTCTATGGCAGATCGGGCATCGTCGATTCGATGATACGATTCTTAACTCATAAATTGACCGGCGATGCCGCAAAACAGATTGCGTCAAGTGCTCTCAAAATCGGAAAGAAGACGGCAATCGATGCCAGTAAGAAAGCCGCTGCCGAAGCGAGCAGTAGAATAGCTTCGGAAGCCGGCAAGAGAGGAGCCGACACATTGATTAATAAATTGATAACTCCATCGCAACTGCCCACCAAATGATCGAGAATCGAACCAAAAAGTTGGAAAGACTTCTATGATGACGCCATGCCAACACAGGACTTGGCTAAAATGACGAGAGGATTGGGATGGAAAATGATTCGTAAATAAAACAAACCTTTTATATATATATATAAAAAATAGAAATTAAAAAATAAAAAAAAAAATAGAAAAAAAACATAATTCAAAACATAGTAAAAAAAAAGATAGAAAAAAAATGGATATCAAAGACATGTCTTGGAATGATGTGATGACCAAGAGGTCGAACGACGAGTTCTTTCCTTAATAAATGATAATCAGAGGTCTGATAGTGGGAAAATCGAATTGCAGAAAGACCAATCTCTTGATGAATCTGTTGTTGCAACCTGGCTGGTTGGATTACGACAGATTATTCGTTTTTGGCAAGAGTCTCTTTCAACCGGAGTACAGATTGCTTCGAGAGTGCATGATGCGTAAATTATCCAAGGACGTCATGTCGAGAATCTTTGACAATCGTTACGAATTCGAAGGACAGACTTTGAACATATTGGAAGGAGCGGCGAGATAATTGACGAGGAGAAACGTCGAGTGTTCGAACGTGGAATGTCTGTTTTATGAGAATGCTGATGACGTTCCCGATCCCAGACAGTTGAAGTTGGAGAACAAGAATCTGATGATCTTCGATGATCTGTTGTTGGAGAGACAGAATCGATGCAAATCGTATTACGTTCGGGGACGTCACAGCAATGTGGATTGTTTCTACCTGTCTCAGAATTATTTTTGACTGCCCAGACAGACGATAAGGGAGAATGCTAATTTTATGTGTCTCTTTTGTCAGGATTTGAAGAATCTCAATCACATCTATGGAGATCACGTGGCAAACAACATGAGCAGGGAAGAATTCAGGAGATTCTGTAAGAAGGTGTGGGACAAGGGACTTCACAAGTTCGTCATGATCGATTTGACTAGCGAATTTAACAATGGAAAATATCAAAGTGGATTCGACAATTTTTTTATATTCCCGATGATAATAATAATAGAGAAGAGACTAAAAATAAAAAAACATCAATAAAATATAAAAAAAAATATATATATAATTAATAAATAATAATAAAAAAAAATATGTCAGAACATTGCCTATTGGAACAGATAGTCAAAAATACCAATGCGAAACAGTCCTTTTAAATCATTGTGAGTCATGACATGGCTTGATTCACGATAAAATTCGAACCTTCCATCGAATTGAAGAAGGAAAAGAGATACGAGATGACATTGGTTAATCTTGAGACTTGCTATTCGTTTCCCAACGTCATGGAAAAGAACAATGCGTTCAAGTATTCCAACAGAGTGGATTGGTTCGAGATTCGAATTCCCAAAGGGAGTTACGACATAGACGATCTGAACCGTCAAAACCAGACGAGACTGAAGACTGATGGTCACAGAGTCAATATGATAAGACTTGCTCCCAATACGAGTACTCTGCAGATAATATTAGACTTGGGAGATAATTTTCGAGTGAATTTTAGTGGGGTAAGATTCGATCGACGAGATGTTGGGATTTGATCGAAAGATGTCCAAAAATATGGTGGACATTCTCATAATCAATAGCATTTTAGTAAATGTGATCTTGGGAAGTAGCGGTAGCACTCAGCCTATGATCTACTCGTTCTTTCTGGACGTTTTGCTGGGTTACAAGATCGTGGAGCAACCTCGAAATGTCGTCTATTTACCCATGATTCTGGACACGTTGTATAGCATCGAAACCACATTGACGGATCAGAACGGCGATCTGTTAGATCTTCGCGGAGAGAGAGTGACTATACAATTTCACATCAGAGAGATATAAAAAAAAAATCAAGTAAATAAAAAAAATAAATATGTAATTTGAAAAAAAAAAGAAAAAAAAATTTTTTGGGGGTACTTTTTTTTATATTTTTGGTATTTTTGTATTTTTTAATATATATTTTTTCGTTAATTAAATAAGGGGTGAAAATAAAAAATACTTAAAAAAATAATAATAATAATAATAGATATAAATAAAATAAAATGAAAATGGAACTTCGAAGTAAAAAAATATATCCGTTGTTAGAGAAATTGGACGTCGAGCCCATGGCACCTCTTCTACCACCAGAAAGTAGTGACAATGTGGGACAGAAGTATCGAATCAAACCATTCAATAGAATTCAATCATATTTGACACAAGAGAGAGATTGTCATCATTCACTCAACAAGAACTATTCGCGAAATTCGTGAGTGGTGTGGATTTGACTCTCCTCGCGATCTCTATGGGTGTGAACCTTGCTGGAATAAGTCTATTGTCAACCGTCATCGTTGCTCTTCCAGTCATGTTAGCCGTAAAAGGCTTGGCCTTGACTGCCAGCATGATCAGAAGATTTCTCGCTAAAAAATTATCCATGAAGGAAAAGAAACACGAAAACATCAGCGTTTTAGCCGATGCAAAGATCGACACCATGTCAGATAAGATCTCCATGGCATTGAAAGACGGTAGGATTTCGGATGGCGAATACATCGACATATTGAACGAAAAACAAAAATACGAAGTCATGAAAGCAAAGATAAGAGTCAGGAGTTGTCAGATCATCAAGGAACAATTGAAAGATTCTCTCATGGAAAAAGGTAGGGAAGAAGTGAGACAATCGTTTCGTACATTGTTCTATCCCAAAAAGATTCCAGAAGCAATCAATTGAAAACAAAAAAATGTATATATATAAAAGAAGAAAAAAAAACTTATGTATATTAAAAAAATAAATAAATAATTAAAAAATATATATACGAAAAATAAACCCCAAAAAACAAACGTACTGCATCAAATGTAAGAGAGTTACCGATATGGTTAACGTTAAAAAAGTACTGATGAAAAATAAAACTCCCATGCTTTGTGGAACGTGTAAAGTGTGCGGTTCGACCAGATGCAATTCACCAAACGCGGTGCTGGTCTGATGAATAAATTGATTAATAATCTAACCATCAAAATGCATCTACCAGGACATCAATTCATGGGACCCAGCACGAAATTAAATAAGAGATTGAATCGAGATTTGACACCTAAATCTTGGAGCAAACCCATCAATAGAGTTGATTCGGCCACTTACACACATGATCTGTGTTACGCTAAACATCCCGACGTTGAGACTCGTAATCGAATCTGCAATAAGGTCATGTTGACGACGTTGAAAATATATCGAATCCCACTAGGAGAGAGAGACTCGAACATTCACTGGTCGGTAAAGTGATCGGTACCAAGCGTCGATTCTGATGGGGACATAAAAGAAAAAAAATGTCCAGAAAACATTATTAACAAGTGCATTGGCGAACAAACTACAAAAACCCATCACGCGTAAATTTTGAAGAAAAGGGTATTTGTGAAGGATCTGGATTAGATCTGGTCGGCCGATCTGGTCGACATGAAATCGCATTCCAGATGGAATGAGGACATAAATACATACTGGTGGTCATCAACGTGTTTTCAAAATATGGATGGATGAGACCTCGGAAGAATAAATCAGAAGCTTGCATGGCTGAAGCTCTGAAGAGCATATTTACATCGTCTTCTCGAAAATCAGATAAATTGTGGGTGGACAAGGGAAAGGAATTTTACAACAGTCAGGTTCATCCATTGGTCGACCTCTATTCCATCGAAAACGAAGGGAAAGCTAATGTGATCGAATGTTGGAATAGAACTATGAAGGAGAAAATGTATAAGTATTTCACGGCCAACACAACCAAGAAATATAACAACATCCTTGATAAACTGGTAGATGAATACAACAACATGCAACACAGATCGATCAAGATGACTCCTGCAGAAGCTAGCGATCCTCGAAATTAAAAACGCGTCTTCGTGAATCTCTATTCCGAAAGGATCAAGATCGAGAAGAAGTCCAAATCGCCGAAATTTTCAGTCGGCGATCGAGTGAGAATCACTTCTTATAAGTCACTCTTCATGAAAGGTTACACTCCTCAATGGACCAAAGAAATCTTTAAGAGAATTAGAATATTTTACACCAATCCGGTCACTTACAAGATAGAAGCGTTAGAGGATGACGAAGATGACAGCAGAGAAATCATCAGAACATTTTACGAACAAGAATTGCAGAAGACAACATTTTGAAGAACCAACCCTTCACTTTTTTTCCCCTTCACGCATATATATAGTAAGGGAAAAATAAATAAATAAAATAAGATAATAATTTAAAAAAAAAAACAATTTATAATTATAAAAAAAAGCAAATGTATTAACACAAAAAAACAAAAAACCTTGACAAATATATTAGATATAACCCAAGGTATATTGAGAGATGAAAGCATTGAAGAATACGAAGTTCACAAGTACGAACTCGTGACGGGAACTAGTTTGAACAATGCCGGTGAAATAAGAATCAACATCGAGACACAAGATCTGTTCGTTCATCCCAGCGAAAGTTACCTAGTGATACAGGGTCTTGAAAGACACCGTCACCAACATGACTCCAGCCAATACCAGTGCCACTCTGAGAATCGACTACCAAGTTAAGACATTGAGAGGACCGTTTTCGTTCAGGATACCTCTGAAACACATATACGGATTCGGGGAAGATTACGATAAGATTCTCTATGGATCCAAACACAATCTGACGTTGATTCGAAAAGAAAACAACGAAGCCATCATGAGACCCGCCGCGACCGATGCTGGTAAGATACATCTGAACAAGATATCCTGGTTCGTGTTCCGCACGGGTTGCCTTCGGTCACGGTGAAAGTACGTCTCTACAAGATCATAGAATTGAAGAGTAAATTACTGGTGGGATTTAGAATGAGACAGTGCAACACTGCTAGTATTCCACCATCTAGCAATCACTTCGATTGGAGATTGACCGTGAAATCTTTTCAGAAAGACTGCGATTCATCATAGTGGCATTTCAGACCAACAAGGACGGATCTGAAGAGAAAAATCCTTCTCTGTTCGATCATTATAACTTGAGAAACATGCAGGTATTTCTGAACGCCATGAGATATCCTGCAATCGATTATAATAACTCTTTCGATAAGAACGATTTCTACAGACTATATGGTGACGCCACGGATTTCAGAAAGAAAAATCATCAACTGAACGAATTGATGGGCAATCCTAACATCACTCCCACCGAATACAAATCGATGTATCCCCTGTTCATATTTGACGTCAGCAAACAGAACGAGCGACTTAAGTGTAGCATCTTAGACATTCAAATCAGAATGCAATTTGACAAGAACGTGCCAAGGAGAACCGGAGCTTTTGCCCTGGTCCTGTCAGATAGAGAGTTAGAATTCGAATCGGACAGACAAAAAATGTCCATCGTTTGATGAAAATAATAAATTAATAATAATTAAAAAAAAGAAGGAAAAAAAATTATTATGAAAAGTTTAAAAAATCATTAAAAATCTCACAATAAATCATTTACAAAAAGCATCATTTTTTTTTCTCTTCATACTATATAAAAATGAAACATTTGAAAGAGTGGATTCGAATCGAATGCGAAGAACGTGGAACCGAGATGGGATGGAATGGTCGAGATTTTCATAATTATCGTTTGAGGGAAATTTGATCTCATAAAATCATACAAAGAAGAAATTATTAAAGATACGATTTTAATCTGTAAAAAATGTAAGAATCATCAGATATCGATTCAATCTCAACAAACTAGATCGGGTGATGAACCTACCACAGTATTTGATAAATGTATAAATTGCAATTGCAAATGGGTGGAAAATTAAATGTTTATTGAATATAAATACCAAAAAAAATATATATATAATTGCATTTTTGAGACATTGATGAATATTCAATCTCTCAAAATCCAATTATATATATATTTTTTAGAGTTGTCTCCCCTACATCACAAAAAAGTGATTATTTTTTTTTTTGTTGTTTTTTTTTTTTGTTTTCACTGTTTGTTCAGAGGTTCCAGTTCGATCAACAGAGAGACTATTGAACTGACTGCTTCAGGATTATCGGTTTTCATCTTCAAATTTATCCTGTCTCCCATCTGCACCTTGAGAGGCGTACCGAAGATGCTAGTGTTCAAGTGTTGTTCCTTCTTCTTTTCGACTCTGTACCTCTTGTCGCAATCCACACCGTTCACCACAAGATTGACAATTGCTTTTTTGCTCAAGTTCATAGAAGCCAGACTCATTCGAATGATATTTCCTCCCGTTGGCTTGGGATATCCTATCAGACCGTGCAGCTGTCCGTTACCTCCGTTTCTGAAGGACCATTCGGCTTTTTCCACATCTAATGCACTGCTCTCCTCGGCCCAGATGGTGATCAATTGTCTGGCATATTTTATCTTTTCCATGACTGAGATCAGAGTGCAGGCATCCGACATGTGGGTGGGATCCAGCAGATTCGTTATTGTTTGTCCTCCCATGTCCAGTTTGCCTTTCATGATATTGCTCTTTCTCCAGACTGTATTTTCGTCCAAGTACCATTTGCTGACTGCACTAGAATCGTATTCCGGCTCGTCGTCGAGACCAAATAGTTCGTAACTGTTCATGTTGATGCCTGCAGCCATTTTTCCTATGGATTGTTTGTTCAGATACAAGTCGTTGACTTAAGATTCCAGATTGGGTTGAGAATCCAGTAGAGCAGAATCAACGTAACCTTTATTGACCGCCATCGAGTCTTCGTCATCATTGTCGATCGCAGACAGATTAAATATCTTGTTCAATCCCGCATCCAGATCCGATTTCATTACTAACTCATCAACGTTATTCTTTCTCAGTTCCAAGTCTATGTATTGTTTGGTTGCCGCATCGTTAGGATTTGTGGGATCGGGCACGTTGATTATCTTGTTAGAATTCACGTTCAATTCGGACTGCATCCCTTTAGGAATGTAGCAATCTCTCAGATGTTTACTGAATCTCGTGTGAGAGTCATCCGCATATCTTTTAGTGGCGGCGTCGGTCGAATCTCTAGGATTCGCTACATTCTCCACTTGTTTAGATTTCAAGTCTAGATCGTCCGTCATAGCTTTATCGACGTAATTATCTATCATCATCTGCTGGAAATTTTCATCTTCTCTATTGATGTATTTTTTAGTCGCAGCATCCGATGGATCGACTGGTTTGGGAACATTGTAGATTTTCTTATTGTTTCAGTTTAAAGGTTCTTGTTGAGGTTCGTATCTTCGAACGAATCGTTCGTCTAAGTTGCCAATGTCACCAACAATTTCGACTGTGGTACTTCTTTTCTTTCTAGAGGAACCTTCACTATCGTCAGCGCGACCGAATTTATTGACTGTCATGTTTTGTTTTCGTATTTTTATTTTCTTTTAATTAGGAATATTATAAGTTTTCTTTTTTTATTATTATTTAATATAAACAACTAAAAAAATGTTATTATAAAATAATTTTATTATATCTCTCTCTCTATATATATATATCAAAAAAAAAATGTAACATCGATCTGTCAAAAGCTGCAAAAGATTTAAAAATCAAACATTTTCGAGGTGTGTTTTCTAGAGATGCTTTGCTGAGAAAAATGATGACGATGATTCGGAATGTGGAATTTTAAATCTGGATGACATCGGTGGTGAAGACACACATTGGGTCACGTGGTTTTCGAAAGATAAAAATTATAATTTCGACATCCATGGAATCTCACTGCCGATGGAAATAAAAAAACTATTTATCATCAGTTATTTACAATACCGAACGAGTGCAAGCGTCGGGTCGAGTGTTTTGCGGTCACCTGTGTCTGTACGTTCTCAAGAGATGGTCGGAAGGAGATCACTTTCAAAATATTCTCAATGATTTACATTAAATAAAAAAGAAATAATAAATACCCCCCCCCCCCCCCCCAAAAAAAAAAAAAATTGTTTTTTTGGGGGGGGAGGGGGGGTTGTTTTATTTTTTTTTTTCTCTCTCTCTCTATTCTTTTTTCTTTAATTTATAAACTTGCGAGTGTTTTTTCAACTTGTGGCATATTGAAATAAATCTTTCCCTCGTTTTCTTAAACAATGAATTAGCAGCTTGGTATAATGTCCATGTGCGAAAGTGTGTATCTTATCATAAAATATAAATCTCTTATTGTCGTTGTCCATCAATGCAATCTTACTGATTTCTTTGATGTACATCTCGTGCCTTTCGCTTTGAATCGCAGTCATCTTTTTATACACCGTTGAACCTTCGAAAAAACACTCTTTATACTCATTGAAGGCGATGCTTTTATTCATCACACTCGCTTGAACACCTTTACATCTCTTGATCTCTTCACCATCGAGGAGATAAGCGTACAATTTCGGTCTCAAACCTATGAATTCGGTGATCTGTCTTCCACTGCTCTTGTCTTTAAATTTAACCAACACCTTTTTATTGACTCCAGTTGGAATCTCCGACTGATGATCGTCGGGATAATTACTCATGTCAAACCATTCGTCCACGTCTGGCGCTATATCCCTGTAGACGTTTGCAGTCTCTATCTCGTAAGCCAGACTGTCTGTGTAGGTGAACAATAGTTTAGCATTTGAACAGAATTTCGCTTTGACATAATCATAGTGAAACTCATACATCAACTGCTTGCTGAAGTCTAAGATGATCGCTCTGAGATAACAAGGTTTATGAAACTTCAGATGCATCTTTTGCATGTGCACGTCCACTAGAGTCTCGTCAAATATGATTCTATGTCGACAATTGGGTTTTGCGATTAATTTCCTAGACTTCTCTTCGGACACGACGAGTCGAACGTCGGTTCTATTCCTAATGTTTTCCAGAGATTTCCCGTACACACAATTGTTCATGAGTTTAAAGAAATCTTTTTCGAAGTCGCTCTCGGCCTGCATTCTTAAATTCATGTTGAGATCGATGTATTTTTTCATCTAAGGCTCCTCGTTGAATCGAATGATTCGATGCACGTCAAGCAATATCATTCCACGATCGATGTAACGTTTCAGATTTTCGCAATAGACCACGTACTTGCGTTTGTTATTTAAATTTGGAATGAGTTTTTCAATGCTGTTTACTACTATTCGTTCAGGAGCCAGTGGATAGTCGTTGTGTAGATCATGTAACTCAATCGATAGTTCAAATCGACCTCTAAAATACAAGGATAGTGAAATTTTAAATTTCTCCCTATTCAAACTGTCTACTAATTTTTCCAGACCGGCCGATATGAATTTATAACTGTCGAACAGTACAACAAATGAAATATAAGGGACCCTATGTTATAAAAGCATATTGTTCAAAAGGACTTTATATGTTAGAAGATGATAAAGGGAAAATAATTGGCCCATACAACCAATCAAATTATAAAAAATGGCATGAAAAAAAATCTGACACAGACTCTGATATAGCCCTATCAGGAACTCTTATGTCTGTTTCCGAATCGGATTCATCAACAGATTCGATTGGCGACTTATTTTCAGATGTGGATTTTATTCCCAACTTGATCGCTGAAAGTGACAAGCAAATGAGACCTAAACGAAATAAGACCAAGCAACTTGATGACAGTGTTCATCAATACTACTGACATTGATGTAAAATGTAAACATTTAGAATGCATTGCACACGTGTGTAAAATATACAGAATGTTTAAACCAATAAATGAATATTTCAAATAATAAATCTTAGGTGAATAATTTTTCATGATGCAGGATCAAATATCATAGGAAATTCCTTCCCCGGGATGATATTACCTAGTAAATACTGTCTGCTGCACAAAATTTCCTAGGCAATATTATCCCCCAGATACTATTTGCAGAGTCATAATATTTCCGATTACATCGTGTCTCAAAAAAAAAATCAGTTGGGTGAGGTTTCTTTCCAAGGACACAATGGGTTTGTCGCAGGTGAAAGTCGAACTAAAGGTCTCACAGACAGCAAATCTTAGGTGGATAATATTTCCTGATGCAGGATCAAATATCCTAGGAAATTCATTCCTCCGGATCATATTACCTAGAAAATACTGTCTGATGGACAAAATTTCCTAGGCAATATTATCCCCCAGATACTATTTCCAGTGGGATAATATTTCCTGTTACAAAAACGATTTTCAACACAAAAGCGAGATATCGCCCATTGGTGATAGCTTGATGAACGGTGATGAGTTTTTTATCCTTTTTTAAGGTCTTATCGAACAATGTTTTTTTTTTCATAGACAATCGTTGATATCACAAAAGTTATCTTCATATGTAAGCTTTTGTGCGGCAAACGTGATATATTAGGAAGATGATTCAGATGGCCCATATGGGGATAAAATTTAATTTAATTGCGAATATACTTATTTATTTGGTCGATTTACTTCTACACAAGTAGGAGGACCCGGGACACTGAGCTGATGATGAGACTGAAGGGTATAGTTATCCCTCAGTCCTGACTGTGCCATGTGTCCTAGTATCTTCACTACTGATCTATTAGTTAACTTATCCTATACTACAGTTAATATGACTTAGTCCAACATATGTACCATCGGTTATGCATTTTTTTAACGGGATGTATACAATCCTATCACCCCTGCAGATACCACAATTATATAACCAGTAATTTCCAATTGGGACACTGAGCTGATGATGAGACTGAAGGGTATAGTTATCCCTTAGTCCTGACTGTGCCATGTGTCCTAGTATCTTCACTACTGATCTATTAGTTAACGTATCCTATACTACAGTTAATATCGGTTATGCAATTTTTTAACGGGATGTATACAATCCTATCACCCCTGCAGATACCATAATTATATAACCAGTAATTTCTTCTCACCGGACAGGAGAACAGAAAATTTCACCCCACCCCTCATCTTGGAAATTAATACATTTCTCAATTCCCTAATGTTCTTAAAGCTTATTTTTTGTTATGCAACATTGTTTTTTGTTGAATCGCCATTGAATTATGTCCAAGTGAACAGTTTATCGGAGTTTGTCATATCCTCTAGATTCCAGAATAAATATGTATTTTTTGATGAACTTCCAATTGTGAATGGTAATATCCATTGTGTGTGCTATTGTGATGCCCGTGGTCGGTCCATATATCATGGCGGGTAGTACTAACTTGGGCGAGATCCAGACGAACCCTGACTACGACTTAGGTCATCTACTGATTGATAAAACAGATGAGGACCCGGCAGCCATATTTACTAAGACTGATTGTACATATTTCAGCCCCGGCGAGGTGCGAGCCGAGCTCGGAGGTTTACATAGGTCCTTCTCGGCATTTCATATCAACTGCCAAAGTCTCAATGCTCACTGGGAGCCTCTGAATTATTTACTATCAGAACTGAATGATAAAGAGAACACTTTCGATGTGATTGGCCTGACAGAAATTTACAAAATCCCTACCAATATGTCCTATACCTTAGAAGGATATCACCCCTTACAATATAATTCGAGACCTGTAGATGACGACGGTCGCGGTGGGGTCGGTCTGTTTGTAAAAAGCGATATTTCTTTTAGTATTCGACAAGATCTTTCCATGTTTATACCTCACGTCTTTGAGTCTATCTTTGTGGAATTAAAGTATAAAAACTCTTCTAAGGTAGTTGGCGTAATATATAGACCAAACACGGCCCCTAGAGCAGATATCGATCTTTTCCAATCAAAAATTAACCAAGTGACTGATATACTCAATACGGAAAAGAAACCCTCCATTATTATGGGCGACTTCAATATTGATCTACTAAAAGTAACGTGTCATACCAAAACCGAATCATTTGTTGACCTAATGTTTAGTGAGGGCTTCCAACCAGTTATTACAAAACCAACTAAAGTCACTGGTAGCACAGCGACACTTATTGATAACATATTTTCCAATGAGGTCTCTAAACTTGCAAAATCTGGAGTAATCCTTACCGATGTTTCGGATCACTTTGGAATTTTTTATACCCAAATTTCACATTCCAAACCGGTCAGGTCAGATCCGATTTTGACCAGAAAAATAAACTCCTATTCTGTCGAGCACTTCAAGTCGCTGTTATCCCAAAGTGATTTCAGTCCGGTGATGGAAGCTAACTGTCCTAATGAAGCGTATGAAACATTCCTCAATGTTTATTTGAATGCCTATGAAATGGCTTTCCCCTTACAAAGCCCACACAAAAGTAAAAGATTCATAAAGCAACAACCGTGGATGACAAAAGGCCTTCTCGTCTCAGCCAACAACAAGAACAAATTCTTCAACAAAAAGTTAAAAGCTCCAACAGAGGTCAATATCGGAAACTATAAAAAATACTGTCGGATATTTAATAAATTAAAGAAACGATGTAAAGCTATGTACTTTGAGAAAATTCTTCTAGAAAATAAGAACAACATGCGGAAAACGTGGCAAATCCTAAATAACGCACTGAACAAAAATAAAAACAAACGGACTTTACCGTCGTTCTTTAATCTTGGTGATACGAAGATATATGAGCCAAATGAAATTGCACAAGAATTTAATAATTTTTTTGCCAACATTGGAATTCAGACGACAACTCATATATCCCAATCTCGTAAGTCATTTGTCGAATTTTTAAACGCTTCCTTTACAGGAAACTTTTTTATAAGACCCACATCGCCTAATGAAATCCTAAATATTGTAAATTCAATGAAACCTAAGCCAAGTCAGGATTGTGAAAATATTACGTCCAGTATTTTGAAACAATCAATAAATCTAGTCGTCACCCCACTTGCTCAAATTATGAATAGCTCATTCAGTCAGGGAATAGTTCCAGACAGAATGAAACTTGCCAAGGTAACTCCTGTTTTCAAAGCGGGTGATGAGAATAATTTTACAAACTATAGGCCAATCAGTATTTTACCAGTTTTTTCCAAAATTTTAGAAAAGCTCATGTCTGTGAGGCTTGTTAATTTCTTAGATAAATTCGAAATCCTCTATCATCACCAATATGGCTTTAGAAAGCGCCATAGCACACTACATCCTGTTATGCATTTACTGAAATATGTCGCCACGGAAAACAATAAAAACAGCAAAGACACTACATTAGCTCTATTCTTGGATCTTTCGAAAGCCTTTGACACTATTAGTCATGATGTGCTACTTCAAAAATTAGAATATTATGGAATAAGAGGGGGTGCGAACAAATGGTTTAAGAGTTACCTACATAACAGAAAGCAGTATGTCTCTTTTGGTGATAGTAAATCTGACCTATCTGAACTAAGCTGCGGAGTACCACAGGGCTCAATACTGGGACCTATTCTGTTCCTCATATACATAAACGATATTTGTAATTCAACTAAGTTAAATCTACTCTCCTTTGCGGACGATACGTCCACATACAAGGCTGCGGCAGAGTTAAATATGCTGGTGTTGGAATTTAATGAAGAACTTCAAAAGATATTTGACTGGTGCACAGCCAACCAGTTGGTACTAAACCCCAAGAAAACAAACTACATTGTTCTTAATCCATCCCAAAATAAGAATGTCATACTTCAGGACATTAAAATTAATAATCACATTATTAATGCTGACAATTGCGGAAATGGGGGAAAGTCTATAAAGTTTCTTGGTATTACTATTGATGAAAAACTATCATATAATGCTCACATATCACAGATTTCCTCGAAAGTTGCTCTTGCGAATTATGCCCTTAATAGAGTAAAACACATTTTACCACACAAAATCTTGAAAAGCCTATACTTTACACTAATACAGAGTCATTTTATCTATGGAATTCCATTATGGGGTGCATCAAAAGCCTGCAACCGTCTCTTTAAATTACAAAAGAGATCGATACGTATTATAAATAATAAAAAGTACAATGCCCACACAGACCCTCTATTTATCAATGATAAAATACTAAAAATAAAGGATTTGTATACCCTACATGTTTCCTTATTTATGTTCGATTGGCATAATGGTAACCTTCCAAAGTCCTTTGCCGATTTTTTCTCTGTTACAAATAACGAATTTATGAACACGCGGCAAACGGGACTAATTCGTAGGCATAGAACTAGAACTAAAGCGCTAGACAGCTTACCTGTGTTCGCTTTCCCAATACTATGGAATGGCCTAGATAGGTGTATCCGAGAAACCAAAAATAGGAAAGAATTCAAGACCAAGCTCATAACAAAAATTTTTGCGACCTACTCGGAAAATGTTTCCTGCTCCAACCCCTACTGTCCAGATTGTGCCTTCTAGTATACCGTTGAACCTAAAATAATGCCTCTTACTATTCCCGGTTACTACTCACAACGCATTTGTAAACTGTTGACTCAACAAGGAATATCCGGATAATAAAGGCATTGCAATGTACCACCTGTACCAAACAGTCTTCGGTCAGTACATGATCTATCATCAATGGGAACAATCGTCTGGCATCTCGTCCTATTTGGTCTCCCGGCTTGGTCTCTATTACTTCTAAATATGGAGTTGTTACTTTTGTAAAATCAGTCCTTTTCTGTTCTAATTAACCGCAAAAACTCTAGAGACCAATCGGAGAGTACTGTGTTGTAACCTACGCTGACCACCTAACATATTTTGCACAAAAGCCATGATTTATTAGAAGAACTTTGGATTGGTAGACAGAGAAAACAATGTTGCCTCCACATACCCCTTTTGGGTTATTTCCGCCATTCTAGGGATTCTTTGGTTTTATTTCCCCTACTATAGGGAAGGACAGGAAGACAGCCAATCTGGCTATGCCTTTCCCTACTGGTATACAAAAAGAAAATGTGTCATACCATTGTATGGGTATTGGAAATATCTTATTGTACAACGAATTTTGTTATGCTTGTAAAACTATTATGTATATATCTATACTTTTTGTATACTGGTGAATAAATACATATCATATCATAAAAAAGCACTCCCGTCCAATCAAGATTTTTACAACTCTCGACGTACTTTGAAACTCTATCAGCATTCTTTTCCACGGGATACAGGGCCGATGTGATTGCCTCTTTAAAACATTCACTATCCTCTCTATTTTTCACGTTAACCAGAACTTTTTTATTGTACAGAAAACGAGGTAATTCTATATAGGAAGATGTCGCCAAAGGATCATGTGTTTCAACGTGAATCTCGAGATTTATTACCTTCTCGAAGATCCAACGACTTTCCCCTCTTATGATAACTTGCCATGGATTCCAACATTTTATCTTTCATCACTTCGTACACATCGAATATTTCATCAAATTCGAACAAAGTTTCCATTTTGGATTGAAAATAAGCATCTTGCACCATGCTCTCCCCCGTTTTCGCGTCGACCTTTTCACCAGACAATGAGGATCATCTTTTTTTAAACCTGTATTCAGTTCTCTTTGTAACACATCCAACACTCCACTCTTCACCCATTCCATGAACAATTCGGGATCGAGATTCGCGAAATCGGAAATCACGTCGAAAGTTTTGAAATATCCTCTAATGGCGTTGTCAAGTTCAATCGAAAACAACAATTTTTTCACTGCCTTGCTCATGATCGCTCTTATCGCATCGACTCCCTTGTCCTTATCCAACGCCTCCAAGATTTTGCTGAGCATTTTGTTTCCCGGCGAATCGCCATCTCGAACCGCGTCGTTTTTCATTTTTGTTAATCACAGTCCCTTCCGGAGCCTGCGGTTCAACATTTTTTTGTTTGACAGTCTCGTTCTTCTTCTCATTAGTTTCCACGCATCGAGGTTGTTTTTTTTCTTCACATCACAACTTCTCGTCACGATTCGAGTTTTCACCTTCGTCGCAGGACTTTCATCCATCCCCTTACCACATATTAAACGATCAATGCATTGTCCTTTCTTCATGCATTTGACACCTTTCAAATTCAAAGACTGATGCACTTTGGCTTGTAAATTAACCAGCTGTTGTTCATAAGTCTCAGTAAACAGAAGGTTAATCAATTCTCCCTTGGTCTTTTTATCCACGTCGCGATTTTCAATTCCCAATTTCCTACAGTACCATTTCAACTGGGATACGGTAGAGAAACATAACTTTGCCACGTCCAAGGTTTTTTTTGTTGTTTTTGGCATTTTGAATGTTAAATAATTTCGTATCTTTTTAAAAAAATATATATTATTATTTTGAGTTTTGTGAATTTTTTTTTTATTGTTTTTAAATATATATGGATATAATTTTATTTTTTTTATTTTTAATGGACGGAATCCATTTTTTTCTCTCAGAAGGCGAATTTTTGTTTTTTTTCAAAAGCGGGAATCAATTTCTGATCTAAAACGCAAATATCACACGAAAGGAAATGATTCAATTTCATACAACACAAATAGAAAAAAGCACACATTCCATTCTCACCGACCATAATAGTGAGAAAAATCTTTATACTTTCAAGTTCACTGAAGAATAACTCAAGACATGTGCCGATCAAAATATACATTCCACAAATAGAAAAAGCGCACATTTCAGTCGCCATTTCATTCTCACCGACGATAATAGCGAGAAAAATCTTTACACTTTCAAGTTCACTGAAGAATAACACACGACATGTGCCAATCACAATATACATTCCACAAAAGAAAAACACTTGCCTAATGGTTTTATGTAAAAATTTCATTCCTGAGATTTGCAATGGTACATTCAGTGAAAATAGAGAAAACGAATAAATTCTGTGTTTGCCTTTTTCTTTAAAATAGTCTCCTCGATATTTTTGACAATCATTGAAACATTTTTACGATTCACATTTTATAATTCACATTATAATTCACATCACATTCGTGCAAGGTGTAATATTGCTTCGATAATAATTAGTTTTTTTTGTGAAACATATATTGAGATCGCGACAGTACACTTTTCACACACACTGAAATACAAACACCTTCAATGCTATATTAATACAGTACTTCTTTTAATTATCTCTAATAAAATCGAATACCTGTGCAAGCAATATTATTCCACTAACAAAAATTGATTTACACGTTTGAAAAAAACAAAATTCACGTTCTGAGAGAAAAAAAAATTGATTCCGTCCATTAAAAATAAAAATAAAATTACATCCATACATTTAAAAAAAAAATTAACCCTAAAAAAAATCTATGACGGACTTTTGTGCAACGTCGCATCCACGACGTGAACATTGATTTTGAAATCAGGTTTCCCTTTTGATAGACACATCGAAAAACCACTTCCATGGTCTGGAACGTCAGTCACTGTTGTTGTCCAATGATCAGATTCAATCTGCGAACCAACGTCTCGGAAACACCAGGAAAAATCTTCCTTCTGTAGAACATGGTGGACACACGGTCTGGATCGAACCCTTCCATGTCCGTCGAGAAAAGGTTCAATAAATCGTCTTGGGATTCGTACATCAAATCAGGTCGGTCGCGCTCAACTTCAAAGGCAGAACGCATTTGTCGAATTCATGCATCAAACAATCACATTCCACGTCCGTCAATCGAATGGGATCGTGAGATTCTAACTTGTAAATTTTACTGCCAAACTTCTTTCTACCCTCTTCAATTTGAACGAGGATTTCTTTATTTCAGGTGCCGCTCTCGATTTCATGATTATTTTTTTATTTTATCGCAAAAATATTTAAATTTTGTGTTTTTTTGTTTGTTTTTTTTAAATGATAATAATTATTAATTGTAAAAAAATATATATATATTTTTTTTTGTTTCTTCTTCTTATATATATATATGAAGAAAAAAATAAAACAACAACTTTTTACAGTTTTTTTTTCTTTAATAACAAAAAACAATCTCATTCATTATTCGTCTCACAACACATAATTATACATACACAAACGAACGACGACGAAGACTCCACAGTCTCTATATCCTAGCTCCTGGAAAAATTCTCTTGACCCAAACGTCGCGTGTTTCCCCGCGAAATCCCCGTTCCGGATCGAAACCTCGACGAGCACTTTTCTCGCGTTCGTTTTCAGCAACAAAAAATTCACCCCCCTGTGGGAAATCAGTGTTAAATTCGAAAAAAAAGTGAGTATTTTCCCCCCGGAATTTTTAAAATTCCTGAGCCAGTAAATCATCCTTTCCGAGAAAGATCTGGGGATTTCCTGGAAAAGAATCGATCACCTCTCAAAAATGCACACATTTTCGCGAGGTGATCATATCCTTCTGGGAAATCCCCAAGTCATTTTTAGAAAATAACCCAGTTTTATGACGTCACTGGCATTTCTGGCTCAAAGTGGGTGAATGAGCCAGAATCCACAATTATCCCCTACTGCGGGGGATCAGTTTTCCGAGATATAAGCATACTTACAGGTTTTTTTGTGGATTAAATTCAACCAGCCAAGATCAAGTCCTGAAGAAGTTAAGGTGTTTTTCTGCGATGTGGGTAAAGCATTTGAAAAGGTGTGGCTTGCTGGTCTTTTTCACAAGCTCGAGCGAATAGGGATCTTTGGTGACCTCCTCCTCTTTTTTAAGATATTATCTCACGGACAGATATTAATGAGTTGTCATAGCCTCTGAAGCATCTTCCTGGAAACCTATCTATTTGGGTGTTCCCCAAGGTTCTATACTCTGCCCATTATTGTTTCTCTTATATATAAACGACATAACCGAAAACTTACTTAGTTCTATTCGCATCTTCGCAGATGATATCTCCTTATATCTAATAGTGGAGAATCCTGACCAGTGTTCGATCTTGATGAACCATGATTTATCAACAAGTGAACATTGGGCTAAAACATGGTTTGGTTGAGTTCAATCATCATAAAACGGAGAGCATGATGATCTCACACAAATGTAATCTTCAATAATAAATGCGGAGAGTTTTAACATTTCCCCTGTGTTTTCAACGCCCAGCCTTTTTTGATATCTGAAGTTCATTTTGGGCTATAAGTTGTTATTGGGAAATATTAGTTTATTATCAGAGCTCTGGTGTGGATACGGTAGCGAATTCCAGGAACCACGAATGCCTGCTGTCAACTCTGTGATGCGAATGCATATATTTTGTTAGTTCTGTACACCACAACGTTCATTTTGATGAATAATTTGTGTATATTTAATTTAAATTGATGGACTATCAGAGGCGGGAATTTCCAAGTAACCTAATTTCTTTACTTATATAGCACCTTAGCAATGGCATGAAAGAATTTGAAAATTTTGAAAAACAAAATCCATTTCAAATAAACGTAAATCGAGTGGTTGAAAAATTACTTCCTCGCTTGAAAAAGTTGGTGTAAAATGTTGTTTTAAGGGGAATGTAAAGAGAAACAATGTGGGAAAAGTAACAAATGGCACACAGAGGTTTGTGATGTATTTCATTTTATTTTCAACGTACACAATAAATAACACATCCCGAGAACTCTAGTTTTGATTTTAACAATTTAAATATTTATAAATTCACTTTTAACGAAAATCTTTTTTCCACTCTTATTCATTCTATTCATGGTAAGGTCCAACCTCTACAAAACCAAGGTCAACGGTTCTGTCTTTTTGTGGTATATATGAAACGAGGCCTGAAAACTGATATATTGTATCCCAAAGAGATAATTCTTGAAACTTTTTAAAATATACTAATGAAGCAGGTGGAATCAAAACCTGCCGTGCAGAGTTTTTGTCCAGAAAGTATGGTGGGTCATTTCCGTTAAGAATGTCTTCCATGACAGAATATAACTCAGTACATGTTACATTGTGCAGAAAACGATTCGGTCCTTGAAACAGTTAGATATGACACCAGGGCAGTATTCTGAATGAAGTTTATTTTCAGGAAGCATGGTTTAGATGTATACATAAATTGAAGGAGAAATGTTTCTTAACGCTTTACAAACGTTACTGCCAAAACCGGCTAGCGCTATTCTCAAGAGTCGCCAATTAATTTTCATTATTTCCTTCATTTTTTGTCTCAAAACATATGTTATGACAGCTCGTTGGAACGAGCTCGTTCCAGTGAGGTGTCATAACCTATGTTTTTGAGACAAAAAATGAAAAAAATTAGTAATGCAAGAATTTTTTTTGCAAGTGTCGTCTTTCATGTTTGGTAAAGGGTTAATATTTTTTTATATTTCTAGCTTATCAGAGTCAAACAATATGTACCCTAGCAAATTCTTCTTTTCAATGTGATCATAAATGTATTAACTGCATCGCATCCAGACAAGAAGAGTGTTGTCTGAAAACATTCACTGAGGTTTCTCAAAACATAGAGTTCCGCCATCTATGAAACTGTAGTGTCTCTGCAGTGGTATTCTCGGGGTAACTGGGCCACATGCCCTCTGGCTAGATTCACTGATTAGTATTGACGACCATAATTATAGCAAAAAAAAAACTTAATCCCAGCATGCATCGAGATGCATGTTTTCTGTTTATACCAGCTTCATCAACATATACACCTGGAACTTAATTAAGCACCCCCTCCTTTCTCGCGGCGGTGTTAATAGAAACTCTCATTACTTTCATGCCATCTTTCGAATGGCCAAATGTGATTGATTGCGGAAAGAGTGGTTTACTGACAAATGAAAGACAACACAATGATGAAAATATGCAGTATTTCAATGGCGCTAATTACACATATATGTCACCAATGTTTTTGATGGAAAAATGTTCTCTCGACAAGTATTATGCTGGAACGGTCCATGATGAAACAATGCCGGTAACTGCTGACAAAAAATGTAACTTGTGATCTCCTGAACACAATAGCAGTGTCTGGCGTCAGTAGCGAGTGTATCCACCACATGCCAGGATGACACCCTGAACACTCCTCCTAGTGCTACCAGTGAGCCTTCTGATACGGTCCAGAGGCATCTGCTGTCACTCCTCATGCAATGCAGCTTCCAAATCGGCCAAATTCTGTACGGGCGGGTCCCTTGCTTGCACACTGCGACCCAGATGTGTTCTAAGGGATTCAAGTCGGGGCTGATTGCAGGCCAAGGTAGTGTTGTAATAGCGTTGTTCTGAAGGGATGCTCTCACAGCATGGAAACGATGTGGCCTCGCATTGTCATCCATGAATACAGGGCAAGTAGCCAATGGGTGGTTGTCAAAATGAGGCACGACTACCGGATTGATAATGTCCCGGATGTACTGATGGCCGTTCAGATTCCCACATACATTCGCCATATCAAGTTTACAATCATGAGAGAGGCACCCCGGATCATTACTGATCCTCCACCACAAGGAACAGTAAGCATGATGTTCCTGAGCACATAAGCAGTATTTCTCTTTCTCTGCCCCCACACTCTCATGCGACCATCTGTGACGTGAAGCAGGAACATACTCTTGTCTGACCAAATTACATCAAATGGACTCTCCTCCACATCCTGAGATTCCAATGTTGTCGCGCCATACACCACTCCAAACGTCGTCTTTGATGCTGTTCGGACTGAGCTGGGCGATTGATGACCCTTTTGGGTCTCATACCCAGTGCTTTGTGACGGTTTCGGACAGATCCGTTGCACAAACGCCTCTTGAGGAGCCAAAGGCGTTTCAAAACCCCACTTGAAACAAAGGGTTCACGCCTAACGAGGTGCGCCGGACTCCGATCTTCTCGCGGAGAGGTATTTTGGGGTTGTACAGGCTTTGGTGGATCCTTAACATCGTTGGTTTGTTGATGTTTTCAGACAAGTCTGCTGATAACAGAATGACAATAGCCAAGTTGCCTTTCAATAGCTTTGAATGATATGTCTGTTGCATGCATGCCAACGATTTGCCATCTTAGTGCCTCTGATAGTCTACTCCTTGCCATGTCAACATTTATTGATAAAAGAAGTGACAAATTTTCTTGTTTTATTCCCTGATATTGCATGTAGAAGATAGTGTGTTTTGTTACATTCGTGGGAAGCATGCTTCACGTGGACGAGGGGATGTGTTTGGGGTACGCCATTACCCAGAAACATCATGTTTCACTAGATGAAATGTACTGCAAGACGTAGCAGTCATTAAAACATAAAAATCAGTAACAGCAACTTTACTGTCATGAAACATTTCAGGGGTGCTTAATTAAGTTCCAGGTGTATATGTACAAAGCTTCCCCTATTATATCTTTTATGCCACAATATAGTTCTCAGCTCATATATTCTACTAAAAGAGGGAATTATCGGAATTGGTTTTGTAGAAATTATATGTCCCCCAACAATGAGATTAAGGTCCTATATAAGTAAGGAAAATTAGTTTATTTTGAAGTTCCCAAGTCTGATCTTCCATAAATATAAATTAAATATATACAAATTATATATAAAAATGAAAGTTTGTGATGAATAGAACACGAAAAACTTATGCAATCAATCCAAAGAGTTGACAGCAAGCACAACTAGTTTCTGGAAGTCTATTACCATATTCGTACCAGAATTGATAACAAAATAATATTTCAGAACAAATCGTGGCCAAATGTGGTTGAAATATACAAGAACAAAGCTAGGAAATCAATTGTCGTCAATACAGCTGTGTGGGGGTAAAATCCAAAACTCTCGGCTTTGTTTTTTTTACTGTTTGTTGACATTCCAATCAAGGTCATCGAGGCCAAAAAAGCATCGAAATACAATACCGTCTAAAATCAAATAATGAGACAGATTCGCCTTCGTACTACACGCTGTTATTATATGGAGACACAGTTGCCATACAACTTGCAATATATCGTGAGACCTGCTTGAATTTCTTAGAATTTCGCGATTGTTTTTCTATGAACATTCGTGGTATCGCGTGTCAAGCGCATGTCCGTCGGCCATGGGCCTTCTTCAATAAAATACCGACAGTGTTGACCTTTCCCCAAACGCAGTGCAGTCGCTGCATAGTAAAGTGTTTTGAAAGACTAGCTTTTTTCTTGGATATCTAAACCACATTTGGCCACGAGTTGTTATCCTGAATATTATTTTATTATCAGTTCTGATAAGAATCCGGTGGAAGACATCCAGAACCACTGGTGCCTGCTGTCAACTATGTGAGTTGACTGCATATATTTGTCGTGTTCTGTACATCACAACCTTCATTCTGATATATAATTTGTGCATATTTAATTTGAATTTGTGGATATCAGAGGTTGGAATTTCAAAGTACACAACTTTCCCTCACTTAAAAAGCGCCTTAATGGCCTGGAAAAATTGTCTTTAAAGGTGAGTTTATTGAATATTTAGATTTTAAAACAATTTTTGTTGAGACCTCGTCATATCTTATTTATGATACAGAATGTAAGTGCACCAAGAGTGTATCATAAAAGATGATTAACCCTTTACCCAACGTAACGGCCAAAACCGGCCAGCGCTATTCACAAAAATCGCCAATTAATTTTCATTATTTTTTATTTTTTGTCTCCGAAACATAGGTTATGACACCTTATTGGAACGAGCTCGACGAGCTCGTTCCAATGAGGGGTCATAACCTATGTTTCTGAGACAAAAAATGGAAAAAAAATAGTTATTCGAGAATTTTGTTTGCAAGTGTCGTCTGCTCTTCAGGTTAGGTAAAGAGTTAAACAAAATTTGACCATCGACGATTTTCGCCAAATTGTTTCTTTTTATATTCCATTTAATCCAATTCAGTGAGAGACAACAGCTTCTCAGAAAGGAAATTTGCCATCATCCTGAATGAATAAAACACCTCATCTGAGGCAACTTCGTCATAAATATGGTTCAGTCTGCGCTAAACGGAAGTACAGATTTGGAATACTGGGATATTAGGGATACTGGTAAAACAGAATTATCATTATTCTGGACTACTCTCCATTCGAGAATATATATATGCCCTAGTTGAGGTTGTTTTTTTCATCAGGATGATGGCAAGTTTCCGTCCTTAGCGGCTGTCGACTCAACTTGAGCCGATGGGTAAGATGCAACATTTTATACTAATTTTAAGGGATGAAGTCAGTTTTTCAGCCATCCAATTCAGGGGCAAAATTAGGATAAATGAAGTGAGAGGGACAAACTATTTTTCTGCTGCCAGTACTTCATTTCACCTCCTGTTTGATTAAAAGTCTGTATCAAGTCCAGAGGTCTTCCCCGTGGCAAACAGATTATCTTGTCATGCGAATTGGGTGTACTTTTTATTAAGGCGGAAGCATCCAGTTAGTGAAGGTATAACTGTGGCAGTATCAGAAAATGGGTTAGGTGTTTTATATAATAGTAGGTGAAGTGAGTTTTATTTTATCTAGGTGTAAAATATTTTATTATCTCCAGCCACAGTTGATTAAATGTGCACTTAGTTATTATTTTTTTTACTAACTATTTCATATTTATTAATGTTTGTCTAAGTCGCATTGGTATTCAGAAGGTTAATATTTCCTTCTAGAGTGTGTCATATTGTAAACCTCACTGGCTCTCCTGTGACTACACTGAGGAAAGTCATGAAGTGAGTAGTTCTCAAAATCTAGAACTCTAATTGGTTAATGTTGTTCTGCAGTCACCTGCAGTGTTTAGCTTGATTCATTCTTCTTACAGTCTGTTGCGTTTAAAGTTGTATTTCTGTGGCTGTGTTTCAAATATTTATTAAATTTAAACGTTTTCTGTGGCATTTCTGATTTTCTATGGAAATTCATACTTTTTATAGGAGTGATTTTCTGTGTTAACAGATACTTATATCGTTTATATTAAATATTCTTTGAATGGCCTGGCAGCCTGGACAAGGTATGATGGTTGATACTTTGTCTCGACTGCCATGGCCACAGACTAGTGCCAGTTTTGGAAACATGCCGATTTAGCCTGTATACTTGTTTAATTTAACTAATTTATTTTTATACTGTTAAGCGAAAGCAATATTCTAAATTTTTGCATATTACTTTGGCTGTTTAAGTGACACTAAACCACAATTTATTTGTCATTGATCAGTAAAAGTATTTGTATTAGTAACTTCAATAAATGGTAAATTTCATATCATATAGGCAATTAAGTACAGTGTTTCTGTCATCGTTTTGATTCTTTTCAGTTGCTTGTTCACGATGGCTGGGTGATCTACTGTGGTCGGCTTTGGCTAACCACAGCCGATCCCCCAACGCCGTGAATAGGCTCCTGCTTAATTTAGGCCCTGGTATCCTTCATTTGTTCCTAATCACTCCTATGAGTTTCTTTATTATGCAGGTTTCAAGATGTAACCCAAGTTTAGTTGTGCCACAGCCTAGTTGGTTATTCACGAACACGTCACACTGAGGGTAGGCATTATTTATATATACATAAGTATAGCTGTTTTTATTGTAAATTTGGGGGAGTGTTTTAATATATAAGTCATAATATATTTTATGTAATTTGTGATGCTTTTCTGCTAAATTGTTTGGAAAGTGTTTCAGTACTAGTCTACTCTTGTAGACTCGTTTGTGGTAATTAGACTTGGGAGCCTGTGAGTGGCATGCAAGTCTATGGTTATTTACGACACAAGATTGAACGATTGGTCATGCTTCAGTTCTTTCTTGTGTTGTCACTTTGTAGCTTTCGATAGGCTCAAAGTGAAGTTAAGCCTTTATATAACAGGCTTTACCCCTATACCCCTTTAAGGTTTTATAGCATGCCATTTGCATGCTGTATAGTTTATATTAGCATGACTACCTTGCTAATGTGCTTGCTCAGTGATAATTTGATCACTCAGCCCTATAGGGCTGAGGGATTAAATTATCTCTGTTTGGTTTATGTACTTGTGGGGGTGGTTCACCATATTCATGTATTGTTCTAGGGTTAAATAACATATCAGTTTTACTTTAATACTTTCATTTTCATGTGGGTGTGTAATGTAAATTTATTTAATTGGAGTATCATAAATGTGTAATATTTATGCATGGTATAATTTACTATCTTTAGAGATTTTGCGGCATACTGGTATACCATTTTTAGGGTTGCGTACATTATTGGTATGAGTTATTGATAAGTAGTTGCGCTGTCTATTTGCTGGATGGTTTGGCTATGTTCATTCATTATTGTTACACACTGTTGTGTCCCAGCAGAGTGAGCTCTTGGAGCTTGTTCTGCTGGGTTACATCAGTGGGTGATACCTTTATTAGGTAAGGGTTTTCCTCATCTATCGGTTGTTACACCTGAATGGAGGGAGCCTTTTGAGCTATTTTCAGTTAGGTGTGCCAACTGGTGTTTGTCAGGAAAATAATATTGTTTGGCTGTCAGCACTCTATTGCTGTGCGATGTTCGTTTTCATCCAGCACTTTGTATATTTATTATTGTGTAGTATGCCTGTTATTTATTTTGGTTTATTTTATTGATGTCTGCAGTGTTCTTTACCTGAAATTGTTAACTGTGGTTAACTGGCAGTGTATATGAATAGATGTTGTTTGTTTCTTTGAAAGAATAAAGAACCCACGTAAAACTTCATCCGCCTTAGAGTTATTTGTCTTCATTCCAAGTGCGGTTACATAACTATAGCAAAATGACCCAAGAAATATCAGGGCGAGAGTATATGAACCAGATATAGTGATTTCGGGCACGCGTGTATACGAGATTGTAGGGCTGAAGCGGTTGGCTCATTTTCACAACCAACTAACCGAGAGCTATAACCGGATAATATCCGCTCGTACGTGGCCACTGATTCACCGAATATGGGATCAAAACTATAGGAATTGGATAGTAGTATTCGCAGAAACTATTCCATAGTGTGTATACAAACCACCATTGTCGAGTACTCAACAACGTCCGTTTGTATGTATACTCCGGAATAGTTTCTGTGAAAACTCAGTACTCGTGGAAATTGCCGATCATTAACGAAGTCTTGAATGCCAAGTCGATTATTTCTCAATAATAACACAACACGGTTTCGAGGTGTAATCTTTCCCAAAGGGGGAAGCGGCAGATTTACTCCTTTTTAACCGTGGAATGACGATCACTATCGATATTTCGGATAATCGGTCGACGGTTTTTCTATTGGGTTTGGGAGATAACTGGTTTCAAACCGGCTATCCGCTTAAGGGCCTATATAAGTAATGGAATTTTGTTTATTTTGAAATTCTCACATCTCATATTCCTTAAATGCAGATAAAATATACACAAATTATACATCAAAATGAAGGTTGGGATGTAGAGAACACGAAACACATGTGTAATCAACTCATGGAGTCGACTGTAGGCACCACTGGTTCCTGGAAGTCTGCTACCGTATTCGCACCAGAACTGATAATAAAATAATATTTCATCAGAACAACGTGTGGCCAAATGTGCTTCATATATCCAAGAACAAAGCTAGGCATTCAAAACACATTCGAATACAGCGATAGGACTGCATTTTGGAAAAGGACAACACTGTCTGCATTTTTTATTGAAGATGGTTTCCATGCTCGACAGACATGCGCAAATCACTCGTTACCACGAATTTCCATCGAAAAACAAAATCGTAATTCTAAGAAATTTCAACAGGTATCATGATACCTTGCATTGAATATGGCAACTGTGCAATCTCAATCTAATTACAGTATACTGTATGAAGGCGATCTTTTTCATTATTTGATTTTAGACGACGTTGTTTTTAATGCTTTTTCTGTCCGATGACGTTGACCGGAAATCGAAAGTATACTCACACGTAAACAAAAGCAAAGGCTTTGGAATTTTCCCCAATGCAGCTCTGTCGCCGTGTTTTGAAGAATTTTTATCCCCTAGCTTTGTTCTTGGATATGTAAAGTACATTTGGCCACAAGTTGTTTTCGTGAAATATTATTAAATTATCCGTTCTGGTGCGAATACGGCAGCAGACTTCCAGGAACCAGTGGTGCCTACAGTCGACTCTATGAGTTGATTACATGTGTGTTTCGTGTTCTATACATCCCAGCCTTCATGTTGATGTACATTTTGTGTATATTTAATTTGAATTGAAGGAATATCAGAGGTGAGAATTTTCAAAATAAACAAAATTTCATTACTTATATAGGCCCTTAACTATTTCAGTACTGCTGAAGGTTGACATTTTTAGAAAAAGTCGGGGTATAAGTCCCCATCCCCCAACAGGGACACACCGCGGATTTTATTTCTTTATCTGTTTATTCATTCCGATTTTCCGTTTACTTCTCCTGACTGATCTTACTGTGATGACCAGCGTGATTATCTCAAGCATGTCATGAGATCGATGGATAATATCTTCCACTTCATCATTTGTAATGATGACATACCACTGCTTTGTAATTCACTGGTAACATTGTCGTTAAATTACACACTAATCATGATCGAGATATTTGGTGACAGGTAATTGAATGTTACCAGCAATTTCACTTGCACAGAGCGCCACAATGTCTGCTGCTCGTCAAACTTGACGTGTTTTCTCTATAATTTCACCACAGACATCTCGCACGCCATTGATTCATCGTGAAATTTATACAGTGATGAACATGCATGTAAGACAAACACAACAGATGCAAATGAAAAAAGAATGTCATAACTGTTAGTATACATCATTTACCGACATTTCGGATGATGAGGGGAGAGTGGAGTCTATCGGACGTTTAAGATTATCTTTCGCTGTTTTAGAGTGGAGCATCATTTGCATGTCTTGTCATCATTGCCATGAGTTGTAAAATGGGACACAGTCTATTAAAAGCATAACAGAGCAGGGAGGGTTGCGGGCCTTTAAATTGTTCCCAACTAACAACAGTAAACGCTGTGCCCAAATAAGATAATTGCGCCCAAATTATGCGGTGTTTGAAACGTTTTCCAAAGTTCGGCAATAAATAGTTTGGCCAGGTTTCCCTGATGCTTGCAATATAGCTTAGAGCTTACCTTCGAATCAAACAATGCAACAGATAAATGTTTTTTTAATACCCACAGAGTTCGCCATAGAAAAGCAATCGGCATCGACAGTGTCGTATACGACACTGTCGACGGCCATTGCTTTTCTGTAGCGAATTCTATATGATCATGCACTTAAAGCTTGAGATCTATTATATTCATGCTTGTGGCATTTTTCGGTAAACGCCATGCATAATTTTCATTCAAGTAGGACTTTGGCTCGACACTGGGAAACTAAGAAGCCTTCTCGGGTTAGTCGAGTAAACTTACGTCAAAGGGTGGTGGGAACCAGTGATAATGGTGAAGACGTATAACAAGGACCTAAAACCCAAAACAGACGCGAAGAAGAAGAACATACCAGTGATTTTTATCCAACCATGCAGGCCACATCCATGTTTGCCGTTGTGCCCAAATTATACTGATCTAAAGGTCTGGAGGGTTCAACTTATAAAATGGCATTTTAGCCAAATAATTGGCACTGCTGGGTATCTAATCTAATCACGTCGTTTGCAGGGTATTTTCTCTGAGATGGAAGGGGTATAGAATGTATTCTCGATTCAGTCAGTGACTCCGTGGCATAATGCAGCACAAATCGACTAAAACTGTCGAAAGGCGAACTTTCGGACCTTTTTTAAAAAACAATGAAATGAGCACTTTGGCTCAAGCCGAGTTTATGGAGTTTATAAGTTAAGACCTGTCATTGGAAGAACTCGTCGAGCTCATTCCAGTTAGATTCGTATTCATGAACTTTTACAAGTTTGAACGGTTAGTGGTGTTAAGTTGTGTTAATCAAAACTTCATTGCATTGCGACCACTGTGTAACAGAATTCAGTTTCGACACGCTATTTCCTCTCCTCTCTCTGTGTGTCCAATAGATCAAATACTGTGTTTATCCGAGAGTTTGCTTGACCTTTGCTCAACTGACCAGTGGTAAGTTGGAACTCGATTTATTTTGTTCTTCGGAGTTTCCTTTGTGTAATCGATACCCTGTCGAGTCTGTCTTCTGTTTGTGATAGATTCTAATTGAATTATCCCTGCAAGCGTTTTATCTATAGAAATTCATTAAACATGAAGCAGACATGTTGTGATAGTTATTGAATTTCATCTCTGTTCGGAGCGATATCTCAAGAGTGAATAATGAATCCTGCAAATACGTCTATCTTCTTATTTTGGGATGCGCGAGGTGTTAAGTTTCAAGAAACAGTACTGCTAATTAAATGACTTGGTCTTATTTACACTCTTTTATTTGACAAACGGAATAAAAGCATAGCTTTCTGTCACGATAATACGAATACAATATTCAATTTACCCCGACTGGGTGACAGTCTAACAGAATTATTTAAAGGAAGACTTTTCTAGTCCAACTTTGTTTGACATCCTGTCGTCAGCAGTATACCAACGCCGCATAAATCGTCTGTTTCATGATTAGATTAGATTATATATTCAGCAAATACACCAAAACTAGGCAGATGGCAAAACTCCAAAACTCATAGGATAAGATACATATATAAAGAATAGTGAATAATGCTTATCTAAATATACATACATACACACATTCAGCCACGAAAACCCTACTATATTATCTATTGTACAATAATTCTCGCTGTTTAACCCTTTACCTAACGTAACGGCCAAAACCGGCCAGCGCTATTCTCAAAAATCGCCAATTAATTGTCATTATTTTTTTCATTTTTTGTCTCAAAAACATAGGTTATGACCCCTCGTTGGAACGAGCTCGTCGAGCTCGTTCCAACGAGGGGTCATAACCTATGTTTTTGAGACAAAAAATGAAAAAAAATAGTTATTCAAGAATTTTTTTTGCAAGTGTCGTCTGCTTCTCATGTTAGGTAAAGGGTTAAAGAACTTTCCGATCATATCACAGATAACAATGCACACTGATTGTATCTAGTTTTTCATACGAAACACGAACCGAGCTAATCATTTCAGAAAATTAAGGAAATTCACATTGAATTGTCCGAAACGCAACAGACCTGATCGACTCGAACTCCCTGCAATCCATCACAAAATGTAACTCATCTTCTAGAGTACTAGAATCGCATATGAGACAACCCCATTCGTTTATAGGCACAGGTGGTTGCATATGCCTACCAGTTTCTATACGAAGTTTATGGTTGCTTACACATAGCCGAGTAAATAGAATTTTCGCTTCTAATGACGTGGTGTGTACTAAAAGGGTTCCAGATTAAATGTTCCTTGTATAATATCTGCCCACTTGGCTCACCGTTCAAGTTTTTCTGACACCAAACATCGTTAAAGATTTAAAACAAAAGACGTATTTATTTGCATGTTCAAAATTACACGTGTTTCACAACAACTCGAACCGTGCACATCTCAAGCATGTTGATAAGATAAACCCAGTTTGCCATGACCAGGAGGAATTCTCTATTTCTGAGAGTAAACATACACTACATTCTCTCCCTTCCTCATAAAAAACTGTCTACGAAACATTTAACAATTTTACTGTAATTCAGCAAAACACAAATCGCTTTGTCTTTCTGGACCCTAAACTAAAGACTATTTAGGTAAAATTAAACTCTCATTACAAAATGATTTCCAATATTCAAACTAAAAAATGGTCAGGATTAACAATGAACCGCTAGTTAACTCTGCTGTTAACTAAACAAAAAAGTTCATGGTTGACCCATTACAAAATCTTTGAATCTCTCGGACACATTATGTTCGCGTATAGGTCTAGCAACTCTTAATGGGCCATTCGAACTATTATTTCTCACATTATTTGTTGTAGTGTCACTAGCACTATCAGACTGAGTGTCAATATTTTCATAAGAACTGTTACATTCTATATTTTGCTCTGCTGAGTCATCTAAAGTAATATTATCTTGAAATGTACATTTGTCATCAGTACTTTCAGGTATAAGACAAACTTGAGAGTAAATGTTATGTTTCGTTTGTATCGGTTTTTGTCTTATGTTTCAACAACAACAACAACAACAACAACAACAACAACAGTATTTCCCTATTTTTTTCACAGTAGTGACAGAGTCCTTGCGAAAATAGGTTGAAAACTTATTGACATAGTCTTGTGTCAACTATATCAAATCTCCCACTCTAATATTGCTATCAACAGCCTTTTCCTCATATCTGTGCAACTTTCCTTTCTCTCTTCTATCTGCATCGCAGTCTCTCTCTTCTGTGTTATTTGAATGAAACCAATCTAATTCCAAATAATCCAATAACTTAGTTTTAACCTTTCTTCGAAATAACATTTCTGCGGGCGTTTGCCCATCGAACAATGTGGAATATTTCTATACATTGACCATTTACCCAACGAATCGGCCACGTCCACTCACGTAATATGCGAAGTCAGCAGCTGAAAAAAAGATTTCAACAAAATCATATCATGTGACCCCTCGTTGGAACGAGCTCGTTCCAACGAGTGGTCACATGATATGGTTTTGTTGAAATGTTTTGAAAAACTAAAAAAAAAACAATTATATTTAAAATAATAAATTTTTATATCGTCTGCGTTGGGTAAAGGGTTAAATCTTCCTTACAATTAATTCTTGAAGAGTAAGCAATACAAATACATTTCAAAATGGAATGATTTTGTCTCTGTATCTCACCAATGGCGGGAGGCCAAAAAGGAATGATTATACGATGTTGAGTTCCATAATTTTTCAAATATGTCGGAAAATGACTGCTTCTAAAATTAGATGCTTTATCAGTTCTTATTGCCACAGGCAGACCATGAGTAATAAAAAAACATTATCTAATCTAACACAGATGTCACTTATTCAGATGAAATAGTTTTAGTAAAGCTCTAAAAATCTGCTGTAGTAGCCAACCAAACAAATGATATAATCACCATTAGGTAAAGGACATAAAATATCCAACCCTAAGTTTTGCCATGGAAGAGAAGGTAATTCAGTTGGTTTCAATGGTTCTGTTTTTTCTGGTGCAGACACAAGTTGGCACCCATTGCAATTTTTACAATATTTTCAAACTTACCATCAATATGAGGCCACCAGACTTTTGAACGCAGTCTTTGTTTTATAAAAACTATCCTTGGATGACCCTCATGGGCTAAATCTAACTCTTGACTTCTCAGTTCCTGTTGTATTATAATTCTAGTTCCTCTTAATGTTATTTTGCCATTGCACACAGTTCATTTCGAACCGGTAAATACTGTTTGTATTCTAACTTATAATAATAATAATAATAATAATAATAATAATAATAATAATAATAATAATATGGAGTTCTTGTATAGCGTAAAACCACATAGTTGTGCTCAAAAACGCTTTACATGGAAAAAAATAAATACATTCAAGCTCCCTACTATACGCATAAAAGTAAACAAACAAATCAAATCTAAGTAGCTCAAACCTCGTAAGCCTCTTGATAAAGTTGGGACTTGAGATTTGTTTTAAACTCATTTAAACTTCTGGAAGACTGGATATGTGTTGGCAATGAGTTCCAGAGTCGTGAACCTGCGAAGGAAAAGGCCTGCTGTTCACCAAGGTAGAAGGGGAAAAAGGAACATGTAACCGAAGCTGTTCGGATGAGCGGAGATTCCGCTTCGATGACTGAACAGTCAAAAGGTCTTGAAGATATTGTGGAGCAGATCCATTAATACACTTAAAGACCAAAACCAGAATTTTGAAAGTGATACGTTGTTGAACAGGGAGCCAATGCAGCTTTTGAAGCAGTGGGGTTTTGTGATCATAGCGTCTGCATCCTGTAATAATACGAGCTGCAGTGTTTTGTATTTTTGCAGCTTAGATATAAGCGATTGCGGCAAGCCTATAAGGAGTGAATTAGAGAAATCCAAATGTGCAGAAATAAAGGCATGAACGAGCCTTTCCAATGATTTTTGATTCAAATAATTTCCAAGATGTCCAAGATTTCTAATGTGCATAAAACAGCGCTTGCAAATTGCATTAATATTTTCTTCCATCGAAAGACGTGAATCAAACACTACCCCAATGTTGCGAGCACTGTTTGCTACTGTTTGTTTTGAATTGCCAACTTCTAAAGATTTAATCTGCAAATTAGAAGGAATTTCGGTGCGAGATATAACCAACACCTCTGTCTTATCGTCATTCATTTTCAACCTATGACTAGCCATCCAGATTCGTACCTTATGACACTGATTTGTCAATAAACAATTTCTTATTTGAATACATTCTCTGCCATTATCAGAAATATCTTCTATTTCTCTAGGAGTTAAGGCTTTTGGAGTTATTTCCACTGTTATAAGTTTTATGTGTTCGTCAGTTTTATTACACAAATCATTTTCAGTTATTTTTGTTTTACTTTGCACTAATAGTCTGGAGAGTGCATCTGCAATATGTTGGTTACCAGAGATGGATTTAACAACTTATTATATGGTTGGAGTCTCAAAATTCATCTCTCAGATCGTGCACACGTTTTTTATCTTGGTAAGTTAATGAATTGTGATCAGTTAAAATGTCAAATTGGTCGGTATCATGCAGTCACATATGGAATCGCTCAGAGGCCCATACAACACCTAGGGTTTTTTTCTGTTTGAGAATACCTTTTTTCAACATCAGTCCAAGTTCTACTCGCGAAACATATTACTCGGTTCACACTAGGGCTGCACGGTATATCGATAAACCGATATATACCGATATTCAAACCAATATTGATTGAATACCGGTGTAATTACGAAAGTATCGGTTTATCGTCATTATTTATTTACCCACAATTTCATTTTCAAGATGTCTTGAGTTTCAACTGTAGCCCCGAATGAATAAAATTATCCTTTTACGCAAGAAATCGTCCGCGTGTGTCCCCGTAATATACAAATTCAGCAGTTGAAAAAATAATTTTCGACAAAACTATATCATGTGATCCCCCATTGGAACGAGCTCGCTGAGCTCGTTCCAATGAAGGGTCACATGATATTGTTTTGTAGAAGGTTTTGGAAAATCTGGTTAACTATTATTTAAAATAATAGATTTTGATATCGTCTGCGTTAGGTAAAGGTGTTTCGAACCGCGTCATCAAGGCATGCTGATTCGTTCCGACTGCGATGCCTCAAGTCTCGATGTGGTACTTTTGTTCATATATCTGAACAGTTTTCGATATACCGGTATACCGCGGTATGTTTGTGAATACTGATACCGGTATTCAGTTTTGAATATCGTGCAACCCTATTTCACCCCATTTTGTTCCTGTACAATTACCGCTCGCAGTCCAACAGGTCTTGCATCAGTAATAACTTTAGTTTTTGTCGAGATTTGAACGTAGCCAAATGTGTTGATGCATTTGATATTTTATTTTGCATTGTTTCAAAAGCAATCAATTAATTATTCCTCTTGTCAAGCAAACTTTTGATTTTTTCGAGTCAGTTTTAACAACGGTTCAGCAATTGCTGCCAAATCTGGTATAAAACGTCCACAGCAATTAATTGACCCTTTACCCAACGTAACGTTTAAAACCGAGGAGCGCTATTCTCAAAAATCGACAATGAATTTTCATTATGTTTTCATTTTTTGTCTCAAAAACATAGGTTATGACCCCTCGTTGGAACAAGCTCGTCGAACTCGTTCTAATGAGGGGTCATAACCTATGTTTTTGAGACAACAAATGAGAACATTAGTTATTCAAGAATTTTTTTGCATGTGTCGTCGGCTTTTCATGTTAGGTAAAGGGTTAATCCGAGAAAACTTCCTATTTCCGCAGAATTTCCATGCTCTCTAGTATTTAGTACAGCTTGCACTTTACTTTCAGAAAGACCTATGCCATGTTTCGACAAAATATGTCCCATGAATTCTATCCTGGGCATATTAAACTCACATTTGCCCAATTTAAGAGTTAACCCTTCTTCCTCTAAAACTGTTAGAACTGCTTGAAGACGAGAATCATGCTACTGTTTTGTAGCTCCATGCACAATCTCATCAAAAATATTTCTGACCCCTTCAACTGATTCTATAGTTTGATCAGTAATCTTATTATACAGTTCTGGTGAACAATTTACTCTAAACATGAGTCGTTTATGACGATATAACCCTTTGTGAGTCATAAAGTTGGTAATATGACGTGTTTCTTTTGATAATTCAATCTGGAGATAAGCCATTTTGATATCCAGTTTAGTGAATACGAATCTAGGAAAAAATGGCACAGGAAAAAATGGCACAGGAAAAAATGGCACACTTTATTGACACCCTAGGAAAAAATGGCACACAGGGGAGGAAAAAATGGCACAGGAAAAAATGCCACTCTTCCCTAATCAACCAGGAAAAAATGGCACAATTGGTAGGAAAAAATGGCACAATTGGTACAAGCCATTTAAGTATAAAAACACAAAATTAACAACTTTTTTTTATTTCTGGACAAAAGAGGTGAAACGATAGCACAAAATAGCACAAATGTAGTCCATCATCAAAGCACATGTTTTTGTGGGTTATAAAACAAAGCACTAATACATATTTGCTAATATACCTTAGATCCGAAATTTACCTATTTACAAGTTTTTCGTAGTTTCGTATTATATTCAGCAGTTTGGGCACTATAGGCCCTATCAGCGTTACTTACAACTACAGAGCCAACCAATATAAGTTGTTAGATAATGACAGGAGAATTTGTATTACAATTGGATTGTTGATCATTCCAATGCCTATCACCATTCCCTTTTGGATAGCTTTCCAAAAAATGATGTCAGGACTTGGAATTATCAACAAAAAAATGGTAATATAAATTCTCTTGTCGTTATCCAACGACTTGTTCAGGGTTAAACTACACCTACTCCAGAAATATATTTAGTAGCCTTGTGCAGGTTTCTTCCTGATAATGTTCACGAATATAGAAACTCAGTTTGGGCACTATAGGCCCTCTCAGCGTTACTGACAACTACAGAGCCAACCAATATAAGTTGTTAGATAATGACAGGAGAATTTGTATTACAATTGGATTGTTGATCATTCCAATGCCTATCACCATTCCCTTTTGGATAGTTTTCCAAAAAATGATGTCAGGACTTGGAATTATCAACAAAAAAATGGTAATATAAATTCTCTTGTCGTTATCCAACGACTTGTTCAGGGTTAAACTACACTTACTCCAGAAATATATTTAGTAGCCTTGTGCAGGTTTCTTCCTGATAATGTTCACGAATATAGAAACTCAGTTTGGGCACTATAGGCCCTATCAGCGTTACTGACAACTACAGAGCCAACCAATATAAGTTGTTAGATAATGACAGGAGAATTTGTATTACAATTGGATTGTTGATCATTCCAATGCCTATCACCATTCCCTTTTGGATAGCTTTCCAAAAAATGATGTCAGGACTTGGAATTATCAACAAAAAAATGGTAAGATAAATTATCTTGTCATTATCTCTGCCAACTCCAGAGATATATTTGAAATTTGAACTCAGCCTGTATAATTTGCAAACTTTATGCTGGCTTCCACCTGATATTGTATCCAGCACCACGTAAAAATTCACTGACACTCATGCGACCCTGTTGTCGCTCAGTACAAAGAGATTGCATTCTTTTGTTCAAGTCTTTATATGCCTTTTTCTGCTTTTTCTTGGGTAAAGTACCCCGAGAGGCATTTAAAATTACTCCTGACACAGTTGCCTGTTCAAGTTTAAACCACTCTATTGTTTTCCAGACTGAAGGGTGTTTGTGTCCAATAAGCTGGAAAAAACCATTGTTCCACCCCTCACACATGTTATTAGTACGAGGGTCACCATTTATGGTTGAAGAATGCACATTCCAAGTATCTGGTGGGAATCGTGGGGGCACCCTTCTCATTCTAACTATACCACCATCCCCATTGTTTTGAAGTCGTCTATAACTCCCCAGTCACATAGTTCTTATCAAAATATGACACTAGTGGCTCTAAGCCTTCTGGAGTTATTTCCTTTAAATGGTCCATACCACTTGTAACATCACACAGGGGCAACAAAGCAAGGCTATCCAGCATGCCACAAAAAAGTTTTACATCTTCATTATCTTTATATAGACCTATCAAACCCAACTCCTGAACCTTTCGCCAAGTAGATTGTGTTAAGTGAAAGAAACACCCTTGTAAATTTACATCTGTGCCAAATACAGTCACCACAGCCTGTCTAACGGCAACTTCAAAATCAGTTATCACAATTGTTGGGTTGGGGTAGAGTTCATGGCTATCACACTTATCAATAATGGCTCGCAACATTTCCTCATAAGTATCCTGAGTTTGCCTCTGTAAAAGTGCATAGGCAACAGTCACTGCAGATTCACCTAAAGGCACACGAATTACATAGATTTGTTTGAATTGTTTAGGTGCCATGCTAAAGTTACCATCCACCATCCAAACATTGGCATTTGCCAATAACCTTAAACACTGTTCTGTAGAAAATACAACAACCCTGCTTTCGGCCTCAGGAACGTTATCATAAATGAGAAAAGGTCTTGGTGATGGTCCACTGGTTTGAGTCCACGACCCCTCAATTACTAAATCACGTATATCCTGTGGATCTCGGGGGAAATGTTCACTTTGGTGAAGTCTTATTAATCTCTTGCATGAATCAGAAGAAACCAATCTTGTCTGTGCCTCAGTGGGCAAAATACTAGTGCACTTTGTAAAGATCTGATTAGGTTTATCAAGGGTAATCTTGGCCTGCTTTTTCATTTCCATTTTACACTTTGCAGCTGATACTGAAGAGTCATCTGCATCATGATTATGCGGCGTCTTAACCACTGGATTGGAAAGCTCAATTGTTGTCACCAAAGATCCTGTGCAGGAAGTAGTGCGTTTCACACATCTCCATCTAATGGTTTCTTTTCTTGTAACTTGTTTTGTGTACATGTAACCTTCATGGCACAATTTCAGGCCTCCTTTATTTGACTGTATTACCTCCATGCTTTTCAGTTCAGGTATTGCTGAGCCATCTAATTTCAAACTTATATAGCTGATCTACTCAGTTATTTTAAAGACTGAGGGTTGATACAAAAACAAAGTGATGAGGTGTGGAAAGTGTTGTTCATTTGAAGTTAGAGACATAAAATACAACTCAGCTTGCTGTCTGTGTACACTGTAATAACAGTAATTGTGTTGCACAATACTTTAAGCTTACATTCAAGCCAACTAAACACCAAGCTTAATGTACCATATGGCAGTGTTTATAAAACAATATATATTATCATACCCAGTTTAATATTCCACTTTTCTTTGAAAAAAAACAAATACAAACAATGATAATTTTTTGTGTGCCATTTTTTCCTAGTAAGTCAAAAAAGTGTGCCATTTTTTCTAGTGCCATTTTTTCCTAGGTATTTGGAAAAGTGTGCCATTTTTTCCTGTGCCATTTTTTCCGCCCCCCTCAAAAAACAGCATTTTTGGAGTGCTATTTTTTCCTAGTAAGTCAAAAAAGTGTGCCACTTTTTCCTGTGCCATTTTTTCCTGTGCCATTTTTTCAGGGCACCGTGAATACAGTACTATTATTTACATCATGTAAAATTTCATCAACTGTTGGTATAGGGTACCTTTTACGTAATATTGCAGTATAGGTTTGTCTCATATCTACACAGAGTCTGATATCGTTATTCGATTTGGGTTCTACGATCACAGGCGAAACCCAGTTACTTTGGTTGATTTACCATTTCAGTTTTTTCAAGACGTTAACTCATGTAATTTATCTTCTAATTTATTCCGTAAATAATATGGCACACATCTCACACGCTGTGCTACTGGACTCACAGTTTCATCTACTGTTAACTTTAACTGAAAGTCTTTCAGTTCACCAACTCTAGTAAAACATTTTTTTAATTTTCTCTAAAACTCTGTCTTTTATTTTATTTTCACTCTATTCAGAAACACAAGGCTGATCTATTTTCAAACTCAACTCTCAAATTTTAATAGCTATCTCTTTACCCAATAATGCTCTGTCTTTTTCTTCAATGACATAAAACTCAGTTTCAACTGTATCACTCTGATAAGTAATATGAGCAGTAAAACTACCTGCAACAGTTAGCGGTACATTTGATCCATAATGGATATAACTTTTTGTTTAATAGTTTTGACTTACATTTTATATTTTGGTTATTACAAAATTCCATAAGTTCACGATTAATGATGTTCCCACAAGCTCCTGAATCAGTTAACCCTTTTACCCAACGTAACGGCAAAGACCGGCCAGCGCTTTTCTAAAAAATTGCCAATTAATTTTCATTTTTTGTCTCAAAAACATAGGTTATGACCCCCTTTGGAACGAGCTCGTCGAGCTCGTTCCAATGAAGGGTCATAACATATGGTTTTGAGACAAAAAATGAAAACAAATAGTTATTCAAGAATTTTGTTTGCAAGTGTCGTCTGCTTTTCATGTTAGGTAAAGCGTTAAAACATTTATGTTGACACCCCTGCAATTATATCAATTTCATTTTCATTCAGTGATTCATTTTTTTTAAAACTGAAAATACATAATCTTTTCCATCAGATTCACCTTCAATATACCTCACATGTGCATTACCAGAAGGAGGCTTTTTCTGGGGTACATTTTGTTTTATAAGATTTCTTTTACAGCAGCTCTCAAAATGATTAACTTTTTACATTTTTGGCACTGTTTTCCTTTTGCAAGACATACACAGAACGACATACGCGTGTGAATGGGTTACGAGTGTCAGCGCGGAAGGATACATCGAGAGGCCACAGGCCTCGAGTTTTATCCTTCCGCGATGGCCCAAGTGTCATATCAATTAACCCATTCACGGGCGTGTGTCGTTCTGTGTTTTTACACGCCTTCATGTCTATAAAGGCAATTATTAGAAGGACACTCGGCAATTCATTTGACAACTATCAACACAAAGAACACATTTTATCGCCAATAAGATTTGTGAGGAAAACCCGTGTTACAATTTCGTTATCTGAGTTCCAATGTGTTCTATGTTCCTAATGGCACATAGAACACATTGGAACACCGGGAATGATCTTCGTATATCGCTAGCGATTCAAATTGTAATTGCGTCGCATGATTTGTAGAAAATTCCAGTGAAATTTCGCTTCTATTTAAAAATTGTCTGTCAGCGATATCCGTTCCGCACATATGTGCGGAACAGATTTTCATTTTCCGCATGGTTTGGTCTTGCTATAGACAGGGATTTCATAGAACAGGCGTGTAATAAATTTGGGATCCGATTAAACATGTCCTTCATAACCACATGAATAGCTTTTAGGTGTAGGTTTATCTGGAAAATAGTTATTCCACTTAAACTTGTTAGTTGGTTAAAGTTTGAGTCGAGATCCCCTTGAACGTGAAGTCGATGAAAATTTACTATTCTTCTGAAACACTGCATTCGCAAATTGTAAATTATCAGAATGATCTGCTTGTTCCATTTTATGAGCTCGATGTTCCGACACTTCAGGAGACTGAATTTCCGTTAACTGAGCGATGTTATATTTGGACGTTCAACGGTTTTCTATCGAGACGAAGCACATAACATGGGAGGTAACAGTTAATCAGAGAGTCTCTGGAAAATCGGTTATTAAACATGTAAGTGTTTGAAGAATTGGGTGATGGATCGTCGTCATCGTCGACAGAGAAGGTGTTATGGCAGCTTGATGTGTCGGTTTCCGATAAAAATGTTTAGAATCTAGATTAGTAAAATGTTTATTTGTTCGTGGTCTTACTGTTTTTTCAGCATTCGTGTCATATTTTAGAGTACTGTCAATCTCCGTATCATTTCCACCAGGTATCCGGAAAGGTGAAATACGATAGGACTGTGTGTGAAACTGAACTGATCTCATATATCAATAGCATAGAAGTGCAATCAGTGAGAATTGTATCCGCAGCTTGGGGTTAACGGTACCTTATTGATTCATTAAACTGCTGAAAGGGGTTTGCCACTTGTTATCCTTGTTTGCTTTGCAACGAGTTTACCATTTGCAGACGGGTCGTGACTTTGAAAAGTTAAAAATATTAGGAATAAAAGAAAAACGTTGTGAACTTGAAAATGAGTCAAGTATTAAAGAAAAGTATGGCTTCTGCCTCTGCAGCCACTAAGGCAGGTCGCAAACCTTCAGAAAGAGCGAAAACTATTGATCCTGAAACAAAACAACAAAAGGTGAAGTCACGTGACTCATGGTGTACGATCACTGAATTTTCTCTCTTGTTTCAAAGTCATTGTTAATGGAGCACGTTTTAATTTGAGGACTGTTTTTCGGATCAACATGTAGATAAGGCCTCTTATGTCTACAATCCTGTGTTTAAATTTATGATCCGGTTATTGGGAAGTTGTTTTTTAGAGAAAATGGGATCAAGACATGTGACGCAGATTTGAGATGTGAGATGTCATTCACAGTGACGTTTGTTTACAGTGGAGATCGGTGGTAATTTAGAATAACGTTAAAAACAATCTTGTAGTTCGGTGCAAACAGGATCTATAATTCTCTAACTCATGTTCTAGATCAGATTATGAACTGTTTTTGCTGCCGGATATTCAATTGTCTCTTTAATGTAAGAAATGAAGAGTTTTAGTGTTCGACTTTATCGACTGTAACTGTATTGAACGGCTGTAACTTACTCGACTACAGTGTGACCAAGTGTAACTGAGTGTAGCTGTGCTCACGATATTCAACAATGAAAACATTTTTGTCTGAATCAAAAACACTACACTGAATAGTGAATACCCACTCTTGGATCCTCGACGTGTTACTATTGTTTGTATTCAGCTGTACTCAACGGTAACTGTAACTCTGCTGTGAAAACTGGACTGTTTTGAATCGACCAGACAAACAATACATTTTCTGTTATAAGGCCTTTATTAAACTCTCTTTAGAACTCTCTTTAGAATTACCAAACATACCCAAAAGCAGTCTCATTTACCTTCCCACAATGAGTAGAGAGTCGATGAATAATGGTTGCGAAGAGGTCGCAGGGGCAAAACCGAGTAGCGATGATAAGAGGCCGTGGGGTACGGTTGATCAAACCACCTCCCCCATGGAGAATAAGAAAATAAGAGACTCTACCAGTTCGGACGATGAACTCGACTTGTCGGATTATTTGTTTGCAAAGACGGATCTGCCGACCCAAACCCTAAGTTACGATGATCGTTTATGCATAGCCTTCTTGAAAGTTTTGAAGAACCCCTCCGTGCGTGAGGGCCTGGAGTGTATTTTCCTGGAGGCTGCTAATGCACAGATCGACGATCCTGGAAAAACGTCCAGAATTTGCAGGAGAAAATTCAAGTGAAGGATAAACAACTTGAAAAGTTAAGTGACAAAGTAGAAGATTTGGAGCAGTATGGACGGAGAACCAACTTAAGGCTTTCAGGCATCACTGAAAGATCTGGTGAAAACACAGACTCTATTGTTATTGACATTGCCAGGAAAATAGATGTAGAACTATCGCTCGATGACATTCCGAGGAGTCATCGAGTTGGCCCCAGGGTCGTCAATGGAAAGCAAGTCAATGACCGGCCAATAATTTTCAGACAAGCCAGTTATCGAATTCGTGACAAGTTGTTTAGAGCTAGAACTAAACTAAAGTCCGTCAAGATCCCCCTGGCTCTCAACGGGGAGGCAACGAGCGTGGAGTTTATATCAATGAGGATCTCACCCACACCCGTACTCAGATAGCTCGGTGTTTAGGTCGCGACCGTAAGGTCTAAGAAACGTGGACTTTTGACGGAGTCATTTTTGTTAAACACAAAGATGGCTCCGTCCAAAGAATCACAAGCCCTTGTCAGATGGAAGACCTAGAAAAGAATTTCCGGATTGAACAGAGAATTCAGAAAATAGACCCAAACACCTCGCAATCTCAAATTCTGTGATTCTGATGATCCGTCACCGTCACCAATTCCCTTAACTACACACCTAACACTTAAACTGTCCATCCACATACAGTGCGGCCCATAATTGAGTAAACAGCACAGCCGACGCTTATTTACAACATAATCTCGCCCTCATACTTCTCTTGTGTTACAACTTAAAGAATGCAATCCTTCCTACATGGAAACAGTTTACACAATAGAAGCAAGCACAGAGTGAGTACTGTTGGGTTTTGTCGACTATACTCCATAAGGCCAGGCTATTGTCCCTTTGTTGCCGGTTTGCCATAGCAACCTGGCACCATCGGGGCGATATTCTGGCATTACTAACGCGATATTATTGCCCCACTGTATGTTTTGTTGTGGGCTGTACCTGTGAGCATTCGTCGTCCCTTCCAATTGACGAGCCTTTAACAGGGTAACTCTTAACAAAATATGGGCGACTGATATGTGGTATGCTGTTTTGTTAACCGTATGGGAAACGTCAAACAGGAAATAGATGCACGCCTTTCAACGTAACCTATTGCAGTTTGCAGAGTATTGTTGGGCTTTGTCGACCAAACTTCAAAATGTCAGGCAACTGACCCACTGTTTCTGTGGAAACCTGGTGTTACCAACGCGATTTATTGGCTTCATTGTATGCTTTACATTGGGCGTTTTTGTGCGTACTCAACGTGTCTCCCAACTGTCAAGTCTTTCACAGTGTGTAACTGTTATCAAATCTAGATGACTGACATGTGGAACTAAGATTTGTTTAACCCTGTGCACAGCGGCAACAGAAACATATGCACGCCATTTGACATTACCCCTTGCAGTTGCAGAGTTCTGCTGAGCTTTGTCGTCCTCACTCATACTGACAGGCTATTACCTCATTGTGGCCAGATTGCTGTAGCCGGATTGCTTTGGCGGTCTGGCACAAGTGATGTAATATCCTTGCGTTATTGACGCGATATTACACCTCATTGTATTGCCTGCGCAGCGCCAACAGCAACATTTACACGCCATGTGACATGAATCCTTGCAGTTGCAGAGCATTGTTGGGCCCTGTCGTCCACACCTCATGCTGTCAGGCTATTACCTCATTGTTGCCGGATTGCTATAGCTGTCTGGCACCAATGATGTAATATCTCTTCGTTATTGGCGCAATATTGCGCCTCATTGTATTGCTCTATTGTGAGTTTTACTGTATATAATCAACGTGTTTCTCAATTGTCAAGCCCTAATAGTGCAACTATTATCAAATCATGTGGTATAATGTTTTATTTAGATCTGTGGGCAACGCCAACAGTATACAGATGCACGCCACTCGACATAACCCTTTGCAGTTGCAGATACTTTTGGGAATTGTCGACCTGACCAACGCCAACAGTATACAGATGCACGCCACTGGACATAACCCTTTGCAGTTGCAGATACTTTTGGGCACTGTCGACCTGACCAACGCCAACAGTATACAGATGCACGCCATTCGACATAACCCTTTGCAGTTGGAGATACTTTTGGGCATTGTCGACCTCACTTCTTGATGTCAGGCCGTCGCCTCATTTTGCCTGATTGCTATAGCAATCTGGAATCAATGATGTGATAGTCTGGCGTTACTAACGCGACATTATTGCCCCGTTGTATACTTCATTGTGGGCCTTGCTGTGCATATTCATCGTGTCCCCCAAATGACAGGCCCTTAATAGTGTGACTCTTATTAAATCTAGATGACAGACATTTTGGTGTGGCGATTTGTCTAACTCTCTTGTAAAACAGAAAACTGATGCACGCCATTCGGCATTAACCTCTTGTAGTGGCAGAGTGATGTTGGTCTCTCTCGACCAGAACTCAAAATGTCGGGCTATTGTCTCATTGTTGCCGGAATGTTATAGCAACCTGGCATCAATGAGGCTATATTCCGGAGTTATTAACACGATATTATTGACCCATTGTATGCCTTATTGTGGGGTTACTGTGCATAATCAACGTGTCTACCAAGTGAAAAGCCCTTAATAGTGCAACTCTTATCAAATATAGGTATAATGTTTTTTTGGGGGGTTTTTAAGCCCGTGGGCGCCACCAAACAGCAAACCGATGCTTGCTATTTTGACATAATCCCTTTAGTTATTCGCCACATCTGTCGACTTCTTCTTATCCAGTATAATCTAAGGTTGAGCGAAAGCCGATCGCAGAGCTGCCACACTAACAACGAAACAATACCGCCATAATAAACTCTATTGTCGCAATATTAAGGAAAACAAGTCTTCCTGAACTTTTAATACAGAAACTCAAGGGCTACTGATCAGTGTTCGGCGGTTGCTTTTATTTTGCCAGAGCATGGCATCATTATTGCCAGATTTCAAAACCAGTCTGGCAGTGATTATGCCATATTCTGGAGTAGTTATCCTCCTATTATTGGCCAACTGACTTTGTTGGTCGGCGGCACTGTAGCTTTATAGGAATCAAATATATTAATTAAATTGTAGATGTTATGAAATTACCCAATGGATTTGCTCTCTTTTGTCTACAGATATTTGAACATTAGGTCGACTTATTTTCTGACCGGGCCTCTTATGATATATCAAAAACATAACCTCCCATAAATGGATTATCCACATCTACCTAAATAATCCTTCACAATCTAGATTATGACTTTGATTCAAGCTCCTATCGGAAGTAACGAATCCTATTTCAATGTTACATGCTCCTGTCTTATTTTTTTATGTTTTTTACACTTCTAGTGTAACAGTCTCACCATGTATATATGTTAGTTTTTACTTTACTTTATCATCAGACATACAATACTTTTCCTTTTCAAATCTCCATTCTATCTCTTCCACGGTAATCTTATATTCACTTAACCAGGCAAAATTCACGGCAAAATGTATCATTGGACCCACTCAATGTCGAGACCAATCACACCCTTGTCCTTCGGTCTCCAATGATTGATTCAGCAATATACAGAGCTCGAGTGGGTCTATTTGTTCCAGTCGCGAGAACTGGCGGGCACCTCATAAAACATCTTAAATTACTTGATGTTTTACTCGTTAGTCTGTTGTTGCGATTTGGTATTATGGGCTTATCACTAATGACATGCTTACATCACTTTATTTCCAGTGGTGAATTTTCGTCTGAAGATGTCATACATCGTCAGTCTACGAGTCTAGTAAGTAGTCCACCTTCTGTAGCCGATCATGGACATGGCGTGTATCTTCTTAGGACGTTACTAGATGTGATAAGTAACATGGGAATGGAGTAAATGTTATGAAGATTACATTTGCAATAAATGTGCCAGCTCTGGAGGGAGTTTTGATTAATGCAGAGGACTGCAAAGATTGGGCAAGGTAGGTTTTTCACATTTTCTGCTACTAAACACCACACGGGACGTCATCACACTTTCCGCTTATAGCCGTTGCACACTAGATGCGATGCGAGCAATGCGATAATTTAATAAATCACAATTTTCCTTCTGAGTATGTAATTTCGACATAGTGTAAGGGTTCTGATTTCAGCTGTTGTATGGAACAAAGACAATAATTAGGCTAACTACATAAAAGGCCAATTGGCAAACTGAAGCATAAAATCACTGAACGATATAAGCAAAAGCAGTCGTAATAATTACCAATACTCATATTAATCACAAAACACTATATACATTAATTAACTTAACACCTCCACATATTCCGGATAAAATTTGATAGTTTACCGCAAAATAGATACAATAGATAGCAATTGGTTTCGTGAAAATTATATTGAGTGATGTTATGTTTGAGTTTGTTAATAGGTCTTATTGTAGTTAATCTTTGTGTTTGCACTTGTGAAAGCTCACTTAAGAGGCATCAAACGCCGTCAAAGCTACACACCAAAGAACAAATCATTATTTATTACTTTGTTGCAACGCTCGCATGATATCTTGTGTGCATTGGCCTTTTTTGGACTAGCATGCATGGCAACCGGTTGAAGTGGTCCATAAAGCGAAAGTTTGTTGACGGCCTTTATGATTCCTATCAAAAATTGTTAATAAATGTCGGGAGTCGGCACAATTAACGTCCAGTTGATTGTTTTAATCATATAGTCTTACAATTAATCACAATTTCTGCTAAATATCACAAGGGCCGTCAACATACCTCAAGTTCAGCGTATGAACCACCTGTTTTTAATTCTTAGTCCTAAATCACTCGGAGGTGGGGGTAAACAATGGCTGTTTCTTCAGTTGCTCAATGTACCATGTCTGAAAGTGATACCGTGTGTGGGTGGTTGAGGAGGGGGGGGGGGGGGGGGGGGCTATTCTCCACCACGGAAAATATTTTAAAATGAGAGCTTAAAAGGTGCATTCTGAAACTGTTTTGCGGAAAAATTATTGAGAGAGTGCCAAATATGTCATTTGGGAGTAATAGAGACGTTGGAACACTTTTTCTTAAGAATATCCAAAATACCTATCCGATTAAACACGATTTGCTGCTCATGGAGTGAGGTACGGGGTCTCATCAAAGAGTTAGTGTGAAGAGGCATAGGGAGGGGGTAACATTTAGGGGGGGGGTGGGCGGCCTTCTCATCGGAGAGTCGCCACAAATCAGCGGCTGGCCAAAGTGTTGTTATTATTGTTTATTTCCAGCTGTTTTTTTTTTATGAAGTACATGAAAAGTACTACAAATTTACAATAACCACAATAAACGGGTTTTTTTTCTCCACGTCAAAAACTATCTGCCTATGAATTTGTTTGCTATCTATTGTATCTATTTTGCGGTAAACTATCAAATTTTATCCGGAATATGTGGAGGTGTTAAGTTAATTAATGTATATAGTGTTTTGTGATTAATAGGAGTATTGGTAATTATTATGACTGCTTTTGCTTATAGTAGTATCAAAACATCGTGGACTATTAATTTACAAAATTAATAACCTTTGATTATCGATGCATTTAAAGTAGTAGTGCCTGGATAGTGATGCCCTGATAAGTGCTAATAATTATTATGGTTAAAAAAAACGACAAGCATTGGAACAGATCAAATTAAAATCATCAGTCAGTAAAAATTTCCAAAGTGGATTTTCCCTTGATTGTATACTATGTTCGGTATTTTTTATTGTTGTTCCCTATGTTTAAAACGAAAAAAAAACAGACATTGAAAACAACAATAATAAAAATAGCAAAAAACAGGCAAACACAGAATAAAATCGAAAAAAAAACCATTTGTATAAAAACAACTTCGACATTCCTTATGATCAGAACTTTGTATTTCAGCCGACTGATACAGCTGAGCAGTCGTTAATATCCGAGTATTGCGACTAGCTGGCCCTGAGATAAAATGAAAATTCTAATTTTTGTATAGAAAACTTAAACATAACTTATGACCCTTGATTGGAACGTGCTTGACGAGCTCGTTCTAACCAAGGGTCATAAGATATGTTTTAGCTGCGACTAGCAGCTCTATAAGTGGCAATGTCGGTCTGTCGGTCTGTCGGTCTGTCTGTCTGTCGGTCGGTCGGTCGGTCGGTCTGTCTGTCGGTCGGATGGTCGGTCTGTCTGACCAACGAGTTTCAAAACTCAATAACGTTTGAAATACTTGATGGAATGACTTTATATTTGGCATGTAAGTGTATCTTATTGATGTCTAGCCACTGTTCAATGCATGTGTTGTTCCAAATATTTTTCTTGGAGTTATGGCCCTTGATGAACTTAGAATGTCGGTCGGTCTGTCTGTGACCAACGAGTTTCAAAACTCAATAACTTTTGAAATACTTGATGGAATGACTTTATATTTGGCATGTAAGTCTATCTTATTGATGTCTAGCCACTGCTCAATGCATGTGTTGTTCCAAATATTTTTCTTGGAGTTATGGCCCTCGATGGACTTAGAATTTTGTGAAATTGCACCACCCGTCGCAGCTACGGCGTCGATGTCGCGATTTTCGAAGTAAAGAATGGGGAAAAATACTAAATTAGAAGGGCGATTTTCGTGTATATATATTACTGGCCGTGTTTGACGTTACATATGGTAAAGTGTAAAAGAATGACATTTGATTGGATTAATCGATTGGTTATGTTCTCTTCTGTGTCTTGTTTTGTTTGTCAAAGGCTCAAAGCCACCTTCATTGAATAGAAAATGCCGGTGACCAGAAAAATGCCGTTTTCTTAACTTTCACTCCTCAGTTTAATGGTGTTGTATGCCGCAGTACCGTCGCGTCGAATTCAAAGAACTGAATCCGACGCGGCGGAAGTGAGATGTATACTCGAGGGGGTGTGGAGTCGGGGGGGGGGGGGGGGGGCACTTGTGTATCGTCACTTATTTTGTTGTAAACATTAAATTGTTTGTAATTTTAGGCAGGTCTAGAAAGTTATGCACAGTTGACGGCCGTTGCGAAAAGAGAGTCATTGCTTTTACGAGAGACAAATGATATCCGAATTCCATTCAACCCAAAATGGAGACCACATATCAACAGCAATTCTGAAGGCACACACATTTGAGCACACCACAAAAGCTGCGGTTAATTCGTACGTACGCACAAAGCTCGAAATCATGGAGAAAGCATCAGAACTAGCACGTCATCAGAATCCAAAAGAAGTTTACGCCGAAATGGTTGGTGACGATTCGATAAATGCCCCCCCACCCCCAATTTAAAACAAATTCGACAGAAACAAATACGGAGAAAAAAGAAAAGTGGGAGTGGTTGTTATGCTAACCTTGCCGATGAGCTGTTTTGAAGACGGAGGAGTGGGCGGGGGGGGGGGGGGGGCTTCCCCCGCTGATCTGCCCCCCCCCCCCCCCCCGCCTGCCGACCCTTTTTAAATGCGAGAGCTTAAATGGTGTGTTATGAAAACATTTTTTCCGGAAAATTGTATTTGCCGACAAAACTAATTCATAATACACCATTTGAGCTCTCATTAAAAATATTCCAGGGTTATGCTAGCAGTCGTCTCTTCGCCTCTCAATGAATATTGTGGTCGCCCATGTCAAAATCGTTAAAAGAAATATCGGTATTTTTCTAATCACACTCACCTGAAATGCATTCTTTCATCATCTATGTTGGGCAGTTATTTTGTTATTTATTACTTGTATGTTCATGCATTATCTGCTTTTAAACTGACAATTCTCAATAAAGGCACATTTTGGGGAAAAATCGTTTTGTGTTACACCCTTTCTTCGCTATGTTTTGCCTTGAAAAAAAGTAAAAACATTGCCTGGTGACATTGTCGTTTAGAATTCTGTTTTCTGGTAACCAGCCCATTCGATTTGATCTATAGCCTGAGACCGGAAGCAATTTTGCATATAATCGACTCACATCAGTAGTGCCAATGTGTATTGTTTTATAAACTTCAATTTATTTCACCATGCGGCAATTGCAATCGATTGTTTTGGCTCGTACTTTTAAATTGAATAGAGGAATATTACATGTAGTTTCATTTGGTTAGTTTTGTGCTTTAGTTACTTTCATTTGAATTCATTTGTTTTCATTTTGGATAAAACAACGTGCCCTCAAAGCGCAGCAGGGGACGACAGAAAAACCTGTAAAGGACAAAGACCGGGAAGTCGCTGAAAGAAAAGAAGCTGAAACACAACACCACAGTGTTTGTTGAAAAGCATGAAGCACCTGTAAACAACAAGGCTGAGTGATAAAAATGCACCAACCTGAAAATAAATATTTAACGAGGGCGCACAATAGCCTGAACAGCAACTAGAGGGCCTAAAGAAAAAAGGTCCTCAGATTGCTGCTGTAGGTGACGGAGATAAAAGGAGGAAAAAGTAGCATTCCTCCAGTAAACCGCATTCATAATGTCCATGGGCGAAACAGAATTGGAGAACGTCCAGGAAGTAGAAATGGCACGAACCCCATGAGCATGAAATCAGTTCGAAACAAGATCCGGAGCAGACAAACTGGAATAAGACAGTTTGATTACGAGACATACCCACCTGGAAATAGAACGGGAAGAGATAGACTGCCTCCCAGGAATGAGAGACAGAAAGAATCTCTTCCGACCCTTCCGAATGAACTGTGTGCGATTAATATGTCTTGATCGCACGAACAGGACAAAAAAGAGGCCTCCGGTCATCGACAGAACGAAGTGCTCGAATTCAGATGAGAGGAGGCACCGAATCAGGAAGTTGCTTCTTGGCCAGAAAAGAGCAATCAGTAGTGAAGGTTACAGTATTAGCCTCATTTCTGAAGAAAGCCGTATCAACAGAAAGCGCATGAAGCTCACGGACACGTCTGGCACAAGCAAACGCTAGAAAGAAAGCAGTCTTATGTGAGAAAACGCATGTCGGTCTCAGATAAAGGCACGAACGGCGCCCCTCCAAACAATGCAACACCCATGCTAAGCTCCATTTGGATGTAAGACGCAAAACTCGAGGCCTCTTCAGAGAAAATAGCCGAATCAGTTTGGAGAGAAAGAGATTACGACCGATGCACCACTTTCCCACATAAGAGAGAGTTTCTGACAGCATAGACTTATAGCACTTAATATTAATAGGCTGGAGGCCCTTGGAGTCAAAAAGGTATACCAGAAAATCCGCAATTTGAGCGATCGACGGATTTCGGTAATCCACATGTTGAACTGCACTCCAGCGACAGAAAACTTTCCACTTAGCAGTATACGTCATGCCAGTGGAATATCGCCGCGATGCAGAAATGCACTCCCACTGTTCGTCTCGAAAAACCTCTACGTCGGAGACAGGGCAGGCTCGCCAGGTTGTTGTGGTACTTCATGGGCCGGCCCTGGGAAAGAAGATCGCGGGGTAGAGGTAGACGAATTGGCCGATCTGCTAACAGAGGCCGCAGCTGATTGGCCCACAGCCTCGGTGGAGACAGAGGGGCGATCAGAATGATCCTGCAACTGCAAGCACGAATCTTCGACAACATCTGAGGAAGAATCGGTGCAGGAGGGAAAGCATAGTCGATCTAACTTGTCCAGAGACAGAGCGCCCACCGAGTGTGGCGAAAAGGTCGATAAGAGGACGATCCTACCGTTGGCAAATCGTATGAAACACCGAACGCTGCAGCATCCATTCGGTGGGAAGGACAATGTCTCGTCGGGACAGAGAGTCGGCTTGGACGTTGAGACGTCCGGGGAAGTGCCGAATGGGCACCCGAGCGTGGACATCACACGCTAAAAGTACAAGCTCCCGAGATAGCCGATACATGGAAATCGAATACGTGCCCCCTTGATTTTGGATGTAGGACACCACTGTTGAATTGTCCGACAGAAGCAGGATTGTGTTTCGACAGTTGAGAGATTCATTGCTGAAAACTCAACAGAAGAGCAAAGATCTCCTTCTGGTTGATATGAAGGGCCACCTGCTCTCGGCCACACTGGCTGTGAGTTGACAGACGAGAGGATCTAACGTCGCACCCAGCCCCGATCGCTGGAATCCGCTGTTAGGATGCGATCGGCCGGAGGAAGATCCAACGGAACACCCTGAGTCAACCAGGGAACATTGTTCATTGGGCGGAGGTGGCAATGCAAGTATCGAGGAACAGGAAGTTCCAGGTCGAGAGGATCAACATTCGGACGCCAATGATTCAACAGGAAGTGTTAGAGATGTCGGACAAACAAGCGACCCTGTAGAATGAGACCCCTCACCGAACCGCAAAGGCCCAGCAACCGAAGGAAATTCCTGACCGAGACCGAGGTGCGTTGGAGCAGGTCCCGAGTCAAGGCGGAAAGGATCAACGCCCGAGCCTTGGGAACAGACACCACATTGTGAAAAGCGTCGAAATCCATTCCCAAATGACGAAATTGCTGAGAAAGAATTAGATCTGACTTCTCGCAGTTGACTCTGAAACTCAGCGACGCTAGCAGGACAAGCAACCGTCGGACATCGGATTCCAGAACTGCAGCATTGTGGTGCAGTTGGAGGATGTCGTCCAAGTAGGCTAAGTCAAAGCCGACTGAGTACGATGAAAAGAGAGCACATGTGACATCAGTCGGGTGAAGGCCCAATGAGCCAGGTTCAAATCAAACGGGAGAGATTTGAATTGAAAGACACGATCCCGAAACGAGAACCAATGGTATTTCCGTAATGCCAGGTGAATGGGCACATGGAAATAGGCATTCTTCAGATCGATACCGGCTGCAAAATCGCTGAAACGAGGTGCTATGATGGACTCGTCAGGAAACTCAGATCGATGACAGAACGAAGCTGGCCATTTTTCTTTGGCACTAAAAAAAGTCTCGAGTAGAACCCCGGAGAACGGGTGTTCTTGACCACCTCGATCGCACCTTTGGAGGAGAGATTGTCGATTTCCTGCACCAGAAGGTCCAGACGCTGAGGATCGGAAGGGACCCGAGTCGGTAGGGGTACCAGAGATAAACAGGGGTGCCGACTGAAGGACAGTCGCAGACCTGATTGGAAGACGCCGAGGACCCAATGATAAGACGTTATCTCGGTCGAAAAACAGCGACTGCCTTCCCCGACTTGAAGCGAATCGAGGTGAGGTCCTTTATTTGCGGCCTCGACGAGAAACCACTCCCTCGGGAAGCAACAGAGTCCTTAGAATTTCCTGAGGCTGCCAGCGAGCCTGGCCGCGTCGACGCTTCTTCCGAGCGGACGTAGCGGATGGCGCAGCCTGCGTGGCCGACCGCTTGGCGGGCCTGGAACGACCACCCACAGCAGCAGTATGGTCCAGTTGCCGTAATAAACGCTGGTCCTTCGAATGATAAAGAACCTCGTCACGGACAGGAACGATGGGACAGCTGAGGTCCAACCAGAGAGGCAGACCTCAGGACAGCACGCTGTTCAGAAGGAAGGGATCGAGAAGTGTCCAATACTACATCCCGGCGTGCAAGCTCCAAATTAGCCGTGTTGAAGGCGTGAGCGTGTGTCATGTTCATATAAGAGCCTGAGACAAAACACGCAAAGGCGCCTGAGCATCAACAAACTCACTGGCGAGAGATAGGAAGACAGAGCAGCTACGACGTGATCTGCGAGAGACAACATGCTCAGCATCTCTCGGAAAAGGCCCACCATAGATTCTACTACCGACATCGGGAGAACTGCCGACTTTGGCTTAGCTAACCCGAGAGAAGAAGAATCCTCGTCCACAGTAATCAACCCTTAGAAGACTGGTAGACAGGCCGATTCGTAGACACGAAACCGCGTTTGAGGCAGAAGGGCATCAGATCGTGAAAAGAAGGAACTCTTCAGGGCCTTGGAACGCATCTTGACATCCAGGCCTTGTGAGGACTCAACAATCTGAGCCGATTGCAGAGGACGCAAAACCTCAGAGCTAGGAGGCTCGACAGGGTTGCGGCGCTCCTCAGAGGACCGCGGCCGGGTGGTCACTGAGGGCTGGTCTGAAGGCTGAACGTCTGGTAAGAAACCAAAATCTAAAGCTTGCCCCAAGACTGACGGGGGTGGGGGTGGGGGGGTCGTCGTCTTCAAACAAATCGTCATCCTCTGTGGAAGAAGAGACGTAGCCCAACTCTGGCTGACCAGCAGAAACCTCCAGTGAATGATGAACAGCAACCAAAGGGCCAAGCGAGGAATTTCTGCGACTGACCAAAGGAGGTTGCGCCTCAGGAGGCACAGGGATGCCAACTTGAGGCTTGCTAGAAAGCAACCGAGTGAGCGCCAGAACAGCCTGCCTCAGCTCACCTTGAGAATCCGTCGGAGTAGCCGCGTCCGACGGAGTGTCTTCCCAATGGACCCTTCTAGAAGAAAAGCCCAAATCCCCAGAAGGGACCGACTACGAACGTCGATCGGCAGACAGTGAAGAGACACCGGAGGATAGTCCCAAGAGTGACGCCCAGGGGAAGTCACTGACCTCTGCAAAACTGGTGGGCAACCGAGGACACAACACGGTTTCGGGTGTGAAAAAAACAACGGCGAGTTGCACTGAAATCCTCAAACTGTCGTCATACAACCGATGTTACGTTTTGTTTCATTAATCATTAACACGACGCATAATCTATATATCCAAGAACAACGGTCGAGCGAATTTGCAACCGCAGGTGTTATTTCTCAGAACTAACTCATATCATCCGCGATCGGGGGGAGGGGGTGGGGATATCAAGGCGCTAAGCGCTATGAACGGAAAAATCCGAATTGCAGAAACGTAAGCAGAACTCGGTAACCAACCGTGTGAACCACGTGATAGTTGTTTTCTTGAGTTAAAATGGCGAATGAAGATCAGAGTCCCGTGTGGGAATACTATATTCTATAATCAAAATGACCCAAAATTTAAATTTTGCACCTGCAACATTTGCAAAAGAGAAATACCTTCCTAACACGGAAATACGAGCAACCTAAGTCGACATATAGAGTCGAAACACAAAGATATTTACTCGAAGATTAAAAAGTTACTGGATTCACTGGATGAGAGATCGTCTGCAAGAAATCGGCGAAAAAAATGATCTGCGGGAAGTCCTAAATTAATGTTCGCCCGAATGTATGCTCATGCGACCTGTAAACCCATATGTGCAAGTGGTAAGATAGTTATATGAAATATATAAGAGTTTTATTGCAACATTCTACGCTAAAATCGTTTCCGAACCCCTTGTCATACCACAGGCGTCTGGGGACCTGATCTAGAGCGATAAATAGCACCTAGAAGGTCTAAAATCACCCAACATCAAAATACCCCTACTGTATTATAAATATATTTATAATACAGTAGGGGTATTTTGATGTTGGGTGATTTTAGACCTTCTAGGTGCTATTTATCGCTCTAGATCAGGTCCCCAGACGCCTGTGGTCATACATTGCGTATATATATTTATTTGTAGCACATGGAGATGCGTTTTGTTTTTCGCGCTTATCGAAGGGGAATAATTCTCTTTTTCCTCAAACAACTGTGAAGTAATGGTTACAATACTCTAAATGATTTGCATTGGTGACAGTGTTGACATTTTTCTGTATCCCAATCTCATCAAGCTTATAGCATCTTATAGAGTCCCAAGAGCGCTTAAATTTGATTTTCTGATACCCTGCAATAACAATTTTGAATTCTGAACAACCAATGAATTCAGGTTCACCTGCAAAAAAAACATTCTGACTGCGACTATCACTTCGTACTTGAACATGAGTTCATTGGTTCTTCACTTCCAAATTCCCAAAATTAGTTGAGAATGTGTAAAGTAGAAAAAAAAAAACGTAACTGAAACCGAAACCTAGGTCTTCACCCCCCACCCCCAGAAACCAAAACCGACAGAAGTGAAAACATCACAACAGCCAATCTCTACTTATTAGAGCTATTTGGCCTCAATACAGCTAATACAGGCATTTAATCTGTTATATCTTGTTTCACAGAGTCCTGTGAGCTCTGTCAAACAAGATATAATATAGAATAAATGCTTAGTTTATCTCCAGAATACAGGGAAATTACCAAATTCCTGTTAATTGACTAATTTTCAAAAGCAAAGTACTCTCAGGTGCCAAATAATAGTGATGGCTGAATAACAGTGATGACTTGCATATTCATCAAAAATTAATAACAGTGATGGCGTTTTTGCTCTATATCTCATTACCAAATAACAGTGATGGTTGGAATTTTCCTCCAAAATTAATAACAGTGCCGACACTCTTATTTGGCACCTCAGAGTATCTATTCAGTTACCAGGATTCCACTGTATTGGTCTTCAAACCTGTAGTTTTGTGTATGTAATACTATTTATGTTGTGCAGTTTGAAACAGAAGATCTGCTGGATGAAAATTATTATTTATTGGTGTTTAAGGTCACATACTTATGTACAATGGCTAATCATGACCGTGACAGTTTTATGGGTGGAGGAAGCCAGAGAGAATCACCGAGCAACAACAAGCAGCTGCCAGCTCCCCAACATCGTAACACCACACTGCAGCACAGGCAGGGTTAGATTGGTTGAAGACATGCGCACAATCGACGTGCAGTATGCTTTAGTACACGGCGTCATCGCACCTCCATGTGGACAATTGGGGTTAAGTGCCTTGCCCAAGAACACAACGTGGAAGTCCAAATCGATCGCTCAGACGGTCACCCATCCAAGGACTAATGGCTCGATGTTGCTTAACTTCGGTGAACTGACGAGAACTGCTGGATAAAAAAAAAAACAAACTCAACTGAGCACATGTAAATATGCAGGTTCAAAGCTTTATGTTGTATAGTTTCACAGAAGGTTATCATGCAAAAACTGTTTTTCCAATTCTCTTATCTTTTAATTTTAAATCAAATTGATAATTTATGTTTGAATAACAAATTTGAAAATGATCTGGAGCTATCATTTGATCCTTTAGAAAAAAAATTCACTTGGGCCTAAAAAAGTTAAAAAAAACAATTTTCAGGCCCTCCTGCATGGTCTTTTTGGCTGCAGCATACTCTCTTTTATCATCAATGCAAACTTAAAAATAAATGGCTTACATGTGTCTGATATTTTACCCAAGTTAATAAAACTGATAAATTTGTCCCTCGAGTGCAACAAGGCTTTGCAATGCTTCAGTATTGCAAAGCCTTCTTGCACTCAGAGGATGAAATACACCACCACCCATGCTATTCTGAAGATTATGAGGCCTAAAACATAAAACAAACCGAGAACATGAACTTTTGAGGTCAAAAAGATAATTACAACAAGCCAAGACCAATACCGGGTCTGGACCTGCGTCGCTGCATGCAACAGATCTGAAAATTAGATACACAATACAACTTATCATTATGAAGCAGCTGACCAAATATAAAATCATTCCCTTTCATAGAAGCCAAGTAAACTTGGATGGAAAAAGTGTTTCGGACGGACTGACAGACGGAGTCGAGCGGTTACTAGACCTGCTCTGCCGCTGGCGACGCAGGTAAAAATAAAAAACTAAAAAAAAATGCCCGCCCACATGGAATTTTACAGAAATGGCCTGACAAATAGATCTACTTTGTGTGGCCTTATTTATGTTTGAAAAAGATATTCACACTGTTGTTTGAAATTCATTTGCAGAAACCCATTCACTAGTACCCTAGTAATCATTTTACTTTGAATATAAAGTGAAGCATATCCCCCAAATATGAAGTCTTTTATCCTTTACCTAACATGAAAAGCAGACTACATTTTCAAACAAAATTCTTGAATAACTAATTTTTTCATTTTTTGTCTCAAAAACAGAGGTTATGACCCCTCATTGGAATGAGCCTGGGGGAGCTTATTCCAAAGAGGGGTCATAACCTATGTTTTTGATACAAATGAAAGTGTCAATGACACTGTAGCTCAACATGTGTAAGACATGTACATGTATAGTATGTGACACAGCAATGACACACATTTAGGTAATGACCTGATAACAAAGGTACATATAATGTATTGTAACGGTCTGTACATAAATGCTGACCGTAGCCTGCCCTGTAACAAATGTACAGGTAAAGTATTGTAAAGGTGAGCGACAGTAAGATGCTGAACTAGAAAAGAAATCTTTGAGTCCCAGAGTGGGTCTGACTGAACCCCAAAATATTTGTTCTCAATAGCACAGTGATAACAAAGGCACCCCAAAACACTCGTTCCTGTTCCACGTTGATAACAAAGGTACCCAAGAAGTTTCGTGAAGAACGGTTCATAAATACAGACTCTGGCCCGAGCCATATTGACATGTGCACTTACTGTGTATAAGTAGCACTGAATAAATCAAAGTTCATCTAATTTGCATAATTTCTGCACGAGAAAAAAACCTGTATTATATGTGATTTATTCCATGTTACCAAACATTGATTCAAAAATTTATTCAAATCAGAAACTTCATATAGAAATTCTGTACCAAAAACTGATTGTACCTAATTTCAGTACAAAATGCCACTGGCAGCCATCTTGAATTTTGGACCACACCCAAAACCACCCGTTCTCATCCCAAAGGGGATAACAAAGGTAGCTAAGAAGTTTCGTCAAGATCAGTTCATAAATACGGTCTCAAACCTGAACCGTATAGAAGTTGTGTACAAAAAACTGATTGGACCTAATTTCGGTACAAAATGGCCGCTGGCAGCCATCTTGAATTTTGGACTGCACCCGAAAACACTTGTTCTCGTCCCAAGGTGATAATAAAGGTACCCGAAAAGTTTCATGATCGTTTCATAAATACAGTCCCTAGCCCGAGCTGTATTGACGTGCACTTACTGTGTGTAAGTAGCAATGAAAAAATCAAAGTTCATCTAATTTGCGGAATTTCTGCACGAGAAAAAAAACGTATTATATGTGATGTACATGTATTCCATGTTACTAAACATTCAGACAAAAATTTATTCGAATCGTAACTTTCTTACAGAAGTTCTGTACAAAAAAATGATTGCACTAACTAAGGTACTGGTGGCCATCTTGAATTTCGGACCTCACCCAAAAACACTAGTTCTCGTCCCACGGTGATAACAAAGGTACTCAAGAAGTTTTGTAAAGATCGGTTCATTGAGCCATATTGAATTGTTGACAGACAGATGGACGACGGGTCATGGCATAACCTCAAATTTGACTTAGTCAAAGTTGAGCTAAAAATGATAAAATAATGAAAATTAATTGGAGACTTTTGTGAATTGCGCTGGCCGGTTTTGGCTGTAACATTGGGTAAAGGGTTAAGTTATAGTACCTGTACTTCAGAGTAAAGCCCTTCCAGCACTTTGCGAGTTATTATTTATTGGGGTTTAATAACACTTTCGACAACCAGGGTTACCTTGTGTCCAACAGTTTTACGGACGGAGGAAGTACTGGGAGAGAACCACCGAGCAATGGTGAGCAACTGTCAGACTCCCCAACATACTCCACATAAGCAGGGTGAGCATTGGTTGAAGACAAGTTCACCATCGATGTGCAGTACACCTTATTACACAATGTCACCGTGCCCCCACATGGGCAACTGGGATGAAGTGTCTTGCCCAAGGACACAATGCTCCACTTAAAGCCTTTTCTGCATGAGGATTAGAGAGTGGAACTATGTCTGCATAAGAATTGAATAGTTGGGCAAAGTTAATATAAAATCTTCAACCAATCAGTTTTAACTGTATCTGTATTAGGATTGAAGAGTGAATGTTCTTCAAGACAAATCATTCAACCAAACCAATTTAGGCATATCTGTATAATGACTGGAGAGTGGACATAGGCAAGCCAGAAAATAAGCAAACAGCAAAATGAGGTCCCCAGAGGGTTTGTTTGTTTGTTGGTGGTTAAAGTCACATATTTATGCACTATGGCTAATCGTGACACAATGTGGAGATGAAGTCAAGTTTAGTCAATCGTTGATCTACATGTTGCCCATTGTAGAGGACTTTCACCCCAAGCATTGGTGTCTGGGTCCTATTTTACTAGTAAAGCGGAACTGGTTTACCACAGTAAACAAGTGCTGCTTACTTCCCGGGGTTCCCACGGGGACCCCAGAGGGTGAATTTAGTGATGCTACCCTGCACAGCAGGGTAGCATCACTAAATTTACCCTCTGTGAACCTCAATCTGAATCAGGGTCTCAAAACTAAACAGAAAGAGGTACTCAAGAGGATAAATTGGCCCACTGTATGGGATAGCATCATCAAATTCACCCTCTGTGGACCTTATTCTACAAATGTCAGACTGATTATTTTCCGGCCAGGAGATAGGGTCAAATCTTCAACCAATCAAATATAACCCTGTTTGTTTAAGGTTTGGAGAGAGACCATAATTAACGTCTAATCTTCAGCCAATCAAATTTAAGTTTTATTTCATGGGGTAATTCATATGTTTGTTTTTTGGTGTTTAAGGTAACTTTCATCATCTATGGCTATCACATGATCACAATATAACTTTATATAAGTGGAAAATCAAATTTAGCTAACTGTTTCTACCAACGTATGCAGCCCAGTTGTGAGGACTCGCAACCATCTGTTGGTTACAAAATCCTATTATACCAGTGAAAACACAGTAATAATGCACTGCCCCAATTCTTGGGGTAAAATCTACAGTGAAATAGTTCAGTTTAAACTGATTAGTCCCCTCAAAGTAGATCTTGTTTCTCAGGTCATTTTTTGTAAACTTACATGTGGGTGGCCGTTTTTTTATTTTATTTTTTATTTTTGTGATTATTTCTTTTACATGAAAAGTTCATGTTCTTGGTTTGTTTGATGTTTTAGGCCTCATCATCTACAGAATAACATGGGAGGTGGTGTATTTCGTCACCTGAGTGCAAGAAGGCTTTACAATGCTTTAGCAAGCCTTGTTACACTCCAGGGACAAATTTATCAATTTTATTGACTTCGGTAAAATATGAGACATAAACTATTTAATTTATATTTTTTGAAGTTTACATTGCTTATAATAACAGAGCATGTGGCAGCCAAAAGGACCATGTGTGAGGGCCTGAGAAATAGATTTAACTTTTTTAGGCATAACTGAATGACCATAAATCTCTACACAGTATGTCTAAATATCAGAATCTATATTATACATGTAAATGGTCTGTGAAACTTCTTTGCGTTTTTAAATTCCAAAAAATACCAGGCTCATATGACTTTTGGATTTTAAGTTTATAGGCCAGTTTGTCAGATTAGAATTGAAAATTTCCTTGAACTGTCATCATTGTTTAACTAACAAATAAATGACATCATGTCAATTGTCAGTTTCTCACACATTCAGATTCATGCTGATGGTCAAAGGGAAATAACTCTAAAAGCATTCTGGAGAAGAAGTCAGTATAATGTGGAGAGGGTCCTATTCAATTGGATATTGCCAAATAGAATAACCCTTTTCATTGCGTATAATATTCAAACACCAAACCATTGACCATAAACTTTCAGTACAACTTTGACCTGTTACATTATACAGTAAATCCCTGCTAACTGAATATTTGGGTTCAACTTTTTGCATGCTAAGTACTTTGCAAATTATCTCCTCCCAGGACACCAAATCTGTTGCCACTAGAACAAGTATAATTTGGGTGCGTTTAACCAAATTTTCCACTGCCAATTGAACCAAATTTTCAACCAGTGATTTTCTGAGTTGACTTCAATGAATTTTTCATCAAATCTAGTCGTGGCCACTTCACTGTAGCCTTGATTAGATTTTACGAAAAAAAAAAAAAATATTCTCGGAATAATCAATTTCAGCATCCACATATTAAATGAATAAAAACTGTACTGTCAACTAACAGATTTTTCAGCTTTACAAGACCTGTTGGCTTCCGTATTTTAACTGGTCCAGTGCAAGAAGCCCCTACATGACTGTGTTGAAAAGTGCTGAAAACCACTGTAGTTGTTTTATTTACACTGTATGTGTTAGCTTGTTGTTGGGTAAGCAGTTGAGAACAATATGTTTGCATAAAAATGTTTTGTTAAATTTATTGGAGAGTGCCCTTTGGAACACCCAATAAATTGTAACAAAGTTATTTATGAACAAAAATCCCACTAAATCAAGAATAGGGCTGTCGCAACTATCATTTTTTGTAATCGACTAATCATGACCAGTAATCGACGGTTAGTCGATTAATAGTCGCTTCCCATGATTTTTTAGCAAATCATTCTTCTGTTCGTAAAACTCTGAAAATGACAATGGCACCAGTGTGTTCAGACGAAGTGGGGTTGTGGGAACAACAAATCGGTCCCGACTGAAGCTACATGTAGTCCAATCTTGGACCCACAGTCCGTAATATAATTTTTGGGGTTGGTACGTCCTGTAGAATGAATTAAAATGAATTTACCAAAGAACATTCCTGCATATGTTTCCTTTCTGCAATAAGTTTCTCGAAATGTTGAACATTGAGATCTATGCATTCCCTCGTCAGTTGTTAAAATTGGATCTTAGTCTGAAGTTCCGAACTTTGAGAAGTGATCTGACGTTCTGACTTTCGTCATAATTTTGTCACTTCCGCGCTTTGGGTGTTCCAATGGGTGCATTCGTGTGTACAAGACTGGAGAAATTCAGAAGAATCTATTCTTCTCGAGTAACTGTGAGTGTTCTTTCTTACACAGTCAGTGACAGTCGTACAGTCTTCCGGATATGAATGTTAACTATGGTTAGATATTTAAAGTTATTCACCTTCATTGATCATTCACCTCACAAAACAATGCAATTTAGCCCCGACGTGTAGTAGACGTGTACCACCTTGAAAATGAACAACGATCGACTAAAAATAAAAAACGTCGACTACTTCAATAGTCGACGGTTAGTCGACTAATCGAATAATCGCGACATCTCTAATCAAGAATGATTTTGCAGTGCTGGAAACAAAATGGACAGGTGAAGTTTTAAGCTCCCACAAAATCAGAGACGAGAGTAAATTGCACCCGTAAAATGTTAGTACAGTGGAGCCCACTTAATTGGATATCTCTTAATTGTATATCCCTGTTAATTGAATATAATTTTCAAACACAAAACCATTTACCATATCTTCAGTACAAATTTGATCTGTTAATTGCATATGGGTTGTAGAGTAAACGCCTGTTAATTGTATATAAATTCTTGTAATATGTCAAAAAAATTACTGTGACACGCACCCAAATCCCCTTATTTATCAACCTTTTTGGCCTCACGACATCCAATACAGGCATTTATTCTATTATATCTTGTTTGGCAGAGGTCTGAGCTCTGTCAAACAAGATATAATAGAATAAATGCTCAGTTTACCTCCAGAACACAGGAAACTGACCAATTCCCTGTTAATTGTATACTCCTGTTAATTGAATAATTTTCACTGGCAAAATGGATATTCAATTAAGAGGATTCTACTGTATATGAATTTTTGAGAGAATAATGTCACCAAACACCAGAAACCTTAACCCTTTGAACCCAAACGGCTGCTTCTCCAGCCAGGAACATGATACGTCATAACGTCATTAAATAGGATGGCTGTTCAGTAAATGTGTGGGGTAGACCAATCAATATTTTCAACATGCAGCCCCGGGGCTGCTTATTGAAAATATTGATTAGTCTACCCCAAATAATGAATATGGAGTCTTCTAATTGCTACCACTGAATTGGCATGGCAGATACCACTAGTATTCAAGGGTTAAATGTATAAGGTATTGCTGAATTATGACAGTAACTTGCCACTGGCCACAGAGTGCTGCTTTCTCAAAACATCGCACATTTATATGCCTTCACAATATTAGTGCTCCACAATATTTTTCGATGAGTGCCTTCTTTAGCTCCCGTAAAATAGAAAACATGGGTGCTGACAGGAGCAATTGCACTCGCACACGTCTCATTTCTAGGACTGCTTTTGCTGGAGATGTGGTATTTATGAAAAATAACACTTGAGTTACAAATCACATTGAAAAAATAATTTAGCTCTCTACAGTTAATCCTTTATTCAACATTAAGAGAAGACTAATTCTCTTTAACAACTGAAATTTTCCTATTTTATCCTACAAATGCTGTCCAACCAACTAATTACTAAACTATTCAATACATCCCATTCTCACAGAGACCTCTTTATTAAGTTGATTGCCATTTATTTATTTGTTGGGGTTTAATGACACTTTGACAGGGGGTCACCTTGTGTGTCGGGACAGTTTTATGAGTGGAGGAAGCCAGAGTACATGGTGAGAACCACCAAGCAATGGCAAGCAATAGAACTGTGTGGCATTGAAATTTCAGGTTCAGTATCAGTATTTTTCGAGTAAATACCTCGGTTTTGGTATGGTATTCGGTATATGCATAGAACACTGAAAATGGTTGAAAACTGACCCCATTTCCCAACATTCAACCACATAGTAACTTAACAAGTTCAGCGCTGACATCTCATGAACTTGACAAGTTACTGTGATAACTGATTAGTCAAGGAAGTTATTTAATGAATCACTTGATTCATTATGAATCTTCACACTGCATCGAGTGATTCATTAAATAACTTGCCAAGCTAATCAGTTGGCCTCTCTGTCCTTCGTACATGTACTATGCCCCTCCCCCATTTAATCAGGTAGAAGAAATATATGTTCTTCAACTTCAGGGCTTTTCAGTAAGTTTTCACTGGTAGTAACACTCTTGGTCAGGCCCTGCCCCCCCCCCCCCCCTCCCCCCACCTCCCCCTTATCTTACAGATTTGCAACAATATTAATGTTCACTGTCCAGTGAATTCAGTGTCCAATATCCACACAAATATGCAAGTAAATTTAAGTAATTCAACTGTAATTAATCTCTCTATGAAAATCCCAGTTGTGAAAACATTGTGCAATCATTGCCAATCACACAATGTGTCAATGACATGGTGTCATCCACCTTTCATTGTTTGGGTTCATCCTTGAAAAACATATAACATGTTTTATGACATTCACCTAGCGGTAGTTGGAATGCTTAGGAATTTTGAGTAGAATCACTCTATCAGTGTTCTCTAACTTCACTTCTAGTTCATGACCTCATACACGTTTCTGAAAATTCCAGAGAAACAACGATTTTCCATGACAAATTAGGGTAAATTTGAATTTTCCATGAGAAAAAAATGTACAAATCGATTATATACTTACTGATAACAGCAAATCATTTGCTGCACCTCGATCGACCAAACAAACTTCGATAATGCTAAATCTGATGTTGCCTGTTGGCTTCCGTACATTGGTTTTTAATGTGTTTTGAAATTAAGATCAATCACGTGTTTCCCATGTGCGCTGGTGTGCAGTATAAATTTTTTTTTCGAAAGAATATAAAGTAGATGATTGGGTGTTAAAGTTTTGGGGCTTTTATTTTAATAAACTGATCAGTTGTTAAAAGTATCTGCAACTTAAAATATTAATGCTGAATTGAAAGAAATGTTAAAAAAAACATCGTCGTGATGTGATAACCACTGGCACGTTTGTATGTCAAGTTGTTAGCGTATTGAATTTTCAAAACCAGTGGATTATTTCCAACCAAATGTCAACCACCCACCCAACCCCCAATGCCCCCTGGGAATAAATCGCACAGTAATTTCCAGAAAATATATTAAATCAGCCAGAATGTTGGAAACACTGGAACCAGACCGTATTTCTTCAGAAACTGATAACCTCCTCTACGAATGCGATCGAGTTTGATGACTCCTCTGTGCGAATGAGATCGAGATTCTAATTTCGCATCGATGAAAAGGTCTATTCGCTTCGCCGCCATTACCAGGTTATTGTTTTTACTGTTTTATATTTATACAAAAACATGGACTATTTCAAAACATTCGTTGATGCTTCGAGAGTATTCAAATAACGATAATTAAAGGAAAAAACATAGTTTGGATCAATAAACTCTGCCCAAATGTAAGGAAATATGTGTACTATCGATTGCAGCCGGTAATAAGGGCAAAAGCTTGATATATATTCCTATTTTTGAGTTCCCATAAAAACTTGATGGGAACTTTTTCTATAGGATTGAATGGGAAGAATCGGAATGTAGAGGGGGTAGCCAATACATTGAGATCGCTGAACTAGTTAAGAACTTGCCACTTTTCATTTTTCTGCCGTCACTTTTTTTATTTCTTTCTCCATCCTATTCGCTTCCTATATGTCGCTTACACAGTTCTCTTATCAATTCGATCAAAATATGTGGCCCACAGTCTTTTAGATTTACGATCCACCTTGATAAGTTGACTTTCTGTCAATTTCGCAGAAAAATATAAATAAAGAAATAAGCGATATTTTGATTTGATTTTGGTATGGTTTTCGGAACCCATATAATACCGAAACCATACCGAAAATTTGGTATACTGCACATCACTAGCAAGCAACTGTCAGACTCCTCAAAGTACTAACTCCAGACAAGCAGGGTTAGCATTGAATGAAGACAAGTGCACCATCGATGGGCAGTATGCGTTAGTACACAGTGCCACCATGCTACCACATGGGCAATCAGGATTAAGTGCCTTGCCTAAGGACACAATGCAGTTGCCCCTGATGGGAGATCAAAACGTGGACCTTTCAGTTTGAAGTCCAATGCCATAACCATTGAGCCACTGCACTCCCAACTTCCCAAGTTGATTACCATAAACATTTAACTTACATGTATTTCACAAGAACTGTTCTAGTTTTCTAGTTATCGTAACAGTGATCTTTGACCTCACAAAGCCAAACACAATCCCAATCATCGGCTCCTTATAGGCAATCTTGTGTAAGAAGTTATATACTTTTGTATCCAAAAGGAATCTAAAACCATTAAATTTATTTATTTATTAGGGTTTAACAACACATTAACAGCCAAGGTCACATCTTGTTGGTGACAGTTTTACGGGGGGAGGAAGCCGGAGTACCTGGAGAGAACCACTGAGCAACTATGAGCAGCTGCCATGTCCCCAACATCGTAACTCCGCACTGCAGCACAGAAGGGTTAGATTGGTTGAAGACAAGTGCACCATCAGCGTGCAGTACGCTTTAGTACATGGCACCATCATGCCCCCATCCATGTGGACAAACGGGGTGAAGTGCCTTGCCCAAGGACACAATGTGGGCATCTGAATCAATCGCTCTGACACTCATCCATCTAACGACTAACCGGGCTTGATGTTTAACTTCGGTGATCTGACGGGAACCGGTTATCGCAATGCCACCGCGCCCACCCCCCCCCCCCAACCCAATGAATGAAAACAGAAATCTATTTACAGTAACTGTGATCTTGACCTTTGACATGCTGACCCTCAAACACAACTCCAATTATCAAAACCTTGCATGCAAGGAAAACAAAAAATCTATTCTTAGTAAACTCACTTTGACCTATTGGCAAAAATTATATCCAAGCATCAACACGTTATAGACAATCTGCATTATGTACAGTACTAGCAGAAATACCTTGTAGGAAAACTGCAGTTATACTTCATTTATAACTGCAATGTCAAGCCTCCACAAGGCTCCATTCACTAAATGAAACAACACATTAATCACTTTTTTTACCAAACGATGCTTCGATCATGGATAATCACAAATTATTGAATGCTTTTATATCATGATTGTGTGCACACATGTCTTTAGTCATCTCTATTTAGTTGCTCGCAAACATGATTATTCTACATATTAGGTTCCGCTCCACAGTTTTCCAGGCATTTCCAAAAATGACACGCCATGCACTCACTTCAAATGCAAGAATTCTGTAACTTAGTTATCTAACCCATAACATGTATTACATTTCCCAAATCCAGTAAAAACATATAACACCATCTGACTAAGTAGAAATAAACAATCTGAATGTGGGGAAGTAATTTATTGTCAAAGGCAGGACTTCAGCCTGCAAAATAGTATAGTATAAAAGCAGAATTTTCCCTCTATCCCCACTTGCCTTACCCTGGGGCATATAACCCCTTGTTTCTAAAATGTGAAAACAAATTCCCTGTTATCGTAGTCAAATTTGAGGTTTTGTCATGGCCCATCGTCCGTTGGTCTGTCAACAATTCAATGCGGCTCCTGCTAGAGGCCGTATTTATGAACCAATTTTTACAAAACTTCTTGGGTACCTCTGTTATCACGTGGGACCAGAACAAGTGTTTTTGGGTGTGGTCCGAAATTCACGATGGCCACCGGATCCATTTTGTTCTGAAATTAGTGCAATCAGTTTTTTGTACAGAACTTATATATGAAAGTTCTGAGTTGAATAAATTTTTGTATGAATGTTTAGTAACATGGAATACATCACATGTAATTCAGGTTTTTTTCTCGTGCAGAAATTATGCAAATTATATGAACTTTGATTTTTTCAGTGCTACTAAAACACAACAGTAAGTACACGTCAATACAGCTCGGGCTAGAGGCTGTATTTATGAACCGATCTTCACGGAACTTCTTGGGTACCTTTGTTATCACCTTGGGACGAGAACAAGTGTTTCTTGGTGTGGTTCGAAATTCAAGATGGCTGCTGGTGGCCATTTTGTACTGAAATTAGGTACAATCAGTTTTTTGTACAGAACTTCTATATGAAGGTTCTGATTTGAATAAATGTTCGATAACATGGAATACATCACATATAATACAGGTTTTTTTCTCATGCAGAAATTATGCAAATTAGATGAACTTTGATTTAATCAGTGCAATTTATACACAGTGAGTGCACATGTCAATACAGCTCGGGCTAGAGGCTGTATTTATGAACCGATCTTCACAATACTTCTTGGGTACCTTTGTTATCACCCTGGGATGAGAACGAGAGTTTTGGGGTGCGGTCCAAAAGTTAAGATGGCTGCCAGCGGCCATTTTATACTGAAATTAGGTGCAATCCGTTTTTTGTACAGAACTTCTATTCATCTAATCTTGATTTGAACAAATTTTTGCGTGAATGTTTAGTAACATGGAATACATCACATATAATACAGGCTTTTCTCTCATGCATAAATTATGCAAACTAGATGAACTTTGATTTATTCAGTGCCACTTATACACTGTTAGTACACATGTCAATATGACTTGGGCTAGAGGCTGTATTTATGAACCGATCTTCACGAAACTTATTTGGTACCTTTGTTATCACCTTGGGACGAGAATGAGTGTTTTTGGATGTGGTCCAAAATTTCAAGATGACCACCAGTGGCCAATTAGACAAACTTTGATTTATTCAGTGCTACTTATACACAGTAAGTGCAAATTTCAATACAGCTCTGGCTAGAGGCATCTGTCACCCACCTTTACCTGTATATTTGTTACAGGCTACAGTCAGTTTTTATGTACAGACCTTTACAATACTTTACATGGACCTTTGTTATCAGGTCATTACCTAGATGTGTGTCATGCTGTGTCACATACTTTTCATACACATGTCTTACACAAGGTGAGCTACAGTGTCCTTGACACTCATTTTTTAGTTACATGCCTGGTAATAAACTCGTGCAAAAATGACATTTAAAAAAATAGGCGATTTTTCGAAGCTACCGTTTCCCATAATTCATCTCGCAATTTACCCCAATGCATCAAACTCCAACTGTGGGACCAAAATTTCAAATTCTCTTATCCAACAAATACCCTAGTGTAATCATATATCTGATACTAAAAATATATCTCCAATTTTCAGGGCATTAGTTTCACCGTTTGCCATATTTTTAGAATTTTACCCCTGTGCAATAGTGTGAAACTGCAGAGTGGAACCTTATCGTCAGTAAAAATTAAACTGTTAAAAACAAACAAAAGAAAAAATGTTGGGGAGAGACTATTAAATGTGTTCTTTTCACAAACATACATGTACTGTAAATACTACATTTATACCATGATTACCTATTCTACCACATATAAAAAGCCTATGACATAAATTTTAGCTTTACATACCAACCGTGGTGAACACTCCAGCAGTGGGATTTCAGTAGTTAAAATTTACACCTACAGTGGAACTACATCCAAGATGACCTTTGGTGACCTCGACTTGAATGCAAACTTGTCTAAATTTATCACTTGTCGCCTAACAAAGAGTGAAATGAATCCTACAATTATTTAGTACGTTTTTAAATGAGTTTACCTCATAAGATACCAAAAATTAACAAACATGTGTTGCCTCTTGTTAATAAAGCATCCATAACTCAAAATAGTATGTTATTAAAATGAAAAAGGTCACAGGATTTGCGTGTTTCTTTTTCCATTTCGTTTTGGCAGTAAAATTGACAGTGAAAGTGCCACCCACCGGTGTCTTGTGAACAAAAACAGATTTGCATGTGTGAATATTGTATTATTTAACATTTAAACTCTTATTAATCTGACGATCATGGTATAAATAAAATATACCGAAAGTAGCATTGTGTACCAAATGTTCACCACTCGTGGTGAAGTGTTTTTTTTTTAACTGTGTGCCAATGGCTCACGGTTAACACCACTTCACCACTTGTGGTGAACATTTGGTACACAAAGCTACTATGGGTATATTCTATATGTATGCTTATACTTTAGGCACAGATCAGACATAAAAATTTAATTACGCAATTAAATATTGTAATTCAGATATGCCGAGGTAGGCACCATTTTCATTCATCAGTTTATTTTATTTCGTGACTTGAGGAATATGTGGGTGAAATATTTCATATGCATATTGTGTGATTTTTTAAAAGAATAATGTGTCCACAGATACAGTGCAAGACGATGCAAGACAACTAAAAAAAAGTAAAGGCTGAAGAAATCACATTTTCTTTTCAGTTCTACTTCCCACTGTACTGAGAGAATTGTGAAAGAGGCCCCAAACAAAAAGATGGAATTTCAACAGACAGTTTGAATTTCATTGGTGTAGAAACTGGTTGTGGTCGGAAGGTGGCTGGGGTTAGTTGCAAACTTTCTTCCTTCTTGTGCACTCCCCCTATAATATGATATGAAAGGTTCAATGGGATGGTTGGATTTTGACAAATGGACAGATGAAGGAAGCTTCCTACTGAATGAAACTAACTGCCAAGCTAAATAATGCTCACCTATGTTAACCTCAATGCTGCTGACAGACTAGAAGGTGGATGTGATAGATATCTACTTGAGTACCAGTTGGTATTGCAGGAAACTTTCTCATCAGGAGAACAAATAATACGAGGGATTCTATTTAATTTAACCCTCTCACATGGATGTCAAAATATCAAGCTGCAGATTTTCTCCATAATGCAACAAGGAATTTTAACCAATTCAGTCTTGCTTGACAAAGACTGAATTGGTTAAATTCATAGTTACATTATGTGAAAACATTGGTGACTCAAAATGATGGTATTTTGGCATCTATGTGCAGGGGCTAATAAAATTACCTGTGGTCTTGTATGATTTTAAATGCTTTAATGTGCCATAAAACAGCTGAGCAACTTGTACGTGCCATGGTAACAACGCAGATTGACTCTATTGTAACTCACTGTTCTTTGGATTAACAAACACCAACATTGTAAAACTACAACACATGCAGAATTGTGCAGCCCGAGTGGTCTCAAGGAAAAAAAAAAACATGCCACATAGCATCTGTGATTTACAAACTGCATTGGCTGCCAGTATGCCAGAGAATCCAATACAAACTGTGCCTGCTGGTCTTCAAGTGCCTTCATGGTCTTGCACCATCTTACCTTTCTGAACTTCTGAAATGATATGAACCTGCCAGAACCCTAAGGTCTGGCAAAACTGAATGAAGTCTGCAGGTGACAGAGCATTAATTGTGGCTACTCCCACTGTGTGCAACTCGTTCCCAGAAGTATAAAAATCATTCAGACCCGGAGTTCATTTAAGAAAAGATTAAAACACATCTCTTTCAACAGGCATTTTATTAGCAACTGTAAAGCCAACGTTTACTTTTGTGGATTTTAGGCTTATAATTATTATTATTATCATGACGAATGTAATCGTGGCAGTTTGGATTATTCCTAATTTCATAAATCTTAAGTACACAAATACTGAGATGTAGTCATCTGTGTGCTAATCTTGTATTTCGATGGTAGGTGTCATGTATTTTCTACTTACTTTTGCAAGTGTGTGATAACTTCATACAGTTGCGGTGATCAGTATTCTTTAAAAGAATTACCAAACTGGTACATAGGGGTGCTGTATTTGGTCATTTCATAAGATAATTTCTATTGGTCACTTTGTGTCCCATTCTGGGGTGTGATTTTGCATACAGCATCTTCTAAATTACTGTGTATAACAACCATTTGATCGAGTAGTCGGCTGACTGGGTTCTCAGTTGCCAAGTACAAGTAAGACTGATGATGTGAAGGGTTGCCAGCATTGCTCCAGTCTCATCATTCATTTGTTGGCACTTGTTGCTGAAAGTGAATTTTCAAATCTCTTTGAATTTTTCTTCATACTGTTTGACCAGTCCTGGTCATTCGTATTTTGTCTCTGTACTGATGTTACTGGCATATTGGACACTGTTTCACAAACAACTCCAAACTGCACCATATTTTTATACTGTACCAATGACCCAGACTTAGCTGGTGCTAACTCTAAAATATTTAGGGCCAAACTCAAATTTTGCCCCCCAATCCCAAAAATTTGCATGGAAAACCGAAAATTAGAAGTCCTATCTGGCCCCCCCATACATTTTACCTTCCGTGCATGCGCAGACTCCAAGAAGTCACTGAATCTGGCGCCAATAAAGCATTCTTTGTTTGGCCCTTCAATCAGTAACATCTCACTGATATCTGTGCTTATAATCTCAGTTAAAATGATGCCAGACACAAAATCATGAAAGAAATGGTGGATCTAAGGATGAAATAAGAGGATGAGAGGAAGAAACAGTGGAAAGATGTGTTCAGGGCTGTAACTTATAATTTTTATGCAAAATTATTTCATGTTCCCTAATTTCGGGGCATGGGCCTGATGTTTTTATTCTTGCTATGAAATTTCCACTGTTTGTTCAGTGTTTCCTCTCTCCCTTTCCTTGATACCCCCCTTGCTATTCTCCCATGCTTTTGGCATAATTTTTTACTCAAATTTCTTGGGCGTTTTTGGCATAGTAACAGAATGTTTATTCTGTTTTTCCCCATGGTTACATCCTCACCCTAGGGGTGGTTAGGCGTTTTGGTCATGCATCTACCATCCAATGTACTGCAGTTTCTTCTGTGGAAGTTTCTGTTTTACATCGGATAGTGTTTAAAATTGGTTACTGATTTCGGGCCATATTTTCAGTGCCTGGAGTCTTGTTTCCGGTTTTTATTCACTTTTTTTACGTTGACAATGGTTACTTCTGACAGTGATTCTGTGATTCCTTGTCTTCTATTTGTTTCTGTTCATAGCCAGATACATTAATATTGTCCATAAGTGTAGCATTAATTTTTAGATATGTTTTAAAATTTTTGTCCACGCTTAGGCTTTTTGGGATCCATTTGGGCTCATCATTCCCTTTGGGAACTTGGGCTCATCTTGAAATTTTTTCTAAAAAATTTTTCTTTTGAATTAATTTTCGAAATTTTTGTAATGGATTATATTATTATTATGTATCTTTGTTTTTCAAGGGTTAGTGCGAGTACGATGACTGTTTAATATTTTTTCAAAATGAAAGAATATTGTTCAAATTGTAAATCGAGGAAGTCTTCCTCTGATTCTCATGTTCATTGTATTTGCTGTAGTCAGTGTACTCGCACTAATTCTTGCTCAGTATGTGCCAATTCGGATGACAAACGCTGGAGACATGTATCACGGTATATTCTTAGTGGTGAGAGGTCCATGCCGGTCCTCTCGCCACAGGGTCACTCTAGTTTTTGAGTCTCTTTTTCAGAGGAACAAGAACAGGGTGATGTTTCCGTGATGTCTTCAAAAAGTGTGCTTCCATCGTCGCAATTAAATGAAGAGCTAGTGGCAAAAGTGCTCAACGAAATTCGGCAAGGGCCTAAGAGGTCCCTAGTAGGATCGACGGCCCTTGTCGCCCACTAGCTCGCCCAGTGAAGCAATCATTCGAGAAATGGTTGCGACGCCGTTTTTGTCCGTTGCGGTCCAGGAAAGGAGATCGGGTGTTGCGAGCACTATAAACTCGGATCGTGCACACCCGGCGACGACGGATCGGAGGATGGAACGGAGGAAGCCAGAAGAGGATCAAGCAGTCGGAGCATACGTCCACTCCTCCTGTTCGGGACGCTCCGTCGCATAGACAGTCTGGTGCGGCTAGTCTAATGGCTTCCTCATCCACACGTCAGCACACGACTGCACCTTGGCTACGTGACTGCAGATATCTAGCCTGCTTCGCCGACCAGGGATTCCACGTCGACCAGGTCACACCATCCGGTAGCCAAGGGCACGAGGCCTTACCAGTCGGGATGTTCGCATAAGAGAAGTATGCAGGAATTACCGTCCCAGGAGCTTTCAGCGGCTAAACTATGTAAGACCGCAGCTCCACAGGCCTCTGTGACGGACTTGCTATCACTGATAGTTCAACTCATCGCAGCATCCCAGCAACCTTCAGAAACTTTTTCAGAACAGAAACTGTCTGAGGAAGCTGGGTCAGTACGCTCTCCTGCAGGGTCAGAAAGGGACGACCGAGATTCACATATGGTCAGGGCTTACCTTGAGTAAAATGGTCGGGGCCTAAAAAATGTCCCCCAGATGTTGAGGTCGGGACCTACTGGGGGCCTGAAAAAAGTCACCCAGATATTGAGGTTGGGCCTTTTGGGGTAATTTTATGTTGTTACATTCTTTCCGATGGGGACCTTAGTTGATTGCTTTTGCTTACAAAAAAAAATCACGGGGATGAAACGACTTGGACCCATCATGTGGGTGCTGGACGTTTCGTACATAGACATTTTGGATTTTTTGTTGATAAAATTTTAGGACGTTTTGTACATATTGTGGGGTGTGTATTTTCGATGCAAGGGTTGTCTCAAAGAAAAAAAAAACATTTCAGTTTACAGTTTAAATAATTTCAATCTATGAAAATTCCCACAGCTTTGGATATTTCAGAAATGGAATGCGCCCCCCCCCCCACCCCACCCCCCCCCCCCCACCTCTCCATGTTGACACAGGTACACATTTTATTTTATTTCGTACATTTATTTTGATGACAGTTTCTGTGTCTTGTGTTGCATTTATTCAGATGTTAGGATCGGATGTACCCGCGCATAGTATTGTGGGATTGAAGGGAATTCCCCCATTAGTTGACAAGCGTGCTTTCGAAGTCTCGTAATGTGTTTGTTTTTTTTTGTTTAATTTTGGGATTTTCTCAGTTTTCATGCGGATTTAGGTGGATGTTAATTCGAATCAGACAAAAACAGTTTGTATTATTATTTTATCTGTTATTTGCTGCTTCTATTGTAATCACACTTGTGTGAATGAGACGTGAATGGAAAAATTAATCTCGCAAAATTTCATTGCCCAAACCTACCAACACTGAGATTTCGGGAGCCAAGACAGAAAAAAAAAAGTCGGGGCCGAAAAAAAAAGCCCCGAGAAGGGGCCTCTCGGGGCCGATCTCGAGGCCGGGGACGACCGACCCCGACTCAAGGCAAGCCCTGTGGGGTCCAGTTGGATGGTGAAAGAGAATCAGCAGAGCTGGTATTTTCCCTTTCTGAACAACATAAGGTGGCCGTAGATTTCATCCGACAACACCTTCCAGAAGTTGTTCCTCCGGACCAGAGTGCTACGATACCTGATAAGAGACTGATAGCGTCACTGGACACATACTTTTTTGGCCGGAATAAGGATATTGCGCCTGAGTTTCCGACCCAGTCCAGAAATGTCACACGGAAAAACATTTGAACTTCTAAATGTCGCTATATTCAAGCTAGCCTCTAAGACTGGCAAATCCAGTTTCTTATTGCCTCATGTTCTACATAAATTCGAACGGTGAAGTAGTTACTCAGCCCATGAGAACTATGACGCCGGGTGTAGACGATCCGGGATAGAAAAAGTGAGATCATATAGGGTGGAGCGATCTATATGATATGCAAGTATGCTCACCCATTGACGCCGGAAGAAGGAAACCGATAAGGTCTGAGGTCGGCTAGTCTTATGGTTTCCTCTACATACGGATAAGTCATCTTTATTTTGCACAGGGCTATAAAACCCGATGAGTGGTGTCAGTTCCCTGTCGCCGGAGTAATGGTTAAAATTGGATACTTGGACCGTGACTCCGGATGTGTCGCATTTGCATTGTATTTAAAGCTAGTGGGTAAGTGCTCTATGAAGACAACGGCTAGGTTTCACAGAGACTTATGTTCCTTGTCTAAAACAGCTAGCTCATCCGGCCCGGCAGATCTCACTCGTATGTGGATGATGTGATGCTGGGTATGTCCGTGGCGGTCGAGAGAAAATAGGGTGTAGCGAGCACTGTGGATCGAATCCATGCTCCCCTAGTGTTGATGGAGATAAGAAAACAACAAGTTCTGAGGTATCATGTCCGGTAAAGAGAAAAGAAGAGGATCAAGCACTCCCGACCGCACCTTGGCTAAGTGACTCAGTTTCCCGGTCTTCTTCGTCAAAGGTCCATCTTTAGTAAGAAGTCGGACCATCTAGTAGCCAAGGAGATGAGGTTTCATTCATGGGGTCGTCCGCAGTAATAACTATATTGGACTCCCTGTCCTAAGAGCAGCCGGCAATGAGGCTATTTGTGACCGCTGCTCCTCAGGCCTCTGTAACGGACTTGCTGTCGCAGTTGCACAGCTAATCGCAGTATTCCTGCTAAGGCAGAAGCACTCAACGTGGATCTCAAAATTTTGAGCTGTTGCATAGTGCTTATTTGGTCCAGTCACCTACCTGTTTAGATGCTAGTGACTGTGATTCTATCTGATTTAATCATATTATGGATAGGATAACTTTCATTTCGGAACAACTCTTGGATGATACAGATATCATACATTATCATTTCCTTGATCTTGTTCCAGTGATTCAAAATGCTGCAAGCAATTTTGAGAAACCACTAGGGTAGTTAAATGCTGACTTCATCCAGTTAAGAGCAGGGTAGTAAGATCTCTTTCCGGTTAAGTCTACATGGGTGTTGCAGATCTTCGATTCTGTATATGACACCATATATATTATCTTCCGGCAAAAAGTAATTCGGTTTCTTATCTTCTTCCTCTGTATTTTTAATCGTTTGTGATGGTTCACATACTTTTAAAAACAGCAGGGGAGGACGTTGAGAGTTCCTCAGCGTTGATTGAGCAGGCTAAGATCCTAGTTTTAGCCTTACCTTCATCATTTAGCTGTTCGCTCAGATGCAATTGAGAAGATAATTTCTTTAGTCAGAGCAAATTTAGTCTCATGGTCTTATGTACTTAATTTAAGTACTGTGACGCATTGTCTGTATGGAAGGAATTTTGTGGTCGTTGTACCTTTTAAAATTCTTTCCAGACATAGTATTTATTTCTCGGTCTTAACTTATGTTAAGTGAAAGTTATGCTGATGCAACGAAGCCTTGTGTCTTCATTTTTGCATTTGACTAGGTGGAAAACTTGCCATAGGTCGCTTTAGTCTTCCAACTCTAGTTTTTATTATAAGAATCTATTCTTGTCTCTTTAAGCTGGGGTCTAATGTACCATCACCAGCAGAAAGAGTACGAGAGGTTGTCCTAGACTCAAATCAGCTATTGGGACTCATAGCAAGGTATAGATATGCCTAAGTCTTTGATGGTAACCTTTCATTATTGTAGGATTATACTACAAGAAAGCATCTATTCTCAACTCTAACAAAAGAGTAGGAGAGTTTGTCCAAGACTCAATTCGCTTATAAGGCTCATAGCAAAGGTATAGGTATCTCTCTTGTACATAATTCTTTAGGTTTGTCTATACAACCACTTAGATAGGGGTTTCTCGTCAGGCTGAGTTACTGATCAGACTCCCCTGAGCCGGTGGTTCGAGGCTCTTATAGAACTCGGTCCGGCTGATTTTAACTGGAAGTGGATAATTAGGTTATTTATGATAATCTTTCAGTCGAAAAGCGAACATTCTGCAATTGTAGTGAGTATAGTTCTTTAGATCACTTGTTTTGTGAACTAGATAATGTCTCATGGGATTTATGATAGGATACATGAATCCCACTATTCATTTGGCTGGTTCATCTGTTGTTTCACAGAGCGAATTAACCAGCTGTTTGGCTCGCTTTTATCTGTTATCTGACGCATTAACGGCGATAGTTTTTTTGCGCCGGATAGAGTGGTGTGGAGCGGCTTGGAATGTTATTTTGATGGATCGCGAAGCTGACACACATGTCTACTCCAGTTATTAACTGGAGTGGAAGACGTTTTTCCCTCTTGACCTGTTTTGTTTTAGAGAATCTTTTAACATAAGGTCAAGTTTGGGCATATATTACGGTTTTCTCTATTATTTCGGATGTGAGTTCATGTATTGCGTTACTATCCCGAGTCCGAGGGTCTCTCTATGCACATCAGAGTTTATCAGAAGAGAAGTATGCTTCTGTTCTCATTATTTTTCAATAGAAGGGACATTTATGTTCATTCTATTGTAAATAAGTCAGTTAGCTATTCGTAGTGCTTGGGTTATTTATCCTCCAATTAGCAGTCAATGCTTAAGATTTCAGCGCATGAGTAAGCGCTGGCTAAATCTTGCGCTTATTCTAACTGTTTGGCTGTTATATGATCTTATGTGGGATCTCTTCAGGATGGTTAAGTTTTCGGCGCATGGGAATAATAGTTTCTATTATTTGTGTTGCTAGTATAAGGCTTTTGAGCGCATACATTGACGCTCAGCTGTTTTCATGGGAATGAATGATAGGATATGACTGTGTATCCTTCAATTCATTTGTTTCTATTGATTTCATTGAGGTTACGGAGTCTGCTTTTGAGCATTCGCCATAATCTTCCCCATTAGAAGGTTTTCTTCTTTAACTGGTAAAGTGCCGAGTTTTTTTCTGACAACAAATCAAAGCTCATCATATACTGCTCTATTACATTTAATTGGATAGTGCCTTATAGGCACTATCCAATTAAATGTCAGAGAGCAAGGTATTGTATAAAAAATCTGATTCAAATCGGGGACAAAAAAGCTTCCTCAGGCAGAATGTAGCTACAGACAGTTATTGCCTGTCACTTTTAGTAAAGCCCAAAATAGGGCTTCCAGCACTCTACCAGTTAAGGGTAATTTTATTCTTCATGTCATTCTCTGCTCTCAGTGGCATTACAGAGTATTCAGACGTGAAGTAGCTTTATGATCTCTATATTATTGCTGTCTGCATCAGCAATGATTAAGTAATGTGGGTGAGGAGGTTTCGACACATAATTGAATCCCCCCCCCACACACTCACGCTGTCGCGTATTTCAAATTTTTTTTTAATACATACATACTGCGTCTGTGTCGTGTTGGATGGCACCATCATATGCATACATGCAGTTCTGTAGCATTTGTTTCCAGTATTTAATTTCTGATTTTGGAGCCAGTTTTTCATACCTACCTCCATTTCTAGATCCTAGTCTCTATTTTGTCGGTTCTCTAATCGCATATTCTCATATGTTTATAGTTGTAGATATCAAATAGTACACGTTGGAGAGTGTTTTTACCAGATTTAATATTTCAGAGGCCTCCTGTGAATGAATGAAGCGTGTTTTCTCTGCAGAGATTGTTCATCTTATCCCGCTTTTGTATGTTATAATTGATTTTTCACTGATTTCGTCATACCTGTATACGGTGTCTGCAGTGCATATTCTATAGCAGATAATGTTATTTACTAAAATCATCGCTATAGCCTTGGCTTGTGAAGTGGTGTTAAGCACCATTTATTATTCATGAATTAATTTTTTGAGTGCCTGATCGTTATTTTTATATCGTTTCCGGGTACTGCTTATTGATTCTAGAGCTATCCCCTCCTTCTTTTGAAGTTATGTTAAAAAAAAAAGGGGGGGGGGGGGGTCATTTTGTCCACTTCTCTGCCTTATGGGGTATTTAACTATTGAGGAAGCTGTCTTATCCATACTATGTTCGGTGATCAGCTGCAATATTATTGTGTGGCGTAGGTTTATGGGAAATTTTTCTCATTCTCAGTATGCCTTAATTATTTTTAGGGCATAGGCCAGACTAGTCTCAAATTGTTTATTTGTTACATCTTAATTAACATGATTTTATGCTTAGATTGAGGATGTACATAATTGGATACATATTAGGTTATGTCTCTTCTATTATGGTATTAAGAGACATACATGTAGTTCTTTTTTCTTCATTGTGGATTGAAGGATTTGATCTATGTTGATCTACTATTTCCAAAGTTCTGGACCCTCCGCCTTTTTACGATTCAGCTAAGTCTGGGTCATTGGTACAGTATAAAAATGTTAAATTTTTTTTTGTAATTTCTATATTTTTTATACTTACCAATGACCCAGACGGGAATGGCCCTCCCATGGGTGGGCAGTACTGTGCACTCATACCTCCCCGCTGAATTATTATAATCTTTTTTATACAAAGAATGATTTATTGGCGCCAGATTCGGTGACTTCCTGGAGTCTGTGCATGCACAGAAGGTAAAATGTATGGAGGGCCGTATAGGACTTCTAATTTTCGGTATTGCATTCAAATTTTGGGGATTGGGAGGGCAAAATTTGTGTTTGGCCCTAAATATTTTAGAGTTAGCACCAGCTAAGTCTGGGTCGTTGGTAAGTATAAAAAAATATATCAGTTACTATAAATTTTTTAACTTTCATAGTACTGTACTCTTTTTGGAGATTTTCCCCCCATTTTTTACTTCTGATGGAAATCGCCGGTGAAACTATCCTTTTTTGAGTTAACTGAAACTTGTCTGCCTCTCCCAAAGTTCACTGTAAAATGAATAGCCACTTTACTAATGAAAATTATTCAATTACAGGGGTATTCAATTAACAGGGATTGTGTCACTTTCCTGTATTCTGGATATAAAGTTAGCATTTATTCTATTATATCTTCTTTCACAGAGCTCCATGAGCTCTGTCAAACAAGATATAATAGATTAAATGCCTGTATTGGATGTACTAGGCCAAATAGGTCTATAAATAAAGGAAAACTGAGGAGTGTCAGGGTAATTTCTCGACAGGTTACACGATTTTTAGTCAAGTTGTGATGAAGTCAAACTCGACTTATATTTTGATGAATGGGCGGGCGGGCGGGCGTAAACAATTGGTTTCCGGATGATAACTTGATAATGGTTCAATCCATGTTCATGAAACTTCATAGGTAGGGTGGTATCGGTGAGAGGAAGAACCTTATTAATTTTGGACTTGTTTGGTCAAAGGTCAAGGTCACAGTGACCTTGAACATAGTAAATTGTAAACAATTGGTTTCCGGATGAGAACTTGACTACGTTTCAACCCACATTCATGAAACTTCATATGTAGGTTGGCCTTCATGAGAGGAAGAACCTTATTTATTTTGGACTCACTAAGTCAAAGGTGAAGGTTACAGTGACCCTGAACATAGTAAATCAAAACAATTGGTTTCCAGATGACAACTTGATAATGGTTTGACCCATGTTCAGGAAACTTCATAGTTAGGTTGGCATCAGTGAGAGGAAAAACTCTATTTATTTTGGACTCGCTAGGTGAAAGGTCAAGGTCACAGTGACCTTCAACATAGTAAATCGTAAACAACTGATTTCCGGATGATAACTTGATAATGTTTCGACCCACGTTCATGAAGCTTTATAGGTAGGTTGGCTTCAGTGAGAGGAAGAACCCTATCTATTTTGGACTTGCTAGGTGAAAGGTCAAGGTCACAGTGACCTTCAACAAAGTGAATCATAAACAATTGGTTTCTGGATGATAACGTGATAATAGTTTGACCCATATTCATGAAACTTCATAGGTAGGTTGGCCTAGGTGAGTGGAAGCCCCCTATGTATTTTGGACTCACTAGGTCAAAGGCCAAGGTCACAGTGACCTTGAACATAACAAATCGTAAACAGTTGGTTTCCAGATGATAATTTGACAATGGTTCCACCAGGGACCAGCCGTGAGGGCGACTAGGGCGATTATGTCGCCCTTCTAAGCCCAAAGTCGCCTAGAAAAAAATAGTCGGGGCGATTACAAGTCGCCCTCTAAAAATTGGCCAAAATGAGGAAAGGCTGAACTGAGTGATGCGAGGTTTACATGAAAACGATTATTTTCAAAAATCGAATGTGCTCGCGTGTGATAAATGGGCATTTTAATTCGTCAAATAAAAGTCCATTTATTTGAAATCACACAACAATCAATTGTCCATTGTCGCTTTTGGCGGATTTTTTTATTTCTATTTTGTTGCATTTCAGTTGGAGCTTCAAGTGTCGAAATGAAAATAGGTGACTTACGCGACTCAACAAAATCACCCAGTTTGAAAGTAGGTTACGTCGCTTAGGATGCCGAAAATGTATACACAACGGATGTATTTTATAACACAGTATTTTCATTTCATTTTGCTGACGACTGTTAACTGTTGGGCTGTCTATTCCCAGAAAAACACGAATGGAATTGAAACACATGAAAAAAAGTTTTCGTGATGACAAGAAAAGCTTTGTACAGGACACAAGTGTGCATGTGGACGATCTTGAAAAAGGGTCCTCCTAAACACTGGAATGACGTGGAATGACACCGGAATGCCATAAAAATGATGCGGAATGACATTTCTTTTACAAAATACCCGACCTCAGAATGTATTTTGTTTATTAGCTAACAAAGTACCTCCCAAGCAACCTTCTTACATCTGGTCCTGTTCACACTTTCGGACTTAGGAAATTATTAGCTCAGTAGACTTTGGTGAAAGGCAACCACAGGAGGGTGCTGGGGGATTGGCACGAAGAAGAGGGGAGGGGTCATGAAGGAGAGGGTAGCAGTGGGGGATTTTCAGTCAATAATTACCTTGTGATTTTTTAACCTGACACAGATGCATCAAAGACAACTGGACCTGGATTATTTGGACGTTAATGGAGGACAACAAATTGAAAATATGAAGGGGCGGCGGGGATGGTACATGGATATTCTCAATTTTCCCCACTTGCCTATGATGTCTCCCTACATTTCTCTGCAGTCTCCCTATTTTTTCTGGAGGGAGACTTGAAGTCTCCCTAAAATTCCCCCCTAGGCTGGTCCCTGGGTTCCACCTATGTTCATGAAACTTATAGGTAGGTTGGCATTGGTGCAAGAAAGAGCCCTATTTATTTCGGAATCACTAGGTCAAAGGTCAAGGTCACAGTGACCCTTCACATAGTAAATTGTAAACAATTGATTTCTGGATGATGAGTTGATAATGATTAAACCCACTTTTGTGGTGTCACAACTCAACATTGGATCAGTGATCCTATCGGCATTTTTTATTTAATTAACAGGAGTTTACTCTATAACCTGGTTTAATTAACTGGTCAAATTTGTATTTAGTGGGCTCCACTGCACATGTATATACATGGCTGAATTATTAAATAATGTAGTTTTATATTGTGTGTCTTTATTTATTAAAACCAATCTTGCTCTGCCATCATATTGTGTCACAGATATAAGGACATGGGGATAAAACAGCCACCTGACTGTTACATAACAAATTCAGATATATTATTTGTTGTCACTCTGAGAACACACATGTATGAAGATGTTTTATTGCTTGATGAATTTTAGCAATCTGTGCAGATGAACGGGTTATAGTGTTTAAGTGTACTACACACACAATTGGAATTGAAGTCTATTGTATTCATTAATTATCAAGTATTACAACATATATAAAGTACAGGGAGATGATTGGCTATGAAAAAAAAAGATGGATTGCAATGAATGTCAAAAAAATAAATCTCAAATTTTGTGAGGAAGAATAGAAGAGAGAAGTTTCAGACAATGAACCTCCGCATTCATCCCAAAGGTTCACTACAGGACACACATATTGGGGTGATTTGGTATTTGATTACAAAGTGGGTGGACATACATCCTTACATTTAACTGGTAGAGTGTTAGATTATTTTTCAAAGGTAATTTGTAACATGAGTATTTTTTTCTTAAAAATACCATATTACCTGCAAGGAGAGCATTTATTTATTTATTAAGGTTTAATGAAACTTTAACAGCCAGGGTCATATTGCGTCAGTGACAGCTGTACAGGTGGAGAAAGCTGGAGTACCCGGAGAGAACCACTGAGCAAAGACGAGCAGCTGCCAGCTCCCCAACATCATAACTCTGCACTGCAGCACAGACAGGGTTGGTTGAAGACATGCGCACCATTGACGTGCAGTATGCTTTAGAACATGGCATCGTGACCCCATGTGGACAATCGGGGTTAAGTGCCTTGCCCAAGGACACAATGCGGGAGTCTGAAACGATCGCTCCCATCCAAGGACTACCAGACTTGATGTTGCTTAACTTCAGTGATCTGATGGGAACTGGTTACCGCAATGCAACCTCGTCTCCAAGGAGAGCATTAGTTTAGCAAGATGTTCTTCATAAATGTTTTATTACCATTTATTGGAGAGTGCCTGTTGGCACTCTCCAATAACCAGTAACAAAACAATTTTGTACAAACATTTTTTCTTCTACTGCTGAGCAAACAACAAGCTGATGCATACAGTGTAAAGCCACTATAGTGGCCTACAGCACTTTTCAATAGAGCCAGGATAGTGGCTTTAGCACTCAATCAGTTAAGTACAGTGGAAACTTGTGAACTCGACAGCAATGTTGCACATCACTGACCACCATTCAGTTTACCCAATATTACATGATGTGCAAATTTGTTATGGAGTCCTCAAAGTTCCAATGGACTGACAAGTAACTGAGGGTGAATTTCCACTCATTCAGTGGCCAGTTACCAAATCACTCTGTGTGTACTGTGTCTGAAATTCTGCCAGTGTTCTCTCATTTCAGAAATTGTGTGGAAAGTCTCTTAGGAGGTGTCTTCATAGAATATCACTCCCCTTGTACTGACAGGATACTCTGTAATCTCTTCAAACAGATGTCTAGCAATCAGCCGAGTCACCACTGCTTCCACTTATATCTTGTATAGATTGTTCTTTATTCTGTATAATGACACTGTCATCTGATGTGCTGTAAGCTGCATTATCAAACCCACCAGGACCAGCTGCAGGTGTCATTCTGCCATCAAATACCCACATTTTCCTCTGTTTCATAACAAATAACCCTCCAATCATCAGCGATACTATCAAGATTGCAGCAATGAGGATACCAGCGACCCCTCCACCACTAAGCCCACTTGTACCTGTAAGAAGCAATCATGGAAATTTTTTAATGAAATCTGTTTATAGAGAGGCACAGCATCTCACTATAGTGCTAAAATAGTTTGCCACATAACTAGTTCCTGGCCTGAGCAGTTGGAAAAGCTGTCAACCAGTCATCAACAATTTTGACAATGATCACTGCGATACAGTATCTTCCCCTGGATATCTCCCCCCATGGGGGGATGGTGGGGATTCCCATGGGTATGATGACATTGTAACTTATCCCTTGGGGTGTCTATGAGTATCTTTCCCCACCTTCAACTAAAAACAATTTTTGAAATAATTTCCATTTTTCACTCTCGGGATGAAATTATTAAATTTGGTTATAATGGAAATTTCAAGTATAAATTCTTCTTGAGTGGGGGTAATATACCAAGAGTCTAGTACCCTGGGTATCTCCTCTCTTCCCCCCACCCCCTCATCTATGATTGAAATTTGTTTTTAAACAATTCATGGGATTCAACAGTTCAGAAATTGAGAAGAAGAGGAAGGGGTGCAGACACCAGGCCAAGGTACCCTGGTATCTTATCTTCCAGTAACTGAATTTTTTTTTCAATTTCCTATATTTTGCAGCTCCAGAATGGTTCATGTCTGATATTTTACCCAAGTTAATAAAATTGTCCCTTGAGTGCAACAAGGTTTTAAAATGCTTTAGTATTGCAAAGCCTTCTTGTACTCAAGGGCCAAATAGTAATGCTATTCTGAAGAAAATATATGAGGCCTAAAACATAAAACAAACCAAGACTATGAACTTTTGATGGCAAAAAAATAATTACAAAAATAAAAAATAAAATAAAAAACCATCAGCCTGCGTGCTATTTTACAAAAAATGACCCAAGAAACAGAATATCTACTTTGTTTGGCCTCACCTGGTAGACATTTTATTTCTCTAAATCTACATGAAAATGGTCTTGAAGAACATTTCATGTTGATTTATATACATTTCCAGGCTTTGATCATAAATTTGCTGAAATCAGCTAATGAACTGATCTCTCTCATCCTAGAATTTAAGAATGGCTGGATGTTACAGATTATTATCTGGGTATTATCCAGTTATAGCCTGTGCTAAGTGAATTAAGAAAAAGGAAATTTTGTTCCAAATTTCATTTCTTACTATACCTACCACACCAACACAATGTGCCTTGCTACTTATTAACCTCTCTTCTAGAAAATAGCAATTTTGAGTATTTTTTCAAGAATAAACCATGAAAAAATTGAAAAAGTCAAAAAGACTAAAAAATTCACCAAACCAAATCAATCAGGGCTGGAAGTGCATGGCTCACGGCCTGATGTCGCATCCTTCCTCTCTACTGGAGTACACCCCATCATCTATCTCCTGCCAGACATGCACAGTAAGCTTCAATTTTTTACTTTCGATAATCGAATATGCATGTTTATATGTGGAGTGGGGAGGAGGTTCAAAATAATTCTATGTGGCAATATACTGACCTGGGACCAATACTATAAAACTTTTAGAATTGTATTTTCTAGAATTGTATTTTGTACTTACATGTATTAATATAACTGACTAAAATGAATCATTAGCATTTTAAAAGATATGGCAATCTTTCCAACTGGAAAATTGCCATATCTTTGAAAATGCTAATGGTTCATTACATCCCATTTAAAGTCATGACTAAAAAAATACTATTATGGAAAATACAATTGTAAATGTTTTATAGAACTGGTCCCAGGAGGGACCTAGTTTGTGTTGGTGTGGTTGGTAGAGTAAGAAATAAAATTTGGAAGAAAATTTTAATTTCTCCAACAACTTACCACACCAACACAATTTGCCAAATGAACAATAGGATTTTAACATACACATATATAACTGGTAGTACAGTAACAGGCAACAGATGTTGGTGATACAGAGAGTTTTTTGTAAAACAACCAAGCATTTGTTGGTGGGCTGAATATGAATTAATTATGATTAAATAATAATATGTGAATGAAAACATAATATAAATAACAAATACACATAAATCAATGCGTCAGTTAACCTACCCAAAACAGCTAACTTTACAACTTGAGTTGAAAATTGAAAAGCCTCAAATATTGGGCAAAAAAGCCAGAGTTGAACATTCAAGATGAGCTGCACTGGCCAGGCCTACACTGTATGCACAATTTCGGTTTTCTAATGGGGTCAGTATATTATGCTAACAAGGTCAGAGCTCAGTGCTGCAACATAGTGAATATAAGGAATTAACCTTCTGCATACTGACATCAAAATACAAAAATTTTCACGCAGCATAATATTTCCCATAGTGAAACCGAGAACTTAACCCTTTACCTAACATAAAAAGTAGACAACACTTGCCAACAAAATTCTTGAATAACTAATTCTTTTCATTTTTTGTCTAAAAAACATAGGTTATGGCTCGATGAGCTCATTCCAAAGAGGAGTCATAATCTATGTTTTTGAGACAAAAAATGAAAAAAATAATGAAAATTAATTGGCGATTGTTGTGAATAGCACTGGACAGTTTTGTCCATTACATTGGGTGAAGGGTTAAAACAACTCAATCTTGTTTGACAGAGCCCAATGAGCTCTGTCAAACAAGATTGAATTGGTTAAATTCCAAGCTGCATTATGGGAAAAATTTGCTGCTTGAAATTTTGATATTTATATATCAGTGTGTAGAGGGTTAAAACATGGAAATAATCTCCTTAGTGAGTGTACAGTTACTGTTCCACAAAGTGTATGATAAATATAGGATTCGATAACTACATCAAATCAGATCAGATTTATTAATTTTGTCTTAGTGCACCATATAAAACCTGTGAAAGACAAAATAGTTAATAACACGCTAACTGATCAGAAATGTAGGCTATAAAGTACTTTCTAGGGCCTTCATGCATTTATGATAATAATGAGAATACTACCCATTGTAGAAAGACTTTCTTAGTAACGCGGATAGTATCTGAATTAAACATGAAGATATGGTAGAGACTGATATCTTTCTTGCCTTCTTGCAGGAAATAGAAAGAACATCTTCATACCTTTCCAACAAATGTCCAAAAAGAGGAATATATCGACAAAATAGAGAAGCTCAAACAGAGATTCCTTTATGATATACAATAGAAGAGAATTTTAGAGAAAGGAAGCCAAACTGATAAAAGACCTCCTCGCACCTCCCACCCTTTGCCTTACGAAAGTGTAAGTCAGCATCCTAAAACAAAGGAAGAGCAATATGGACACAAGTTCAACAGTAATATATTGGTAACCAACTTAGATAATGTTCAGATAAAATGGTGTCAGAGGAGAGGCATAGCTGTCTATCCCGAGCCAGTAGATCAAAAGAATGTCGACAGCATAGGAAAGGTGATCCTGGCGTGGCTGAACCGAAATAGATATCGCTGCAGATAAAAGTCAATGTGTGGGGTTCCCCATGACCTATCAACTTGAACGCCAATAGAGATGAAACTTCTTACCTATAAAGGATAGAGCATCAGCTAATCATGATAAGAATATCTGGTAAGTGTCTTAATAGCATTTGACTGTTATTTCAAAATGCCAAAAGGAGAAGATTGCTCATAAGAGAACATAAGGAAGAGAGTTGATCTCTGAAATTCCAAATATTCACTGTCAACATTTAAGTATCTGACGAATCAAGCAGTAGTGGTTTGAGAGGAGAGATAATCATTGCCTCACGCCCAGAAGAGTCATTAACAACATCTTCTGGAAGATATGTATTTCTGATTGTATGCAAAGATTGCTATCTGCTGATGTGCTCAAGACTGAAGATTCAGAGAACTGAGAGTCACTCCCCACATCAGACCACTTGAGAATGTTGTTTTTCTCATTAAGAAATCTGTACTTGATAAAGATAAAGAAATTTCCAATGTCAGCCGTGAAGGAAAGTCCCAACTGAAGTTTGACAAAGAGTCGACTGAATAAATTGATATATTTAAAAACAGTTGACACTGGTCTTCCATAATTAGGAAACATGTGAAACAAATTAGGCCATACATGAGGACGGCTTAGGTCTGTCAGTGCAGCATGAAGGCCAATGGATAGAGAAAATCTGTGGATGTCTCTCATCACTTTGGATAATAAATTGCAAAAGGTGTTGAAGAAAAATGTTGGTTCTTGATAACTGGATAAAACCTGTATCAACTGTGTGATAATATTCATCAGGAAGTCAGTAAGCAGATTCATGACCAGATTCTCCAAGTGAAGCAGATTCGAGAACAGATAGGCAGTGCAGTCCAGGGTATTCAATATTACTACAGGTCACTGAAGAATGAGGTCAAGATAGGCAGGAGGCGTTAATTGATAAATGCGTCCTGTGATAATAAATTCATCACAGAAGAGAATGCCCAACAAACATAAAAATAGATGAAAACAAAGCCTAAAATGGAAAGGCTATGCCTCCAAATGAGAAAATAAACTGTATTGAAGTCATAAATGGAAGTCAAAAATGTATAAAATGATGAAAGGGAAAGCACCTTCTCCTTAGTATAGCTTCTTATGGACCTTGGTGTTTCTACACTGAATGTAAGTTGTTTTTATGGAAATATTCAAAAAGCTCAAATCTGTGAATGTTTGAGCTGTCCGTTTACCATTGTCACTAAGAGGAGATTGCTGTATAGTTGTGGCAACTCTAGACTGAAAACAACCTCTGGGATTTCATTATGAAGGGATAGTAATCCCAGCATATAACAGCCTGAGAGATGTCCAACGTAATATGTGGTAAAATAGGTCAGGATCCAATTGATAGTAAGAGGTGGAACTGACAAAAGATGAAGAATATGTGATGAAATATCTAACAGACTTCCAGAGTTGGACCAGTTGGTGATAAAAACTGTGAAATCCGGCCTCCCTCAGTAAACAAGTCAAGGTGAAATCAATCAAAAGGACCCTAGGTTTATTGAAGGGGAAAATTCTTCCTTCCTTCTCAAGTAGGATGTAGCTAGAAATCTCCTTCAGTTGGGGAAGTATTGCAACAATGATATTCCCTAACACTGGATGACTGTGTGCCTATAAGAAAGAGTCAAAAAGTAAATCATGAGATGAATTAAGAACATCTACTCGGACCTTATTATTATTATTATTATTATTATTATAAAAGCATTTTTATAGCGCCTTTTTTACTATACAATATTCAAAGGCGCTTGGTATGGTGAATACAGATTATAGTGAAAATTTATAGACATTTACCTATTAAAGGCTTGTTTAAATAAATGAGTTTTAATTGCTTTTCGAAATTTATATAAATCGTTTTCTTTGCGGACATCAATGGGAAGAGAATTCCACAGTTTTGGACCTGCCACAGAAAATGCTCTGTCTGCGAAGGTTTTACAATTACTTCTCGGTACAAAAAGTTCACAAGTGTTCTTTGATCTTAGATTTCACGTGTGTCGAATAATAAGTAAGTCTGATGAACAGCAGGTTTCTACAGAAGGAACTGTAAAAGTGGATGACTGTGCTGTCAGTATCAAATAAGTGATGCATAAGAACTCAAGCATAATCTTCAGATTAGTTATGTTATGAGGTGGATAAAGAAAGCTATTCCTGTAGATTTGGCAAGATTTTATGAAGACACTGTGTCATCCACACAATTCACATCCAAGATTCTTGATCCAATAATGGAACTTCGTTTCCGGCTCTAAAAAAAAGTGGAGAATGTTGCTAATAATAAAGAATAAATGTCAATAGACGATGATCTTCTTCCACTGAATACATAGTCTTGAATGTGTATAGAAGATTGTGATGTTAGACATCAGACTTATGGTCCATGGTAAAATTCAGTGTAAAATGTAAAGTCTGAGTGATGATACATAGTATATTTTTATACTACAACCAATGGACCTGACTTAGCTGGTGCAAACTCGATATAATCCATGGCCAAACACAAATTTTGACCCCCCCCCAATCCCCCAAATTTGCATAGAAAACCAAAAATTTCAAGTCCTATATGGTCCTCCCCCAGGAAGGTACCGAAATTGCTCCAGGCATCATTCTTTGTTTGGCCCTAAGTCAGTAAACAATGATCTGACATCTGTGCTTTAAATCTCCTTTTCTGAGGATGCCAGACACAAATCAAAGAAAGAATTGGTGGATTCAAGGCTATAAATGGATGATAGAAGTGAACAACGGTGGTTTCAAACATTCAGGGCTGTAACTTTATATTAATTATAAAAATTATTTCATGTTTCCCATTTTCGGGACATGTGCCTGATGTCATCATTCTTGCTAATGATTTACCAACTGTTTGTTAAGTGTTCCTTCCCAATCCTTCCATGAACCCCTCCTGTTAAACTCCTAAGCTTTTTGGCTGTTTTTATTGAAATTTTGTATTAATTTTCTTGGGAGTTTAACGTGTATTACAGAATGTTTAGCCCCATGGTCACATGTACGTCCTCACCCTTGGGGTGTTGGGTCGTTTTATTCTTGAATCTTCTGTCCGATGTTTCGTTTTTTCTTTGAAGATCTAGCTTTGCATCTGGTAGCATTTAAATAGGTCACTGACTCTGGGCCTTTCTGTTGTCTTGTTTCCCTTTTATTCTATTGATGTTGTTTACATTTGGCAACGGCCTTAACATTTAGTATTTAGTATTTATTTATTTATTGATTTTTAAGGTCACATATTTATGCACAATGGCTAATCATGACCGTGACAGTTTTACGGGTGGAGGAAGCCGGAGTACCCGGAGAGAACCACCGAGCAACAACGAGCAGCTGCCAGGTCCCCAACATCGTAACTACGCACTGCAGCACAGGCAGGGTTAGATTGGTTGAAGACATGCGCACCATCGACGTGCAGTACGTCTTAGTACACGGCGTCATCGTGCCCCCACGCGGGCAATGGGGATGAAGTGTCTTGCCCAAGGACACAACGCGGTTGCCGCAGGTGGGATTCGAACCGAGGACCTCTCGGCTTGCAGCCTGCACCTCTACCTACTGAGCCACCGCGCTCCCCTAGTATTTAGTACATATATTATAACACTTTAGAAATACTGTAGGATACATTGATTATGATACCGGTAGTGTAGTTAAAAAAATTTGGATTTTGCCCACACTTAGGCTCTATTGGGATGCCCTTGGGCTCATGATGTTCCCTTTGGGAAGTTAGGCATTTTAAAAAAAAAAAATTCGAAAGGCATTTTAAAAAAAAAAATTTCGAAATTTTTTTTATAATTGTTTCGAAATTAATTTGATTGCTATTTTTAGCTCACCTGACTGAAAGTCAGGGTGAGCTTTTCTTATCACTCTTCTCCCATCGTCTGTCGTTTGTCGTCCGTCGTGAAGGTGGTGTTTGAGCCTCTTTCTCCTAAACCACTGGCCACATTTTAATTAAATTTCATGTAAGCAGTGGTTATAGAGGGGCATTTTGATTTTTATCCAAAATAGGTTTCAGCTCATATTGAGCAGAGGTGTGGGGAAAAAATGGCCAAATTTTTTGAAAATCTTCTAATGAACCACCAGTAGCAGAGACTTGATATGTGGTATACAGAGTCCTTTTGAGGTTTAGAATCAAGTTTGTTCAAGAGAAGTTTGTCGGGCATTATTTGCCTTCGTTATGGGAGGGGCAAAAATTTTGGCCACGCCTAAAATTTCTATTTTCAGAACCCTGAGGTCGATTTGAACCAAATTTGATATGAGATGATAATGGGTCATAAGTAGTTGATTGATGCAAAAAAAAATTTTCTCATTGCCCAGTGGGAACCTCAGGAGCTAAAAATAGGAAAAACCTTAAAACTGCCATATCTCCAAAACTACACGGCACAGAGAATTCTTATTTTGTATAAAGCTTACTTTTATCCAGTAGAATAGAATGGTTAAAAAAAATCCCTATCGGTTTGATTACAAGGTACTTTTTTCAGGGCTTTGAAAAAGTGCTGAGTCAGCACTTTTTAACACTGTAGGCAATGGGGAAAAAGATTAAAAAATCTTCTCCAGATCCAGCAGGCAGAATCTTTTGATATTTGGTATGCAACATTGTGGGGTGGATCTGATTCAAGTTTGTTCAAATCGGTCCCCTGGGTTTATATTTGGGCTCAGTATAGAAGCTTGAATTCGAACTTAGTGCATTTCAGGCAAATTTCTTCAAAAATCTTCTTCTCCAGAACCAGCAGGCAGAATCTTTTGATATTTGGTATGCAACATTGTGGGGTGGATCTGATTCAAGTTTGTTCAAATCGGCCCCCTGGATTCATATTTGGGCTCACTATAGAAGCCCGAATTCGAACTTAATGCATTTCAGGCAAATTTCTTAAAAAATCTTCTTCTCCAGATCCAGCAGGCAGAATCTTTTGATATTTGGTATGCAACATTGTTGGGTGGATCTGATTCAAGTTTGTTCAAATCGGTCCCCTGGGTTTATATTTGGGTTCAGTATAGAAGCTCGAATTCGAACTTAGTGCATTTCATGCAAATTTCTTCAAAAGTCTTCTTTTCCAGATCCAGCAGGCAGAATCTTTTGATATTTGGTATGCAACATTATGGAGTGGATCTGATTCAAATTTGTTCAAATCGGCCCCTGGATTCATATTTGGGCTCACTATAGAAGGCTGAATTCGAACTTAGTGCATTTCAGGCAAATTTCTTAAAAAATCTTCTTCTCCAGATTCAGCAGGCAGAATCTTTTGATATTTGGTATGCAACATTGTGGGGTGGATCTGATTCAAGTTTTTTCAAATTGGCTCCCTTGATTCATATTTGGGCTCACTATAGAAGCTTGAATTCGAACTTAGTGCATTTCAGGCAAATTTCTTTGAAAATCTTCTTCTCAAGATCCAGCAGGCAGAATCTTTTGATATTGGGTATGCACCATGCTTAGGGGGGTGAGATTCAAGTTTGTTCAAGCCAAGTCCCTGGGTTCATATTTGGGCTCACTGTGGTAGCCCGAATTATAACTTAGTTCAAAAAGAGAAATTTTCTTTAAAAATCTTCTTCAGATCCAGCAGTTGGAATGTTTTGATATTTGAGATATGCAGCATCCTTAGGGGGGTGAGATTCAAGTTTGTTCAAGTCATGTCCCTAGGTCCATATTTGGACTCACTGTGGGATCTTGAATTGTAACTTTGTTCAAAATGAGGAATTTTCTTTAAAAATCTTCTTCAGATCCAGCAGTCGGAATGTTTTGATATTTGGTGTGCAGCATCCTTAGGGGGCGAGATTCAAGTTTGTTAAAGCCAAGTCCCTGGGTTCATATATGGGCTTCCTGTGGGAGCCCGAATTATAACTTAGTTCAATATGAGGAATATTCTTTAAAAATCTTCTTTTTTTTTTTTAGATCCACTGGCCAGAATCTTTGGATATTTGGTATAAGCTTTTCTTAGGAGGAGCAGATGCAACTTGTTGAAATCAATTTTCACGGTTGATATTTAGGCTACCATATCAGGTGAGCGCCCTCAGGCCCCTTGGGGCCTCTTGTTCTTGTATCCTTATCATATATTTTTATTGTTGAATTTTTAGGACTGCTATCGACTTTGTCTTTTGATTGTAATTATGAAAGCTTACTGCTCTAAATGCAAAGCGAGGAAGTCTTCCTTGGATTTACATGCTTCATGCCTTGCCTTTAGTTGATGCTCTTCTACAGATTCTTGTCCTACTTGTGCACATTGAGATGACAGACGTAGGAGACAGGTGTCACGATCCGTTGTTGGTGGTGAAGTTCCTATGCCGGAGCTGTTACCGCAGGATAATTCAAGTTTTTCAGTTTCTTTTTCAGAGGAACAAGAACATGGTGATGGCATTGCGACACCCATCCAAAGTGTGCTGCCGTCATCGTGCTCTGATGAGCAAACAGAACTGGCTGCTAGGGTGCTCCTTAACATTAAACAGGGAATAAGACCTCTTATTCCAGCAGCCAGTTCGACTGGTGAAGCGGCCAACCCCATAGTGGGAGCCGAAGGAAGTGAATAATTGGGTAGAGTGAGCAGCTCAAAAACTAAAGCTCACCCAGCAACGATGGTAAAAGAGAGGAAGCCTGCTGGTTTCTCTTCGGGAAGCTCGGCAAGGTCTGATAGACCGCGAGCAGAAAAAATCCTTCTGTAATCCAGCAACATTTTGGGTAAAATTTTGTTTTGAGAAACTTGCCTGAGTCGGAGGTAACGTCCAAACCCGCCGCTCGGGATGCTCTGTCTAGACTGCATCTGGGGTCGGCTACAGTCACGGCTACTTCCTCAACTTCAGAAAGGCTTCATTCATTGGGACGTGCGGAGAAGAGATCTACATCGGTATCTCCATCCCAGGAGCAACAAGTGGCGAAAAAACAGAAGACCTGATCAGCAAGCTGCGACTAGCTAGGCAGAAACCGCTGTCGTCTCTAGACAGAGATTTTGTGTGAAGGAAAGATTATGTTCTTTCATTCCCGGAACAATCTTGGCAAGTGTTGGAGGCCTTTGGCCATGTTAACAACGCCATGTTCAACCTAGCAAGTGCCAAAAAGAAAGGCAGTTTCTTATCTGCATCTTCAATCAATATACGGTTTCCTGGACCACGTTATTTTAAAACGGCTGGACAAGATGCCCAGATAGCTCCTCTCCATTTGGATGAGCAGGCTGGGGATTTAGATATGTCCTTGCCTACATCATTCAATTTACGCTAGGATGTAATGGAATCTTCTGTTTCATCTAATAGAGTGTTTCTGGACGCTATGTCTTACGCTGACCATATCATCAGGGCTATGGTGCAATGTCTAAATGGAAAGGAATTTGAGGAGGTTTGTTCCTCTCTAAGAGTTCTTTCCAGGGCAATCATGTATGCCACGTACCACTCCGCCCTGACAGTGGCAAATTTGGAGTTGGTTAGATGTGATGCAGCCCTTGCGTCATCATCAATTATCAATGACAGTGAAAAGCTCTCTTTGAGTCACTCCGGTCTCCGGACACACACTATTTGACGACAAGCTTTCATTAGTTTATGAACAAGCTACCATAAAAGCTTAAACTGCACTGCTATTGAAATCTGCATCTCAACAACACGCTTCAGCAGGCCGGAGTAGGCAAGATCATTCCACTTCACAATCATCGAAAGGGAACTCCTCGTGATGGTACAGGAAACCCTCTTACGGTTAATCCGGAGGTCGTCAATATAGCGCTTTGGGAAAGGGGCGCAAGTCTGATCGAGACTGTAAGTCAGATGCCCCTAGGCTGATGGGACGAGGTTCTTCGCGGGGAGGACGTAGTTTCTACCGCAAGCTTCGCAAGTCGTACAGGAGATGATCTAGACCTCTGTTGCTTTCCAGGTGGTGGAAGGTTATCAAACTTAGCGAAAAAATGTTTGGAAGTCTCGCAAGATCAGTGGGTGAGAAATGTAGTCTCGGCAGGCCTGTGGCTATCATTCCAAGCAAAGCCCCCACTTACAAGATGTCCACGTTGGACAAATCTTCCAGTGAATCCTTCCAAAAGAAAGTCTCTCCTTGCAGAGGTACAGGCTCTTTTATCAAAGTAAGCAATAGAGGTCATCGAGAATAAAAATTCTCCAGGATTTTACAGTCACCTGTTCCTTGTACCGAAGCCAGATGTCTCGTTCCGACCGGTAATAGACTTGAGCTGGATAAACAAATTGATCATAGCTCCAAAGTTCTATACGGAAACCATTTGGTCAGTAAGAGCGAGCATTAGAGTGGATGACTATGCGGCAAGCAGAGATTTAAAGGACAGCATTCAGAAAGTGCCTGCGTTTTGTGGTGCAAGGAGAAATTCAGAGCAATGTGCTTCGGTCTGAACCTAGCCCCTTGGGTTTTCACTTGAATAATGAACTCGGTAATGTCATATTTCTGAGCTCATTTGGCAGTGGTAACGTCGACTTACTTGTACGACATTCTTCAGAGATACAGCGACAGAATAATTCTTCAGAACGATGTTCAGAGTCTGCTTCAGTTGTTTCGACATCTCGGTTTCATAGTAAACAAGAAAAAGGTGGATCTAGCGCTGACCAAGTCCTTCATTCACTTGGGAATGAGCTTCAAGACTCGCAACAATCTGGTTCGTCTGCTGTTACCCAGAGTGAAATTAGTCAGTTGTTATGCTCGCTTTTGTCTAAACTCTCCCGCAGTGACTGCGAGGGAGTTTATGTGACTGATGGGGCTGTGTGGAGTGGCTGCGGATCTTATTCCAATGAGCCACCTGCGTACGCATCCCCTCCAGATATTCTTTACTCAGAACTGGAGTGTGAATACGCATTTGCTCGAAACCAAGATTGTTTTAACGGACCTAGTAAAAGAAAAGGTTCAGATTTGGGTGGATCTTCAGTGGTTGACTCAGGGAGTTCCGCTTCAACTACCGGATCCGGCCTTCATGATTATGATGGATGCAAATCTAACAGGCTGGGGTGCGTCCCTAAATGCCGCAGACTTGAAGTGTCAGGGTCTTTTGGACTCTCAGTTCCTGGAGAAGCACATAAACATCAAGCAGAGATGAGTCGATTAGTAAAATGCCCCATCAAATCAATGCCGATTATTTTAGACAACAATCGGGTGATACCAAATGCCAATGTCAGATGGTTTCTTTATTATTCAAGCTTACTGCAGAAGCTGGCTGATTTACAGTAATGAGAATTTAATTTACGTGCCATTAATCCCCATCAACCTGGAAGATAACACACTTTTAATACTCACTTAAATAAGTTAAATAACAGACATCAAAAGTTAATTCACTCGTTTCAGCACCACACCCCCCACCCCCTTCCCCCACACCAGCTTTCACCTTGGTTGACCAAAAGTCTACCATAACTGCACAATTCCCAACTACCGTCTGAAGTTATAAATCTTCTCAAAAGCATGAATACCACATTAGCTGTGTGCCTAAAATTGAAAAATAGGCAGACGGAAAATTGATATTTACATGATAGTGGTTTTTCACCCTTGAATGTATATAAATATATTTGGAAGAAATCATTTTGTGAAAATCAAAAGCCGTCGTTGGAACCACACGTTTTAAAGTGGGAGTTTCTTTTCAGAAAACCCATATATTGGATTGTCACACGAGTCATGACGTTGCACTGCATCATCTATTTTTATCACATGCTCCACACATTTCAACATGAGAAAAATTCAGTGGCTTTGTGTTGATAAATCACACCCCGAATGTCCCGATATTAAACTTATTGCACCCAAACCTCTCACCTCTCACAGTTAACATGGATTACTAATATGGAGGAATTATCTGTCCAATATGGGAATAAAGAATACCATTATATATTTAATGAGAAGATGAGCGTGGTTGAAAGAAATATTGCAACAGTTTGCAGAATGCAGTACAGTTTGGGCAGTGAAGAGCATCCGCATTCACATGATGGATAAAAAACAACTCTGTACACAGTTACACAATCAAAATCTTTAATATAATATTCTGCCTTTTCTTTCTCGAACCATCACTTACCTGATATCAGTAACAGACGAGTGATGTACCGATCACTTGCCACTAGTGGTCCCACAAAGGGGAAGAAAGTTCATCACAGATCATCCATAACACTTTCACTGAGTTTCAGACAATCGGCGAGGGCCGATGTTGAACCATCACGTGCCAATGGTGAACTGATGGGCACTTATCGGCCGAGTCACGATGTTGCACTGATTACTCGTCTCATCTCTAACATCAAGGAGATGATGTCTATCTGGCTATCACTACATCATTGGATTGTTCAAATAGTGATCGTCCATGTTCATGTTCAGATTCTGTCGGACAACTTGACGGTAGTAGCTTATCTCAGGAACCAAGGTGGCACTCATTTGATTCCGTTATGCAAATTAACGGAGAAGATTCTCCTATTCGCTCTAAGTCATCGTGTTCATCTCTCACTCTGTCATATACCGGGTCGTCTGAACGTACTAGCAGACTCACTCTCACGAAAAGCTTGCCTGTTACCATCGGAGTGGACTCTCAGCAAGCGAGTATTCAGTCAGAACTACTACCAGTGGGATCATCCCATGACAGATTTTTTGCGACACACCTGAACAATCAATTACAGACGTTTGTGTTGCCATGCCCAGATCATCAAGCGAATGCAGTAAACACTCTATCGATCTCATGTGATGGAATGATAGAATATGCATATCCTCCGACCCCATTGATTCAGCAGATTCTGTTCAAAATCAAACAGTCTCACTGCAAAATCCTGCTAGTAGCACCTCTGTCGTCACAGAAACCCTGGATCAATCTTCTCAGGTGTCTGTTATGGGACATGCCCCGGAAGCTTTCTCCTCAAAATGATCTTCTATATCAGGGGAAGTCCAGCGCAGTGCATCACAACCCAGATCTCAACCTTCATGTATTTTGTATGTCCTTCCTGCCCAGAAAACATTTTACTTGATGAGGAGTGGATGCAATTTCTAACTGTAGGAGGACCTCCTCTTCGTTGAATTATGTAACGAAGTGGAGGGTTTTCTTGCATTGGTGGACAGACCAGTCTGTAGACATCTATGATCCATCCATTCCACAGGTTGCCAATTTCCTGGTCGACTTGTCTGACCTATTAAACTTGCAGCCCATCACTATTGACTTATGCTCATCATGATAACTTGGCTATTGGATCAGATTCTTCTTTATCCAAGCTAGTTAGAAATTTCTCTATTAATAGACCAAGAACCCACAGATTAATTCCTAAATGGAATTTCGCTTGGGTCCTGTTGAAGCTTCAAGAAGCTCCTTTTGAGCCGTTAGACGATGTAGAGTTCAAATTCTTGACCTATAAAATGGCCTTTCTCTTGGCCTTTGTGTCTACCAGAAGAGTGAGTGAACTTCATACATTATCTGTTGATGATTCCCATTACCGTAGTGTGGGTAATACTGTTACCCTTACTATGGAAATTGGATTTTTGGCTTAGAATCAGATTCCGGATAAGCGGCTGGATCGTATTATCATTAAGGCTTTACCATCCACGGACAACTGTAGACCCTTGCTGTGTCCAGTTAGAGCAATGTCCATTTACAAAAGTCGATCAGGTTTTATTAGAAAGGGAAGAAAAAGATTCTTTCTTTTTTTGATTCACAACAGAAAAGATATTTCTGTTCATTCTATCGCTAGATGGATTCAGTTGGCAATACGTATTGCCTATGAAAGTCTATCTTTGGATCAACGTTTTGTCAACAAGATTTCAGCGCATGAGGTTAGAGCACTGTCCACTTCTTGAGCTTATTCTAACAGTATAGCCATTACTTATGAAGGCTACATACTGGACAAAGCCCTATTCATTTACCAAATTTTACCCTAGAAATTTAGAGTCCATCTCCGGTGACCTTAGATCTTTGGGTCCTCTTTCTGTTGCTCAGAATCTCGTCCATTAATATTACATCTAGATGTTTAGGCAGTCTGCTCGAGCACTGATGCCGTTCCACTGCCCTCTTCGTTCTGAGGAATTTTCATGTAGAACAAGGGGAAGGGGGGGGGGGGGAGCGGTTTTTCCCTTATGTTATCTGGCTTTATAGTGAAAAGCAAGGGAATGCCTCCTCCAGAGACAGTAGTCCAGCATCAGTGCTGGGTGGTTTTAATGTGTCGCTTGGTGTGAAGCAATAACTATGTCTCATTTAAGTACTGTTTTTAAAGTGTAGCTCATTGTGAAGCATTTGTATATGTTACGTGTCAAACGAGCGTCTCTATACAATGCAGGGACACTTTTAAATGAGTATAAAGCGTCTCATTCTCTGGACTAGCTTTATAATTGGTTTCCTTCACCGAATTAGCATAATTATGCTGACATTGAATGGAGAAATTATGTAATTCTCAATTACATTGTTGGTGTTATGTCATTCTCTTTTCTTATAAGAGAAGGACATATGTAATTCCTCTGTCTTCTCCTATTCTCCTGTAGGAGCTATTCTTTATCCAAGCACTTGAGAGATTGGATTTTCCTAGAAGTCCTAGACCCTCCAGCCTTTTTACGATTCAGCTAAGTCTGGGCCATTGGTTGTAGTAAAAAAATATGATAAATTTAAAGTAATTTGTATATTTTTTTTATACTTACCAAATGGCCCAGATGGGGAGGGCCCTCCAATGAGTGTGCAAATCATACCTCCCCACTGATTATAACCTTTAGCAGGCACTATAGAAAGAATGATGCTTGCCGCCAATTTCGGTACCTTCCTGGTCACCGCACATGCGCAGTAAGAAAAAGTATGGAGGACCATATAGGACTTGAATTTTTCAGTTTTCTCTGCAAATTTTGGGGATTGGGGGGGGGTTCAAAATTTGTGTTTGTCCCTGGATTATATCGAGTTTTGCACCAGCTAAGTCGGGGCCATTGGTAAGTATACAAAGTATACAAATTACTTTAAATTTATCATTTCCACTATACATCATCCTTTTATAGATAGAACCATTATCGTATTCATCCTCCTGAGTAAAAAGCCTATGCTATGGGCAGTTGTATAATGTTTTGGGCTGGAGGTACATTGATGAAGATAAATAATTCTTTGTCCCCAGAGTGCCTTCATAAAGGTGAACATTCATTCAGACAGGAAAGTTTAGCTGGTAATGAAGTCTCAGTTACACTTGTGAATCTTGATTGGATCTCGGTGTATTGCATTTAAAGTAAGATGCTGATCTCTCTTCTGTAGATGAATGTGAACGTAAACTGGGAGAAAACTATTCTAAAAATCGACTTAAGATGAACATTAAGACTCTGCAAACTGGCGTCACAGTTAATATTTCAACGTGGGAACCCCTGGAAGTGAAGCAGTGTTTGATGTGGCAAACAAGCTCTGTTTTACTGATAAAATAGGGCCCAGTCATCAATGCCTGGGATGCAAGTCCTCTAAAATGGGCAAATTGGGTTATAGAAGATTGGCTTGGCCTTGACTTTATATCCATGTTGTGGTCACCTTTAGCCATTGTGCACAAATATGTGACCTTAAACACCAATAAATAAATAAATAACATAGTTAGTATTGAGTATTTCTTTTTTCTTTTCAGATTTAGAAGCAATACAGATCTGGTTATGACAATCCGTGAGTACTTGCTGTAGATCGAAATCTTAATTCCTTCACTAAAGCATCATACACATTCCATCAAAATATTGTTCTATTCACTCCATAATAGTCACAGAGAAGATAGGATGAAGATCAATACTCATGATGATTCAGTGTAGATCCGTGATCACTGCTACAGTACAGTTGCCATGGACTGGTCGTAATCCACACGTGGACAGTGATGTCCACGCATGCATTTACCAGGTAAAAAAATCATCAACAAAATTTTAATCAATGAGCACCAGGTACAACCCAGTGCTTCATTAAATAAACTTTTGATGATTACTCCTATATTTAGTGTTTCGAATCTAATAATATTGCATCCATGGAAATAGTGCCCACCTGTGAAAAGTGAGCAGACCACAGCGGCCATACTGTACCAAGTGGAATCTAACCTTCTCAGAGTGTAAATAGATTACATCTGAATGTCAAACTTTTCAATTTCTTAACCCTTTACCTAAAGAATCAGTCAGATGTGCCCAGGCAATTTACAAATTAAGCAGTTGAAAAAATATATTTTTCCAAAAATTAAAAATAACAAGCTCATTCCAATGATGTGTCACATATGGTTTTGTTGAAATCTTTATAGAAGTCTGTATTGTCAACTTCATGTTAGTCATCTTTGAGAGAGGATGATGATTTTATAATCCTGACGATAATCTCGATCCATAACTACTAGCTGTAGGGCAGGATCTATTTTCAGAAGTTGAATAATAATCCACCTGGGTTGGTGCTCTCTAAAAATACTATATCTTGCTATCTTACTGTCAACTATCACAGTAGCTATGGTTGATATAGCATGTTGATTTTGATTTGTGACTACTAGCTGTGTGGTGGTATCTATATTCGAAAGTCGAATATTAATCCGGCAGAGTTGACACTATACAGTACGTGGAGGGTGTATTATCACTAAATCACCCGCAGAGTGGAGATTCCGCCCAAGCAATAATTGCAAATTTGTTGCAAAGCATAAGCACAAGCAAAGTTTCAGCCAATGGACCTCCGGGTTAAACCCGGAGGTCCATTGGCTGAAACATTGCTTGTGTTTTCAGTCGATATTATACAAAATTTGAAAGTTACAGTTTGGGTGATAACTCCACTCTGCGGGTGATTTAGTTACAATCCTCTCTCCACGTACTGTATATGTGTACAAAATCACTGTTGAAATACACAACTTAAATTAAGTGTCGGAAATGATGGTAATATTGTTTTTTAACCAGATCCACTGGTGTATATGTAACTAGAGTAGCCCCATGCCAATAAATATAATAGCTGTAGGAAATCTTGTAGTAGAAGCCATGTGTGAGACATACTTGTCTACGTATTACTGGAACTAAGTAAATAAGACACAGAAGCATTGCAGAACAATTGAATATTAGAATGTTGTAATAGTAGCAAACCTCAAGTTGACTGGAAGAACTGCATGTATAGATGTTTCTGATGATTATATCTGTCAAACGTTGCATATTTATTTATTGGTGTTTAAGGTCACATACTCATGCACAATGGCTAACCGTGACCATGACAGTTTTACGGGTGGAGGAAACCGGAGTGCACAGAGAGAACCACAGAGCATCGACGAGCAACTGTCAGCTCCTCAACATTCTAACTCTGTTCAAGCTCCGCCCAAGCAGAGTTACATCAGTTGAAGACATGTGCACCATCGATGTGCAGTATGCCTTAGTACATGGCATCATCATGCCCCCATGTAGGCAACCAGGATAAAGTGCCTTGCCCAAGGACACAACTTGGGTTGTCCCAGACAGGGATTGAACTTGGGACCTCTAGCACAGAAATCCAACAGTCTACCACAGAGCCACCGCGCTCCACAAATGTTGCATAGATCTATAATTATTAGTTACTGATTGGAATTTAACTGGTAGAGTGCTACATTATTTTTCAGAGGTGATGTGTAACATGACTAACTACTTTTTTCAAGGATTCCATGCTACAAGTAAAAGGAGCCCTATGTTAGCAAGAATTTGTTCACAAACAATTGTTTTGTTACTATTTATTGGAGAGTGCCTGTTGGCACTCTCCAATAAATTGTAATAAAGCAATTTTGCGCAAATATGTTTCTGTTTCTGCAGCTGAGCAAACAAGCTAATGAATACAGTGTAAAGCCACTAAAGTGGCTTTCAGCACTTTTCTGTAGAGCCATGATAGTGGCTTCCAGCTCTCAACCAGTTAAGCTTTCTCCTAAGTGCAAATAATTTTATCGGTACTAATTTTGAATCGTTACTAACATTAGGAGCTACTGTCTATGGATATCTGGCAGGGTTGTTGATTTCTTCTCAGTATTCCTCTTGCCATGTAAATAGACAATGGATTCTCCTGAATGTTGGTAAAAACGTGATACAATAATAGGTCAGTTTACAATTGATTCAGCAGGCATTCATGAAACTTCCTAATATGGAGTCCTGATTTGGAACAAATCTTCATATTATTCCCCCTAATAAGATACCTGAGGCAGCCTGAAAATAGGCAATCTGTCATTTGCAGAATGAGGTCTCCAGAGGGTGAATTTGCTTATCCCATACAGTGGGCCAATGTATCTTCTGGGTACCTCTCTCTGTTTTGGTTTGAGATCTTGATTCAGATTGAGGTTCACAGAGGGTAAATTTAGTGATGCTACCCTGCTGTGCAGTAGCATCACCACATTCACCCTCTGGGGACCTCATTTTGCAGATGACGGTCTGCTTATTTCCTGGCATGGTCAGGTATTCTACAGACAACAGGTATAATCAAGGATCTTTTTTATAGGTAAATGAATTTCTTTCTTACTTAATATTTATCTTGCTTAATCTTTTTTATAATCCTTCTGGAAGATAATACATTTTAACGATAGATTATCAAAACAATTGCGGAAAGATAGAAATCGTATATCCGCCTACAGTGAAGATATAGAAATTTTCACTTTCATGGTATCAATCAAAATGGTGGCTTTCAAAGCATCACTTCAAGGTGAATACGAGTCAAATTATCACTGAAAATGATCAATTTGTTCTAAGCATGTATAATGAAAAGAAAATCTAGTGTTTTTGAGTGGATACCGATCATTTCCAGCAATAATTCAATACGTATTCACCTTGAATTGATGCTTGAAACCCACCAGCTGAATCAGAGTACAAGATGCTACCTGTTCCAAGTTGCGATCAGATCACTTCCACGTATCAAACTTCAACTCTTTACTTTCATGCATCAATTCAAGGTTGAAATGAGGGGAATTACTGATAGGAATGATCAGATTCTTATAAAAAGTGTATAATAAAAAGAAAATCTAGTGTTTTTGAGTGGATACCAAAAATTATCTCACTTGTGACCGAGACAAATGGTTATTTTTCCGCGCGCTTAAACATTTGTCTCGGTCACGAGTGAGATGATTTTCAGTGTCCACTCAAAAACACTAGGTAACCTCTATATTTGCCACAAGTTTATTTGGAAGGAATAAACAGTGAGTAAATAAAAATCATGAAATTATTTATTTATTAGTTTTAGTTTAGTATTATCCATATTTTAATCATTTGTGGATTTTTTGCAACAAAAATACTTACAAGATTAATACTAAATTAGATTATTACCACTTTATAGGGCCAATCCTTAAGCTATTATCACTAAACAACATGAGGGCGTTCATTTTGTATATTCGCCCTGTTCCCGATGACGTCACAGGGCCGGTGGGCCAATAATAAAATTGATTTTCATTATTGGCCCGGCGGCCCTGTGACGTCAATGTTCATTCAGCATTTCAGAGCATCAAACCGCCGAGGTAACTCTCCTGCACTTCCGAGAAATATCGATATATTTTGAACGCGGCCGTGTTTAAATTGATCATCTCTCGGTCGTTTCCTTGAACTCTCCTTTATTTCGTGAGAAAAGAACATTTCATTTGAGAGTATAATCATCCGATGATCATCGTCAGGTAAGTAACATACATTGTAAATAATATATCGTTAGTTGTTCGTCAATTTCGCCTGAACTTGGCTTATGTCTCGTCTAATTTTGATGTGAGCAAGACGATTGTCAGCTGATCAGTCATGTGACTATGGGACGTGACCTTACTAAGTTAGCCTAAAAAGCTTCAATGCTGTGATGAAAGTGATTGTTTTTTCTTCATTAAATTATGTTGAGTTCAGTAGTACATTATTTCTCTCCTTGAAAATCCAATGAAGCAATACCTACATGTACCTAGTGCCCTTGAATATTTATTAACAGTCCATGACGGGCCGTTAATGAACCATAATGCCCTACAAAATCATGTTATTGTATAAATATCGTACTTTGAGTGCAACATGGTGCAATCTGTAATACTTTAACATTTCAGATTGCATATTGTTGCACTCAAAGGACGATATGTGGTTAATTTGTTCTGACAATCACATTCCATTTGGCACTAAAATCTTTCATTTTTCACCAAAAATATTCATTTGGCACAGAAAAAAAATACCACTTGGCACCAAAACATTTCGAGCCAGCATGAACACTGCACAGAGGATTGCTTAGTGTCAACTGGTACACAATCTGAAATAATAGATAAGTGGATAGTAAAAGGGGAAAGCCAAAAATGAATAGAGAAGATACAAGTTTCCTCGACAATGGTTAAAACAATGATTTTGTCAATAACCATACACACAGACACAGGTATAAAAAAAATGGTCGACACATGGAACAAACTATACAATCCATCTGAGTCATAAAAATGTTGGGGAAAAATCTATTTCCCACAAGTGAAAGCAAGAATAGTGCAGGAGGAAACCATTACCTTGAAGTATACAGACTTTTGGTTTTGAGGTGCGCAACTGCATTTGCACACTCTAGAATGCCTAGATTCATAAAGTATCACACAAAAAAGCATGTTTTCATTTTAATGTGGCAGGCAGACGCTCCTACTAAACATTTTCATTCAATTATGAGGGCAATTACTGATATACAAAATTTATTCTTTACGTCTGCATAAGAGCATTAAACATTTTTTTCTGATCAATTTATTCAAAATTTCATGTCAGCTGGTAGCACTCGATTGTACTAGGTCAGGTTCATACACCACAATTATAAAGTCCTACAAATGGCTCACATCGGCTGTTGATCCTAATCATGTAAATTTGGCTGATCTGATTTGTAAATCACGGCTGCTAAAGTTAATGCGTGTAAAGTACCAGCAAATGTTGCCAGTCTTGGGTTATCAAGTGCTACCAATTGATGCATGGTGTGCTCCCTGTGAGAAAAATGACATGAAATTTTTAATAAACTGATCCAAGAAAGATATATCTGTGCCATAAATTACAACTTATGCAGACATGAAGAATAATCCAAATAAGCACCCTCATTTTGAATGAAAAGATTCCATAGGTGTGAAACGCCCATTTTCCAAATGTTGCCCAAATTTTTTTCTGGGGGTTGTCATTGCAATCTTTTCCAAAATATACACATAATTAGGGGGTATTTGATTATTTTCTCTATAGAATCATTTATTAGGTATTTTTTTAATGATCCAAACATTGACTACCCGTGATTCAATCGATTCCTGGTAGATGCACAAAAAAAACGACGCACCTGGATTCGAAACCAGGTATACATTTTATAGTGCACCTGCATTTTTTAAAATCGAAAGTTTGAGTTTAAAAAGTCAGATATTGAGATTTCTCATTGCTAATATAATATGCAAAGATAAACAACTTCTGTTTGATAACACGGAAACCAAAAAATTCAAATTCTGCTGAAAACTCATCCTGAATTGCAGATCAAGTCAATAAATCTAAAACCATACAAACAATTTAAGTAAGTCTCAGGGGGCCAGAAAGTGTGTTTTGACACTATTTTGTCGAGTTACCTCAGATTGTTCTTGAGATATGACTGGACAGAGAGAACGAGTAAGGGAGGGAGATAGGAAGGGAGTTACAAAAAGCCGGATGCTGTAGACCACCACTTTTGCAAAAGGTGATAACCTACAAAAGAAAAAAATATCCTATCATGCAATTAAAAAACAAAAATAATAGAATAATTCAGTGAACCATTCTAGTTGGTAATAAATAAGACAATAAAAATAAGCTGATCAGTACCTTTGTTTCTCTTCTGTTCATACTTGTATGTTACAGGTTTGTTTGTTGTCCATTTTTGTGTTTTTTGAGCACTTGTTTTCACAAAACTGGGAGTAGTTGTTTTGCTGGTGCTTTTTCTTGTTGTTCTACTTTGTTTGTGAGGTAAAGTTTTATGATGAGTGATTGTCTTTCTTCCTGATGGTGTTGTATGCGTAGTTTTCGTTGGTACTGTTTTCAATAGAGGAACTGAAATAGAATCAACAAAGTTTAACACTTTAACCCTTAAGGGCCTAATTCTGACTATGATAACTTTTTAATGCAAAGGAACATGGATTGTTTGGGTAAACTCAAAATTTGTTTTCTAAATACCTAAATACCTCGTCAGTTGTTTCTATGCAAGTCTTGGCTGCCTCTGCAGGCAGCCAAGACTTGACTAGAAACAACTGCAAAGCCACTCGGGGTAGACTTTCAACGTATATAAATATATAAAAATCTGCAGCCCCTAAGGGTTAAAAAGGGAGTGGGGTTGTTCACTGGTTAGAGCATTTCGATCCTGATCAGCGGTAACTGTGTTGTATTTTTGGGCAAGACACTTAATCCTGATTGCCCCTATGGGGGCAGTGTGTACAAAAGTATATGTTGATGGTGCACCTGTATTTAACCACTGTTGACTCTTTGTGCAGTGTTAATAAGACTGACTGCTGTTTGGTGGGTCTCTCTGGGTAATCTAGACTTCCTCCACCATGAAAACTGTCAGACACAATGTGACCCTGGTTGTTGAGAGTGTCATTAAACCCCCAATAAAAAACCTAAACAACCAAACACTTTAAACCTTAAAGGTCTGGAGATTTTTTATGCATTTTGCTACACTATGACAATCTACATCCAGTGAATTCACAGCAGTTTCCAGGCAAGTTTTGTCTGCCTATATTTATTTATTTATTGGTGTTTAAGGTCACATACTTATGCACAATGGCTAATCGTGACCATGACAGTTTTACGGGTGGAGGAAGCCAGAGTACCCAGAGAGAACCACCGAGCATCAACAAGCAACTGTCAGCTCCTCAACATTCTAACTCTGTTCAAGCTCCACTCAGGCAGGGTAACAATGGTTGAAGACATGTGCACCATCGGCGTGCAGTACACCTTAGTACATGGCGTCATCGTGCCCCCATGTAGGCAACCGGGATGAAGTGCCTTGCCCAAGGATGGGGATCGAACTCAGGACCTCCAGCACAGAAGTCCAACAGTCTACCACTGAGCCACCATGCTCACGTCTGACTATATAAACAGCCAAGACTTGCCAAAAAACAACCGTCAATGTATTTGAAATTGAACTTTTGAATTTACCCAGAGACTGCATGTTGGGCAGTAAGATGTAATCAAAGCCAGAATTCGTGCTATGACTGATGACAGCAATTTTTTCTATAATGCAACCAAGCCTATAGAAATAAGCAGATTGTCATCTGCAGAATGAGGTCCCCAGAGGGTGAATTTGGTAATGCTATCCTGTACAGCAGGATAGCATTACTAAATGTACCCTCTGTGAACCTCAAGGTCTCAGGCCTAAACAGAAAGAGGTACACAAAGGAGATAAATCAGGGGGACCTCATTCTGCAAATGACAGATTGCTTTTTTCCAGGCTTGAATGGAACGAGGAATTGAAGGAACTCAATATTCCATAAGCACTGTCAAACAAGATTGAATTGCTTAATTTCCTAGTTGCCTTATATGAAAATTTGCTGCTTGAAATTTTGATATATACTCTTTGGATCCAAATAAACGTGCAAGTACATTTATTGTTTCAGTCGGAAAATAACCCCCCCCCCCCCCTGCACGATGCTTATTTGGGTCTGCACGTTTATTTATTTTTTAGTAAAATAGTTTTTTTGTAGAATTCATTTTTTTTGTGGGTGGCCGCGTTCGTCATTACTAGTATATGCTATAAACTTGTCCCTGTGAATTTTGTTGCAAGTTAAAAAATGGTATACATTACCTGAACACCCTTTCAGTTGAATATCAACCGATACAAGGTCAACCGGTACTACTAGTAGTAGTGGTAATAGATAATCTGGTTCAGTACTTGTAGAAAGAGAATGGTGCTACATGAAGTTGATGAACTGAGAATAAATGATTTACTGCTCGTGAGCAGTATATAATACTTAAGGACTTTTTTTATCTGAAATTCCCCCATGCACTATTATTTAAATCTGCACTTTTAATAATTTTCGGCGAACGTTTCCCCCGCACTATTATTCGGGCCTGCACTTTTATTAATTTTCGGTGAAATTTCCCCTCTGCACTATTATTTGGGTCTGCACATTTATTCGGGTCCGAGAGTATTGACGTAAATGTGCATGGGTTAACAAGTAAGTCCACAATCATTTAAGTGAACTTTCCATTGGAAAACTTAACCAATGGTGACATACACTGATCATGAGTTTTACCAAATACAGTGAATCCCACTTAATTGTATACTGTCTGAAAGAATAATTTGTTAATTGCATATAATTGTCAAATACCCAACCATTCACCATATCTTCATTACAATTGTGAGGAAATTCATGTTAATTAACTCTTTACCTAACGTAGTGTCCATAATGGGACAGAGCTATATTCACAAAAATGCCGCTCAGGATCACAGATCCAATGTCGAGTTGTGACCTTGACCTTTGACCTGGCGAGTCCAAGGTCAATAGGGTTCTTCCTCGCACCAAGGCCAACACACCTATGAAGTTTCATGACTCTAGGTTGAACCACTATCAAGTTCTCATCCGGAAACCAATTGTTGCGATATGCTATGTTCAAGGTCACTGTGACCTTGACCTTTGACCTGGTGAGTCCAACATCAATAGGGTTCTTCCTCGCACCAAGGCCAACACGCCTGTAAAGTTTCATGGCTCTAGGTTGAACCACTATCAAGTTATCATCCGGAAACCAATTGTTGCGATATACTATGTTCAAGGTCACTGTGACCTTGACCTTTGACCTGGTGAGTCCAAGATCAATAGGGTTCTTCCTCGCACCAAGGCCAACATACCTATGAAGTTTCATGACTCTAGGTTGAACCACTATCAAGTTATCATCCGGAAACCAATTGTTGCGATATACTATGTTCAAGGTCACTGTGACCTTGACCTTTGACCTGGTGAGTCCAAGATCAATAGGGTTCTTCCTCGCACCAAGGCCAACACACCTATAAAGTTTCATGATTCTAGGTTGAACCACTATCAAGTTATCATCCGGAAACCAATTGTTGCGATATACTATGTTCAAGGTCACTGTGACCTTGACCTTTGACCTGGTGAGTCCAAGATCAATAGGGTTCTTCCTCGCACCAAGGCCAACACACCTATGAAGTTTCATGACTCTAGGTTGAACCACTATCAAGTTATCATCCGGAAACCAATTGTTGCGATATACTATGTTAAAGGTCACTGTGACCTTGACCTTTGACGTAGCGAGTCCAAAATCAATAGGGTTCTTCCCCTCACCAAGGCCAATCTACCTATGAAGTTTCATGAATGTGAGTTGAACCATTATCAAGTTATCATCCGGAAACCAATTGTTTAAGATTTACTATGTTCAAGGTCACTGTGACCTTGACCTTCGACGTAGCATGTCCAAAATCAATAGGGTTCTTCCTCCCACCAAGACCAACCTATGTATGAAGTTTAATGAATGTGAGTTGAACCACTATCAAGTTATCATCCGGAAACCAATTGTTTACGCCCGCCCGCCCGCCCGCCCGCCCGCCATTCACCAAACTATAAGTCGAGTTTGACTTCGTCACAACTCGACTAAAAATCATCACTCAAATTTTATTATTTTCCCACTGTTTGGCTTCAAAGCATCATTCATTATGACCCTTCATTGAAATGCTCTTGAAGAGTCATAATTTATGTTTTGAAGGCAAAAAACTGATTATTTTGCAATATTGTCTTCCTGTCAAGTTAGGTAAAGTACTGAATGCAAAATATTGTGAAGTTTTGAAAAATTATTCCAATAATGAATTTTTCACCTTCATATGCCTGCACTTTCAATATAAGCATTTAGTATCTTGCATGAGAGATCCATCAAACAAGATACAGTAGAATAACAGTTCAATTTATCACCAGAGTGAAAAAATATAAAGAAATCACAGAAATTTGGTTAACTATTAAAGACCCATTTCCCACTTTTATGTCCTCAGACCAGGAACCCTGAACATGCAATCATGAGGAGATCCTGCTGAAAATAAACATATTACCTTGGCAGTGGTTTCTAATCAAGTCTTGGCTGCCTAAACGGTCAGCCAAGACTTGACTAGAAGTCACTGCTTAACTACTGGCATTATGCACAGGTGGTGGTCTTGCAGGTATTCAATAAATTTGTCTTGGCCCTTTAGGGTAAATGGAATACTTATGTCAGCTGAATATTTTCAACAGGCAAAGAGGATTGGTGTAAAGTATTTTGTGAAGCTAGTGGTTTATTGATAAGTTTATTGAAAATAAAAAAACCCAGAGCCTGATTACCACAATGACAAGACTTGAGAAGTGACCATGTACTTTCAAAACACTATTTCAGACTTCTCATCCACTATCAATCCTTTTAACTAATTTGTGCTACTTCACTGACAAAATCACTAAGGTCAAGTATGATTTGAATGTTCAGAACAGCCACCATGGACTGGTCACTTTCCACAAGTGGGCAATATTTCCACAGATGCATGGGTACAACCTGGTGATTCATTAATTAAAATTTTGCTGACGATGCTTTTTATTATCTGGTAAACACATGCGTGGACATCACTGCCAACATCACCATAAAAAATGACTCAATTCACTGTTTTGTTCCTTGATCCCTTATTGGACCTCTCACCTCATTTTGAGTATGACTCTCCTTCATGTTTTCAGGTGAAAAATATAATATAATATAACAGGGTTTATCACTATTACAGTAAACACTATCATTGTGGGGTTCGCATAGGGTGCTCACTGCTGCGAAAAATAAGTGCAGAGATGTTAGAATAATAATGGAATTAGGGCATCAACGAGTATCACATGGGGAATAAATGGACAAAGTAAAGAACATTATATAGTTTGTGTCACTCTTTTATTTCTTTAATTTAATATGAGATAAATATGACTGAAATAATAAAATAAAAAGAAACCAAAACCCTTCACATGTTCTGATACTCACCTAATTTTGTGTTTTACAAGCCTACATTCACTCACTGACCACAGTAGTTCTTCTGTACTAGCTATTCTCACAATAGAGAGTATCTTATACAAATGTAACATTCACAGGGGAGATATTTTGGTTGAAAATATGGGGTACAACTTATACAGTACTCCACAGAAAGTATCAATAATTCGACACTGGAATCAGCTATCAGGCAACTGACAAGTGGGCGATCAACCTTCTGGATGATGGGTCATTTTGCTTATCAGTTGATCACTACAAAATTCTCTTGCCAGCTTTGGTTTGTAATTAACAGTACTGCAGGAGCCGACACTATAAAACTTTTACAATTGTATTTTCTAGAATAGTAATTTCTGCCTGCTAATATAACTGACTAAAATGAATCATTAGCATTTTAAAAGATATGGCAATTTGCCAACTGGCAAATTGCCATTTCTTTGAAAATGCTTATGGTTCATTTTAATCCATTTAAGGTGATAACAAGAAAATACAATTCTAGAAAATACAATTGTAAAAGTTTTATAGTATTGGCCTCAGAATGAAAATCAATGATTATCTCCATCCTATCCTAATTACCAAATGAAAAAATTATTTTACTGCATGTACAAAATGATTGTGTGTGTTATAATCAACAGTGCTTTTCAATGATTTAATGGCATTTCCTCATCTGTGGAAGAGAATGTACTTTGGTGTCAATATATCACCCAATTAGACATATTCAACAGCCTGATAAACTTTTTTACAGTAAATGGGTAAACTGGTTCCTGACAGACTGAACAGTGCATTACTGCCTGAAATTATCACCAAGACTCAAATGGAGAAATCACTTGCCAATCCACCAAACTCACAGAGGAAGTCTTTCAGTCAACACTTAAATAACCAAGCTGTTTCTCATTTAGTTTGGTCATTTGTAGAGGCACAAAGACTAAGGGTTGTGTGGTAAAAAGTTTGAAAATCTGTTCAGGATTTGAAGTATTGTAATATATATATTAGAGGGCATCACAATGCAATAAGAAATCACTGCCCAGCCACAAAACATGCCCAGGAATCCTTCAGCTACTACTCGACTGATCTTGTGCTAAAATATTTTTCAAAGGTGGGTGATACCCAGAATATTTTTTTATAAAACTACAATGCTGTCAGCAAGGGAAGCTTTACTTTAGCAAGATTTTATTCATAAATAATTGTTTTGTTATGCTCTGTTGACATGTTCCAAAAATTGTTAGAAAACAATTTTACACAATTTTTTCTACTGCTGAGAAAACAACCAGCTAACGCAGCAATTTATATCAGTCATGACAGTGGCTTCTAGCACTCAATCAATTAAATTACCTCGGCCGTGCTTTCAAGGATAGCCAGAACGAAAGTAGAAATGTATGCAAAACTTCCAAATATGCAGAGGAAGTGTTCTAGTCAATAATTGACATACCGCAGCAGTGATTCCAGAATAGCAGAGGCAACCAAGACTAAACTAGAAAACACCATAAAACCACCAGTTTAATGAGTTATTGTGCAATTAAACTTCAGAAAATCCATACTGAATTTTAAGTACTCTGGAGGCAACCAAGATTCGGTTGGAAACCACTGCAAAGCCATTAAAGACACAGAGAGAGAGACCTCAAGTGAGTACTTCAATTATCATGCAGTTGTTTAAAGTACAGTCTAAATACTAATTTAGGTCATGAGACTCAATATTAAAATGTCTCCAGAGGTAATGTAATGAGACAATTAATATTATTATTATGAATCATATTATTATTATGAATCATGGGGTATTGTATGGAATGCACTTATGACTTCTAAAACAATATACACAAATATACAAAAACTGAAGCCTGTCATTGACTGTTAGCCCATGCATACTATGGGAAGGAGTAGTCCATATAACTTCAAAAGTACAGAATTCAGAACTGTGTTTAACTACCCTGCCCTACCCCCTTCCACTTCCAAAAAAAATGAAATGAGAGGCAAATAGCAACAGTAAATGACAAGCATCACATGCAAAATGGATTGTTTACTCAACCCTTTGAAATCGTAAGGCTAATTTTTTGGTACAATGCATAATTTCGTCCCATTTTTGTCTTATTATAAGAGGTCAATACACGGGGCATTGATGATAAAATAATAACTGCAGTCTGCAGCCAGATGGCTGCAGACTGCAGTTATTATTTTATCATCCCTGTATATTGATATTGGACTGACCCATCTCACTGTAAGTGTACTCAAAGGTGATACCATTCCAGGAAGCGGAGGTTCAAAGGGTTAATGTGAAACATCTAGCGATCTTAGGTCCCCTGCCAAAGATTCCAGATTTGTAAGACAGAATTTGGTGTATGTATAGAAGGCTGTGTCTGGTAAGCAACCTTGTGTGATGAAGTTACTGAATTCCTATATGCCCATGACAATGCTCTAACCCCATGTGCAGAAATTCTATTCACCCTGCTATCCGCATCAGATAGGTTGTTGTATGTGATGCAGAAAATTGAATGTATCTGGAAATAGAATGGTCAGAAATATCTTGTCTGATGGGAATGAGAGAAATGAAGAGTCTTTATCTCTTTTCTGACAAGACTAGACCTGATAACGTAAGTCCTAAGAGCCCCAACTGGGTACAAAGGGTACAGAGAAGACAAAATTATTTACCGGAGATAAAGCAAGTAGCAAGACCGTCTTATATATATATACTTAAAACTCTACTGTATTCAAAGGTTCAAACGGAGCCTCTTGCAACTTATAGCGGGGGAGGAATTCGTCACATACAGGTGAATTGTGCACTTGGTGATACCTTCTTGAAATTTGGCACACTGTTAGTGTAGGCTATGAGGTTCTCAAAAACGATCGGCTACAAGTTGACACCGACCGGTGGCGACCAGTAGCGGCACAATCCAAAATGGCCGCCAGCGGCTGAAGGGAACCTCCTTTTCGACGGTCTACCGACTATACATCCGATTGTAAGGGCGCGAAAGTGAACTCTGATCCACGCACGTGTTGGAAACAGACGTGGGAGATGATGTAGAATAAAACGAGATTCTCTATACGGACGCATCAATTTCTTGGAACTTGAAAAGAGCGTTGTTTCTCCGGGATCAGCGTCATTCAGGCAAACCTGAATGACGCTGATCCCGGAGAAACAACGCTCTTTATGAAGCAGTCTCTTTGCCATACAATCTCTTGTTTGGCGTAATTCCGCAAGCAATTCTGATTTGTCTGTCGAAATTAATTCGAGAACGCGATTGTTCACAAAAATCATTCACAGAATGAGTGAGAATCCTCTTCGTGTACGGACTAGTACTGACTGGGAACGTTGTTGCTTTTGCCAGCAAGACAGTTCCAAGAAATTGATGCGTCCGTATAGAGAATCTCGTTTTCATGACGCCTATAAAGCTATTGAGGAAGACATAACGCGCTTCCTAGATAATGGCGTTGAGCTTCCATATAATTTGACCATTGATTGTTTGATGAGAGAGAGTGATGAGTGTATGTCGATGTCACTGTTGACGAATAAGGCAATATATCATAAGACATGCCGTGACAGTATTCGGACTCACATCGTACAGCGCGTGCTACACAAGCGAGAGCGAAATGAGGCAGTGGCATCCTGCTCCACGCTGAGTCCTAAAAGAACACGGACAAGTTTTGAATCTGGCTGTGACAGGAAACTGCCCCAGTGTGTTTATTGTCACAAACGCGAAGGTGACAGCAGTGAGCCTATTTGCAGATCAATGTCTGATAACAATAAACTCAAAATTATGGCAAAGGAAGCCGAGAACTGGGTTGTTTTTTCTCGGGTCAATGCAGCATTTGATTCCGCTGCTAGTGATCTTTACTATCACAAAACCTGTTATTGTAAGCTTGCCAATGAAGCACGAGCGGCTAAATCTAAAAAGTCGAAGAACGCCGAACATTCCGCGTCAGGCCTGCCCTATGACCCTCTCGTTATGGCAGAGCTCATAACATTTGTTGAACACAACGATTCCGCGATGAAGCTTGTCGATCTCAAGAATCTGTACAGTCGGAGGTTGAAGCAAGTCGGTTCTGATTGGCTTAGTGAAGAAATACATTCCACTCGATTCAAAGAACATTTGTTGCAGAAATTGGGCGATGGCTGGGACGCCTTCACACAGGGTAGAGATGTGTTTATTTCAAGTAGGTTTCGAGTTGGCTCCTTGTTGTCCGAATCTTCAACTCGTATAGTGTCTGAGGAAGAGGCAAAAAAGATAGTTGATGTGGGTCTTCTTCTGCGTAAACACATACTCATATCTCAAGCTCCTTTCACGGGATCATTTTCATCTTATTGCTTGAGCGAGCCTGTACCCAACTCACTCCTGACTCTTCTTAGAGTTCTACTTGAGGGCACATGTAGTATACAGAACTTAGGCGATGATGAGACTGTTAATGCCAAGACTCGAGTGGCTTGTACTATTTCACAGATGTTGATCAGCAATTCAGCGAAACGCTCCGAACATGCACAAAATGTTCACCAGAGACGTGACAGAGAAACTCCAATGCCTCTTTATGTGGGTTTGAAGTTGCATGCCCATGATCGTATGAAAAATCTTATCAGAGATTTTCATCAAATGGGACTCTCTGTCTCTTATGATCGCGTAATGGATGTTCGCAGGAGTTTCGCGAGAGCTGTTTCACTGCGGTTCAAGAACGAAGGTGTTGTAGTCCCAGCTAACTGCAAACGTAATGTTTTCTCGATAGGAACCACTGATAACATTGATGTATCTGGTAGATCTGATATGCATGGTACGTCCATCACACTCATTGGTCAACTGAGCAGGGACAATGTGGGTACTGATCCCCCACCACTGAGTTTAGATGTTCCAGAAGACACACAAATTGAACTCCCAGACGACTATGCATTTGTTCCTTTCGTTGAAGACTTTGGTGGGGACATCAGGCTTGAATCTCCAGATGAATGTAATGTACGGCCCAATGAATATGCAGATTTGAACGTGGGAGAGAATGACTGGTTGTCTCATGTGTCACAGATCAGCAATAAAGGGAAGGTTGATGGCAGCTGGCAGCTTGATGAAGTCCCTGTGACCTTTTCAGGCTTCTTTTCAAAACATGAAGATCAAGACAATGTCAAACCTCGTGCAGTTATTGGGGTATTCCCTGTTTTCAGTGAGCAGAAAGCGGACTCACTCAGTATGCAGAAGCATGCTATGTATGTGGTCAGGGAAGCTACTGCTTTCGTAAACCCCGGCCAGATACCTGTCATTGAAGGTGACTGTCCGTTGTATGCCAGGCAGAAAAAATGTCAATGGCTGTTCCCAGAGGAGATAGGTGAGGATCGAATGGTGTGTATGATTGGATTCCTGCATCTTGAAATGTGCACCCAAGAAGCTGGTGGTAAGCTTATGGGTGGTTCTGGTTGGGAGCGAATGTTTCACCTCGCAAAGATATTCACACCCGGTGTAGCATCATCCCTACTTGGTGGGAAACATGTCAAGAGGACGCGACAGGCATATCTTCTCACTCTAGCTTGGCTTGAGATCCTCAGAAAGAATGCTTATGAGATTTACTGTCAGCAGACTGGGCCCCATGAGTCATTTGAAATGTGGGAACAGAGGATTCTTTCACAATCTCCAACTGCGCGCTATTGGGGTGAAATCGTTCGGAACTTTCTCTTGACAAGCTGTCAATTCGTTCGGAACCAACGAATCGGTAACTGGCCTGGTACACTGTGTTCTATCGATGAGTTGTGCAGTTACTTTTTTGCCCTAGGACATACAAATTATTGTCGGTGGGTCCCCGTATTTCTGAGAGACATGTCTCAGCTACCCAGGCGGCATCCTTCAATCCACAACAAATTCATGGAAGGCCATTTTGTGGTCCAGCGTAGTGAGAGGAAGTTCAGTATGATGGGTTTAGATCAGAGCCAAGAACATAGTATCCAACTACTCAAAGAAGACAGTGGTCCAAAAGGTCTCTATGGCCAGGCTGAAGAGAAAGTCGTTATTGAGCTTTCAAGGTCAGAAGTTCTGCGTGTTATAGATGAGTATGAATATGCAAGTTTCCACACAACATCATCAGATAACACGGAACACCCGGAAAGTTCGGTATCAGAGCAGAAAAAATTTCTGAATCAATTGAAATCTCTCCTCGATCTGGTGAATCAGGGACTCATTATCAACCCTTATGATGAAACTAGTGGTCAGCTGGTGACATTAGATACTGGTGAATATATGGACCCCGAAGTTAGTAAGAGTTTACGGTCATTACCCGAAAGGGGCAAGCATTTATATTCCACTTTCTTGAAGGAAAGGCTTGTGGAATGCACCGTACCCCTGAATGATGTTATTCCCAAGGCAAATATATATACCTTCCTTAACCCACCCCCAGCCAACCTGGACAAAGGCCGAGACAAACTCATGTCAAGTAAAGCAACTGCCGCAATAGTTACCCAGATGTTCGTTTCACTGCAAGCCCGGCCTGATTCAAACATGGATGAGTTTTTCATGCACGAGAATGCACGTGATCCGCCAGCATTATCCGATAGAGGTAAGCTACGGAGTGGGACAAAATCTCAAATTCTCAATTGTTTACCAGCTATTCCTGCACAAGGGAAGAATTCAGCAGCTAGACAAGCTTCAGTTGTCATCTTGGATATGCCTGCTGTAGTCCATGTAATCAAACCACAGAAAGCGGATCTGTTTGGAGAATATGCTCGATTGCAATTATTGCCATACATCGAATCTCTGATTAACACGAACACCACAAGGGTTGATGCGATCTATGACTGTTACCCCGAAGGCAGTTTGAAGAATCAGACGCGAGCAAAACGCCTCGGTGAGACAGCAGTTAGGTTGATACGGGTGTCCGAGAACGTCCCTTTACCTAAAGGGAAGAATTGGCAGGCATTCTTGAAAGTTAGTGAGAATAAAGACGAATTTTTCAAGTTCCTGTCTGCTGAACTGCTGAAATTAACATCAACATCCGAGTACCAGTTGTTAACGACATCAGGAGAATATGTACTATGCAATAAGGATGTTAGCTTATGTGACATATCTCCATCGAACCACGAGGAAGCAGACACGCGCATGATGCTTCATCTCAACCATGCAGTCTCACAAGGTCACAAAATAGCTTTTCTTCGCACGGTTGATTCTGATGTCGTCATTCTGTCTTTGCACCATTTCGCAACATTCCGTGACCTTGGACTCAGTGAGCTGTGGATTGGGTTTGGAATTGGAAAGGCATATAAAGATATGCCAATTCATGAGATAGCTTCACAACTTGGACCTGATTACTGTAAGGCCCTGACTTTCTTCCACGCCTTCACAGGTTGTGATGTAACATCCAGCATGCTCGGCATTGGGAAGAAGACAGGATGGAATGCATGGATGAATTTTCCCGCATCAACTGAAATGATGATAGAATTGACTGAGAATCCGCAAGTCTTTTCAGAGGATTCCCCTCATATGCAGCATATCGAAAAACTCACCATACAGATGTACAGTAACAGTTGTGTCAGTACACGTGTCAATGATGCGAGACGGCATATGTTCACACATGGCCTTAAGTCTATGGAAAACATCCCGCCCACCAAAGCAGCTCTGTATCAACATGTAAAAAGGGTAATTCTTGTGTCATCTTTCATTTGGCATCGTGCTCTGCAGAAACACTTATGTGTGCCAGACCCATCACAGTACGGATGGGAGTGGAATCCACGTCTCAATATTCTGGTCCCATTTTGGACTCACCTAGGAGACGCAAGTGCTGCATGTGCACTGATGCTCCACTGTAGTTGTGCCAAGGCCTGCAAGGGCAATTGCAAATGCTTGAAAGCTGGATTAAGGTGCACACCTTTGTGTAAGTGTGAAGGTGGCTGTTGTAACAATATTGAGTAGTATACTGTCATGTTAGGACCAGTCATCTCCTATTCTGGTATTTTTTTTTCCATTTTCGGCCAGTTAACACATGTCATGTTTCTAGTTGAGTTGATTTTGCTAACAAATGTTCATCCCATGTGGCTTGCTACATTGTCCGGGGTATAGGAATACAGTTTTAGATTTCGGAAAATAGTCTGTTATTTACTGCACAAGACGGTGTTAATTCATGCATAGCATGATACAATATCCCCAACTATTTTGCCTCTGTACAACAGTTGATACCTTCGTTCACCCGTGTGTTCATCTATGGTATCCTTGTCTTTCTCTGGCCATAGGCCACATGTGACTAGTCAGTTCCTACTCCATAGCAAATCAACTTGGAAATCCTTCATCTTGTAGCGCACTCATGTCTCAATGAATCCATACCTGAGTTGATCTAATAAATCTAACGTAAGGTATCAAATTGCCATACCGGATCATATTTCGATAAGTTATTCGCTAAAACATTTCGACCACTCATCGACATCAAAGGTCATGTTTTGGCTCCCAGTGGTGGCTATATCTCTATATCCCTGGTAAAGTAGCATACCATGAGGGATGGGCATTAAGTGTCGGCAACATTAATCCTGACTTGGAACACACCACATCTTAACTGGCCGAAAATGAAGAATACTACTTGTAGTCAAAAAATATTCCTGTACCTCGAATGACTGCAAACATACACTCACCCCTTCTAGTCCCATTTTGCCAATGTTCTATACTGGCAAGATAACATTGTATAATTAACAACGGGAACTAATGCATCCCGAGTTCATTCCAGCACTGCCCTTGCTGGCAGACGTGTCGCTATGGTGTTGAGATTGAACCAGAACTCCTCTAGAAATTTGATAGTTTTATTTTCTTAGAAAATAAATCTATCGAAAATGCCGGAAGTTGAGAATAGACTGTCACTTTAATTGGATTATCAAATGTCCAAGTATCCCCACTGCTGCATACTATCGAGTACCCTTGTTCATGTGTTGACAGGAATCTCTCATACCATGTTCATTTGACCATTGCATTCCCGAGAAACATTCAACACTAATTTATCTACGGACGGACGATCATACTGACAGTCAGACACACAGACGCACACATCGACGGAAATTCTGATCCCATTATCCATTAATCTTCCCCCCAACTTGTTCCAAGGGCTTCACTCCATCATTCACATCAATTACAGCACATGTATGGTGTTAGGTTTGGAGCTTCAGTTGTGCGATCGGCGAAAATAGCTTTTTTTCGATCCGCTTGGCGGCCATTTTGGATTTCGCTGCTAGTGGTGGCTAGAGGATGGTGCCAACTTGTAGCCGATCGATTTTGAAATCTCTGATGCCTACCCTTACATCATGCCAAATTTCAGGAAGGTATCACCAAGTGCACAATTCTAGCGAATTCCTCCCCCGCTATTAAGAAGAACCTAGCTGAGATTCCATTTTGCAATAAGCCTTAATGACCTAGGTCATTTAACTGAAAAGTGTTTTAACAATTTTGAAAATGACTGATTGGATCTGATATTTAAGGCTCTCATGAGCATAAGTATCCGACAACAAAGAACAGAACCCCTTAATCATAATAGGTTGTAGCTTTTTAACATCGAGAAGAAATATTAAGGAATTCGCAATGCTAGACATTGAAGGATGCATATAACTAACTGAATTAGCATGACACCAGGAGTAAAAGAAATGCAGTCCATTGCTCTTCTGGAAAAAAAAATTTATGCCTGAGGAAGAAACTGACAACGAAAAGCCGTGATGGTTGAGAACTGCCAGGTTGGTGTATAGTCTAATTGGTGCCTTGAAACAGTAGGACCTCCCATAGTGGTAGATGAAGTGGATTCCCACCTAGAATAGGTCTGATCAGATTGACACATGTCCTCTGAGAAGACAGAGGGGCCACAAGAAGGATTCTGCAATGTGACTGTTCGATCTTTAAAAGCACTTGTTGAATTTACAGACTCGGGGGGAAAGATATACCCAACTATTCTGTTCCAAGTGATGGACATGGAGTCCATTGTGAATGCTGGTGGATCTGGGCACAGAGATACTAATGTTGTACTTGTGTACAACTGATCGATAATGGGATGTTCCCAATGTGTTCTGAGAGCAAAAAAACCCTCATTTGTTTAGCATCCATTGTGTTGGAAGTATTCTTCCATGTCTTGGGAGAGCTTCCACTATCACATAGGAGTGTGACAAATTGATAACAAAATGTTGAAGTCCAGAGAGAGCGGCATATCTGTTTTGTTATTTTGATGTGTTCCACCTTGATTGCAGAGATACATGTAGGAACCACAGTTGAGGTGTCTGAGAGAATCTGTTCTGGAGCATCCATTTGGAGAGTTTTCCGGTTTTGGAATCTTAAAAAAAATACACAGCATCTCCTTCTGGTTGATATGAAGATCTGTCAGATCTGGCGTAACACTGTCCCACTGATCATGGCAATATAGATTCTCTGGAATTTAGGAGGCTGCTGATCCTTGAAAGCTTGTGCCTGACATTAGCATGAATGATGGAAGAAGAGTTTCCAATGGAATTCCCTGCATCATCGTTTCAACATCTATCCATTTTTGGAAATCCTACTTGAAAGCTGATGAAAAATACATCTTCTTGTCCAGCGTGTCATACTTGGCCAACCAGTTGTCTAAAAGTCAGGACTATGGAATGAGCTCAGAAATGAGCCATCACAGCATTCATATCATGAGTGACCATCCAAGGGGCAAGGTTTAGACTGAAGCATGGCCAGGAACTGGTAAAGCTTCCCGTCGGCAGTATACCTCAGATAATTCCTGAACTCTTTGTAAATCATGACATGGAAATACGTGGTCGTCAGGACTATGCTTGCTGCAAAGTCGTTTGGACAAATTCTGCTAGTCTGCACTGACCGTATAGTCTCCAAAGAGAACTTTGGAGCTATGAAGAGATTGGTAATCCAATTGAGGTTGATGACTGGACAAAAGGATCCATCTGGCTTTGGCACAGGGAAGATTCTGGAACAAAAACAAGGGTATTTGTTGTTAACTATCTCCATTGCCTTTTTCTGAAGCATTGACTAGACTGTATCGAAAAGACAAATTTTTTTCACCAGATCATCTGGCAGATTTGTAAACATTGCTCTTCTTGTTAGAGGAGGTTTTCTTTTGAAAATAAGAGGTAACCATCATCTATGACCTGCAGAACCCATGGATCAATTGAAATGTTCTGCCAATTCATGAGAAAATGTGAGAGTCTGCCACTGACCGGAAGACAATAGAGGTGTGAAACTTCAATTTCGGCCAAGGCTTGCAGCCAGAGAAAGAATTATTTCCCTTAATGGCCTTTCCCCAGTAAGAAGATTGTGAACACATCCTCTAGATGATTGCCAAGGCTATTTTGGAGACTGGTAGTTAGAGGATGGAAGAAGTTGGTGCATTGTCTCTACTCACCAGCTGCAGATTCGCCCACATTGCGAGCTGTAAAATGCACCAAAGACATGACTGTTCTGGAGAATAGAAGTGACAAAACATCATCAACCTCCTTCTCAATGCTTTTAGGGTTTTAATTAGTGAGAAGGAATACAAATGTTGAGTGGAAACAATTTCAGGTCTTAGGAAGGTTTGATGATGGAATAGGAGGTCTGACTGAATGGAAATATTCAGATTCCATGAATGGAAGGTTTGCCACCTTCTTGTGATATATGAAGTTCTGCCCATCTTGTTGCTAAACAGAGCATTAAGTCTTTTGAACGTTGTTAATACTCGTGGCAATTGCATCAGAAACAGCAAAGCATTGTACAATGTAATGTTTTCGGAAGTGAAGTTGGTCCAATGATGATGATGATAAAAAAAAGAGAGGTTGAAGCCAAACTTTGGAGCTCCTTTGGAACAGTTCCCTGAAACTGACAAGGCAACTTCTCTCTCGCTCTTTGAATGCTTCTGCCAGCAAATCAATAACTTGTGTAAAAACTTTCCTGGATTTAGAATCACACCTGATCTGACCTCTATGGCATTTGGAGGATGACTGTGATGGAGAGACATTGTGTCAGCATTTCTGGCTATGATGAGTAGCCTCTTGACAAGCCGGGCTGACAAGAAGAATATGCATATTCTCCCATGATGACAATGACAGCTTTAAGATCTGTGACTTCCAGCATCGGAGTGGTAGTTCAAAGAACATCTATTATGAGACTGTTGATCGATGAGGAGAAAGGAACAATAAATTGTGTTAATGTGGCTATGATCATCAAGGGAGGTTACTCAGAAGGCAATATTATAGAATTATTCTAATATGAAAACATCGAGGGCAGAGAACAGAGAAGTGAACTTCCTGTGATAAATCAGTGTGGTGGTAACAAGGGATGGCTTGAGGTTGATTCCATGTGCTCTGATAAAGGTAATTGGTTTAATAATTGGTAGCAGAGCAATGGAAGCTGATTCAAAGTGATTTTCTGGCATTTATTAAGTGTTGAAGACTTCTGTAAAAAAAAATTAACAAATTGGAAGTGTTTTGGAAGTTTTTTTGACTTGTTTTTGGAGTTGAAGTGTGGCAGAACAATGACAACAAAAATCAAAACACCTTCTTACAGTAAGAAAAAGTCATATGAACTTTATAAACAGGAACTGTTAGCATGGAAAGAGGTTACTGATTTACCTAAAGTGAAAATGGGTGTAGTTATAGCATTATCTCTTCCAGAAGATGATGATACAAAAATATGTAAAGTGTTTGATCAGATAAGTTTAGATGATTTAAAGGAAGATACTGGGGCTGGATATTTTTATGACATTCCTTGACAACCATTTGGCAAAAGATGATCTAGCTTATAGCTTAGAGAAGTTTGAAGACTTTGATGATTTTAAGCGTGAACTAGGGCAAAATATCCATGACTACATAGAAGTATTTGATTCAAAATATCGTAAAACAGAAAAGAATATGAAACTGCCATCTGAAATACTTGCTTTTAATATTACCAAGGAAGAGAAATTGTTGGTACTCACAGGAATGAATTATGACAACAGAGAAACACTACATGAACCAGCTGAATGATCACTTAAAAAGTTTATGGGTGACAAATGTGAAGTGAGTGACAGTTCAGCTCCTAGGATTAAGTTAGAACCTGGTTTCTTAGTAGAAAATGAAGCACTTTCAGCAGCAGGTGCTCGATGGTTTTGATGGAATAGAGGATGAGGAAGGTGGAAATGCCGAGGGAATCAAACACATCAAAACAAACCTTTTGTTGAAGGTAATACAAGCAAAAAACCTGTAAACCCTACAGGCACAGATGGTCATATATTGACATGTGTATCTTGTGGTTCATTTTATCATATGCTTTCAGAATGCCCCGACTGAATATATGGAAAATATGGCACAAGTTAATATAGCAGAGGATGAGCATGTTGTTCTATTTACTGGATGTCATAAAAGGGACATTGCTCGATTAGGTGTGGATGCTCAAAACTGTGCAGTCTAGGATAGTGCATGCGCAAGTACTGTATGTGGTCAAACTGGATAAAACATTACATCGCAACTCTAAATGAGGTTGATAAAGTTAAATGGCATGAAAGCAAAAAATGTTTCAAGTTTGGAGGTGGCACATGTTTAAAGCCATCTGCTGAATATGAACTTTGCTGGAAAAAATGTGACAGTTAAAACTGATGTTGTGGACTCTGCTATTCCTTTGTTGTTATCTAGAACTGCAATGAAAAAACGCTAATGTTAAGTTTGACTTAGTTAATGACACAACCGAGATAATGGGTCAGGAAGTGGCTGTAAACCTAACCACTTCTGGACACTACTGCACACCTATAGACAAAACAGAAGAAACATCAGTAGAGATTGTCTGTGCTGTTAAACTTGATGAGGTTAGTGAAAAACAAGGACATGAAATTTTTACTTAAGTTACATCGTCAATTTGCATATCCTCCAGAGAAAAGACTTATTTCGCTATTCAAAGGTGCTGGAATTTGGAAAGATGTGTATAAAGAATTAACATCACAAATGTATAATAACTGTTACCTGTGCAAAGTTTATGCATGTACTCCTTCTAGACCTGTTTCAATGCCAATGGCAAAAAAATTCAATGAAAATTAAAATTTTATAGTAAATTTCTATTCTTATTATACCTACCGCAATTGTTTACTACAGACTTGCACTACAGTGGAAGGCCCTAACTCGGAAAATATACTCGATTTTGATCTTTCCCAAGAGATTTGGGAAAGAAAAGTGGTGCAAAGAAAAATAAGTCAAAACTGGGTCGAGCGCCATCGGCACACACCCAGTAGGGGACGCTCTTCTCTTAGTACAATTCCACGACTTTCGGAAAAAAACAGTGTGCAGGCAGTAACTAATGAATCATTCTTTTGAGTCTGCCAACATAGGAGTTATGTGATCAGCGGGGAGGAAGGATTCTTACCCGAATAAGAAGACGGGAGGGTCTCCATGTAAACAATTGCGGTAGGTATAATAAGAAAGGAAATTCACTATAAAACTTAAATTTCTTATCAACCTACCTTACAATTGTTTACTACAGGCTGAATAGACAATAGGATAGAGGGAATCACATAACCAACCCCCACATAACCCAACTGCACTGGAACCGTGGATAGAGGAAGAGGCCCCTAGGCCTATCAAACCATAGCATCACAAACATTAGTAAAAGACAATGAGAGATTAGACGTATGGTTATGTGCGACACACAGACAGAAAGGGCGGTAACAGCACAGAGCTGGAACTGACCTTGTAAGAAGCTGAATGGCTGGGATAAACAACAGCCTGAGCAGAAGAAAGAGGGCCCATAGTATAAAGGTCCTCTGCCTGCTCCTGCAACTGTCACAGATATGTGGAGAAAGTAGCATTTCTCCAGTAGGCTGCCAGCAGAACATCCGACAACATGACGGAGTTAGTATAAGCCCAAGAGGTAGACAATGCACGCACCTCGTGGCAGAAATACGATTGGTAATACAATTGCCATTTGCTAGACGAGCGGAAGCAGCATGAATAGCAAGACAAATCCATCAAGAAATGGATTCAGGAGAGATCTTCTGTCGACCAGGAATTAGAGACAGAAAAATGTTTCTACCCTTCCTAATGTACAGTGTCCGATTGAGATAAAAGCGAATTGCACGAACCGGACAGAGCAAAGGGTGTTTACCCTCAACAGAAGGAAGAGTCCTGATACAGATAGGAGGCGGAGTAGTTTCTGGTATCTGATTCTTGGCCAGAAAGGAGCAATCACTGGTAAACATAACACTGGTGGGAGAGCTCCAGAAAAAAGCCAGGTCAACCGAGAGGGCGTGAAGTTAACTAACCCATCTGGCTTAGGCAAAAGTCATCTTGTATGTGAGAAAATGTATATCCACCTGGGATAAACGCTAGAACGGCGTCACCCCCCCCCCCCCCCCCCCCCCCCCCAAGCAGAGCAGCACCCAAGAAAGATTCCATCTTGGGGTAAGCTGCAAAGTCCTAGGCCTTTTCAAGGAAAAGTGCCAAACAAGCTTGGAGAGGCATGGATTAGTGCCGATACGACACTGTCCATACGAAAAGGTCTCTGAAGCATGGACCTGTACCCATCAAAGGTAACAGGCTGGAGACCCCAGAATCAAACATATACCAGAAACTCCACAATCTGAGTGATCGAAGGAGTGACAGAATCAACAGAGTGATCTGCACACCATCGACAGAAGACCTTCCACTTAGCCGCATAGGCTAAACCAGTGGCATGCTTCCTTGAAGAAGAAAAGCAACTCCACTGCTCGTCTCGAAAAAAACGCTACGGAGGAAACAGGACTTGACAAAAGATATGCGTGAAGGCACAATGAAGTCGGGTCAATGAGAAACCTCCTCGGGCAACCTTGGCAGAAAAGGTCGCGATGTAGTAGAGGGAGACGTGCCGGAACCGCCGCCAACAGAGAGTGGAGCAGATTGATCCACACCCACTGAGGCGACAGGGGTGGGATCGAAATGATTCGACAACTGCAGGTTCGTATCTGGGCTAGAACCTGAGGTAGAATTGGAACAGACAGGAAGGCATAGCCAACAAGACCGTTCCAAAGGAGGGACAGAGCGTCCATGGCGAAAGCCAGAGCATCTGGACATGAAAGTGTCCACCTTATGGTTCAAACGAGTCGCAAAGAGATCGATATGGGGACAACCCCAGAGATCGCAAAGAGACTGGAATACCGCTATGTGGAGCATCCACTCAGTGGAAAAGAACCTGCCCCATCGGGACAGGGAGTCAGTTAGGATGTCCAGATGACCGGGAATGTGACAAACCACCACTCCGGCATTGACATCCTGAGTGAGCAGTAGAAGATCCTGAACCAATTCGTACATGGGAACATAGTGCGTGCCACTCTGGTCCCGAATGTAAACAACCACTGTCGAATTGTCGGACAACAGAAGGACCTGACAATTTGAAAGGTGGGGGATCCACTGCCACCAACTCAGAAGAAGAGCAAGAAGCTCCTTCTGGTTGACGTGAAGAGCTGCTGGATCCTGGTCCCATGACCCATGAAGGGAAAGACCTAGAGGATCCAACGTCACACCCCATCCAAGATCACTGGCGACTGCCATCAGAACATGATCGGACGTGGGGAAGTCCAATCGAACTCCCTGCATAATCCACTGAACATCTGTCGGGGAGATGGTGACAGGGAAGAGACTCGGTAACAGAGGATCGACATTCCGCCTCCAACGACTGAGCAGAAAGTGTTGGAGAGGTCTAACATGCAGCCGACCTAGAGGAATGAGATCCGTCACCGAACCGCAGAGACCGAGCAGCCGGGGAAGACTCCGAGCTGTTGCGGACGTGGACTGGGACAAGGCAGGGCAAAGGCTAAGAAAATCACAGCCCTTGCCCGGGAAACCACCACCATATCCAGCTGAGTACAGAAGCCCATCCCAGATGACAAAACAATGGAGAAGGGACCAGGTCTGACTTCTCCTCGTTGACTCTGAACCCTAGTGACGTGAGCAGGCTCAACAGTGTGTCGACATCCGACTCTAGAAAGGCAGCATTGGAATGCCTCTGGAGGATATCGACTAGATATGCTGAAGAAGACACCCTGGACTGTGTGCGATGTAAGACTAACAGATGCGATATCAGACGGGTGAAGGCCCAAGGATCCAGGTCGAGGCCAAAGGGCATGGCCTTGAACTGGAAAACTCCCTGGTGAATGAAGTGGCGAACTAACCTGAAAGCATCCATGCTGAACTTAGAGCAATGATAGACTGGGTCAGGATACTCAGATAGATAATCTGTCAGAGTCGGCCGTCCTTCTTCGGCACCAAGAACAGGCAGGAATAAAATCTCACAGAAAGAATGTTCTTGATGACCTCGATTGCCCCCGTTGACAGGAGATTGCCTATCTCCGTGATCAAAAGTTCCCAAAGTGTAACGTTGAAAGGGACTTGTGTTGGAAGAGGCACACTCGACTGAGTGGAATGCCTCAACCTGAGACGAATCGAGGTGACTACTGCCGACGCCTACCCTTACCCTGTGAGTAAGTAGAAGTGGCGGCAGGAGGATCAGCCCTTGGCTTCACAGAGGAAGCAGAAGGGTACTTGTTAGGCTTTGGATGACCCCTGCCTCCAACAGAAGGCTGATCAAGCTGACAAAGCAGCAGCTGATCTATGGAATGACATAGGGAGCCATCCCGGACCATCGCCACAGAACCATGGAATAGTTGTGGATCCGCTGATAGAGGCAGATTGAAGAGCAGCACGCTGCCCCTCAAGAAAGGAACGGCTTGTGTACAGCACAGAGTCCCTGCGAACTAATTCCAAGTTAGCCGTGTTACAGGCATGTGAGAAGATGCAGGAGTGCCTTCAGGGCAGCACACACAAAAAGCCTGTACGTCGTCAAACTTATCTGGGAGCAGCAAAGCAGAGATGATGTGATCGAAGAGAGAAAGCATTCCAGCATCTCTCTCGATAAGCCCAACACGGACTCCAGAGTCTCCATATGAAAAATGGCCGGCGCGGGAGTTGGAGTCCTGATCCAAGACCGTCAAAGTCTGGCAGACTGCTGGATTGGTGGAATTGTAGGAACGATAACGCATCAGAGGCAAAAAAAGTGTCAACCCTGATGAAGAACGACCTCTTCATAGCCTTGGAACTCAGCTTAGAGTCCAAAGCTGTAAACGCTTCAACCACCTGTACCAACAGGCATGGTCGAAGGTACCCAGAAGCAGGTTGCTCCACAGGCTGTAGGCACGTGACCGATGATCGCGGCCGGGCTGACACTGTCGGCTGGTTTGACGGTTTGAGATCTGGAAGGAACCCAAACACAATGTCAAGAGCTGCCCCCAAGTCAGAAGACTGCTGGCTTTCGACGTCAGGTATGTTGGACTCATCCCCTGAGTTGGAAGACACATAGCCCATCATGGGCAAACCAGCCGATGCCTCCCATGGTGTAGCACACCAGGGGGATCAGAAAGTGGCCTGTTTCCAATCCCGGGAGGCGGTGCCACAGGGGGTGCCCGGAAACCACTCGCAGTCTTGCTGGAAGAAATGGAAAAAGCTCTTGGACAGAACCTAAGTGAGCAAGGAGAGGGCCTCCCTAAGCTCACTGACTGTGTTGGCCGGTTCGATGTGGGAACAAACCGTCAAAGTGGCTTCACTCCTGACCCATTTAACCAGCGAAGGGTCACAATCCTCAAATACACCCAACATGGGGCGATGGGCTACAGCCGAAACATCTGAAGGCAGATGTGTATTGAGGTATGACATATCCCGAGGATCTACAGAGTGGAAACTCAAGAGAGTCGCCACAGACCTCTCCGGAACAGATGGTCCAGGCTGCACAAAAAGCGTTGGTCCCGCAAAATTGGCCGTGGGACCAGAGTGCATGGACGGAAAACATCACAGAGCTCATGGTGACCCCACCATGAACATCCGAATCTAATGAGAAAAAACTGCAGTACTCGACAGCTGAGAGACCACAGTAGAGGGTTCGGCTGGCAGCCCCTTCCGACTTTGCCAAGTTGAAGTCAGGGAAGGCTGAGGCCGATACCCCACGTCTACACTGCGAGACATCTCTGCAGACCCCTGCAGGGATAAAACTGCTGTGCTCAACGACTGAGAGGACACAGCAGGGGGTTCGGTCGGCAGCCACTTCTGACTTCGCCGAGTTGAAGTCCGGGACGGCTGAGGCCGATACTCCACGTCTACACTACCAGACATCTCTGCAGACCCCTGCAGGGATAAAGCTGCTGTGCTCAACGGAGGAGAGGCCACAAAAGTCAACTCAACAGATATAAACAGTAAAACACCCCCAACTACGAGAGAAAGGTGGCAGAAAAAGTACCGGTGGGAACACAACTGAACCCAGACGGCAGACAGGGATCTAAAAAAACAGAAATTCTGCTCTCAACAGAGTGGAGAAATCCTGTCCATACAGTCCCCCATTGACACCTAATTCCAATAATAATAAAATTTATCAACCGAAAAAATTTTATGTACGAACCGCACGGTACGCGAAAGTCGCGCACGACATGTAAAATATATAAAATACAATGAAAATGTTGACTGGTCCAATATAATAACAGGAATTTAACTACATGATGAGGTCGAACAAGACATTTGTTGGTGTTCTTCACGGTTATTCATTGTCGCCGATTTCCTCCCCGATCTCAATCGGCTTGGCATTGAAGCAATTCTCACCCCGACAGTCTCCACAGGTTGACACGCATTTGAGTGCATTCTTTCTACAAGAACATATGTTTGTTCCGCATGGCTTTTTGGATGTCATTTTGCATTTGCAGTGGATAACTTTGAGAAGAGCCTCAGGCGCTGCGCCTAGGTCAGTCATCACAGGTATCAACTCATTCCCACGACTTTCCCAGCCCCACTCCTCAGGATCTAGGGCATCGTTATCCAATAGTTTCCAAACCATTATTTGTTGGTGAACTCGCAGGCTGTGGAAATGTGCTGCACGCTCAGTCGGGGGGAAGTTTTTGTGGTTCAATTCCCGATTTGCTGGAAGTGACCACTGTCATAAATTTTGAATATCTCAAACCATTCAAAGGGTCTGAATGTTTGCCAGAGTACAACATAACGAACATTTCAGTCCCCATTTTCCCAACCTCTGTCTGAGAAATGGTACTGTTGTGCATTGCTTCTGATATATTTTGAATAGGCAATGACTTTTCTAACTTCTTGAGAAGCAACGTTTTCCCGTGCCCAAACGTTGCTGATGTGACATCACACCCACTCCATGCATGAATGAAGAGGAGGTTCTTCTGAGTTGTTTCTCCAATCTTCTCTGCTATATCTGCGATTTTCCATGCATCTCCACCCCTGTGTGACTTCCGTGCTTCTGACTGGAAATAGATATCAGACCAAGTACGATCCCAATGGTATACGGACATAACTAGTACATCAGTATCATCTGCAACAATGACAACTGTTTTTCCCTGGGACGAAAGTTGAACTGCATTGTCAACAATCTTAGTGTCAGCATCTCCAGAACTGCATTCGACAATATGCCCAGCCTCTCTCAGTGATGTGGAAAGCATTTTTATAAACTGCATTTTATTATTTCCATTCGATAAGAACAGTTCCTGATTTTTGTGGGCAGTCGTGTTGTTCGTCAAACGGATATCAGCACAAACGTGGAGAGCTCTTCTTCTTTGCTCCTGAGTCTTGGTTGTTGGTCGTTGACCATAACCATCGAAGACAATTCGACAATTCTGCCCATATTTCTTCGTCATGTATCTAACATACTGGTTTGCCACTTCCAAGTAAGTGGTGTTTGTCTTCCATTTAACTCTGTGGAGGAGAGCGCCCCCTGTCGAGCACGTACAGACCATCAGATGGTGGTTTAGTAAGGGATAAGCCATCAGTTATTGCAGTTGCTAGGTCCACCTTGTTTGCTTTTCTGAGGAAAAAATCTTTGAAGAGGGCTGTTGGCATTACAGTTAGTTCATACGCAAAGAACTGTGCCATGTCTTGCTCTCTCTGGGCAATAGCAACCAGTCTAGTAAACAAAGTTGAGGGGTCAATTGTCGGGTGAGGTGAGCTAGGGTACGGATTTGATCACTTCGTTTGATAGTGGCATCGGAAACAATAGCGTTGTCTAATCTAGAGTGTATCTCTGCCCCTACAGACTCAGTGATATCGCAGTTGATACCATCTCCCTCGGAAGCTAACAAACCAGATGACAGAGAACGCAATCGTTCGTTTCCATCGAACGGATTGTGTGTGTCAAACCACTCTAGTATTCTGGCCATGTCTAAGTTGTCTCGTTTTCGACGAGATGTGCCCATATGTACATGCTGTTCGCTGGTATTGAGCTTTAGGTCGGTCAACGTTGTCATGGCTTCATGTATCTTGGCGCATTTATGCATCGTGTAAATCCACTCCTGTCGTACAGATTCCGTCACGCCACGACCTCGCGTCAACCCACCCCGACTTTTAATTGAACGCATAAGAACTTGCTCAATAACAAGATCACTAGAGAGGCCTGCCCAAATCCTAGAACTTCGACGTATAGCATGAAAGCTGTCACAGTAGAATCTCTCATACAACCAAGGATGTTTTTCTGGTAGTTCAAGCATCATTTGCAGATAGACTCTGCAACTCTTGGCATAGTGTACATGCCCTGTTGCGGCGAAGAGGTTCAGCATTCTACCAACAGCAATGAGATGGAGATTCCAATCGCCAAGACGTTCTCCACGGATGAACATTTTCAGTACCTGAATATATTCTAGATATTGTACCCATAGCTTAGCGGTGCGTGATTCTCTTGACAGTTTGGCTTTGTAGTTGTCAAGGCAAGTGTTCACCGTCACGAGAGCTGATGAGCTGCTAACATCAGAAAGGGTGACCGCGCCTTCAAGCACACCTTTGTATAACTCCTTCACACCATCTGAGTCCCTCTGGTTTATCTGTACACTCTCAACAGTGGGTGGGCTCATCGGAGGAGAAACATTCACGCTCATTTCGGATGTGGTTATGGCACCCAATAATTTACTCGTCAGTGCAGCTTTTACTAGGAGGTGGCCTCGCATAGCTCTGGAAACAGCTTTGCCGGTCAACATCGACCGAACTGCTAGTGGACCATAAACTTCCTGCAAAGCTTCATCAAGACCTGATCCAGCCATCATTGAGCCGATACTGCCGAGAAAGCTCATGATTGTGTGGAAACCACCCAACCTGCAGACAATGTTCATGGATTGATCAATTATTATCTCATTTGCCTTCAACCATAAAGGCTGGTCAAACGTGACCAAACGTGATGCACGGGGATGGGATGTTCTGAGCTCTGAGATGAATTTCAATGTGGAAAAGATGCATGTGCTGTTTGTTGGGCTGAGATCTATTATTGGGAGAAAGAGTATATCTGATTTCGCTTGATGCTCTGAACCGTGCACAGAATGCGCTAGTTGCATGAAGCCGGACCAATTAGGAACAGTGTCATCTACTGCTCTAGATAGCCACCCACAATGCCATAGAACGTCAGTACTCAGGCTAGATGGAAGTGTATGTGGTGATTGCAGCTCTACTACTGGTTTGTACCTCAAACCACCGAAGCCTCTCCTCGTTGATTCCAAGTAATCAACCACTGGGATTCCTTTATTCACCAACATTTGTTCAACGCCAACTCGAGCTCTGCGTTTTATTGATGTATGCGACATAGGGGTGGATGGCACCTGAGTTTGGGTTGACACGGCGATTATACCCATACCATGAAGTGAACATTTCCCATCGATAGTCGCAACGTTATGGTCGACGTCTGCGACCCACTGTACGAATTCTCCAGGGAAATAGTTAGAGGTATAGCTGTCAACAGAATCTAGCTCCATCACACCTTGCTTATACCGTTTGACCTCCTCATAGGTGATAGAAAACCCAAGCCTAGTTAGTTCATTAACGAGCCATTTTGACCCGAAAGTATGGTCCATTTCTACTCCTAACACGAATAGGGTAGGTGTTATGACTGATCTTGGTCTAGCCGATTGGACTATAGAGTGACCTATGCTGTTTCGTTTTATATCATTTGGTATCAAGCACTGGAGAAAAGACTGTAGGTAGGCTGGGATCCAGGTTTTGCCTCGCGAAATGTCCTGTATGTCAGCAGGGGTTGGATACCAATCTATATCATACTCCATCTCTCTAAGCTGCCCCTGGATCAATTTTGCTGCAGTAACAATGATCCTTTCAGCTTCATCACTTATACTTTCTTTCTTGTCCGCATACCATTTTTCATTTATCGGATATTCAGCCATGTTGCGAAAGCATAGGACATTGTCGCGACCCTGTACCCTGGCGAAAAAGATATAATCGCCATATCGCTCTTCTAGTTTCTGCTTCAGTCTCTTTTTTGTGTACACAGTTGATTCACCTGCGATCTCTTCCATCTTCGAATGCAACTCGGTCAATGTGTACAGTTCTGAATCGGAATGAGTTTCTAAGAATTCACATATGCACTCAAACCAATGTTCCATGCCATGGTCAGGTTTTCGACCAGCTGGTCTCGCAATTTCCAACTGTCTATAGTTTAGGAATTTCGTATGGCAGAGTGGATGATAGACAGCCTCGGCAGCTACCAGATCAATGCAACTCAATAGCCGAACGCTTACTTCTGAAGCTAAACTATCCCCTCTCAGTTCGCAATGTTCGAGGAGGGTTTCTCGTATAGGTAGTGTCTCGACGGTCCTGATAATTTTGTTCCTATCGGGGTGGCGTGGATCAATTTTTGCAGCGCTACCACAGAACAAACAGTGTGTCTTGAAGTCGAATACAGGCACATTACATCTCAATTTCTTGGCCGACGGAGCTTCGATGTCAGAAGAGCTTGCAGCAGATGCCCGCTTTGCATCAGTGAAATTCCTACGGCAATCTGAATGAACCAGAACAACACCTACGGGGTCCTGTTGAAGCTTGTCCAAAAGGTGTGCTTCAAGGTCTGATCTCTCCCTGACATTACAGAAATTAAGCATGGTATGACAACCTTTCTTGGTGACTTTCACTGATTTGACTTCATCGAAACCAACCTGGCAAATTACACAGGTATCATCTCGAAAGCGACCACCTTGGTGTGAAGCCATATCTAATCAAATGGTGGAAATATGCCGATGGAGGGAACAGATTATTTTCTCTTAGCTATAAGTAGTACGGATCCTGAGGCGGATTATCGAAACTGGATTAATAGACAAGAAATATGATATTGACGAAATATGAAAAAGGACAATGTGACTAAGAATTGTTTCCTGTGTATGTTAACATCGAAACAAAGAAAATATGACAGAATGACAAAACAATCGAATAATTCGAGAGCATGTGGCGATAAGCTTATAGCGATGTGCTGTGTGTAACAGAATCGCTGGAATACCCGCGACTGATATGATGTAATTATCTTTCTCCAGTATGCTATACAACACTCTTTATTCGCGGTGTACATCAATTACGTGGGCTGGTATAATACTATAGTCATTATATTGTATTCTACTGACAGGAAAAATCTGAGAAAAGACAAATTCCTGCCCTTAATACAGAACCGCCTGGAAAATGACATCGGGGAAATTGGTAAAAATGGCCACCACCCCACCCTCAGTTGAGATGCTATGAAAAATTTTCCCCAAGGCGGATTTTAGCGGATTTTGGATATGTTGTTCCCAGATAAATTCCGCGTCGAATGACACCAAAATCAGCTTGTATCAAATTTTTTCCAGGTAACACCACTTTTTTTTAGTTCAACGCCTGTACTAAAAAGAGAAAAGAAAAATAAGATGAGATCTGTTAATGTGGCTATGATCATCAAGGGAGGTAACTCAGAAGTCAACATTAAAGAACTGTTCTAATATGAACAACAAGGGCAGAGAACTGAGTAGACTTCCTGTGATAAATCAGTGTGGTGGTAACAATGGATGACTGAGGTTGAATCCATGTGCACTGATAAAGGCAATTGGTTTAACAGATTGTGTCTCACCACAGGTTTATGCAATCCAGATTTTTATTGTAAGGTTCTTTTGGCTGACTATTGTGGACAGTCACTTGACGGTGAGTGTCTGTTCAACCTGTGACTCCCCTTTCAGCTATTTATCTCTCTCATTCCAGTATATCTGCATAAATGGACGACTGCCCTTGTGAGCTGACATATCTACCACTGGGCTGCCTTGTGTCTCAACAGCAGTTTTATTTACCTTTGATGCCACAAAACCCTCAGCAGTTCTTTTCCCTATGGAAGTATTTCCAGAACTTCTGATATAGTTGACTTCTGTAGTGAAGAATATTCTGATGTTCTTTCTGTGATAGAAGATTTGCATGTGGAAAAACTAGGTACTAACTTAGGTCAGGTAGGTTCAGAGCTGTTACTTGATGGTTTAACCCATTTCTAATAACTGGAATGCCATTTTGCACAAACAGTACATATACAGAACCGCACATACATTTACATGGGTTAAGAATTATCTCACGAGATTGCTTTGGCCCAGGAAATCACTCAAGCCCAAGGCTTGAGTGATTTCTTGGGTCAAAGCAGTCTCGTGTGATAATTCTAAACCCATTCAAACACTTGTGCGGTTCTATTATATCACACACCTCCCATGTAACAAACAGTCTACACAAAATTTGAACTAAAAGCACTTTTCATCTGGTTAATTGATCCGTTTCCTTTGTTGCAAATGAGAAACCACTGTTTGGTGGCAGGGTTCCAACCCTAATTTGCTTTTTGATGTTTATGACATTCATTTGGTTGAAACCAATTAATGCCGATCAGTGTCACGGTCACGATGATCGAACTTCAAATATTGACTAAACTGCAGGGAATAACACAACAAAAACTGTTCAAATTGCTAAAAAGTTTAGTACCCTCCATCATTATATGACCAGTTGTGGAAAGTGTTTGTCAAGGAACAAGTAGTCAGAATGTTATTTTTATTTTGTAGATTTTTGACTCGAATCTGACCGTTTAAATATCCCGGGTAAACAACCAAGCGATCTCGACTCCGGTGCATTCGACCATTGATGATGTGATTTATTTAGATGTGTTCCTTCTCTGTTTACATTGGAAGCAAAATCTAACGTGTTTTATATCACCACATGTGTGATACAACTTTATTTTTGTCGTACAGGAAGAACACTGGAAATTCTGTGTTTTACATTAATAGGTGTGTGATAAAAGTGTTTTCCATGTTATAACCAGAGCATTCAAGGTGAGATATGTGATTATCTTGGCTCAAGTTCCACTTAAGGCAACCTGTGCAATTTCTTTTGCATAATTCCACTTTTTTGGTTGCACAAAATTAGGAGACATGAATTTTAATTTTAGTAAAAAAACTACAAACTGAACTGATGACTGAAATTAGAAAAGAACCATAAATTCCTGTTCCCTTGATGTTTATGAATGCAAAAGACTATGAAAAATTTTGAAATCGAAATACAAAGACATTAAGTAATACTAAGTCCCAATAATTTTAGGCTATAGGCTCAAATACTGATCAAAATATGATAACCTTAATATTTGGAAATCACAAGTGTAAAATATGCATATTCCTAACTTTTAACTGGTAGAGTGCCAACTTATTTTTGGTCATGTAAATTGGTTCAAGAGTCTTTGTCTTGTAGAGTATATGGGAGAGTGCCAACATAGATTGTAACAAGGCAACTTCTCACAGACTAAGTAATTTAGCTTCAAAGATAATACAAAATGAACCCTCTGAGTATGATGTCTTTAAGTTGGGGTATATACTTGTACTTCAGAATAAAGCTCAAATATGGGTTTCCAGCACTCCACCAGTTAACTGTAAAAATGTGCAGGGTGAATTGATTGCCTGAAGTAGGGAATAGGCATATTTCATACTTGAGATTTCAAAATTTGTATTGTAGTCTTGCTTATCACTATGCCACAAATTTTGAAATCACAATTGTAAAATGTGCATATTCCTAACTATAAAAAAGGGCAGGGCAAATGGAAACGAGTTATTGATGAACGCAATTCATGCCCCCACTTTAGTGCTGTAGTACGGAGTGGGAATATTTCACATCTGGGATTTCAAAATTTGTATTGTAGTCTTACTTGTCACTATGCTACAAATTTTGGAATCACAGCTGTAAAATTAGTGATGCACCGATGATCAAAAAGGGTGTGAAGTTATGTGAACCAATGACCGATGATTTGAGACCATAATTGGCAAATACCGATGAATGTTCCAATAAGTTCATCGAGTGACTGATGATCACTGATGTTGTCAAACACCTGGGATAATGCAGTGGCTAAACGCATGTGTCAAACACAGATTGCCACCAAATAGCCACCAAATAGTTCATGAACATCACTCTTTGAAATTATGTTACATTGATCAAACGGGCCTTTAATTCTGCAGCATCAATAGTGATTATAGTGTTGCTGTGTTTTGGAGTCTTTGATGTGTGGAAACACTCATTTTCCATCCCTCACAGATCTGGTCCCTCCCCAATCATATTTAGAATGTCAATCCTTTTTAGATTAATTTCATTGGTGCTCAGCTTTCTGCCTTTGTCAGCTGGATTTAAAAAGTCTTAACAATCGGAACTCTATCAGACAGTCACAAAGAAATTTTGTAAAACAAAGGCCAAAAGAAAAAAGACAAGTCAAATTTAAAATACCATGTATTGGGTAATGCTGCTGAAAGGGTCAATTAAAAATTAAAGAATTTATGTTAAATGAGTGGAGTTTCAGAAGTTCCTGAACTGTCAATGAAATTAATTCCCCCACACCAACACGGTATGATGATAACAAGACAACAGTTCAATGAAAAATAAAAGAATCTCTGATCTTTTGTTGTTCCTGCTATCCAGACCTGACACTGCCAACTGCCAATTGCAAAACTTTGAACAATTCAGGCGGAACCTAATCGTGTGCAGTTTATGACAGCTTTGCACAGCTTTTGCATTGAGATTATTTTCTCAATTTTTTAAGCATAATTATTCAAGAATATAAAATTTATCTTTCCCAAGTCCCATGGTGTCAGGAAGTATTGACAATAAGGGATAATTGGTTTAAGAATGGGTCTGTAATCCCAGAGTAAGTTAAGTTTATAAATATACAGATCACTCCCGATATTTCTTTTACTTATCAGGAAGGGAATCTATATTCAGAGTACATAATTTAACATAAGCCTGGCTTAACTTGCATGTCTTCCAGCTTGAAAAGATATGCACTGTCTTTGGTGAAATGAAGTTAGAAACTTTTGAAAAGAGTTGCTTCTATTTAATTTACAGATGAGAGTTATTGCCTGAATATTAAATTAATATCCATGCAATAACTCTCATCTGTAAATATGACTGAAATAATTAAATTGACCTGATTTGCATAGGCCTATCCATTTTTTTTTACCATCAGCATTGCCGATGATTTGACGCAAGTATTGAACCGATGCCAATAGGCCACTATCGGCTGATAGCTGATGCCGATGATCAGTACATCACTGTGTAAAATATGTGGATTTCTAACTAAAAAAAAGGGCAGAGCAGATGAGAAAAAAATTAAGGAAAATAACTCTGTTGAAAAAATGTGGGCAACTTTATAACGTGCAGGAGCAGCTTGTCATAAGGACCCCTCATACCAAATTTCAATGAAATCCATCCACTCACCAGTAAGATATCACTGCAGATGGATGATGCATGCATGGATGGATGCATGGGTGGATGATGTAATCCTGTATACCCCCCTGTATACCCCCATTCTCTTTGAGAGTGGGGTATAACTAAAAGGTAAAAAATGGACATTGGATAAAACAGTCTCCACTGGCATTGTTGTGATAGTGCAAATAGAACATTTGCAATGCTCCAGATTCTCTGTCCCCATATTGAGCTGACAATAAAAGTCTTGTGTGATGCCAATGTTGCATGCCCTGTGTTACAAGAGATGACAAACATCACACTGCAATGGTTGTTGAACAATAAAGACACCTATTGTTCTCCATGATGGGAATGACAAGCTGAATGAATGAATGAAAGTTTTAGCTTGCCAAAGATGCACAGGGATGATGTGGGATTTGGAATCCCTTTGCGACACGAATAACTTTATTTGCTTATGGAGCCACAACAGACAGAAGTGAGTGCCAAAAATATTTGGTTTGAGTGTGCACACTGATGGTATTGTAGTTGGGTCAGACCACCAAAAACCTCGAACTGGAAGGTGACTATCGAACTGAAAGGTGAGTAAATGACAAGCTGAATGAATGAATGGACAAACAAATAAATAAATGGATGAACGAATAAATGAATGAATGAAAAATTTCAGTATGCCAAAGGCACACAGGGAAAACGTCGGATTTGAAATCCCTTGTGATCCAAATAAGTTTATTTCCTTATGAATCCATGACAGATGGAAGAGAGGGCCAATAATCTTACCGGTATTTGATTTGAGTGTGCGCTCTGGTAGGGTAGTGGGGACAGACTCCTGACAACCTCGAACTGGAAGATGACTAGGAGTTGTGCATAACTACAAGAATTCTGCTCTGTTTTACTAAGAAACATGGGGATATTTATGGGAATACTGAAACAGCAGTTTTGATGGTTGTTTAAGAAATTAAAAGAAACCCAAACCGTCACTGGTTTGGGAGCAGCCCCAGCATATTATCCATAACAGTTATAAACAAGAGGCTCCAGGGGCACTCACCTGACATGGTAGCCTAAATATCAACCCAGGGAATCGATTTGAATAAGTTGCATCTGCCCCTCCTAAGAAAAGCTTATACCAAATGTCAAAAGATTCTGACTAGAGGATCTGAAAAAAAAGATTTTTTAAGACTATTACTCATATTGAACTAAGTTATAATTCGGGCTCCCACAGGCAGCCCCAATATTAACCCAGAGACTTGGCTTGAACAAACTTGAATCTCACCTCCCTAAGGATGCCACATACCAAATATCAAAAGATTCTGACTAGTGGATCTGAAGAAAAATATTTTTAAAGAATATTCCTCATATTGAACGAAGTTATAATTCAGACTCCCAAATATGAACCCAGATTGGTGGATCAGAAGAAGACAATTTTAAAGAATATTCCTCATATTGCACAAATCTGAACATTTGGGCTTCCAAAGAGAGCCCAAATATGGACCCAGGGATTTGATTTCAACAAACCTGTGAATGAATCTTCCAAAGATGTTATATGTAAAATATGAAAGCCTTTGGAGCAGTGGCATGAGAAAAGATTCTTTAATGTTTTTCCCATTATTCACAGTGTTAAAAAAGGCTGACTTAACATTTTTCCAAAGTCCTGGAAAAGTACCCTATGATAAAACCGATGGAAATTTTGTTTTTGCCCATTTCTTTCTTCTGTTTCTAAGGAAGCTTCACACAAAGTAAAAATTCTGTGCCATGTAGTTTTGGAGATATGGACATTTTAAATATTTTCTATTTTTAGCTCCTGTGATTCCCATGGGGCAACCGGAAAAATTGTTTGGGAATAAATTAGGTACTTACATGTATGACCCAATAAGTCCTCATATCAAATTTGGTTCTAATTGGCCTCTCAAGTCGGAAAATAGAAATTCTGGTACAATTCAGGCTCTCATAGGAAGCCCAAACGTGAACCCAGGGACTTGGCTTCAACAAACTTATATCTCACCCCGTAAGGATACTGTATACCAAATATCAAAAGATTCTGACTGGTGGATGTGAAAAAGATTTTTGAAAAATATTCCTCATATTGAACTAAATTATAATTCAGGCAAATATGAACCCAGAGACTTGGCTTGAACAAACTTGAATACCCCCCCCCCCCCTCCCCAAGGATGCCGCATACCAAATATCAAAACATTCCGAGTGCTGGATCTGAAGAAGAAAAGAAAATTCCTCATTTTGAACTAAGTTATAATTCGGGCTCCCACATTGAGCCAAAATATGAACCCAGGGACTTAGCTTGAACAAACTTGAATCTCACCCCCAAAGGATGCTGCATACCAAATATCAAAAGATTCTGATTGGTGGATCGGAAGAAGATTTTTAAAGAATATTACTCATGCTTCACTAATTTCAACATTTGGGCTCCCATAGAGAGCCCAAATATGGACCCAGGGATTTGGTTTCAATAAACATGTGAAGCAATCTTCTAAAGATGTTATATGTGAAATTTGAAAGCTTTTGGATCAGTACTTTGGGAGAAGAAGAGTCTAAAATGTTTTTCCCATTACCCACAAAGTGTTAAAAAATGCTGACTCAGCAGTTTTTCAAGGTCCTGAAAAAGTACCCTATGATAAAGCCGATAGCAATTTTTTTTTTACCATTCCATTCTGTTGGTCCTAAGGAAGCTTCACACCATATAAGAATTCTCAGTGCCTTGTATTTTTGGAGATATGGGTGTTTTTTTGCATAAATTAAGTAGTTATGACCCAATAAGCCCTCATATTAAATTTGGTTAAAATCAGCCTCTCGGTTTGGAAAATAGAAATTTTTGGTGGGGCGAAGATTCTTGCCCCTCCCGTAATGATGGCAAATATATCCCCTCGAACTTCTCTTGAACAAATCTGAGTCTACACCTCAAAAGGAAGCTGCAGACCAAATATCAAGTCTCTACTACTGCTGGTTTATGAAAAGAAGATTTTTAAAGATTTAGGCACACTTTTGGGGCATGGCCCTACCGAGGGGTGGGGCAACTTGATTTGAACAAAATCAAAATGCGATATCGTAACAAACAAGCATCTCAAATTTCAGTTAAATTGGTTCAGTGGGGATATTTATGGGAATACTGAAACAGCAGTTTTGATGGTTGTTTAAGAAATTAAAAGAAACCCAAACCATCACTGGTTTGGGAGCAGCCCCAGCATATTATCCATAACAGTTATAAACAAGAGGCTCCAGGGGCACTCACCTGACATGGTAGCCTAAATATCAACCCAGGGAATTGATTTGAATAAATTGCATCTGCCCCTCCTAAGAAAAGCTTATACCAAATGTCAAAAGATTCTGACTGGAGGATCTGAAAAAAAAAAGATTTTTTAAGACTATTATTCATATTGAACTAAATTATAATTCGGGCTCCCACAGGCAGCCCCAATATGAACCCAGAGACTTGGCTTGAACAAACTTGAATCTCACCTCCCTAAGGATGCCACATACCAAATATCAAAAGATTCTGGCTAGTGGATCTGAAGAAAAATATTTTTAAAGAATATTCCTCATATTGAACGAAGTTATAATTCAGACTCCCAAATATGAACCCAGATTGGTGGATCAGAAGAAGACAATTTTAAAGAATATTCCTCATATTGCACAAATATCCGAACATTTGGGCTTCCAAAGAGAGCCCAAATATGGACCCAGGGATTTGATTTCAACAAACCTGTGAATGAATCTTCCAAAGATGTTATATGTAAAATATGAAAGCCTTTGGAGCAGTGGCATGAGAAAAGATTCTTTCTGTTTTTTCCATTATTCACAGTGTTAAAAAAGGCTGACTTAACATTTTTCCAAAGTCCTGGAAAAGTACCCTATGATAAAACCGCTGGAAATTTTTTTTTTGCCCATTCCTTTCTTCTCTTACTAAGGAAGCTTCACACAAAGTAAAAATTCTGTGCCATGTAGTTTTGGAGATATGGACATTTTAAATATTTTCTATTTTTAGCTCCTGTGATTCCCATGGGGCAACCGGAAAAATTGTTTGGGAATAAATTAGGTACTTTTGACCCAATAAGTCCTCATATCAAATTTGGTTCTAATTGGCCTCTCAAGTCGGAAAATAGAAATTCTGGTACAATTCAGGCTCTCTTAGGAAGCCCAAATGTGAACCCAGTGACTTGGCTTCAACAAACTTATATCTCACCCCGTAAGGATACTGTATACCAAATATCAAAAGATTCTGACTGGTGGATGTGAAAAAGATTTTTGAAAAATATTCCTCATATTGAACTAAATTATAATTCAGGCAAATATGAACCCAGAGACTTGGCTTGAACAAACTTGAATACCCCCCCCCCCCCCTCCCCCAAGGATGCCGCATACCAAATATCAAAACATTCCGAGTGCTGGATCTGAAGAAGAAAATAAAATTCCTCATTTTGAACTAAGTTATAATTTGGGCTCCTACAGTGAGCCAAAATATGAACCCAGGGACTTAGCTTGAACAAACTTGAATCTCACCCCCAAAGGATGCTGCATACCAAATATCAAAAGATTCTGATTGGTGGATCGGAAGAAGATTTTTAAAGAATATTACTCATGCTGCACTAATATAAATATTTGGGCTCCCATAGAGAGCCCAAATATGGACCCAGGGATTTGGTTTCAATAAACATGTGAAGCAATCTTCTAAAGATGTTATATGTGAAATTTGAAAGCTTTTGGATCAGTACTTTGGGAGAAGAGTCTTAAATGTTTTTCCCATTACCCACAAAGTGTTAAAAAATGCTGACTCAGCAGTTTTTCAAAGTCCTGAAAAAGTACCCTATGATAAAGCCGATAGCAATTTTTTTTTTACCATTCCATTCTGTTGGTCCTAAGGAAGCTTCACACCATATAAGAATTCTCAGTGCCTTGTATTTTTGGAGATATGGGTGTTTTTTTGCATAAATTAAGTAGTTATGACCCAATAAGCCCTCATATTAAATTTGGTTAAAATCAGCCTCTCGGTTTGGAAAATAGAAATTTTGGGTGGGGCGAAGATTCTTGCCCCTCCCGTAATGATGGCAAATATATCCCCTCGAACTTCTCTTGAACAAATCTGAGTCTACACCTCAAAAGGAAGCTGCAGACCAAATATCAAGTCTCTACTACTGCTGGTTTATGAAAAGAAGATTTTTAAAGATTTAGGCACACTTTTGGGGCATGGCCCTACCGAGGGGTGGGGCAACTTGATTTGTACAAAATCAAAATGCGATATCGTAACAAACAAGCATCTCAAATTTCACTTAAATCGGTTCAGTGGTTTTGGAGGAGAAGATGTAAAGACCATGTTCATGGACTGAAGACGAATGACGGATGGTGAGTGATGACTAGCTCGCCTGACTGAAAAACCAGGCAGCTAAAAAGGAAAGGATCCACCAATGTGTTTCTGAAAGCTGGGAGTCATCCATCAGCCTTCAAGGGAGCGTGGATCCTGAACCTTGACCATCTGGTTTGCCTTCAGGGGGAACAGCTGACAGGGTGGTGGAAGAAAGAAAAAAAAGTAGAAAAAAAAGAAGAAATTCACATACTCACACCCAAAAGCCCTTAAAAGGGCTATTATATCTTTATTCATAGGTTCATTTATTTAAAATGTACACTGGTCCCAGCCAGGCAAGCTTGTTTCAATACTTGCTTGGTGTTTGGTGGTTTCCTGTGCATGTTAATGGGAAGTTTGTTCCAATCCCTCCCATGCTTTGTCTACTTTTTCCTTGTGTCATCTTGGTTAGAGTGTTTCAAGAAAATTTGAGAGCGATCAATTAGAAAAGTTATAGGTAGAGAGAGATAGGAATCTGCTATTGTTTATTGCGACTGTTGTGTGATTGTTGCTGTTGATGGGTTACTTCGTAGCCTACTCCCCACACGCAGAGTTGCAAGGCAGTCCTCACAGACTCAATCCTAAAGTTCTCAATGAGTAGCGAGGCAATTCTCACTGACTCCACACACTTTAATTCTGTTGTATAAATTTTGTAACTTATAGGGGTAGAAGATGAACTTGCCTTCCAAGTACACTGTTCTGTCAAGAACAGCAAACTCCATGCAGAGGGGCCAGCTATTCTCCCCACCCCAAAATTAATACTCTGGGTAGATTTTTGAGGGTGGAAAACCTGAGTGCAGGTGGAGATTTCTCCACTGTTTGCAGCTCGCACTGGTAGCAGAGGCAAGATTTGTGCGTACCATCTCATGCTGCTGGACTGGGGTAATTACACCAAGAACCCAGCCCTACCCAACGCTTTATGGTAATGTGACATTAGCTCAGAAAATTCTTTACCTTATATAGCATTCTTAGGTCTTTTTTCCTTAAATTTCAACCCACTTTGATCTTTTGTTAAAAATTACCACTGCTGGAAAAACATTGATTGATCAGGCCTAAAAATTAAAAAATCTGTTTCTCAGGCCCTCTCGCATGGTCCTTTTGGCTGCAGCATCATGCTCTCTTTTTATAACCAATGTAAACTTAAAAAAAAATAAAATTAAATGGTTTATGTCTGATATTTTACCCAAGTTAAAAAAATTGATAAATTTGTCCCTTGAGTGCAAGAAGGCTTTGCAATGCTTTAGCATTGCAAAGCCTTCTTGCACTCAAAGGATGAAATACACAACCACCCATGCTATTCCGTAGATTAGGAGGCCTAAAACATAAATCAAGAACATGAACTTTTGATGGCAAAGAAATAATTACAGAAATAAAAAATAAAATAAACCGCTCGTCCACCTGCGTCCACATGAAATTTTACAAATAATGGCCTGAGAAACAGAAGATCTACTTTGTGTGGCCTCATCACAAACATGTCAACAATCGAAAGGACTTTTTTGATAAATGAGAGTTGAAATGAAAGTAGGCTGATAAATTTTGAAGCAGAAGTCTTGTTTTGTTTTCATAAAGAAAACACTATGATAACCAGGAGCTGAATGAAGGAAGCTGATAAAACACTTCAGGCATCGTGTCAGGCTGTGAGCATCAAGATGAGTGTATCTAATCAATTTTGCAGTAACCGGTTCTCGTCGAATCACTGAATTTAAGCAACGTTGAGCCTGGTTAGTTCTTGGATGGGTGACCGTCTGAGCGATCGATTTGGACTGCCATGTTGTGTCCTTGGGCAAGGCACTTCACCCTGATTGTCCACATGGGGGCACGAAGACCTCCTGTACTAAGGCACACTGCATGTTGATGGTGCGCATTTCTTCAACCAATCTAACCCTGCCTGTGCTGTAGTGCTGAGTTACGATGTTGGGGAGCTGGCAGTTGCTCATTGTTGCTTGGTGGTTCTCTCTGGGTACTCCGGCTTCCTCCACCTGTAAAAACTGTCACCGACACCATATGACCATGGCTGTTAAAAGTTTCATTAAACCCTAATAAATAAATCTAATCAATTATGTCTAGAGTTGAATGTTTTGACAGTTTTTTCTTCACAGTTGACAATCATTTTAGTCTTCGTAATTTTGCAGTGCAGGTCAGTCTCTTATTGTCACTTGATTAGTTAAACTCAATGCACCAGATGTAGTCAGAACTTTTCTCATTCAAAATTATACAACACAAACACAGGTTCAATTTCAAAGCAGGGAACACTTCCTGTTTGCGACAAGATTCTCAAATTATTCTGGTATATTATGTCAGCTTAAATTGCATAAAGTCTGTTTGATTTGCCATGTACTTTTAAAATATGCTAGAAGACATTTAGTAGTTGATTCTGGCACAGATTATTTCCACCTAAAATTGAGTCATAAACCACAAAGTTAGAAGCAGAAAATTTATGGTATTTTATCGTCAGGTTGAGGGCAACAATAGGTGTTATCTACCCCAATACTATAGTGTTGTGATGATGGGTGTCAACTAGTCAATTAGTTGTTGACTAATGTCTGCCGACAAGTCAACAATGAAATTTCCTAATCACTTGTATATATGATATGTATATAATCTGGAATCAATAAAAGTTCAATTTTTACAATAAAATTATTAAAAATGTGCATAATCTTACCAATATTGACTGTCCCAATACAGCGGCAGTGTACCAGAACTAATATTACATGACAGCAAAAAGAAACCAAATCAGCTGAGACAGTTGCCTGATTTAAGGAGTACCCAAAAACTAGTGTCCTTGGGGAGACATTTCTGATGTAAACAAAAGCAGAAAAATAATTGTTGTAAAATAATATGAATGCCAAAACATTAGAAATGATACAGAGAAACAGGAAAAGGTGGGAAACACTGAGCAGACAGAGTTTACACAAGTATATATGAATAGAAACAGTTATAGCCTTCATCAGGGAAAGACGCAAATGAGGGTGACACATAAATCAACAAAATTTTTCTAATAAAAACAAGGTATTAATTATACTCCCACTTTCGAAGAAAATGGGGGTATACTGGATTACATGCATTCGTCTGTGTGTCCGTCCGTTCATGTGTGTAAGTCCGTCCGGAAATATTCATAACTTTCGTAAATTATTATGGAACTTGTTTTCTATAATATTTGGTCATAGGTATGCCCACACTAGGCGGTGCACCATGTGGGGGTATGCACCGGATGACAGTCCAGCTCTTGTTTAAAATAGAATATGTTTTCATTTTTAGCCCGACTGTTTACAGTGAGGGCTATAGTAATGACTTTTGTCTGTCTGTCCGTCTGTTTGTCAGTCTGTTAACTTTTAGAGTTTTGGTTAAAGTTTGTGGTTAAAGTTTTTTTTTGAAGGTTCAAGTGTTTTTTTTTTTTTGTTTTTTTTTTTCTTTTCCTGTTTAGTTGACATTTGGAGTTTTGGTTAAAGTTTGTGGTTAAAGTTTTTTATTCAACCTTCAAGTACAGGCTATACCCGGTAGTTCTTGTCTGATCATCACAAAATTTCATATGCAGGTTTTAGGTCATGTCTACATGACAACGTCCCCATTTGGTCGTGATCGGTCAACCGGTAAGGCTGCCCGAGCCCAAAACCCTCAAACCATTAGCACAGTCTACAGGTCGTATTTATGAAGGGATTTCATTGCAACTTCATAGAATGCCTCTGTATAATGCCTAGATGAGAACGTCCCCGTTGGGGCATCATCTGTCAACCGTGATGGCTGCCCAAGCCCGAAACCCAAACTTTTAACACAGTCTGCAGGTCATGTTTAATATGGACGGATTTCATTGTAACTTGATACGATGACTCCGTATGATGTCTACATGAGAATTCCCCATTTGGGTGTGATTATCAACCGTCACGACCGGCCGAGCCCAAAACCCGAAAACCTTTAGCACTGTCTACAGGTCATATTTATGGAGGGATTTCATTGTAACTTGATAGGTTGACTTCATATAATGTCTAGATGAGAAAGTCCCCTTTTGGATGTGATTGGGCAACTGTGACGGCTACAAATGCCCAAAGCCCGAAAACCTTCAGCACAGTCTACAGGTCATATTTGTGAAGGGATTTCATTGTAACTTCATAGGATCAATCCACATGATGCCCAGATGGGAATGTCCCCTTTTGGTTGCGATCATTCAACCGTGATGGCTGCCAAAGCCTGAAAACTTTTAGCACAGTCTACACGTCATATTTATGGATGGATTTCATTGTAACTTGATAGGTTGACTTCATATAATGTCTACATGAGAACGTCCCCTTTTGGGCAACCGTGGCGGCTATAGGGGCCCGAAGCCCAAAAACCTTTAGCACAGTCTACAGGTCATATTTATGGAGGGATTTCATTGTAACTTAATAGGTTGACTTCTTATAATGTCTAGATGAGAACGTCCCCCTTTGGGCAAATGTGACGGCAACAGGGGCCCGAAGCCGAAAACCTTTACAATATTCCACAGGCCATAATTATGAAGGGATTTCATTGTAACTTGATAGGTTGACTTCATATAATGTCTAGATGAGAACGTCCCCTTTCGGGCAACTGTGACGGCAACAGAAGCCCGAAGCCCGAAAACCTTTAGAATATTCCACAGGCAATAATTATGAAGGGATTTCATTGTAGCTTGGTAGGATTGATTGATTGATTATTTATTTAACGGTATAGATTGGAATTACATCAATGCATGTATAATACAAGATTTCAAAAGCACAAAACATTAGTACAATATGATGATATAAATAAATATCTATACCGTAGGGAGATGACATAGCCAGATTGGCTGTCTACCTGTCATCTCCAACTAAAATTGGTTCTAGAGTGAGCATTGTACACTGACTGTGGATGTGGGTTAAAGGCAGGTTATCCGATCGCATTCCGATTTAATTTTTTGGTGTTGAAAGTGTCGAACTTTGCAGTTTAATTATACTTTTCTGTTGGGCGAGATAAACAGACGTAGGATATTACTTGGTGTTATCAAATGCAAAGAGCATACAAATCGGAAAATGACCAATGTATAGTGAAGGGCCAAGTTAATGGTTGTGCAGACATTTGATTATTTGTAGAAACATCTTCAGGGGTTTGAATCCATAATTATCTACCGACATTAAAATTACAATCTCGACAATAGGGATTGTCACATTCAACACTGCTTGGGTACTGGGAGATGAATTTTTGTGTCAATAATTTTTTGAATAGATTTCTGTTAGTAATAGACCTTAAATCTTGATCCAATTCATTCCACACCCTCGGAAATGCTTGGATCTGTAACCTATCGAGGGCTTTAGTACGCGTTCTACTCACCTGTAATAAATCTGATTGTCTCGTACCTCTTTGTGAGATATTTTGAGTTGGGTTAAAAAAGTCGTTAAATGATGATGGAAGTTGTGCCATTTTCCAATCAAAAATGAAGAGACAAGCTTGGAGTTTAAACAAGTCATTAATTTTAAGTATTTTGTTTTTTATAAATAAGGGATCAGTATGGGCGTTGTAATTTGAATTATTAATGATACGAAGTGAGCGTTTCTGCATAATGAGAATTTTATTAGTTGCCCGAGCATTACCCCAGACATGGATGCCATATAACAGGTGGCTATGTATAAGGGCAAAGTATAATGTTTTTAAGGCCTTCTGTGGCAATATTTTTTTTACTTTATTCAATGCATAATTTACTTTTCCAATTTTGGAGCAAACATGTGAGATATGGGCACTGTATGTTAGATTGTCATCAATGCTAATACCAAGAAATTTTAGTGATTTATCTTGTTCATGGCCTCCTATTCTTTTTATCGGTTGGTTTTGTATTTTTATAGATAAATTTTCTGGGACTAGCGTGCTACGGGTTGGATTTATCAGAACGTACTTAGTTTTACATGTGTTCAACACAAGCTGGTTGGCTGAGCACCATTCATTTAATTTGCTTAATGCATGATTTATATATTCAGCCAATCTACTTGCATTTGGACCTGAAGCATAGGCTGTCGTGTCATCCGCAAATGATAGAAGATTTAACAATGTCGAGTGGCGAATGTCGTTAATATAAAGCAGAAATAGGATCGGCCCAAGTATGGAACCCTGTGGTACTCCACATGTTATTTGTGCTTCATTCGAACTATTTTCACCACATTTTACATATTGGGTTCTGTTAAATAGATAACTCTTGAACCAGTCAATACTAATACCCCTGAATCCATATCTTTCTAATTTGTTTATCAGAATACTATGATTTATCGTGTCGAAAGCTTTCGAAAAGTCTATAAATACCGCTAGAGTTAAATCTTTTGTTGGTTTGTTGTTTTCTATAGCAATATGTCTCAGGAGTTGCACCACGGGATGTGTGGTGCTATGATTTTTTCTGAAGCCATATTGATGCTGATAAAGAATATCAAATGTATCCAGGTAATTAATCATTCTATTTGCCATTAATTTTTCTAAAATTTTAGAGAATGCTAGAAGAATACTTATAGGTCTGTAGTTATTAAATCTATTTTCATCCCCGGTTTTATAAATTGGGATGACTTTAGCGATTTTCATTCGGTTTGGTACAACACCGCTGATGAAAGACTGGTTGACGATATGAGCAAACGAGTAGGCTAATATATCTATAGAATTCTTTAGAAGATATGTTGTGGTGCCATCACAGTCTTCTGACCTTTTGGCTTTCAATCGTTTGGCAACATCCATCACTTCACAAGGGGTAGTGGGTGTTATGTAGAAGTTATTTGAGGAAGACGGATCCATGAAGTTTTGGAAGGATTTATCTGTTTGTGTCAATTCTGCACTAGCACGTCTTCCCGTGTTTACAAAAAAATTATTAAAGGCACATGCTATTTCCTTTGGGTCATTTATTTCGCAATTATTGTCTTTGATAAAAGTAGAAGGCAAGCTAGTTGTACGTTTTGCTTTGTTTATTGTTTCATTTAATATTTTCCAAGTTTCTCTTAAATTGTTTTTGCTATCATTTAATATCTTATTATAATACATTGCTTTACTTTGTTTTTTTATTTTATTAAAGATTTTACAGTAATTTTTGTAGTTTTGTATGTTTTGTTCTGTTGGGGATTTTATCTTTTTATTATAAAACTTTGACTTATTGAGAGATGAAGTCATGAGTCCCTTGGACATCCACGGTTGTTTTCTGATAAACTTAGCTTGCAGTTGCACATTTACTACAGGAAACGCCTGTTCAAAGGCTGTTGAATAGATATCCATGAAATTCTCGTAAGCTGCATTAGGACAGCTTGATTCAAGAATTGACGAAAAATTGCTTTAGTAGAGAAGTGACCTAAATATGGCCATGTTGGCTTCAGTGAATTTACGTTTGCGTATAATTTTAGGACTACCACTTGCAGCGGTAATATTTTCTATATAATATATGCCGAAGTGATCGGAAACATCTGTAATTATGATTCCTGACGAGCAGGTTGCGGTTACATTATTTGAGAAGAGGTGGTCTATTAAAGTTGCCGAGTGAGTGCTTATCCGAGTGGGCCGGTTAATACACGGTAAAAAATCCTGACTAACCATGAGATCTAAAAACATTTGCGTTTTGGGATGACAATTCATTTTTAGTAGGTCGATGTTGAAGCCTCCCATTATATATGCCTCCGTGCGTTCATGATTAATTAGGTCAGTTATTTCATTTATTTTTGTAAGGAAGAGATCTATATCTGCTTTTGGTTGTGTATTTGGTCTATACATGGCACCAATTAGTTTCTTAGTATTATTTACCTTGATTTCGACAAACAGGGACTCAATTACATGGGGAATAAAAACAGACAAATCGTGTCGTATTATAGGCGCCAGTCCCTCCTTAATGTATAGACCCACACCACCCCTCCCGTCATCCCCCTCAGGTCGTGTCTTATTAATGAGTGGATAATAGCCGTCCAACTGGTATGACATGTTCGAAGGAATTCGAAATATTTCGGTTAACCCTATAATACTAAAGGCATTATTCGAGCCATGTAAATCACTCAACAATTCATTCAAGGAGTCCCAGTGTGCATTTAAGCTTTGGCAGTTTAAATGAAACATTGAGAATTGATCACTTTGCTTGATGTTCTTTGATTGAAATTCATTGGGTGAGTAATAATTACAATCTCCTGTAGCATCTTTAAATGGGGAATCTTCGTCATTGGGAAGTTCACATGTTCTGTCATTATAGACCTTAATGAAATCAAATTCCAGATTCGTCTGTATCTCGTCGAGACTAATGTTACCTGCCATTATTCACAAAAAAACTACCAAGTGGTACCATTTCATACCAATACATAATCACAGAAGCGTAATTTGATCATTGCCTGTTAATATATTCGGATAATCTGAGAACTCCCACAGCCATATAAATATTGCGTATTTGGGGTGTAATACCCAGGCTTAAATAATCAGTCGTGTACAATGCAGGAACCTTTGTACGCGCAATGCAGAGAAAAATAAACACAAACATCAACAAGAACATATATACAAATTTCATGATTGGATAAAGATGGGATTATAAGAGGGAACGGTGGAATGATATGTTATTGGGATGATTCTTATCCATGGTTCATACAAAACCTTATGGAAAAAATTCAGGGGTTTCTCAAGGATTTTTCAAGACCGAGATTCAGATTGGGTTTCTGGAATATGCAAAGTCTTAGGGAGAAATTCAATGGTTTATCAGGGATTATGCAAGCAAGACCGAAGTAAAAAAGAAAATGGTCATAGCGAATTCAAGGGATTTTCAAGGCACACATAATTTTTAAGGGTTTCTCAAGAGCTGTGCTAACCATCTTATCAATAGCGGAATTAGGTGTATAAATGTATTAAATTTATTTTCTTGGGTACATTGAAAGTGCCATATCCATTTTTAATAGAAAAAAAAACAAAAAAAAACCCTTGAATTTCTAGAGTATAAAACGTTGAGTTATTTACTTATTTTGACTTTATTTCCACTGGCTAATCTTGACTTTATTTCCATGTTGCAATCACTATCGACAAAATGGCTAATAGTGATTGCAACATGGAAATAAAGTCAAGATTAGCCAGTCATTTATACCCATGATGCCCACTTGCTGCCCACTTGCTGACGGGCTGAACCCAACGATGTTGGTCACCAGGTCCCATTTTGCCAATGAGATTCAATGGTTTATCAGGGATTAAGCAAGCAAGACCAAAATAAAAAAAAGAAAATGGTCATGCGAATTCAAGGGATTTTCGAGGCACACATGTTTTAGGGTTTCTCAAGAGCTGTGCTGACTATCTTATCAATAGCGGAGTTAGGTGTATAAGTGTATTGAATTTATTTTCTCGGGTACGTTGAAAGTGCCATATCAATGCTCTTTGGGCAGGAAGGTCACGTTTCTCACCAAGATGGCTAATAGTGATTGCAACAGGGAGATAAAGTCACGCTTAGCCGATTGTTTATACCCATAGTGCCCATTTATTTTCTTGATACACTGAAAGTGCTATGTCAAGTTTCTAAAGCTTAGCCAATCGTTTATACCCATGATGCCCATTTGCTGAGGGACTGCACCCAGCGGTGTAGGTCACCAGGTCCCATTTTACCAATAGAGCCAAACTTGTTAACCTAAGTAAGCAAGCATAAAACGTTGAGTTACCCAACCCTTAAAATGGGAGACCAGATGGGGAAATTGATTTGGGTGACCGTGATACATTCCAGTGTATAGATTTGGGTGACCGTGATACATTCCAGTTTATATGGACGTCGGTACACAAACATGTGTCTCACCCCACGTAAAGCATGATACAGGGAGAAGAGTACAGAAAATTCCGAGCAAAATGCGTTTCCAGAGTAAAAAGCCATTAAAAGATAATGTAAGGTAGTCCTATATAAGTTGTTAATATCTGAGGGACAAATTGTAGGTCACAACTTAAATTCAACAGGGGCAGACATTCATTTCTCAATCATTAGATTGACACACTTTGTATGACAAGCTGTTTTGCATGTGTTGACACAGTTTGTATGATAAGCTATAGTTCCTCGTGGAACAACAGCTTGCCGTGACCCACAATTTTTTTCTCACGAACAAATTGTAGGTGGCGAATTACATTAAACTGGGACCGATATTCAAGTCTCAATCATTAGATTGACACCCTTCCCCATGGAACAACAGCTTGTCGTGACCCACAATTTCTTTCTGAAAAACAAATTGTAGGTGACGAATTACATTCAACAGGGGACGACATTCAAGTCTCAATACACACTTTGTATGACAAGCGGTTGTAGCAAAATGCGTTTCCAGGGTACAAAGCTATTTAAAGATAATGTTGGATAGTACTATACAAGTTGTTACTTTCTTAGGGGCAAATTTTAGGTCATAAAGTAGATTCAACAGGGGCAGACATTCGTTTCTCAATCATTAGATTGACACACTTTGTATGACAAGCAGCTGTTGTACATGTGTTGACACACTTTGTATGACAAGCTATTGTTCCTCGTGGAACAACGGCTTGTCGTGACTCACAAATTTCCTTCTGAAGAACAAATTGTAGGTGACGAATTACATTCAACTGGAGCCGATATTCAAGACTCAATCATTAGATTAACACACTTTGTAGGACAAGTCGTTGTTCCTCGAGGAACGACAGCTTGACGTGACCTATAATTTGTTTTTGAAGAACAAATTGCAGGTGACAAATTACATTCAACAGGAGCATATATTCAAGTAGGATGATAACAAGTTTGTGGTTAAAAACCCAGACAAACACCACCACCCCCTACTCCCACCCCCCCCCCCCCCTCCCCAATTAGGCTTTTTTTTTTCTTCTTTTCTCAAATATGCATTTTGAACTATTTACAGTCACCACATGCAGAACTTTTTTTTAAACTTACGTTACCCATCTCCCGACCCAACCCAACCCCCTTGCCGGAGGCCAATTAGGCACTTTTTTTTTTCTTTCGCCAAAAATGCTTGTTTACAGTTTTGGTTAAAAACCCAGACAAACACCTCCGTCCCGTTCCCCCCCCCCCCCCCCCTTCCTCAATTTGGCATATTTTTTTTCTCCAATATGCATTTTGAACTATTTACAGTCACTACATGCAGAACCTTTTTTTTCTTTTGTCAAAAATGCTTTTTTACAGTCCCCCCCCCCCCCCCCCCCCAATTAGGCATTTTTTTTTTCTTTCCTCGAATATGCATTTTGAACTATTTACAGTCACTACATGCAGAACCTTTTTTTAAACTTACATTATCCCCACCCCCATCCCCTCCCACCCACAGGGGCCAATTAGGCACTTTTTTTTTCTTTCGTCAAAAATGCTTTTTTACAGTTTTGGTTAAAGTTTGTGGTTAAAAACCCAGACAAACACCACCCCCACCCCCATAGTGCCAGTTAGGTATTTTTTTTTCTCTGCTCAAAATGCATTCTGAAGGATTTAGACTGACCACATGTGGAAAAAAAAATGGACTCCCCTAACACCCCCACCCCACCTCCTCCTCACCCAGGGCCATTCATGCAATATTTTTTCTTTGGTACAAAATGCATTTTTAGCCTGACTGTTTATAGTCAGGGCTATAGTCATGACTTTCGTCCGTCCATCTGTCAGTCCATCCATCTGTCTGTAAACAATTGGTTTCCGACTGATAACTCCAGTTTAGATTATTTGATTTCAACCAAAGTTGATATGTGTATTTTCCAGCTAGTAATACAGGCCAGGTTTCAATTTTGGTTCCACAACTCCCTCCCCCCCCCCCCCCTCAACCCCTCCCCCAACCACGCACACACACACACACACACACACACACACACACACACACACAGAGTCTTGTCTTCCCTACACACCGAGGTACCCCATTGTTTGTCCTTTGTGTGGACTAACGGTTTCTACCTCGTTTTGCCGGTACAGTTCTGGGAAAACAACCGAGGTAAAGGGTTTCTTTTGTCTTTTGTACCTCGGTAAGGCGAAACACGCAAACTCTTTTGTCTAGTTACCTCGTCAAGTTGGTAAGACAAACCCACACACACACACACACACACACACACACACACACAAACAAACATGTCACTTAGGCAATTATTCCCAAAATGCATTTTGAAGGACTGAGAGTTATTACATGCAAAAAAAGAAAATTGACTCATATAGCCCAACATTGCTTTATGTACTGCATCTTTAATTCTTTACCTAACACAAGTTGAAACCAACATTACAAATTATTTTTCTGAAACATCAGATTTTTTCATTTTTTATTTACTTCTAACCATGGCTTATTACTCCTTATTGGAACAAGCTCATCACGTTTGTTCCATTAATAGGTTATGGGGTATGTTTTGAAGTAGAGAAATGATAAAATAAAATTTGAATAGCAAATTTTGTATATCACGAGTGCAGATATGGCAGATTCATTAGGTAAACTGTTAACAAAAAATGGCTCCGACTTTTTGCGTTTAAGCATTGCCATTCCTGGGACAGTCGGGCTGCATGCGTGACATCACTCTAGTTGGAATTGACTTTTAAAAAATTTCCACTATCCAGTACAAGTATTTCCATTGGTTCCTGCACCTATGTAACATGTAATCAACTAACTCTGTACATTTTAACAGCCTTAGTCAGGGAATAGCTTCATGTAAGATATGATATGACAGTTATAATTTTTTTATAACCAGAAAGTGTGACTAACCCTGTGCAATGCACAGGGTTAGTCACACTTTCTGGTCATAAAAATGTCATTATTAGCTAACCCTCTGCACTATACAGCCTTAGTGTAAATCTTGTCTACGTCCACTTTTTACCCAATGTAATGGCCAACACCAACCATTAATATTCTCAAAAAATGTTCAAACTCAACTTATGACCCTTCATTAGAATGGATTGTACAAAATGTTTTTTAGTGTATTCCAAAAATGAAAACATATTCTATTTTCAATAATAGCTTGTTTAAATTATTTTTTTTATAGAAAGCACCTTCCTGAAGTGCTCCTTTTCCATCTGTGTCCTAACATCTGCAACAATCATCCCCATGGATCCAGTGTCTGAGCTTTCATAACTTTGAAATTTTAAAACTTTCAGTATTCTGCACATGAAAGCAGAGAATTTCGACCTGATCACAAAAGTTTCTGCCAGTTTTAGTAATCACAGTACTGTCCTTGAATTACTGCTGGAAAAACATTGATTAGGCCTAAAAAAAAATTAAAAATCTGTTTCTCAGGGCCTCCTGCATGGTCCTTTTGGCTGCAGAATGCTCTCTTTTTATAACCAATGTAAACTTGAGAAAAAGAAAAATTAAATGGTTTATGTCTGATATTTTACCCAAGTTGAAAAAATTGATAAATTTGTCCATTGAGTGCAAGAAGGCTTTGAAAATTGTTAGCACTGCAAAGCCTTCTTGCACTCAAGGGATGAAATACACAACCAGCCATGCTATTCCATAGATTATGAGGCCTAGTCAGGGCTTATATTTCATATAAATTTAGGAGAATATGTCTGGATTCTCCCGTAAATGGTCCAAGAATCCATACCTGCTACAAGTGTTCCTGGAACCCATGAGGTCACCATGGTAAAACCTGTTGAATGCTGATAGCACATGTTAACCCACTATCCAACAAAGCCTTTTAATTTTTAAAACATAAACTGATTTTGATAATTTTTTTTAGAAAATATTTACCAATAAAACCTTAAAAATTTGGATGGCTCATTGAGCTGGTTCCAATGACAGCCATATTTGTACAACTTTATTGACAAAGTGTCAGAATATTTCAGTTCATGCTAGCCTTGTACTGGTTAATTTGCTTCCACTATGTTAGGTAAAGGATTAAACTGATAAATTCTTTTCACACCAATCCTAGCAGGATTCTCGCTGGTTTTGTGGCTTGAATCATTGTGTGAATTGATTCTAGTCAAAATATAAGCCCTTAAAAGTGAAAGTTGCCTAGACTAAACTAGAAATCACTGATAAACCATGAGACTTGTGGATTGTTCTGTACTTAAAATTCTGAAAATTAAGAGTCCATTACAAATAACTGCTGAGTCAACAAACATATTTATTTATTGGTATTTAAGGTAACTTTCATCATGTACAACTATAATGTGATGACAACACAAGCATAAAATAAAGTTAAGCCAGTCATTTACACTGATATTGCCCATTTCAGAGGATACAAACCCCAGGCATCGGTTGCCGCATCCTATTAGCAAAACAAAATTTCTTTACCACAGTAATCAAGTACTGCTTCACTTTCTCATGGAAATGCCACTATTTTTACAGAGGAAGTCGAAATCTAAATAAATAACCTGGCAGTTGTTTCCAGTATGATCATGGCTACATTATGATCTTGGCTGCCTGCAAATACATGTAGTGGCAGCCACAACTAAACTATAACTTACTGTAAAACGACCAGACTTGCAGGTTGCAGTGTAGTTAAAAATTTGCTCAGGAGTTCAGGTATGAATGGTGTTGCACTTGGAATCAAGATAGTACGGACATAAAATTATTGGAATAAAATCTTACCTTTTGGACCTCTACACAAAAACAGAATTGAGGAGCTACAGTCAACATCATTCCACTTGCCAGTTGTAGCATACATTTCCACACAGTTCTCAGTGCCACTTGAATCAGATGGTTCATTGATATCCCAGTTGACATAGTCAACAGCAGACCTATCCTCCCATATAAATCCTCCTATAAGAGTCAAAGAATTTATCATAATAGAATAATAAAGATAATCCTTTATATGTTTCAAGACACTGTTTTCAAGAAGTATATTGAGTTAGGTTTCAAGTTCGTACTGATAGTCAATGACCTGGAAAACACAGTTGGAAAATATTAACTCTCGCCCCACCACATCAGAAAATAATGAGGTCCTAGCATCCGGCCAGTACCCATTGCTGGTCTATTTTCTGCTTTGATACAGTCACTTAGACAAACTCCATGATACTGTATCAAGCAAGTTTCATTCCACTTGCAAAATAAAAATATTATAAAAAAAAAACCCATCTGCATATAACTAATCTTTAGCTGGGAATTTAAAGAAAAAAAAAAAAGCACAAATGCAATATAAAAGCCAAGAGATACAAAGAAACTGACCAAAAAACAAACAATTTGAATGACTTAAGATTTACCCTAATAAAATAATAAGGTACATTACATTAGGGTTAAGTACTGTTGTCTGAAACAAGATACAAATGCAATATAAAATCCATGGGGCTATGCATGCAGAGAAATTGAGCCAAACCTAAATTTTTAGAAATTCAGACAAGAATAAAATTCTTACAACTAGAAATTAAGGCTGGCATGTCTATGGGTTTATAAGCATCAACCTTTTAAGAACAATGGACATTTACGTCTTTATTCTGGACAGAGAAACACCTGATACAGTCGGCATTGGTTCATGATTATGCCGTTAACCTGAACCAGTCATCCATAGAATTCAATTGATGGAGAGACTAACACAAGTGGTCGTAAAATCATTAACTACACAATAATCTCACTGATTAAACCTTAACCCCAACAGCCTCTTGTTTCTACCAATATGGTAAACCAAGGTAAGCTTACATATGGGGGAAGTGATTCAATGTAGCAGTAAACTGGTCTTCATATCATATTCCATGATGGCTCAGATGTCGAAGAACTCTGAAAAAGAAAACCTGTCAATTGAAGCAAATTTTATTTGACAGAAACAAGAAAAAACCTCAAAGGCCACTCAAAGTAGATCTTCTGTTTCTCAGGCCATTATTTGTGAAATTGCATGCGGGCGAGCGTTTTTTTTATTTTATTTTTTATTTCAGTAATTCCTTCTTTGCCATCAAAAGTTCATGTTCTTGGTTCAAGTTTTAGGCCTCATAATCTACAGAATAGCATGGGTGGTAGTGTATTTCATCCCTTGAGTGCAAGAAGGCTTTGCAACGCTAAAGCATTGCAAAGCCTTCTTGCACTCAAGGGACAAATTCATCAATATTTTTAACTTGGGTAAAATATCAGACATAAACCATTTTATTTTTATTTTTTTAAAGTTTAAATTGGTTATAAAAAGAGAGCATGCGGCAGCCAAAAGGACCATGCGGAGGGCCTGAGAAACAGATTTTTTATTTTTTTAGGCCAAATCTTACATTTTTTTATCAGAATTTGACGGGCATAACTCAAACTTCTAGTAGAAGTACAAAAGCAGAAATCAAACTTAAATCGTGCTTAAGATGGCCGAGAAGAGTGGAAATAATTGGTTACTTACAACAGATTGTTTTCTATCTTAAGGGGCATAACTTCTAAACTACTATAAACAGGCAAAAAAACTAAGGGCCATACATTTGCTCAGTATGATCAAACTTCACCATTTTTAACTCCTTCCAAGACATTGTTAAGTAAGTCTCATATACAAAATATTGACCAAATCCGACAATATTTCTTCAAGTTATCACACTAACAAGTTGAAAATGTTCCAAACTTAACTAAGGGTCATAACTCTGCTCAGTATCATCAAACTGCACTGGTTATCAAACATCTTCAAAACATAGTTAAGAAAGTCTCACATACCAAATATTCACAGAATCGGTCAACATTTGTCATGTTAACAAACTGAAGATGTGCAAAAATTAACTATTAAATAAAGGGGGCCATAACTGTTCAGAATGATCAAACTGCACCAGTTTTCAAACTCGTTCAAGACATTGTTAAGAAAGTCTCATTTCCTAAATCCATCAATATTTGTTCAAGTTATCACTCTCAGAGATAGAGGTGGTAGGATATAAAAATATGAAAAAGTACGAAAAAATTACAACATAAATGGCTGCCATTCAGCCATCTATAATTTTTTTTTCTACAAAATTTGATATGCATCATATTTTCATAATGTTTGATTCATGTTAAAAATTTGAAACACCAACATCCAAACATCTCATGTAATGTCTAAAAATATGAAATACAAAAAATTACAACAAATATGGCCGACATTCAGCCATCTTTAGTTTTTTCCTACAACATTTGATGTACATCATATCTTCATAATGTCTGATTAATATTAAAAATATGAAATACCAACATTCAACCATCTTGGAGACAGGTGGTAACAGGTAAGAAGGACAGACAGACAGACTGACAGATGGATGGAGTGCAATCTGTAAGTCCCCTCACTCTTACCTGTGGGGAACTAATAATTAAGAGAAGTGATCATGATACAAAAGAATATCTGAAAACCCAACTTCCCTGCAATAGGTGGACTTGAAGCATCAATGCTGACATAAATGGAAATTCTTACAACTGAAAATGACTTACAGTAATAAAAAATACAAATTTTCATAAGAATTGACATAGCAGAAAGATCAGATACAGTTGTAATAGTCCTAACCCATACACAAATGAAGGCCATCAAGAGTTGTGTGATTCAAAGACCCTGAAGATGAGCTAAACCAAAATTCTAACAACTAAGAGTCACTTTTGGACAAAAAATTTAAACAAGAGGCCCCAGGGGGCCTGAGGGCGCTCACCTGACATGGTAGCCTAAATATCAACCCAGAGAATTGATTTCAACAAGTTGCATCTGCTCCTCTAAAGAAAAGCTTATACCAAATATCCAAATATTCTGACCAGTGGATCTAAAAAAAGATTTTTAAAGAATATTCCTCATATTGAACTAAGTCATAATTCGGGCTCCCACAGGAAGCCCATATATGAACCCAGGGACTTGGCTTTAACAAACCTGAATCTCACACCCCTAAGGATTCTGCACATCAAATATCAAAACATTCCGACTGCTGGATCTGAAGAAGAAGATTTTTAAAGAAAATTCCTCATTTCGAACAAAGTTACAATTCAAGCTCCCACAGTGAGCCCAAATATGGACCTAGGCACATGGCTTGAACAAACTTGAATCTCACCCCCCTAAGGATGCTGCATAAAAAATATCAAAACATTCCGACTGCTGGATCTAAAGAAGATTTTTAAAGAAAGTTCCTCATTTTGAACTAAGTTATAATTTAGGCTCCCATAGTGAGCCCAAATATGAACCAAGGGACTTGGCTTGAACAAACTTGAATCTCAGCCCCCTAAGGTTGCTCCATGCCAAATATCAAAACATTCCAACTGCTGAATCTGAAGAAGAAGATTTTTAAAGAAAAATTCCTCATATTGACTAAGTTATAATTTGGGCTCCCATAGGGAGCCCACATATGGACCCATGGACTTGGCTTTAACACACTTGAATCCCCCCTCCCCCTCCCCCCCAAGGATGCTACTCACCACGTATCAAACCATTCCGACTGCTGGATCTGAAGAAGATTTTAAGAAAATTCCTCATTTCGAACAAAGTTACAATTCAAGCTCCCACAGTGAGCCCAAATATGGACCTAGGGACATGGCTTGAACAAACTTGAATCTCACCCCCCTAAGGATGCTGCATACCAAATATCAAAACATTCCGACTGCTGGATCTAAAGAAGATTTTTAAAGAAAGTTCCTCATTTTGAACTAATAGTCCAGGCACATTAGACATAAAAATGAGAAAGTAAGGAAAAAATCGGAGAAAGCTGATTTTTTTATATGTTTCCGGGACACACATTGCGGATAAAGTGTGAAAAGTCCCCGCGAATCCGAGTTGAGCTTTTTTAGTTATAGCGTTTTTTTTATGAAAAAAAAAATTCGACCCAGCTCCATATTTCTCATTCTTATTCGCCTTAGTAGGGTGAGAATCATAAATATCGTGCTGAATTATATTGAGAATACATATCCCCAACAGAAAATGCCAACTTTGTACCAATTCTCACACTCAATGGTGAAATATTCCTGAAAATGTAAAAAATTACGAAAAAAAATTTATTGTTTTCATACACACAACGGTACACAACGTCCATTAAATCAAATCTACGACTACTTTGGGAGTTAAATTATATATCAAAAATTGCAGAAAAGCAGTGGCTTTATAATGATATATAACAATAGTCATTTATTCCATAATGAACTGGTGAAACGTGTGAAATATTAACCATACCCCCTAAACTCAAATTCAAACGGCATCGACTTTTCTCATTCAAATACCGTATTATAGCATCATTGTTTCAATTTCCATGTTCGATTAAATCACATAATGTGGTGTTCGCCTACACTCAAGATGCATTGGCATGTAATGTGTGCATGCCCTTGATGTGTACTCATAAACAAATTTGTATTGTACAGACAACGCTCTTTAATTTGATGCAAAATAGCCTTGAACGACTTTCATCAGGAAACGCTGTTTAATTCCGCATTCCAGGTCTTTATGTACAGACAACGCTCTTTAATTTGATGCAAAATAGCCTTGAACGACTTTCATCAGGAAACGCTGTTTAATTCCGCATTCCAGGTCTGTCCATTGCACAATTTGCTCTGTTCAGTATTGGACACTCCGCATTTGATGCCTAGATATTGAAACCAATGATCCCTTGATAGATATATATGTAATTTTGCCTGTTATTGATTATTAGAGTCTTGTGTTATTTGTAGAACTGATCAGTTATGTTGTTGGCATATCACTTAGCGTTACCTGTTGATACCTTACGGTGACAACGAAACAGGTCCGCACATTGATATCTGTTCTGTGGTATTGTACTTGAGTTTATTGTGTCTATCATCTTTTTTCTGTTGTGACTTTGGCAATGGATAAATGTATCAAATGTAACGATGAGTTGACCGGCTTGTCCGGAATAACTACACTTGGTGAGCGGGGTATAGAAAAGTTGGTTGCTGTAAGCGTCGAGCTTGGCGATAATCTTTTTGCCGGTTCGAAGAAACCCACAGTTGGTGAGAAAATTCACAAATTCTGCTACAAGAATTATACACGGGAAAGTTCTGTAAGAAAAAGTAAGAGAATGTCTCTAGATGCAGCTGAATCTGACGAAGCTGGTCCATCTATGACAAAAAAATTGCGCTCTGATCAAGATGCTTTCAATTTTAAACTCCACTGTCTGTTCTGTGGAGAATCCGCCGACAAACAAACTCATATACCCATTCAACGTAGAAGAGAAGTCCACACCGTTGAAACATTGACTTTTGTTGATAGTATCAGAACCCGTTGTTTGAAACGTAGTGATGAATGGGAGTTTGTACTTACTCGGATCGGTCGTGCTATCGATCTAGTGGCCGAGGAAGGTCGGTATCACCATGATTGCTGGACAGGATTTGTCAGAGATAAGCCTGAGCGAACTCTTTCACAGGGTAGGCCTGTTGCAGACAAGAAAGCACTTGCATTCCATGAATTGTGTACCTTTATGGAGAACAGCGATGAGTGTCAGTTTTCCTTGAGCGAATTGGCAGAGACGTTTGAATCGTATCTTGGTGACGAAGTCGGTTACACAATTAAACATCTTAAAACCAAACTGCTTGAGCATTTCGGTAGTAGAATCTCTATTACAACACTGAGGTCCCTAAAAAATGTTGTCACATTCAGAGATTCATCAGACAAAATACTATATGATTCGTGGTACTCAGACAAATGTACCAATGAAACTGATGAACGTATGCGCATCGTCAAGAAAGCATAGTCCGCGATGATATTCGGTCAGCCATTTACGAGTGTGACGTTTATCCCAAACCCGATTCGTTATCTGTATCTAGTGATCTACTACCCGATACACTCCAAACCTTGTTACAAGGGATTGTTGCTCCATTGCAGCGTGGGCAAAACATCCAAGCCAACCAGAGACGCGTGACAGCCATAGGTCAGTCTCTAATAAGTTCTTGTCGGCCCCGTTCATTCTTGTCACCAGTATTATTGTCGGTAGCAGTTTACATACAGAGGAAATTCGCATCTCGGGAATTGATCGACATTCTGAATGGACTAATGTTCTCTTCTAGCTACCGGGAAGTTCAACAATACGTTCATTCTGTCATGATAAGCAAAGGTCCGTCGCCTAGACTTGCGAACTTCACACAATTCGTTTTCGATAACGCCGATTGTAATGTGCGCACGCTAGATGGCAAGAATACTTTCCATAGTATGGGAGGCATCGCCTGTATAACTCCAAGCAGAGATCACACAGAAGAGTCTCCGATAAAACGACTAACTGGTGATCATTCGAATATTGGCTCTGGTGAATTCGGGTACATCCCTTTGAAAGGTTACAGTAAGCAAATCGGGTCTTGACGAAATTGTGATGAAGGATTTATCAACTTTGGGTGAATCTGATCCGAAAAATTTGAAACTCGCAAAAACAGTCGACAGTCTTTGGTCTTTGACGCATGTACTGAGAGTACCTTGCCCATCTTGGGCTGGATATATGCACATTGTCACATCATCAGATGATTATGAAACAAGTGATGTCGAGATACTTCCCTTTATTAATTTTGATCCATCCAACCCGAGCACAATTTACACTGCTCTCATGTTTGCACAAACTGAAAGGGAGAAACAGGGATTGAACGTTTGTCCAGTGACGTTTGACCAACCACTTTATATCAAAGCAGTGGAGATTGTGTCTTCGTCAGATAAGTTGACAAAAGTTTTCGTTAGACTCGGCGGCTTCCATATGATTATGTCATATTTAGGGGCAATTGGTTCGATCATGGCTGGTAGCGGCTTGGATGAACTTTGGGGGACTGTTTATGCTGGTGGGTCAATCCATCATTTGATCAGTGGTCATGCATATTCAAGAGCAGTTCGTGCCCATTTGCTAACACAAATTGTCATTACAAAACTTGTGTTTGAAGAAAGCCGAACACTAGATAACATAGACTGCACAGAAGTCAATGAAATATTCTGTGGACTTGCCAGAGGTGACTGTACAACAGCTGACGCTGTCAATCAAGAAAGTGTCAACCATCTACTGTCAAAATTACACGAACTGCTCCAGAATGCGTCCGTAGGACGCACAGGAAAGCTTTGGGTACAATACTACGAGCAAATAGGTCTTCTCCAGTTGTTCTTGAGAGCAGAGCGCACAGGCGACTGGGAACTCCACACATATTGTGTTCGCAATATGATTCCAGTATTTCACGCAGGTGGTCATTTTGCATACGCAAAAAGTTCTCATCTCTATTTGCAGCAGATGAATGAGCTAACAGAAATAATGCAACAGGATGATTTGAAGTTGTTCACTGAGAAAGGTTACTTTACCATAAGGCGCTCAGATAAATTCTGGGACGGGATATATTCTGATCAGACCATAGAGCAGTGTTTAATGAGAATGTTCAAGCTCCCTGGTGGTCTCACACATGGCAGGGGAATAACCGATAGCACTGTTGCGAAATGGGTACATGGACTACCTCTTTGCCTTCCGATATGTAATGCTCTCGAAAATTTTGTTCATGTTCACACTGGTCATGGCGAACAACATCGGGATCTCCGTCAAAGTTCACAATTGACTGATGCCAATGATATCACCAAATTATTGAACTGGCTCAGAGTGCATTCCCCCTTTCAGAATAGAGATCCACTACAATTAGTCTCTATAGCGACCGGGCTTGTGGCCGACGAAACTGTGACCAAGTTCGCAAAATTGGTGAATGTTGCGTATCGAATGTTGTAAGCAAAACGTTCAACAGCATCAAACTACGACGTGTTGACACTGTGAAGTCTTTCGCATCGATGGCAAATAGCATCAAAGTCCGTGGAAGTAAGGTAGTGATTGACCCCACAATTCTGTTCAACCGCATCACATGTGTTATTCAGTCACAAGCAGAGATGGAAGAGTATCTCAAATATGAACTCGCCCCGAAACCACCAGCATTGTTTGATTCTGCTGGAATGAGGAAGACACAGAAAAGCACGCTCAGTAAGATCCTCAAAACATATGGTTCCGAGCAAACTAAAATCCCAGAACATTCTCTGTTGTAGATGGTGGATTTTTATTGAGGGCAGTTGTATGGCCTAAACAGTCGTCATATAAGGACATATGTACATCATATTCCAATTATCTAGTGAGACATTTTGGGGCGAACGTCGTGGTTGTTTTTGATGGTTATGCTTGTACAATGTCGACAAAGGGCATGGAACAAGCCCGTAGATCTAAAGACAGGTATTCCATTGATATCAATATCTCACCCGAGTTACCAGCCACCACACCCCAATCCGATTTCTTTGCAAATGCCAAGAACAAAACCCAACTGATCGATCTTCTAATGCAGGAGCTATCTGCTATCAATATTCAGTCCAAGCAGGCCGAGGCTGATGCTGATGTACTGATAGCCGAAACTGCACTTGACATCGCTCAAGATGACAACAATGTTGTCATTGTGGGAACAGACACAGACTTGTTAGTCATTCTTACCTCTCGAGTTCAACCGGAATGTAATATTCACATGATGTATTCCATTACCCCAAACTTACTAGTTTCAGTTAGTGAAATAGCAACCAAAATGGGTGACCATAGAAGCAACCTCCTTGTAGCACATTCTATAAGTGGTTGTGACACTACTTCTGCATTCTTTCGAGTTGGTAAGAAGAAAGTATTCAGTACAATTGTCTCCGATGTTACTAGCGACTCACAACAGTATGTCAACACAATTTTGGCGGATGACAGTACACCAAGTGCAGTAGCCGCTGCCGGGGAACAACTTCTCCTGATCTTATACGGGAGTAAAACTGTTTCTTCTCTCGACCAATATAGATATGTCACTTACAAGCGTTATGTAGCAAAATCTAAACTGAATAAACCCATCGACCTAGCCTCACCCCCACCAAGCAGCGATGCTGCACAACAACATGTCTACAGATGTTATCTCCAGGTCCAACAATGGCTGGGCACTTCGCTTCCTCCGACAGATTGGGGGTGGTCGCTAGGCAATGGACTTCTTGTACCGACTGCAGCCACAAAGCCATGTGCCCCCGATAACCTACTGAATCTGATCAGTTGTGGTTGCAAGAGTGCTTGTACAAAAAGGTGTGGGTGTAAGAAGGCAGGACTCTCTTGCTCAGGTTTGTGTAATTGCAGTTCGGATTCTTGTAACAACCACAGAAACACTGTCCTGTCGGAAATTTCTGAGTTCGATGAATAATATGTATATAGGTCATGTCATTTCTGTATATAGCGTTGATAATAGTCAATGTAACTTAATCCATGTTGATTGATTTGTACATTCTGTAAATATTATTTATTGATTTTTGTACATTCTGTAAATATTATTTATTGATCTAATGCTGCCAGACACAGACGTGTCTGTTCGGTCCCAAGCCCGAAAATAGTTGAGTTCTCATGCTGACGAATTTTATGCCAAAAGGGGAACTCGGCCAGAAGCAGAGGGGGTCTTCCATAATGTCTATTTTGTAAGCAATGATAAAAGTCTTCAAATGGTGGTGGATTTTTTTATCGTCTGTCCAACTAACATCCCGTTCTGTACTACGACCCTTTGGGCAAATCCGTTAGGAAAATCGTAATTTTTTGCGTAAATCCGATACTTTTTTGTGAATTTTCAATAATTTTTCGCAGAAATTGTCACAGAATGCACATTTTCCTCTAGGTAAATGTATATTAGACATTATGTAGCTCAAAATACGCGTAAACAAAAAATACAGTTGGATCAATTCGAGGTTACAAAGTTTGTGCGATTTTTTAAAATTTTTTTCAAACGCGTTTTCGAAAAAAGGCTGTAGAAAAAAAAAGCTCAACTGGGATTTTAGGGGACTTTTGTCTAATCGTTCAGTGACATGTACTCGACATTCCCTGAAAAAATCGGCTTTCTCCGATTTTTTTCCCTAGTGAAACCTAATGTTCTTGGGCTATAAGTTATAATTTAGGCTCCCACAGTGAGCCCAAATATGAAACCAGGGACTTCGAATGTCAAAAAAATACTGGGACAATTTGGGTGGGAATCTTACATGTTTTGAACTTGACGATATACCGGTACATCGCGATATTTTTTAAAATACTGTTACCGGTATTGAAATCCAAATATCGTGCAGTCCTACAGTGGGACATGATGCAAACTCCTCCGCTCCCTTTCCGCCAAGTAACACTATAGCACGTTCGAGCCCACCTAAATAGATTTCTTAAATGAACATCTATCCCTGTTAATTGAATATAACTTCCAAACACACAACCATTTACATACCTTCATACAAATTTGACCTGTTATTTGCATATTGGTTACAGATTACACTCCAATTGATTGAATAAAAAATCTTGTAATATGTTGAGAAATTACCCTGACATCCAGTCTAATGCAGGCATTTAATCTACCACATCTACTGAACAAGCCTGAATATTAGCAACCTGTCATTTGCAAAATGAGGTCCCCAGAGGGTGAATTTGCTGATGCCATCCCATACAGTGGGCCAATTTATCCTCTAGGTACATCTTTCTGTTTTGGCTTGAGACCTTGATTCAGACTGGGGTTCACAGAGGGTAAATTTTGTGATGCAACCCTGCTGCACAGGGTAGCATCACCAAATTCACCCTATGGGGACCTCATTTTACAGAAGTCAGTCTGCTTATTTTCTGGCTTGCTATTGAATCTCCAGAAGCTCTGTCAAACAAGATAGACTAGAATAAATGCTCAGTACATGTATCTTTGGAATACACAAAAGTGCCCAAATCCTTGTTAATTGAATATTATTATTTATTTATTTATTAGGGTTTAACAACACTTTAACAGCCAAGGTCATATCGTGTCGGTAGCTGTTTTACGGGTGGAGGAAGCCAGAGTACCCAGAGAGGACCACTGAGCAATGATGAGCAGCTGCCAGCTCCCAGCATCGTAACTCTGCACTGCAGCACAGGCAGGGTTAGACTAGTTGAAGACATGTGCACCATCGACATGCAGTATGCTTAGTACACAGCATCATTGTGCCCCCATGTGGACAATCGGGGTTAAGTGCCTTGCCCAAAGACATAATGCAGGAGTCCGAATCGATCGCTCAGACGGTCACCCATCCAAGGACTAACCAGGCCCGACATTGCTTAACTTCGAATTGAATATTTCTGTTAATTTAATATTTTTTACTGGCAAGTTTGGCCTGAAAAACAGCATTTCTCCAATATGCGATAAATTTTTGTCTAGAAGTTAATTTACTTAATCGAATCAGACATTTCATATGAATGATAACCATGTAAATTAAATATAATTTGCAAACACAAAACTATTTACCATACCTTCAGAACAAATTGACCTGTTAATTGAAAATGGAAGGGGCATGGTGGCTCAGTTGGTAGAGGTGCAGACTGCAAGCCGAGGGGTCCTCGGTTCGAATCCCACCTGTGGCAACCATGTTGTGTCCTTGGGCAAGACACTTCACCCCCATTGCCCATGTGGGGGCACGGTGACGCTGTGTACTAAGACATACTGCACGTCGATGGTGCACCTGTCTTCAACCAATGCTAACCCTGCTTGTATGGAGTTGGTATGTTGGGGAGCTGACAGTTGCTCGGTGGTTCTCTCCGGGTACTCCGGCTTCCTCCACCCATAAAACTGTCACGGTTATGGTTAGCCATTGTGCAGAAATATGTGACCTTAAACACCAATAAATAAATAAATATAATTGAAAATGGGTCATACCGTAAACTCCTGTTAATTGAATAAAAAAAATTCTGGAATAAGTTGAGAAATTACCCTGATAATCACTGAATTTCACTTATTTATAGATCAAATCTAGTATTCAAATCCCTGTGTATTGAATACTCCCGTTAAATGAATTACTTTCACTGGTAAAGTGACTATTCTGTTAACCCTTCACCTAACACAAAAGGAAGACAACACTTGCAAATTAAATACTTGAAAAACTAATTTTTTTCATTTTTTGCATCAAATACTTAGCCAAAAGCCCCTCATTGGCATGAGCCCAATGAGCTCATGCAAATGACGGGTCATACTTATGTTTTGAGACAAAAAATGAAAAAGTTAAAAAATTTATAGTAATTTATATATTTTTTATACTTACCAATGACCCAGACATAGCTGGTGCTAACTCTTAAAATATAGGGCCAAACACAAATTTTGCCCCCCAATCCCCAAAATTTGCATCTAAAACCAAAGAAAACATGTCCTGAATGGCCCTCCACACTTCACCTCTACTGCGCATGCGCAGTGTCAAGGACGTTCCGAAATTGGCACCATTAATCATTCTTATAACCAGTGCCTGGTAAGCGCTATGTACTCAGCGGGGAGGTATGAGTTCCCAACTCTTGGGAGGGCCATCCCCGTCTGGGTCATTGGTAAGTATAAAAAATATATAAATTACTATAAATTTTTTAACATTTTTATACTGTACCAATGACCCAGACATAGCTGAATAGTAAAAAGGCTGGAGGGCCAAGGACATAGAGCAAGTTGGAATACGCTCAATTATATAAAATAGAGTCATCCCCTCTAGGGAAAAAGAAGTATTAGGCCTTACATGTATCTTTCTTATTTATGATAAATTAGAAAGATACAACACCTTCCAAAATTGAGCATCATACATCCATGTACTCTATTAATATCTAGTATAATCCTTATACTAATAATTTTTAAAGTAAGCCAATAAATAAAGTAAGTCTAGAGAATAGAGACTCTTTATACTCCTTAAAAGTGTCTGAGGATTGTATAATAACGTCCGTTGACACGTGCTATATTCAAAAGCTATACTTTAAAAACTAAGACCTGAATGAATTTTTAAAACATAAACTTCTCACTAAACAACCATCCCAATAACAGCTCAGAATTACTAACTCCGGAGGAGGTATCCCCTTGTTTTCACAGTAAAACAGGTGACCCAAGGGAACACCCTCCCCCCCCCCCCCCCCCCACCCCTTTTTCTTGCCCTGGGTCAAATAGCCCAGAGCGAAGAGGGCAGCAGAACGGAGTCACTGCCGAAACAGACAGCCTACCTAGCTATAGTAGCAACTGTTAAGTGAATGACATTCTGAGCAGTAGATAATAGACCTAACAATAGAGGCCTCCAGAAATGGACTCGATATTTCTGAGATAAAAATTCATGAATGTGGATGGCTGAGCGCAATGAGCAGCCTTCAAAAATCAATAATAGCGACACTATTAATGTAAGCCCAAGATGTAGAAGAACTCTTACTTCATGAGCCGAAATCTCAAGCACAACTGCTGAGTCAATGATATACCATAAGCAGTATCGATAGTTAATTGAATCCATTAGCAATAGAATGGAGCGTAACGTCCTTCTATTAGGCATCAAAGACAGAAGAAGCTTACGCCCGTAGTAATAAACAGATATCTGTTTATAAATACATAAACTCTAACCGGACAGAGTAAAGGCCTATGCCCGTACGAAGACGGAAGGACCTTAATAACAATAGGTTCCGGATATTTATTAGGAGCCTGACTCTTATGCAAAAATCCAACCTAAATAGTAAAGGAAGTAGTGATTCCGAAACTACGAAAGTGAAAATCATCCACCGATAGTGCATGAAACTCACTGACTCTTCAGTAAAAGAGAAGCCAACAGAATTACTGTCTAAAAGGTCAGAATTTGAAAACTACTGTTTCCAGAGGCTCAAATGATTACTTAGCTAAATAAGAACCGAAGTTAAATTCAGTATAGAAATTTAATCTAATGATTCTAAGTCTATTTATCGAAAAGTTACTAACTGACTTAGATAAAGAGACATACGACTCAATTGTAAACTATCATAGAGTGCATAGGTATGAGGTAACATAAACCTATAACCTTAATAGTAACAGGCTGCAGTAGATCTTGTCAAACAAGTATACTAAAAAATTGCAATGACTAGTATGGAGGGATCAACAATATCAACATAGTGATCCCTACACCAACGACGGAAGAGCCTCCACTTTAGCCGCATAGTATAGCGAAGAAGAGGTTCTCCTATAGTAAGAAATCGCGTCCAAAGCTCGTCCAGTACAATGCTTACAATGCAAAAAGGACCACACAACGGAAAACGTGAAGGTTGAGACCTTGCGGGTTGTAATAAAGATGACACGATTTTATCCAGCGAAAAAAGATCCTCTCATGGAGGAAGATTTCGCGTTAAATCCCACAGTAGATATCAGAGTAAATTTACCCACGGTCTCTGTGAAGACAGAGATGCTATCAACAGAAATGTATTGTGGTTGTTTATCTTAGCAATACTTGCTGAAACAACAGCGCAGGAGGATACGCATATCCTATCATTCCGTCCTATTAGATCAATAGAGCATTAACAACATAAGCTCAGAGATCCGGACATGTAAACACATACGTCTGCAAATGATTAGCAAGTTGTGTCGTAAATAAATTATCATTGGGCGCTCCCATTGATAGCAAATCTGATTGAATACTTGTTTGTTGAGAGTCCATTCTGACGGCAACAAACGACCCATAAGTGAAAGGGAGTCTGGTAATACAATCAGACGACCCGGAATATGACGGACCGAAGCAGAACTTGGTGTACTATAACAAGCAGAAGGATTCTTTCCATTAAATTGAATAACGGAAACGAATGAGTGCCTCCCTGGTTCCGGAGATATGCCACTACTGTCGTATTAACGGACAGGATTTGGACATGCGTTTCTGAATAATGTTCATCCAATGACATAAAGCAAGCCTAAAAAAACATTATTCCGTGGAAGATAAGTGCTTGCTTAGAGACTGCGGAACCCAAAGACCCTGGCACTTCGAATCCGTTGGGATCAATATTATATCCCAACCTGTTTGACTGGCCACCGTCATAATTATAAAACTCGGATCCGGCAACTGCAGTGGCACTCTCTGAGTCAACCACCGAATGTTTGCCCCAGTCTGAATCTCTTGGTACACTAGATAGACAAGAGAACGTGTAAATCGAGCAATTCATGGATTGCTGAAAAGTTGCCGTCGAAGAGAAGCTTCTCCGAGAACGAAGCGACTCTGAGAGAGTTCTTCACTTTACTATCCACGCGCATGGATGTAGCTAGGGCTGTGTCACGTCTACCAACTCCAAGTAGCCACTGAAGGGCGGAGTTATACGTGAACAAACTACTGCCCTCAAAAGAAATCACATTGAGGATCATATCCCGGAATTCTTTCTCTTGAAGACGTAATGATAACGCCTCAGTAAGGTGGATTACGTATGATAAAGCGTCTAAGTTAAGTCTATTAGACATCATTGTCGTTTCCAACATTGTGGTTGGAAAAGACATAGACGGCGAAAAAGATTATTTCCAGTCTTTAACCACGCCGTCTAGACGCATATGAACTCTCGGTATGCCCTGTTCTGCCAAAATAAATTATTCCCATAAATGATAAAAGGCAGAAATGAGCATTGCGGACAAGAAACTAAACTATCATGCTTGGTAGCAGGCTTATATATATATAGCATCGATAAATAATACACATGTTCTAATGACATTATTGGACTGAGTCGGTAAGTCAGGGACAATGTCCCTGAACTGATCCAAAATTCCGTGTCCAATGACGCTATAAGTCTCTTATCCAACATCGCAGCAATGTAGTCCGAAATAACAACCACTGGAAGATAATGCCGGAAGAAATGTATGGCAGCTTCCGATGTTATGAAAGGGAAAACTCGAAATCTTTCGAATCCCTTTCGCCATCCTGTCGGACCCTATAAAGTGTTCGGTCGTCCGCACCTGATGCAACCGCGGACCGCACCGACCCAGCGCCGTCGGATAATTCCTGATTCGACCGAGAACTGTCGATTGCTGGGATGCTGCGAAAAAACTGTGCTAACTCGGATAGCACGTCCGTCACTGAGGCCTGTGGAGAAGCGGTCCTACGATGCATTGCCGCTGGAAGCTCCGTGATCGTTACCCCGTGCATACTACTATTATGCGAGCGAACGGAGTGTATAGGCCTCGTGTCCCTTGGCTACCGGATGGCGTGACCTGTTCGCCGTGGAATCACTGAATGACGAAACTGATCGGATACTCGAGGTCACGTAGCCAATGTGCGGTCGTGTGCACTGCTGTGAGGATGAGAAAGCATTATCGACAGTCTCTCGGACTGTCAATATAACGGAGCGTCCCGAGCGACGGACATATGCTCCGAATGTAAAATATCTGAACCACAACATGCGGTCCCCTATGTTGTTGGACAAGAGAGGGACCTCTCTCGCTCACAGCCCGGACGGACCTGGACAAGCCAGGAACCGGACTAACAGGCTTCCTCCGATCTGTCCTCAATCCGCCGTCACTGGGTGAGTACTAAAGTTATTATAGTGCTCGCATCACCCAAATCTCCTTCCTAGACCGCAACGGACGAACCCGGCAGCCGAAACATTCGATGAATGTACGCTACACTGGGTGAGCTAGCGAATGTCACTCCGTCGATCCTACAAGGGACCTCTTAGGCGATAGACATATTCCATGAGCACTTATTGCCGCTAGCTCTTCATTAACTATGACGACAGAAGCACACTTTTGAAAGACATCTCCGTAACTTTGCGAACAAGAAACCAGAAATGCTTGGTAATAGCAATCATATAATAATAAATATATAGCGTTGTTCAATAATTCGAAAGTTTGTGTGACATTATTGGACTATGTCGGAACTGAGGGACGATGTCCCTGAACCGAACCAAAAATTTCTAAGTCCACCGATGCTATCAGTTTCTTATCCGGCCTCGCAGCATTCTGGTCCGACGAAAGAACCTGTAGAAGATCAAGTCAGATGACATACACAACAGCATATGTTGTTCCGAAAGGGAAAGCTCGAAATCCTCCGAATCCCTTTCGGTATCCCGTCGGACCGAATGAAATTTTCGGACGTCCGTACCTGCTTCCGCGGAGCGTCCCGACCCAGCATCGTCGGATAAAACATTATGCGCCAGATTCAGTTGTTGCTGGGATGCTGCGATAAGCTGTGCTATTTAGGATAGCACGTCCGTCCCCGAGGCCTGTGCAGTAGCAGTCTTACGATGCATTGCCGCCGGAAGCTCCGTGTACGTTGACTCCCGCACACTTTCCTATGCGAACGTCCGGAGTCTGCAGGCCTCGTGTCCCTGGCTACCGGATGGTGTGACCTGGTCGCCGATGATTCTCTGACTGGCGAAGCTGACTGGATATTCGAGGTCACGTAGCCAAGAGTGGTCGTGTGCGCTACCATGAGAATGAGGAAGCCTTATTGACAGTCTCTCCGGACTGACTATATGTCGGAGCGTCCCGAGCGGCGGACGTATGCTCCGAATGCGAAACATTTTGTAACACAACATCTGGGGCCAGATGTTGTTGTACGAGAGAGGGGCCTCTCTCGCTCGCCGTCCGGATGGACATGAACGAGCTAGGAACCGGACTAAAAGGCTTCCTCCGTTCTCCCTCTAATCCGCCGTCACTGGGTGTGCATTTGGTTGATTTATAGTGCTCGCATCACCCCAAAACTCCTTCTAGACCGCAACAGACGAACCCGGCTGCCGAACCATTCGATGAATGGACGCTACACCGGGCGAGCTAGCGGACGTCAAAGGCCGTCGAACCTACTAGGGTCCTCTTAGGCAATTGGCGTATTTACATGAGCACTTTTCCGCTAGCCCTTCATTAATTGTGACGACGGAGGCACACTGTTGGAAGACATCACGGATACATCACCCTAATCTTGATCGTCTGAAATAGAAATTGATAAAGCAGAGTGACCCTGCGGGGAAAGGACCGGAATGTCCAATTCCCCACTAACATACCGTGACATACGCTTCCCATGTTGTCATCGAAATCATTAGATACAGAACAGGAGTTAGTGCGAGTACACTGACTACATATAGAATGATTATAAAAGTCAGAGGAAGACTTCCTCTTATTACAATTGATCAAAATCCTTTCAATGTGAAAAGAAAACAAAGTCCTGGTACTCGCACCAACCCCTGACAATCAAAATACATAATAATATGATCCATTAACATAGAAAAAATAATTGAAATCAAAATATTTTGAAAAAATATTTTTTCAGAACAGCCCAAGTTTCTGAAAAGTAACGTTGAGCCCCAATGGATCCCAAGCCTAAGTGTGGACAAAAAATTTAAAAATATTTTAAACAATTTATGCAACACTTACGAACAATAATAATGTATCTAGTTATGATTAAATTAACATCAAGATATTATTTTCAAGAAATCCCCCCTAACACAGAGGGCTGTTGTAAATGTAAACAATAAGTGTAAAAACACTAAAATAAGACTCCAGGCACCCAGGCCCGAAATCAGTTACCAAAAATACACTATCTGATGCAAAACAGAGACTTCCAGGGAAGAAACTGCAGAACATCAGATGGTAGATGCAGAACACAATGCCTAACCACCCATAGGTGAAGACGTAAACATGGGGAAAAGAACAGAATTCATTCTGTTATACAGCTAAAACTCCCAAGAAATTTTAGTAATAATAATTACAGAAAATATGCCAAAAGCATGGGAGAATAGCAAGAGGGGACTTAAAGGAAAGGGAGAGAGGAAAACACTGAAAAATCAGTGTAACTAAATAACAAGTATGACAACAAAATAGCTGCTGCCTCGAAAATAGGTAACTTAACATTATTTCATTAAAAATTTTTAAGTTACAGCCCTGATAATATTCTGTCACACATTTTTCCTCTCCTCCTTCTATATCCTCCTTAGAATCACCATTTCACTAATATTTATGTGTCTGGCATCATTTAAACTGAGATTTACAAGCACAAAGATCAGTCAGATGTTAACTGATGAAGGGCCAAACTAAGAATGATTAATGGCGCCAATTTCGGAACGTCCTTGACACTGCACATGCGCAGTAGAGGTGAAGTGTGGAGGGCCATTCAGGACATGTTTTCTTTGGTTTTAGATGCAAATTTTGGGGATTGGGGGGCAAAATTTGTGTTTGACCCTATATTTTAAGAGTTAGCACCAGCTATGTCTGGGTCATTGGTACAGTATAAAAATATAATGAAAATTGAATGGCGATTTCTTATCAATCTACCTTACAATTGTTTACTACAGGCTTGCACTACAGTGGAAGACCCTAACTCGGAAAATATACTTTCTATTTTGATCTTTCCCAAGTGATTTGGGAAAGAAAAGTGATGCAAAACAAGAAATAAGCCAAAACTGGGTTGAGCGCCATCAGCGCACACCCAGTAGGGGATACTCTTCTCTTAGTACAAATCCACGACTTCCGGGAACCAGTGCACATGCAGTAACTAATGAATCATTCTTTTTTCATCCGCCCATGTGGCAGGATGTCCATTTGTAATCAGAACAGTGATAATTCAACTCGTTGATAATGGTTTCCTGTGACTGGAATTATGGATCTGAGGATCATATAATAACAGGACTGTGTTTTATATATTCTCGTTATTATTTTCAACTACATTTTCATTGTATTTTATATATTCTCCGTGTTCGCACGCGACTTTTGTGTACCATGCGGTTCGGACATAAAATTTTTTGGTTGATAAATTTTATTATTATTGGAGTTAGGTGTCAATGGCGGGGCTGTATGGACAGGATTTCTCCTCTCTGTTGAGGGCAGAATTTCTGTTTTTTGGTCCCTGTTGGCAGTCTGGGTTCAGTTGTGCTCCCGCCAGTCCTTTTTTCTGCCACCTTTCTCCCATAGTTGGGGGTTGTTCTTCTACTTTCTACATCTGTTGAGTTCACCTTTTTCTTCTACTGCTCTCACCTCTGTTATGCCCAGGACTGTTCCTTGTGGGCAATGGCAAGCATGCGTTTTCGTGGCCGTTACTCCTGCGGGGATGGGTAATGCTGTCGTTCGGGGCCTCCCGACACAACCACGTCTGGTGAGAGTTATACCCCCTCCCTGCGGGATGTGCAGTCTTTTTCTGTGGTGGATACTGCAGGAGCTGTTGAATTGTCTGGTGAAGAGATGCCTAGTTCGGGACTGTGGTCCCTCTCCAGTTAACATCTGAGGCTGTCACTAGGGTTGTGATTCCTCCTTTGGAGCCGAGCTAGGTCGGTCTCTCCCCTTTTCCACCAGTTTCAACAGCTCCCGTCGTATCTGCTGCTACTGCTGTTCCATCCGCAATGTCATCGGTCACCGTTTCAGCCGGCCTCGGCTTACCCCTGCAGGGATCTGCAGTGATACATCTCTGGTAGTATGGATGTGGGGTATCGGTCTCAGCCTTCCCTGACTTAAACTCAGCAAAGTCAGAAGGGGCTACCAACCGAACCCTCTGCTGTGGCCTCTCCGCCGTTGAGCACAGCAGTTTTATCCCTGCAGGGGTCTGCAGAGATGTCTGGTAGTGTAGACGTGGGGTATCGGCCTCGGCCTTCCCTGACTTTAACTCTGCGAAGTCGGAAGGGGCTGCCAACCGAATACTCTGCTGTGGCCTCTCAGCCGTTGAGCACAGCAGTTTTATCCCTGCAGGGGTCTGCAGAGATGTCTGGTAGTGTAGACGTGGTATCGGCCTCAGCCTTCCCTGACTTCAACTCGGCGAAGTCAGAAGGGGCTACCAGCCGAACCCTCTGCTGCGGTCTCTTAGCCGTCGAGCACCACAGCTTTCTCAATGGATTTGGATGTTCATGGTGGGGCCACCATGAACTCCGTGGCGTTTCCGTCCACGCACTCTGGTCCCATGGCCAGTTTAGTAGGACCGACACCTTTTGTGCAGCCTGGACCTTCTGTCCCTCAAAGATCCATGGCGACTCTCCCGAGTTCCCGCTCTGTAGATCCTCGGGGTATGTCATACCCCTATATACATCTGCCTTCAGATGTTTCGGCTGCCATCCATCGCCCCATGTCGGGTATATTTGAGGATCGTGACTCTTCGCTGGTTAAAACAGTCAGGAGTGAAGCCACTTTGCCAGTTCATTCCCATGTCAAACCGGCCAACACGGACCGTTAGCTTAGGGAGGCTCTCTCCTTGCTCACTCAGGTTCTTTCCAAGAGCCTTCCCGATGGTTCCAGCGAGGCTACTTGTGGTTTCCAGGCGCTCCCTCTGCGGCGCCGCCTCCCGGGATTAGAAGCCAGCCGATTTCTGATCCCTCAGGTGTACCTACACCATGGGAGGCTTCGGCTGGTTTGCCCATAAGGGGCTGTGTGTCTTCCGACTCAGAGGATGAGTCCGACATACCTGACGTTGAGAGCCAACAGTCTTTTGACTTGGGGGCAGCTCTTGACTTTGTGTTTGGGTTCCTTCCAGATCTCAAACCGTCAAATCAGCTGACAGTGTTTCTGGGCGCCTTCGACTGTGCCAGTCAGTACAGGTGGTTGAAGCGTTTTCAGCTTTGGACTCGAAGCTGAGTTCCAAGGCTATGAAGACTTTGTTCTTCACCAGGGTTGACACTTTTTTGCATCCTGTGCGTTATCGTTCCTATGATTCCGGCAATTCGTCAGTCTGCCAGACTTTGACGGTCTTGGATCAGGACTCCACCTCCCTCGAGCTTTCCAAGCCCAAGTCGGCTGTTATTCCTATGGTGACTCGGGAGTTCCTGTTGGGATCATCGAGAGAGATGCTGGGCATGCTGTCTCTCTCGGATCACATTGTCTCTGCTTTATCTGCTTCCAGATAAGTTTGACAACGTACAGGCTCCTTTGTGTGTGCTTTCCAAGGCGCTCATGCACACGCATGCCTGTAACACGGGTAACTTGGAGTTAGTTCGCAGGGACGCTGTGTTGGACACATGCTGTTCCCTTCCTGAGGGGCAGCACGCAGTTTTTCGGTCTGCTTCTTCGGCGGGCCTGCAACTATGCCATGGTTCCGGGGCGACGGTCCGGGATGGCGTCCTACGTCATTCCATAGATCAGCTGCTGCTTTGTCAGCTTGATCAGCCTTCTGTTGGAGGCATGGGCAGTCCAAAGCCTAACAAGCACCCTTGTGCGAAGCCAAGGGCTGATCCTCCTGCCGCCGCTTCTACTTACTCAGTTCAGCATGGAGACTTTCAGGTTGGTTCACCACTCCATTCACCGGGAGTTTCCACTTCCAGCATCGACCAGCGAGACACTTACTTTCATGTTCCGATTCATCGGACATCACGAAGGTATCTCAGGTTTGCTTTTTTGGGGGAGTTTACCAGTTCAAGGCCATGCCCTTTGGCCTCAACCTGGCTCCTCGGGCCTTCACACGACTGATGTCGCAAGTGTTAGTCTTACATCGTACAAAGTCCAGGGTGACTACTTCGGCATATCTAGACTATATCCTCCAGAGGTATTCCAATGCTGTCTTTCTGGAGTCAGATGTCGACACTCTGTTGAGCCTGCTCACGTCGCTAGGGTTCAGAGTCAACGAGGAGAAGTCGGACCTGGTCCCTTCTCATTTGTTTTGTCATCTGGGAATGGTCTTTTGTACTCAGCTGAATACGGTGGCGGTTCAAGGACTTTGATTCTGTCAGCTTTTGTCCTGACTCTGTCCCAATCCACGTCCGCAACAGCTTGGAGTCTTCTCCGGCTGCTCGGTCTCTGTGGTTCAGTGATGGATCTCATTCCTCTAGGTCGGCTGCATGTCAGACCTCTACAACACTTTCTGCTCAGTCGTTGGAGGCCGAATGTCGATCCTCTGGATCTGGTGCTTCAGTTACTGGAGTCTCTTCATCGTCACCTTCTCCCCTGGACGGATGTTCAGTGGATTATGCAGGGAGTTCCATTGGACTTACCCACGTCCGATCGTGTTCTGACGGCAGTCGCCAGCGATCTCGGATGGGGTGAAACATTGGATCCTCTAGGTCTTTCCCTTCGCGGGGCATGGGACCAGGATCAAGCAGCTCTTCACATCAACCAGAAGGAGCTTCTTGCTCTTCTTCTGAGTTTCTGGCAGAGGATCCCCGACCTTTCAAATCGCCAGGTTCTTTGTTGTCCGACAATTCGACTGTGGTCGCTTACATTCGGAACCAGGGCGGCACGCACTCTGTTCCCATGTACGAATTGGCTCACGATCTTCTACTGCTCACTCAGGATGTCAATGCCGGAGTGGTGATGTGTCACATTCCCGGTCGTCTGAACGTCCTAGCTGACTCCCTGTCCTGATGGGGCAGGGTCATTTCCACCCAGTGGATGCTCAACTGGGCGGTGTTCTAGTCGCTTTGCGATCTCTGGGGTAGTCACCACATTGATCTCTTTGCAACTTGTTGGAACCATCAGGTGGATACTTTCGTGCCCCTGTGTCCAGATCCTCTGACTTTCGCTGTGGACACTCTGTCACTCGATTGGAACGGTCATGTCGGCTACACCTTCCCGCCGGTTCTGATTCTGCCTCAGGTTCTAACCAAATGTGGATCAATCAGCTCTGCTCTCCGTTGGCGGCGGTTCTGGAACGTCTCCCTCTATGTCACGACCTTCTTTGCCAAGGTCACCCAAGAAAGTTTCACGTTGACCAGACTTCATTTTGCCTTCACGCATAGTTTTTGTCAGGTCCTGTCTCCTCCGTAGAGGTTTTTTCGAGACGAGCAGTGGAGTGCATTTCTTCTTCAAGGAGGCACTCCACTGGTTTAGCCTATGCGGCTAAGTGGAAGGTCTTCTGTCGATGGTGTGCTGATCACTCTGTTGATTCTGCCAACCCAATTTCACAGATTGTGGAGTTTTCTGGTAAATCTGTTTGATTCTCCGGGTCTCCAGCCTGTTACCATCAAAGGGTACAGGTCCATGCTTTTGGAGACCTTTTCGTATGTGGGACAGCATCATACCGGCACTAATCCATACCTCTCCAAGCTTGTTCATCACTTTTCCTTGAAAAGGCCTAGGACTTTGCAGCTTATCCCAAGATGGAATCTTTCTTGTGTGCTGCTTTGCTTGGGGGGAGAGGGGGCGCACCGTTTGAACCTTTATCCCACGTGGATGTGCGTTTTCTCACATACAAGATGGCTTTTCTGATGGCTTTTGCCTCAGCCAGACGGGTTAATGAGCTTCACGCCCTCTCGGTTGACCCGGCCTTTTTCAGGAGCTCTCCCAACAGTGTTACGTTTACCACTGATTGCTCCTTTCTGCAATCAGATACCAGAAACTACTCCACCTCCTATCTGTATCAGGGCTCTTCCTTCTGCTGAGGGTAACTGCCCTTTGCTCTGTCTGGTTCATGCAATTCACATTTATCTCAATCGGACGCAGTTCATTAGGAAAGGCAGGAAACAATTTTTTCTGTCTCTTATTCCTGGTCGACAGAAGATCTCTTCTCAATCCATTTCTCGGTGAATTTGTCTTGCTATTTGCACGGCTTCCGCTCGTCTAGCGACTGATGCTTGTATTAACAATTGTATTTCTGCCCACGAGGTGCATGCATTGTCTACCTCTTGGGCTTATACTAACTCTGTCATGTTGTTGGATGTTATGCAGGCAGCCTACTGGAGAAATGCTACTTTCTCCACCTATCTGCGTCAGTTGCAGGAGCAGTCAGAGGACCTTTTTACTATGGGCCTTCTTCTGCTCAGACTGTCTACCCTAGGCATTAGGCTTCTTATAAGGTCAGTTCCAGCTCTGTGCTGTTACTGCCCTTTCTGTCTGTGCATCACACAGAACCATACACCTCATCTCTCATTGTCTTTTAGTAATGATTGTGATGCTATGGTTTGATAGGCCCAGGGACCTCTTCCCGATGGCGCTCAACCCAGTTTTGGCTTATTTTTTCTTGTTGCCTTTGCACCACTTTTCTTTCCCAAATCACTTGGGAAAGATCAAAATAGAGAGTATATTTTCCGAGTTAGGGTCTTCCGCTGTAGTGCAAGCCTGTAGTAAATAATTGTGGTAGGTATAATAAGAAAGGAAATTTACTATAAAATTTAAATTTTTGTGAATAACACAGGAGGGTTTGGGCTGTTATGATGGGTAAACAAGGTTTTACTGTGTTATATATTCTCCTCTCAGATACTGCTCAAGGGAATAATACAAGATACAACCACTGATCAAATTCTAACATTATGACTTACCTGTGCTGCCCTTGACAAAACCAATCCACACAGAATGTACTAATGGATGCAAGGATGAAGCAAGTATAGATGACTCTGTCTTAATTACACTGAGTACAGCAAGCTTTTCTGACACAGAATGTATGCTTGCAATCTGCATACCCATTTGTCTGCAGGTAGCTGATGCCTGGGATTGAGATTTTCGCTGTCCTGGTGGAATGTAATAACAGTACTGGCCAGCAACAGAAGTCCATAGAGAGTTGTAGCACTGTCCAGGAAGAGGAGCAGTGGTTGGAGGTGGTGTACCTAAAATTAATCAGAATGCAATTACCAGTTTTTCTCCAACTTGTATATTTCCATGGACAAGACAAGGCTTTCAAAGCAGATTTAACCATTTTATCCTTATGATTACAAAATGGCACCATCAATGTCATTTCAAGAAGAATGCAATGGGAGTTTAAAAGGTCAGGAGCAAACTGGGCCAAAATAAGTTGCCTGGAAATGTGGGGGGGGGGGGGGGGGGGGGGGGGGGGCTGAACCTGGACAAAATTTTGATATTTCAAACTGCAAGAATGCAGCATCCTTGCACCTGAGCGATCGATGGCAGCCCACATAGAGGGCAGTTCGATGGCATGTTTGTATAATCTTTGTTTGTCATTTGGCAAGAATGGTTGCTCTAAAGGGGACCCGGACTCATCATGCTGATCATAGTTTGACCCAATTAAAGAAAATTTTGATTTTTCGAACCGAAAGAATGCTGTTTCCTTGCATATGGCCAATCAGGGGCAGACTAGACTGCTGGTGTATCAAAATGCCCTCTATGTGGACATAGAGGGCTTTCTGATAAACCGACAGTCTATGCAATCAGATCCACTTTGCCTTTTGGTCACTTTCACTAAATTTCATGCACCAACAGGTGTTTGCATCAACTTTGGGGGCCCTGGGGTCTCCAAGTATGGGGGTCCAACAGGAAATTTTCAAGCCGACCATACAGCCAGTCTGCTTCTGTAAAAAGTTAAATTTCCTCTTCATCAGACCTGTAACCTACAAACTGGACAAACAAATAGTATTTGGTCAGTGTAACTCTTGCCAATCAAGGAGTCAAACACTGAGGGTTCCATAAACCTGTGGTTAAAAATTTAGTCTACCTGCATGAACTTGGTAAACAAATTGCCTTACATCAGAGGAGTGTTGACCAATCAATGAGTTAGTGCAGACAGTGAGGACCTCATCCACCCCCGGCTGAAAATTTAGTCTACTCAGTGCTCTTCCTACAGTAATGAGTGTGGGTGTGTCCTTATTTATTTTCAATCACACTTTGGTTGAAAAAAAGCTTCTTTAACCCTATAACTGAATCTCTCCAATGTGACATTCAGCACCTTAGGCTCTATTAGAAGAGGCGTTTAGTTACCAATTGTGCGTCACTCAAATATTTCTGGGCAGAACATTGTCTACCCTAGGCTTGTCTAAAGTTGCCAAATCAATTGCCAATGGTCAGTGGTCTACTGGCCAATGAATACCAGTGTAAAGGCCTCATACTCCCAAGGTGCCTATCAAAGTCCAAATTGTAATTTTTTCTCATAATGCAACTATGAATTTAACCAATTCAATCTTGTGTGATTAGGAGCCCTAATATGAACTCACAGACTCAATTTGAACAAACTTGAATCTGACCCCCATAGAGATAATGTGTACAAAATATCAAATGATTCTGACTGTTGGATCAGAAGAAGATTTTAAAAGAGGATTCCTCATACTGCACCAATTTAAAATTCGAACTTAAATAGGGTGTCCAAATATGAACCAGTGGACTTGGTCTTAACAAACTTGAATCTAACCTCTCAAAGCACGTTGTGTAACAAATATCAAGAAATAATTACTTGTGATTTTCAAACAATATTCCTCATATTGCACTAAATTAAAATTTGGGCTGCCACAAGGAGCCCAAATATGAACCCTGGAACTTGAAATGAACAAACTTGTATCAGGATGCTGAATACAAAATATCAAAAGATTCTCACTGGTGGTTCAGAAGAAGATTTTCAAAGAATCTTCCTCATATTACATTAAGTTAAAATTTATGCTCTGATAATGAGCCCAAATATAAACCCAGGAACCTGATTTCAACAAACTTGAATCTGCCCCCCCCCTCCCCACCCCCCCCACCCATAAGGATGTTGAATACTAAATATCAAAAGATTCTCACAGGTGGATCTCACGAAGATTTTCAAAGAAATTTCCTCATATTACACTAAGTTAAATTTGGGCTCCGTAAGAAGCCCAAATATGAACCCAAGGACTCGATTCAACCCAATGCAGACGATATCAAAATTTATTATTTTAAATATCATTTTTTTTAATTTTTCAAAATATTTCAACAAAACCATATCATGTGACCCCTCGTTGGAACGAGCTTGACAAGCTCGTGCTTGACAAGCTCGTTCCAACGAGGGGTCACATGATATGGTTTTGTTGAAAGTTTTGGAAAAATAATATTTTTTCAACTGCTGAATTTGCATATTACGTGGGCGGATGCGGGCGCTTCATTGGGTAAAGGGTAAAGCAAATATGGATCTTAGCCATAAAGATGCTGTATGCCAAATATAAAAAAGATTCTAATGGATGGATCAGAAGAAAAAGATTTTCAGAAAATATTTCTCATATTGCACTAAGCTGAAATACAGGTTCCAACAGGGAGCCCAAATATGAACCCAGAGATTTGATTGTAACAAACTTGAATTGGATTCTGCAAAGTAAGTTGTATATCAAATATCAAAACAATCTGACTGGTGCATCTGGAGAAGAAGATTTTTTAAATTTTCAAAATTATATGGACTGCATATTTTCAATTCTCTATAATGAACCCATTGATACAGACAACTGCAATTTTTTACTTATTCACTTCTACACATCCTAAGGATGTTTTATACCAAATAACAGTTCTCTGTTCCATGTGGTTCTGGATATATGCATGTTTGGATGTTTCATACCAAATAACAGTTCTCTGTTCCGTGTGGTTCTGGATATATGGACGTTTGGATGTTTCATACTAAATAACAGTTCTCTGTTCCGTGTGGTTCTGGATATATGGACGTTTGGATGTTTCATACCAAATAACAGTTCTCTGTTCCGTGTGGTTCTGGATATATGGATGTTTGGATCATTTTCTATTTTTAGCTCCTGGATTTACCACAGGAATGCCAGAAACATTTTTTTTTAAAAGTAATCAAGTACTTATGACCCAATAATGCACCACATGCTGAATCTGGTTTAAATCAGCCTAAGAGTTCTGAAATTTGAAATTTCAGGCAGGACTAAAAATCTGTCCCCTCCTAGCATATTGCCTCTCAAACTTCTCAACAAACTTTACTGTACACGTCAAAAGGAAGCTGAATACCATATATCAAGTTTTTCCGTGCATTGGATCAAGAGTTTTTTTTTAAATTTGGGGCAATTTTCTCTCACCCTTCCCAGCAGCAGCATATAAATTTTAAAACTGAACTGCCTCTCCCGAGTCCGCATTCACCTAATGATTATATATCATTAAAGCTAACATCTAGTAAGCATAAATTTTAAATTGATTTATCAGAGAGGGGCACTTTCAAAACATGCCTGCTACACCCACACTCTCGTGTACATTCAGTATGACCCAGATGTTGTTCAGTTATAGATGCATGCCAAAAACTATTTTGTTCTCAGCAGTCTTTGAAAAGTTACTTGCCAGAAACAAAATACACATAAGACCTGTTGTATGAAATTATTATAGTACAGTGGAGCCCACTTAACTGGATATCTCCTAACAGAATAACCCTGTTAACTGAATATAATTTCCCAACACAAAACCATTTACCATACCTCCCATACAATTTTGACCTGTTAATTGAACAAAAGGTTATAGAGTAAACTCCTGTTAATTAAATAAAAAATTGTGTAACCTGTTGAGAAATAACCCTGACTCTCCCCAGTTTTCCTTTGTTTGTAGACCTCTTTGGCCTCAGTACATCCAGGCATTTAATCTATACTACTCAAAGTTTGCTGAGCACCAAATATTTGACACATCATTGTGAAATTTGCTTGTGACATATTTGTGATATTTTTGGTGGATATGATTGAGGAATGTATTGAGATGGTCCCCAGTGTTTACATTAGCTCTCTTGACAGGCAGACTTTTCGTGACAGTCATGGAAAGCATGTACCCCTTGATTTTCATGATGTTTTCGTGTACTATCTACATGTACAAGACATGTGTAGGGTATTCAATCTTCATTTCAACACAAACCCTTGTGATTTAATGATTGAATATGGCAAATGCAAATGTAAGAAGGCATTTGTCTGAAGCAGAAATGTGACGGCTGTAGGGATGGTGGAGTAAGGGGCTACCCATCATCAGGTTGGTGAAGCCCTTGGTGTGCACCATATGGTGATCACCAGAGCCTGGGCAAGATTTCAGCAGTATGGCACACCATTAAGACAGTGTGGTGGTGGGAGAGACAGGGCAACATCTGCAGCTGAAGACCGGTTTTTGATCATTCAGGCCCGTAGGAACCACTTTGCCACAGCAACCCAGGTTCGCAGTGACCTTCAGAATGCATCTGGGGTAAATGTTTCGATGCAGACTATCTGGGCAACGTTTCACGAAGGTGGTCTTCGATCGAGAAGACCATGTATTCGCATTCCGCTGTCCCAGAACCACAGCCAGGCACGATATGAATGGGCCATGGACCTCGTTGGATTGACCAGAGAAGATTGGCAGCCTGTCCTTTTTACAGGTGAGTCAAGGTACTGTCTAGACCACACAGATAGGCATTCTAGGACATGGAGAAGATCAGGAGAGCGATTCCATGTAGCCAACATTGCTGAGCATGACCGCTATGGTGCAGGGTCAATCGTGGTCTGGGGCAGCATCAGTTGGGATGGACGTACAGAGCTCTGCGTCCTTGAACGTGGTACATTGACTGCACAATGTTATATTGATGAGATCCTGGATGTCCACGTCAGAGTGTATGCAGATGCAGTGGGTGATAGATTGATTCAGATGGACGATAATGCCTGTCCTCATGTTGCCCATGCTGTCGGGGAGTACCGACAGAGGAGGGGATTGAGCCTATGGACTGGCCAGCAAGATCCCCTGACCTCAATCCAATTGAACATGTCTGGAATGAGTTGCAGCTTGCAATTTCAGCCCGATCCAGTGCAACCAAGAAGTGTCCAGGAGCTTGGTGCCATACTTCTCCAAGAATGGAACAACATCCCACAAAGGACCACCAGGAACCTGATTGGGAGCATGAGAAGGCGTTGTCAAGCTGTAATTAACAGTAATGGGTCTCATGCTCGATATTGAAGCCATACCAGTTCGCTCCGTCAACTTTTTGGCATATTGAAAAATTTTCCTCTTTTACCAATAATATCCATTTTTCATGGTTATCGTATTCAAAAGCTAAAAAATAATGTCAAACATAAATAAAATCTTAATTTCTGTACTTAAATCATCAAAGATATAATTAAATAAAAAATATATACACTTTTCATTACAATATTTCAACTAAAACGTAAAACAGGTAGTTGGATATACTTGGTGCTTAGCAAACTTTGAGTAGTATATTATATCTTGGAATAAATGCTAAGTTTATCTCTAGAATACAGGAAAGTGACACAATCCCTGTTAATTAAATACTCCTGTTAATTGAATCATTTTCATTGGCAAAGTGACTATTCAATTAAAAGGGTTCCACTGTACTTCCAATTTTAATTATCCCAACTGATATGTTTTTGTGATTTCTTATTATGAAACTAGTATGAAGCTGTCTTCGATATTCAACCGAGTTGACAGTCCAAGTAAGGACTTGTCAGACACACAATTCAATAAATTACACCAAAAAGGTGTTATTAGTGATAAATAGTATGAAGGTCTAACAACTAGGTACATTAGGATACACCTCAGCTGGTCCTTTTACCCAAACTTCATATGTGCATCGAAAAGGGTGACATATTGTAAGCAGGTCTGGTGGTCCAACTGCCAACATTAGCAGCTTTGTGGATGCTAGAGATGGGCAGTTTTCAAATTTCCTGTCAGTTCCGGTTTTGGTTTCATTGAAAGAGTCAGGGTTTTGGTTTTCCTTGTACAGACATAACAATACATTGCATTTGCATATAGGAAGATGTATTTTGCGTCAGTCAGTGTCACATGGACTCCCTTTCCAGGACAATGCATCTGTGTAAAATACTGGTACTCTGATTTCCCGTGCATAATTTTTTTGCACAAATTATCTTGAGAAATATGATTTTTGCGTTGAGTCTTTTGCAAAATTAGACCCCCCCCCCCCCCCCCACCTCACCCCTCTTAAATACCTGTGTTTAGGGTAGGCCGGCCGACTCTAAAAAATAGGCCGATGAAATTGTCAGATGTGTACCCATGCGCGCAATTAGTAGAAACCTGTATGACGGAGGGCCACCACGGATGCTGACATAATGTACACCATACAAGGTATGGGTACATATAGAAATGGATTGGAGGAGTGTCTAATTTGATGGATAAAGGGTTAATATCTCCAGATCAAATTATCAAATTTACATAAAAAACTATACAGCACAGCACATCAGTAACCTGAATAAATATATAAAGTAACATGACAATCGGATTGATATTTTTTGAGTTATCTCATGCCAAAGGGATTGGAGGAATTTTCGATTTGAAGGATAAAGGGGGTTAATATCTCCGGATCAAATTATCAGATTTACACCAAAAACTATACAGCTCGGCACATCAGTAACCTGAACACAAATATAAAGTAACTTGACAATCCAAGCAATATTTTTCAAGTTATCGAATGCCAAAGGGATTGGAGAAATTTTCAATTTGATGGATAAAGGGTTAATATCTCAGGATCAAAATAACAGATTTACACCAAAAACTATACAGCTCGGCACATCAGCAACTTGAACACAAATATAAAGTAACTTGACAATCCAAGCAATATTTTTCAAGTTATCGAATGCCAAAGAGATTGGAGGATTTTTCAATTTGAAGGATAAAGGGTTAATATCTCAGGATCAAATTATCCGATTTACACCAAAAACTATACAGCTCGGCACATCAGTAACCTGAACACAAATATAAAGTAACTTGACAATCCAAGCAATATTTTTCAAGTTATCGAATGCCAAAGAAATGGATACAGATGCTGGAGAGGAATTTTCAATTTGAAGGATAAAGGGTTAATATCTCGGGATCAAATCATCAGATTTACACCAAAAACTATACAGCTCGGCAAATCTGTAACCTGAACACAAATATAAAGTAACTAGACAATCCAAGCAATATTTTTCAAGTTATCGAATGCCAAAGGGATTGGAGGATTTTTCAATTTGAAGGATAACGGGTTAATATCTCAGGATCAAATTATCCGATTTACACCAAAAACTATACAGCTCGGCACATCAGTAACCTGAACACAAATATAAAGTAACTTGACAATCCAAGCAATATTTTTCAAATTACCGAATGCCAAAGAAATGGATACGGACGCCGGACGGACAGATGGATGGACGGACAAAGGATGGACGAACGACGGATGGTTACCCCGGATGCCGGCATTATGTGTACCATACATAGTATGGGTACACATAAAAATTATGCCGTCCATAAAAATTTTATCAAGTAAAAGTTGCTCATATATGTTAATGTAACCCTAAATTTCCATCCAACTTCAACTGTAATTTTGACACTGGCTTTGGAGTTCAAGCTTTCAAAATTACGTGTAGAAATAAATAAAATTGTCATTATATTTATCTATTGGTGTTTAATGTCACATATTTATGCACAATGGCTAATCGTGACCGTGACAATTTTATGGGTGGAGGAAGCCGGAGTAACCGGAGAGAACCACTGAACAACTGTCAGCTCCTCAATATTCTAACTCTGTTCAAGCACTGCTCAAGCTACAGCGGTTGTGCACCATCGATGTGCAGTACGCCTCAGTACACGGTGTCATTGTGCCCCCATGAAGGCAACCGGGATAAAGTGCCTTGCCCAAGGACACAACTCAGGTCATCCCAGACAGGGATCGAACTCGGAACCTCTAGCAAGTCCAACAGTCTACCACTGATCCACCTCAGTCCCATTTGTCATTATAAATTTGGAACATGTGACAAGTTCTAGTTCTGCAAAGGAAATCACATTTGATAAACAGATGACTGTTTAAAACACAATGCGTAAGAAGTAATTTTGTCACCTATTTTCACGGTAAATGCCAGGTGCAATACCAATTAGTGCAGTTGTTCTGAAAAAAGAGTATCGCGACTGAAGTTTGAAAACAGGGTTAACTTGAGGTTGTTTTTCTCTTTATTCTGAGAAGTGAAGACCTGATTAGAGTTTTTCAACACTGAAGTTGAAAACCGCAATGACGGGTTTTCTGTAATTGTTTCAGTTTTGATAACAAAGCCAGAACCCAACCGAATTTTCGGTTAACCGCCCAACTCTAGTGGATGCACACATCAATATGTTCATCAGCTCATATCGGAGTTACAGCAAGGACACTACTGATTTTATTTCCAAGATCAGCTGATTTGAATGCAAGGACAACTTTCTTCTTGTCACTATGGATGTCACCTCTCTTTACACTAACATCCCAAACAAACAGGGTCTTGTAACTGTAGCTAAATGTCTATGGAGACACAAATTAGACTTTAAGCTCAGCGATGTTGGCTTACTCAACCTTCTCAAAATTGTCCTATGCAGTAATAATTCTGACCTTAATGGAGAACACTACCTTCAAATCTCAGGTACGGCTATGTGCAACTTGTTCATACCGTGTGCCAAAAATGACAACAGAATACCGTTTGTTGTCAACTATCACCCTGATAGTTATACCTTATTTATCGAAATAAGGAAACTCTGGCCCATTTTCCAACTCTCTGACCCGTGTGGTGAACTTTTTCTGGACATGCCGCTATTGTCGTTCCACAGAAATCTGAACTTACGCAACATTTTAGTGCAGTCAAAAATTGAGTATCTGCTCCCTCGAGCACAAATCAGTGGATGGAGCATTCTCAATTCTTTCCAACCTTGCGACATCAGCAATTTCCTGATTTGCCCCAGATTACCCAAAAGCAATTGGTTCCAGGGTTCGAACTCTAAACGGAACGTCAAGTCAAACGGTAGACAGAACCGTCAAAGCAGAAATGCGATTTACCTTGCAATAAATGCAAAATAAACTATGTAAGTGAAACGAAACGTGCATTCCACATCTGCATCTTGGAACATTTAAGAGATGTCAGAAATAAACATACTAAACCTGTCAGTAAGCACTATAACGAACTGGACCACTCGTCCGACTACATGGAATTCCGTATCATTGATGTATTTCTGAGTGACCCTGACTTCGACAAAAATACATGGATCAAGCATTATAAAGAACTAGATTGGATCTTTATCCTCAAAACCATACATCTTTATGGTTTGAACAGGCGTGTTTTTCAGTATTTATATTTTAAGCAGTTGGTAAATTTTTAGCCTGTTCCATGACGCCAATGTGACTTATTGGCTAATAATTACTGGTAGGAGTCGATATTTTTCCTACCCGCATAGAAGTGAATATTCGGAGGGTAACAGAGTCACACTTTTTGCCTTTGGCCATATCGAACGCACCCCATTGACCAATCTAAACTCTACCGGTCATGATAAACATTATCAAATGCAGGTCAAGTAACACAACTATGCTATGCAGTAATCACACCCCAGGTACTTCAACTGAAGTCCCTGATACCTCAAAAATTTACCCTTTTAAATTAATTCTAGTGATCTGCACGCAATAGCAGGGGAGACAACAATGGAACACTCTTCCAGTTACAACAAGAAGGGAGACAACTCTTCCCAATACCTTTGAGGGGAATGACAGTAGCAAATGAGGCAATACCATCCACAATTTCATCACTTATGTTCACAGCACACACATATTCCAGATGAGGGATTTTGTGTGCAAAATATATTTTAAGCCTTATGCACACCGGCAAAGCCTACAAAGACATATTTGTAGCCCACACAGAGGCAGGTTGGATCTTATTCTCAAATTATAATAAACAATTTGTACGCAAAGAATTCCTAAAAAAAACATTAGGTTTCTTGTGCTACGACCCTCGTGGATATTTGGACTCAAACCACTGAGAAAGCCTCCACTAGTAACATTGACGACCAAGGAGCCTGAGGGCTAACTGGGTGTTCTTCCCAGAACATACCCCCTCCCCCCCCCCCCCAAAAAAAAAAAAATAATGCATGACCCCTCACCAAAGCGGTCTTGGTAACAAGCCCACATAAACTTCGAAACAGAGGTCAAATATTCACACCCCACAGGGGAGATTTGACCTTTTGACCAGACATGTTAAGTTTGAAAAACTCTAAATAGTGAGATTTTTATGTGGCAAAGCTTGTTTTTCTGTACAAGACAAAAACTGTAATTTTCCTCTCCCACCCCATCTATTGCTTTTAAAATTCATGCGCAAAAAAATAAATAAATTTATGTTGCTATGGAGCCCAGCACCCTATCCCCCCCCCCCCCCCCCCCTCCTTCCCAATTTCAACCAGTTGTCTCCTCCCACCCCCAAACTGGAAAACAATTTTTATGATTTCCTTTCCTTAATACACGTACAGCACCTCAATTCTGATCTGAGACAAGCCCCCCCCACCAACTTTTCACTATCATCCCCCCACCCCTCAGGATTTTAGACCATGGCTTCACCACTGGCGAGATCTGCCTTGTGCTGTCAAATTTAGGGTTTGTCAAGATGCAAAAATTTACAAAAAAAAAAAGCTGCATTTTAACAAAAATCAACATTTCCTTATTTTTTGTGGAGTCACTAAGCTTTCACCATTGTTTTGAAGAATAATATGCAATTGTTGGGTTTATTTCGGTAATTAGATATCCCTCCAAATAAACGAAACAGCTTCCGGTTTCCCGCTTCAAATGCCAGTGAAATAGAAAAAACACAACACAAATCATATTTCTTGTGATTTTAACTTTCATTGATGTTAGTCGTGATATTCGAATCACTTTTGTTGATTACTCACTCCAATATTTTCACCCCTAATTTTGACTGTAAAGGTTCGTTTTTACAGAATTATTTTGTTTTCAGTTGTTCTTTCACACATTTGAATTACCTCCACACCCAGCAAATGAAAGGCAATTTGTTTGAAATACGTCTTCTATCTTCCCCGTTCCGCTCAGCTTGTTTATAGTAGTTAGTACAGTAAACTGAAAGAGACTCAAGCTTGCAAAACAGGACATGGGGTCTCAAAATCGTGAGAATTTGTCCCCCGATCATGAGGTCGCGAGATGGCATCAAAAATCGGGAACCTCCCACCAAAATCGTGAAACTTAACATGTCTGCTTTTGACCCTGAGGGGGCTGCATCACATGATCTGCTTTTGACCCTGAGGGGGCTGCATCACATGATCTTAGTTGACCAGGTCAGGACACCCTCTCGAGGGGCTATAAAAGGGAGCAAGCTACAGTGACCTCTGGCTTTCATGCCACAGAAGAAGAATGTGACAGTTCAAAACTAGTTTGGTTCAGTAAAGCTCGACTTAGCAACACAATAACGTTTGAACTTAGGCTAACCTCCGTTATATATTATATTTTATTTTACTGTTAAAATCATCCTAACTTTATCATTAGGGTTTCAAACATTACCTTGACAGTCTACATGTGAAAATAAGTATCACTTATGCTTCTTAAACATTATTTGAGTCTCCAAAAACACTTAAGAGGTGAAGAGATGTGGCAAGCAGGCATATTAGAGAGACCATCTGCTATGGCACTAGATTGAGCCCAAGTGTAATCTCTAGGGCGTAGAACCAGCACAGACCTCCTGAGAGAGTTAAGAGAAAACAGGATGCATAACGGCAAAGAGTCACAACAACACATTAAGGCATTTCTATTATCACAGCATGCACGTACTGCATCATCAATGCTACTGCTCTGCATAGCAACCTCCATAATGCAAGTGGAGACACTGTATCCACACAAACAATCAGCAACTGCTTCTACAATGCTGGACTTTGTGCAAGAAGACCCATAGTTTGTGTTCTGGTGCAAGGATTAGACAATACAGGGTTGAGTGGTGCAGAGATATCAAAACAGGACACAGTCCAACATCCGTATACATATAAGACCGGGTTCTGCCTAGATTTTCTGGATAGATTAACTGGTTGAGTGCCGCAAGCCCATATTTGGGATTTAATCTGATATGTATGTACCATAACACAAAGACTACTTCTTCAGTGGATGTACTTCATATTATCTTTGACATGAAATTAGTTAGTCTTTAAAGATTTGCCTTGTTGCAGTTTATAGGAGAGTGCCTATTGGCACTATCTCATAAATGTTAACAAGGCAAAGACATGTCAACAATTTTGATGACCAAAAATAATTTCACTCTACCAGTGAAGAGAATATGGAGAAGGGCCAATGAGAGATTAGCTCATGTCATTGTGGCAGAGCATGACCAGCATGGTTGTGGATCAATAAAGGTGTGCGGTGGTGTCAGTTTGGATTTCTACAAAGACCCCTGCCTCATCCAGACTGAGAACCTGAATGGAAAATGGTACAGAAATGAGAATCTGGGATCTTTTGGGCTACCATATGTAATGACAGTAGGTGCAGACTTCATCATAATGGTTGATAATGCCAGAACCCATAGAGGCAGATTGGTGACCCATTAAGCAGCAAGAAAGGAATTGAGGCCTACTCGACCTCAACACCAGAGAGCATTCATGGGTAGGCTCAAGATGACACAGAAGTCCTCTTTTACATCCAATTTAATACCTCCATGCACTCGGTCAAAACCTTCTTGATGAATAGTACAAAAAACATTCCGAAAATTGCTCCAAGAATGAGGAAATGCTGTGACAAAGATATGAATACCAGAGGGTGTCACACTACATACAAAAACTGCTTTTGTTGACACAAATAATTCATTTTCAGTAATCCTTAAGTTCTTCTGTGAGCAGTTCAAAATTCTCCGAAAAAGGGGTGACCCACCTTCACCATCTTGAACTTCAGCATTTATGACTGCACACAGCTAGTATCAAATGAAAGGGTAAGGGGAAAGTTTATCTGAACTGTGGCGAGTAATTAGAGCAGCACATTCACCTTTTTCATACAAATATTTTGCTTAGGAGGGGCGATCCTTAGTAAATTGTGAGTAGTATGTTAATTATTTATTCTTTTAAAACTGGTATTTATTTTCTCCTTTCAATATTATAAAAAGTACATTTTTTTGCCAAAATTTATTTTTTATAATACTTACCAAAGTGATACAAATTGCCTAATCTTCCTCTTTCCTATCGGATGAAAAAGAGTGCAGAATTAGAAGTCCCTAAGAAAAACCCCTTAGGAGACTGTAAAATTGTGAACAGACACAAAGAAAACCAAACCAGATTCACCAGGTGCTGATTTGTGTGGGTACACAAAAACCTGGTGAATAGTATCCTACTTGAACTGTCAGTTATTGTCCATATTTCTACCAGTCATGCGCAAACAGTCAATTTCCAAATTTAGAATCAACTACATCAATAGTGCATGTATACTTTTGTGTAGGGAGGCAAACCATTATACTGTATGATGATAATGCCGGGAGGGCATAATTTTGTATCACTTTGGAAAGTATTATAAAAAATAAATTTTGGTAAAAATTTTTAATTTTTCCCAACTTCCCAAAGTGATACAAATTGCCAAATGAACAACAGGTATGGAGGGGGTATAATGTATATTGAGGCAGAATAATAGTGAAAATATAGCAACAGAAGCATACTGAGGGAATGAAATACCTCTATGACAACAGAAAATATTCAGCATGTCCTGTGGAAAGAGGATAAGATAGGAAATGATGAAATAATATACATAATACTCATAATACCAAACCAAAACAGGAATACAATGATATACGTGAATTACCAACACATATAACAATAATACAAATAATATACAAAAGTTATTCATGTTCCAACTATGAGGTATTACTTCAAAGCAATAAAGCATGGCAGGCTTCATATTAACTGTTACTCAAAACATTAAGGGAAACGGGCTGGAAACTAACACCCAGAATGCTAACAAAATGGAACTAACGTAAAATAGCCAAAGCATTCAGAATTCAGTCATTCGATTTTCAACTGTGATACATACAAGTAAATCGAATATAAATGCAATAGTTCCAAAATCAACAGACAAGACATAACAAGTAATCTGGGTTAGAATTTCCCCAAGCAAATAAATGCAATACATCCACCCCTTGGTGGAAGTTGTCCCTTACAATCCTAAACCAACCAGTTGTAGTCATGAGTAATACATAGACCCAACCAAACCTCACACTGTACACCTACTGGGACAGACACAAGCATGAATAACGTATACAAACCTAAACCAAACCAACCGTAGTAATGAGTAATACATAGACCCAACCAAACCTCACACTGTACACCTACTGGGACAGACACAAGCATGAATAACGTATACAAACCTAAACCAAACCAGCCGTAGTAATGAGTAATACATAGTCCCAATCAAACCTCACACTGTACACCTACTAGGACAGATACAAGCATGAATAACGCAAGAAAAAAGATAAATGGAATAAAAGTCGGAAGCTATTAGTGACCTGTATTAAGAACAGTCTTAGCTGCTACTGTGGGACCCAAGGAAAAGAGGTCTCCGGATTGTTCCTGTAGGTCCCGCAGGTAAAATAATGCAAACATAGGACAGCTTGTCCAGTAAGCCGCTGACATGAGGTCACTAATAGACACCAAGTTAGCATAAGACCATGAAGTTGAAGTCACCAGGGCTCTAACTTCATGGGCAGTAATATTCTTCAAAATGCTATCTGGAGAAGTCAACTGTTCATAGGATGAGCAAATAACCATTTAGATCCATCTGGAAATGGAGTGAGGAGAAGTATCCTTTCTACCAGTAAAAGGGAAAGAAACAAGAGGTCCCAGGGGGCCTGAGGGCGCTCACCTGACAAGGTAAGCTAAATATCAACCCAGGGAATTGATTTCAACAAGTTGCATCTGCCCCTCCTAAGAAAAGCTTATACCAAATATCCAAAGATCCTGACCAGTGGATCAAAAAAACGAAGAAGATTTTTAAAGAATATTCCTCATATTAAACTAAGTTATAATTCAGGCTCCCACAGGGAGCCCAAATATGAACCCAAGGACTTGGCTTTAACAAACTTGAATCTCCTCCCCCCCCCCCCCCCCCTCCTAAGGATTCTGCACACCAACTATCAAAACATTCCGACTGCTGGATCTGAAGAAGAATTTTAAGAAAATTCCTCTTTTTGAATTAAGTTACAATTCGAGCCTCCACAGTGAGCCCAAATATGGAACCAGGGACATGGCTTGAACAAACTTGAATCTTATCCCCCTAAGGATGCTACACACCACATATCAAAACATTCCGACTGCTGGATCTGAAGAAGAAGATTTTTTAATCTTACCCCCCTAAGGATGCTGCATACCAAATATCAAAAGATTCTGCCTGCTGGATCTTGAGAAGAAGATTTTTAAAGAAATTTGCCTGAAATGCACTAAGTTCACTAAATTCAAATTTGGGCTCCTATACTGAGCCCAAATATTAACCCAGGGGGCCGATTTGAACAAACTTGAATCAGATCCACCCCACAATGTTGCATATCAAATATTAAAAGATTCTGCCTGCTGGAACTGGAGAAGAAGATTTTTTATAATATGAACCCAGGGACTTGGCTTGAACAAACTTGAATCTCCCCCCTCCCCCCCCCCAAGCATGCTGCATACCTAATATCAAAATATTCAAAAGATGCCCAACCTGTCACAAAGAGTTTAGTGCCCAACCTGTCACAAAGAGTTTTGAAAACCTGTTGATTCAGAGACTACTCTGACGGAAGAGTCTTGCCCTTGTGGGATGGCGCATCCGCTTAGACGTTCAAATGACCTGGAATGTGCCTGACTACAATGTGGCAGTTCAGTTGCTGAGCAAACAGGAAGAGATCCCTGGCTAAGAGATGCATCAGAAAGGAATGCGTTCCTCCCTGATTCCATATGTAAGCAACTATCATTGAGTTGTCCGAAAGAATTAGCAGAGCACAGATGGAAAGGAGATGACTCCAGTGCTGAAATGTTAATAGAATGGCCAATAACTCTTTCTGGTTGATGTGAATCAGAGCCTGATCCTCCGGCCATAGACTACTGTAGACTGAGAAGATTCAGCGTTGCCCCTCATCCCAGATCGCTGGCATCTGCTGTTATAATGTGATCTAGGTGGGGGGGGGGGGGATAGGGGGGGGGGGGGGTTCCAATGGAATGCCCTGAGTGAGGCAAGCCAGATCTTGCCAGTGGAGAGACTGTTCTCGAATGAGATTGTCCAAAGGAATCAACATGTCCAATGAATCGAGATTCAATCCTTTAAAAGGGGAAAAAATTGAGCCTTCGCGTAATCCTAGGCCAATCATTCCCCTGCAATGTTAGAAGCATAAGCCATAATACATGCCCTGAGTGAGGCAAGCCAGATCTTGCCAGTGGAGAGACTGTTCTCGAATGAGATTGTCCAAAGGAATCAAACATGTCCAATGAATCGAGATTCAATCCTTCAAAAGAGGAAAAATTTGAGCCTTCGCGTAATCCTAGGCCAATCATTCCCCTGCAATGTTAGAAGCATAAGCCATAATACACACTGCAGGGGAAAAACAGATTGAGACATAAGCCCAAAACAGAAAATTATATCAGTGTGAAGGTTGAGAGAGGTGTAATTTAACAGGAAAGTGGTAAACAACCACATAAATGCATATTAGACAGTGAAAAATATCACAATAATGATCTAAAGCAATTTCGAAAGCAAATAAATTTGCATGAAAAAGGTGACACCATTTTGCTTCATTTTCGAAAAATAACCAAGAAATTTCAAAAAGCACTTTCCTGAGAAAATGTTAACAGAATCTTGTAAGAATCCTTTCCTAACATAACATCAGTGGGGACATATCATAAACACCTCCTGGAAACCTTCTAAAACTGCCAATAACTTTGAATTTTAACAGAACTGAGATTTTCACATCCTTCTGCAGGAAGTGATCAAGAGGAAATTAACTGTTTGCACACGACTGGTGGGAAAACAGACAATATGTGACAGTTCAAGTAGGATACTATTCACCAGGTTTTTGTGTAACAACACAAAAATTGGCACTTGGTGAATCTGGTTTGGTTTTCTTTTTGTCTGTTGACAATTTTACAGTCTCCTATGGGGTTTTTCTCTAATTCTGCACTTTTTTCACCTGATAGGAAAGAGGAAGATAAGGCAATTTGTATCACTTTGGAAAATTGGGAAAAAATAGTGTGCACTGAAACCTTAAAAAAAATTCCCTGGGTATTATTTTATTGAGGTGAAAAGCTGTTGTTCTCAGTAGCGATCCAAAAGTTACTGGATGGAGACAAGTCATTTGGTCAGAAAAGTCAGAAAAAACATAAATAGTTCAAAAACAAACTTGATCTAGATCTTGTTTTGTTATAAGAGGATGTTAAAAATTAACTGATTCTAAGCAGTCATTTGAAAAATATTACACAGAAACAAAAGTGTAATAAAGAACAGACAGATGGACAGAGATTTAGCTGAAGACAGTATACTTTCTTCTGCCATTTTATTGTTGGTGGGGTGGAGGAGATTTAAATAATGGTATTGGTATGGCTTGTTGCTACATATCGGTGTATCAGTCCAGTCCAATTTGAAAGTAGCCTATGACACTTAACTCTTAAAGGCCTATTTAGGACTTTCCATCCACAGATTTTTGAGGCTATAGTGTGACCGTAATATATTAGGGGCTAATATTGGCTTTTAATAAAAGTAGGGGAACTGACTGAATGGATCACTTGAATTGTTAAATTTCTTATGATCATAATATATCAATAACATGATTTTTGAGGGCGTTATGGTTTATTAACGGCCCTACAGAAATGGTTAACAGCCCAAAGGCCTATTAGTGGCCCAAGATGAAGTCAAGGGCTGCTAATAGCCCAAGGGCTGTTAATCATTTCTGCAGGACCGTTAATAAACCATAACACCCAACAAAAATCATATTATTTCTATTATTACCACTAATAGGGGAGGACATTCAAGTAACCTCAAAATAACAATGAACACATGTCGTCTGTTTGCAAACAATACCATGTGATCAAAACAAGCCAAAGTAATTGAATATTCATGACTTGTCAGAGTTTATTTTTGGAGGTTTTTTGAAAACAAGTACGAAATAACTGATGTTAAAAATCCAGGATCGGAGTTTGGCAACTTCAAAAACAGAATGATACATAAATATACTCATATTATATCACTATTTGGCCTCTTATGTTTCAGTAAATAGGTTATATTTGGTGTAATCACCTCAAGTAACTGCTGTGAGATTTGTTTACCTCAAACAGCATCCGAACTTACAAAGCAGAAACAGAAGATTGGGAATGGGAGGTAATTTGGTCACATGACGTGTTGGGCCACGGGAGCTAATGGGAAGGAAAACCCATTAGTGGCCCAGCAGATCACGTGATGACCTGAGCATTTATCGCCGATTAATGCCCAGGAAATTAGCGATAATGGCCTAAGGAATGCCCGCTAAAGTAGTAATAATATTCATTAGTTATCAGCAGTTTTAATTTCATCACTGTTTCGTTGAATCACACTGAATTCAAGTTTGTATGTGTTAATATTTTACTAACTGTTTTTCTGCTATTTATTTATTATTACTTTCAGCTGCATTGGTTTTCAGAAGGTTAATTGTCCGTTCTGGGGGCGAGGTGGTGTTGCAGTAGTCGGTGCTCGTCAGATCACCGAAGTTAAGCAACGTCGAGCCTGGTTAATCATTGGATGGGTGACCGTCTGAGCGATCAATTCGGACTCCCGCGTTGTGTCCATGGGCAATGCACTTAACCCCAATTTTCTACATGGGGGCACGATGACGCCGTGTACTAAGGCGTACTTCACGTCGATGGTACGGATGTCTTCAACCAATCTAACCCTGCCTGTGCTGCAGTGCAGAGTTATGATGTTGAGGAGCTGCCAGTTGCTCGTCGTTGCAAGGTGGTTCTCTCTGGGTACTCCGGGTTCCTCCACCCGTAAAGCTGTCACGGTCATGATTAGCCATTGTGCACAAGTGTATGACCTAAAGCACCAATAAATAAATAAATCAATTGTCCTTTCCAGAAGTCCAGTTCTTCACTTCACTGGCTTTGTTGAAACTCTCACTCAGCAAAGGTATGAAGTGAGTCTGTTTAACTAATTTCCTATTGGTTAGTTAGGATCTGCAGTAAGCTGCAATGTTCATGTCAGATGAATTCCCTCTCCAATTATTAAGTGTGTGGACCAATAGTTGATTTTGCGGTGGTTTAACCCGTTACCCAATGTAACTCCCAAAACCGACCAGAGCTCTTTACAAAAATCACCAATTAATTTTCATTATTTTTTCATTTTTTGTCTCAAAAACGTAGGTTATGACCCCTCTCTGGAACAAGCTCGTTCCAATGAGGGGTCAGAATCTATTTTTTTGAGACAAAAAAATGAAAAAAATTAGTTATTCAAGAATTTTGTTTGCAAATATCGTCTGCTTTTCATGTTAGGTAAAGGGTAAAAAAGTAAAAGTAAAAAGAAGTTATTATAGTAAAGAAAACTAGAAAAACTGTGAGCACTGCTCACTAAATGATACCATCCACTCCCACCAAGAATCATTTTACAACACAGGCCCGTCGGAACCGGGGGGGCTGGGGGGGCTGCAGCCCCCCCCAATAATTTGCTCATATTTCGTCGTTAGTTTATCCATGATGGGAGCAACCGATGTAACCTGAATAAAACTGGACATTACATTATTGAACTCAGATTAGAACAGTGGCGTAGGAACTGGTTGGGGGTGGGGGGGGGGGGGGGGGGGTTAAGGGAGATATTTCCCCCACCCCCACAAATTTGTCAAAAGTAGGCTTTACTGGGCTGGGTTGGTGGTTTCTCCACACGGGATGCCCACTGGTTACCATATTCCGACATTACTGTTAATGATTACTGGATTGAGTGGGTTCCATGTTGGCTTTCTTCCACCAATAAAACTGACAGTCATGTTTTCGCCTAATTGTGGAAAGCGATGTTAAGCCCCAACCAACCACAGGGTAATTCATTGCATGTTCACTATTCCCGTCATTCTGCTCGGAAATCACGCTGAATTGATCAGAGAGCTGACGTATTTCCTTATTGACGATGTATTTGCTCAGAATCACTCAGAATGCATATTTGTACATCTTAAATTAAAAAAATTTCCCCGGGGAGGCCCCCCGGACACCCACCAACGAGACGGGGAGGTACCCCCCTCTCGTGCTCACCCTCACTCGCCTTTTCGCGGTTCGGATGACGCTTCGCGTCATAGGAATATACGATTTATTTGCTCAGAATCAACCAGAATGCACGTTTTTACATCTTAAATTCGAAAAGTTTTCCGGGGGAGGCCCCCGGACCCCCCACCGACGATACGGAGGATATCTCCTCTCGTGTTCACCCCCACTCGCCGCTCGGATGACGCGTCGCGTCATGGGACTATAGGTCCTACCCCTCCCCCCCCCCCCAATAAAATTAACTTACTACGCCCCTGGATTAGAATTATGAACGTATCACTGAATGTATAACATGCACCTGCATATGTTGATGTGCAGACGTTTTGAGCAATTCCTTTGGCAGCTCAGGAGGCCACGACAACCGTTGGCGTAATGATAAAACTAATGAATCCACCATAAGGCCTGACTGTTTTTTAGCATGACGGAATACGGACACGGCCTGCAGCTGAGCCCGGTGTGAGAACCATCCCCAAATGTTATGGGGTTCTATTGGAAACATTGGAAACATTTTGTTAAAAAAACAACTTTTGCCGTTTAAAAAAATCAAGAGGTTTTTGCTTCAAAAGCTACCAGAATGCTTCCTTTGATTGCCCTTTTCAAAAAATTTTCTGGGGGAGTAACCCCCCTCCCCTCCCTCCCCCCTCAAAAAGCTCGTGCCTTCAGCACTCGCGCCAGATGCCTTCGGCATCTGGATACCCCATACCCATTTAGTATCAGCCAGTTCACCCAAATTAGCAATATCAGCCCCCCCCCCCCCAATATAAATTTCGTTCCGACGGGCCTGCAACAGTAAAAGTGTGTTTAATGTAGAGAGCACAAACACCTCCCCCCTCCCCCACCACAACTCCACCCCAAGAGAAACTGTAAAAATGAAAATATCTGAAAAGAAAATAGGAGGTGCACATCTTCAATGTATGTAAAAGAATGTCTGAAAGTTTCAATGAAATCTGTTCAATGGTTTAAGAGGAGTTGCGGATAGCAGATCTGTACAGAATGTCAGTTGAATTTGAGAAAGTTCATTTTTCAATATGGGAAACTGTAAAAATGAAAATATCTGAAAAGAAAATAGGAGGTGCACATCTTCAATGTATGTAAAAGAATGTCTGAAAGTTTTAATGAAATCTGTTCAATGGTTTAAGAGGAGTTGCAGATAGCAGATCTGAACAGAATGTCAACTGAATTTGACAAAGTTCATTTTTCAATATGGGAAACTGTAAAAATTAAAATAGCTAAAAAGAAAACTATCTAAAAAGAAAATAGGAGGTGCACATATTCAATGTATGTAAAAGAATGTCTGAAGTTTCAATAAAATCCATTCACTGGTTTAGGAGGAGTTGCGGATAGCAGATGTGTACCCCCTAAAGCGTAATGGACGGACAGACGGATGGACAGATGGACATAAGGATGGACCAAGTGAACACTGTATACCTCCCACTTTTCAAGTGGGTGGTATAAAAAGGTCATGGATAGCAAATGTCAACAACCCCCTGCCCCCCCTCACAAGCTTGAATTGACAAAGCCCATTTTTAAATATGAGAAACCCTAAAAATTAAAATATCTGAAAACAAAACAGGATGTGCACATCTTCAATATATGTAAAAGAATGTCTGAAAGTTTCAATGAAATCTGTTCAATGGTTTAAGAGGAGTTGCGGATAGCAGATCTGTACAGAATGTCAATTGAATTTGACAAAGTTAATTTTTCAATTTGAGAAACTGTATAAAAGAAAATATCTGAAAAAATAGGTGCACATCTTCAATGTATGTAAAAGAATGTCTGAGAGTTTCAATGAAATCCGTTCACTGGTTTAAGAGGAGTTGCGGATAGCAGATGTGTACCTCCTCCCCCCCCCCCCCCCCCCCCTCAAAACGTAATACCCCTATAGCATACGGATGGCCGGCCGTATGTCGGAATATGAAAATATGGGAAAGAAAAATAGGAAGTACACATCTTCAGTGTATATAAAAAAATGGCTGAGAGTTCCAATGGAGTTTGTTCAATGGTTTAAGAGGAGTAGCGGATAGCAGATCTATACCACTCCCTACTAAAACCTGAATTGACAAAGAACATTTTTGAATATGGGGAACTGTAAATATGAAAATATTTGAAAAGAAAATAGGAGGTGCACATCTGCAATGTATGTAAAATTTCGACGAAATCTGTTCAATGGTTTAAGAGGAGTTGCGGATAGCAGATCTGTACAGAATGTCAATTGAATTTGACAAAGTTCATTTTTCAGTATGGGAAACTGTAAAAATGAAAATATATGAAAAGAAAATAGGAGGTGCACATCTTCAATGTATGTAAAAGAAGGTCTGAAAGTTTCAATGAAATCTTTTCAATGGTTTAAGAGGAATTGCGGATAGCAGATGTGTACATAATGTCAATTGAATCTGACAAAGTTCATTTTTCAATATGGGAAACTGTAAAAATGAAAATATCTGAAAAGAAAATTGGAGGTGCACATCTTCAATGTATGTAAAAGAATGTCTGAGAGTTTCAATGAAATCTGTTCACTTGTTTAGGAGGAGTTGTGGGTAGCAGATGTGTACCCCCCCTAAAGCATTACGGCCGGACATTTGTTAGTGTGGACGGACATACGGACAGACCCAGTGAACACTATATACCTCCCACTTTCAAGTGGGTGGTATAATTACTGTGGCTAGTGAAATTCTGTGGATTTCATGGAACACCCATATTAGGAGTGGACAGGACATTTTCACCTTTGTCCAGGTTCCAGCCAGAATAGGGAAATGGGAGCCACAGATTTGTGGTGTAGGAACCTGTCACACTGAGGGGTTCTTTGTGTACTTCCAATTCATCCTGATACATGTTATATTGGCAGTGTTGAAACATCATGATTGTGTAAAATGAAGAATCCACATTAGATTTACATGCACTTCAGTTAATTATTTCTTCTCCTGTGGTTACAATAGAAATGGTGCCTCAACATGCAGCCAAAAGAAAATCTTCAAGAGAATCATCAGATTATCCTGGCAATTGTTTCTAGTCAAGTCCTGGGTGCCCACATAGCCTCTAGACTCACAGGACAGAAAGCAGTGTAATTTATTCAAAAGTGTCCATATGCTTTTACAAAAATGCTGTATATTGTATACTGTATAATTTTGAGAAAAAAAATATGTAGCAGACACTCACTTGTGTTAATTTCACATACGAAGCCAGTCCTGAATGAACAATCTGTGCTATGCCAGGTGCCATCAATACTCATCACAACACAACCACCAGAATGAAATGATCCGGCGGGTTGCCCATTGGCCCAATTTGTATACGTAACAGGCCAACCATCCTCCCAACTATATAACATCCCACTCACCTGAAAATTAGAGAATAGTTCATGAAACATTCATTCCTTTAATCAAAACAGCTATCTTTTTCAGCACAAATTCATAATATCAGAGCTCTTTCAAAAACCTAACATGAATAACAAACATTTGCCCAAAATATAAATGAATACTGCCTAAAAAAAAAGTTACAAATCTGTTTCTCAGGCCCTCCCACATGGTGCTTTTGGCTGCTGCATGATCTCTTTTGATAATCAATGCAAACTTGAAAAAAATAAAAAATACATGGTTCATGTCTGATATTTTCCACACGTTAATAAAACTGATAAATTTGTCCCTTGAGTGCAACAAGGCTTTGCAATGCTTTTGCATTGCAAAGCCTTCTTGCATGCAAGGGATGAAATACACCACCACCCATGCTATTCTGTAGATTATGAGGCCTAAAACATAAAACAAACCAAGAACATAAACTTTTGATAGCAAAGAAATAATTACAAAAAAAAAAAAAAAAAAAAAAAAAAATGCCTGCCCATATGCAATTTTACAAAAAATGGCCCAAGAAACAGAAGATCTACATTATGGGGCCTTAATAAACAATCATTCCTTTAATCAAAACAGTTATCTTTTTCTAAGACAAACCCACCATAATGTCAGAGCTTTTTCAAAAACCTAACACGACTAACAGACATTTGCCCAAAATCTGAATGAATAACTGAACATTTTCAAAATTTCCAAAATATACCTATGAAATCTCATATCTCTGGGCTCATTCCAATGAAGGAGTCATAAACTATGTTTTTGATGCAAAAATTGACCAGATCATCTAATCTGAATTGTGATTTTTGGGAATAGAGCTAGCTGTGGAAGGGGTCTGTCAATAAATAAGGGGAATTCAGTGATTGTCGGGAATAATTTTTTTATAGATTTTTCATCTGAGTAAGAAAATTTTCTCTGTGTAATCCATAGGTAATTGACAGGGTATATTTGTTCTGAAAGTATGGTAAATGGTTTGGTATTTGGAAATTATATGCAATTAACAGGGTTGTTCAATTAAGAAGCACACAATTAAGTTGGCTTCACTGTACTGAATTAATAACATATTATTTATTGAAAGAATGTATGTTTAATCCTTTCACCAGTAGAATTTTTTTTTTTGTGAACGCCCTCACCCCCCTCCCCCCCCCCCCCCCATAGGAAAAAGCACATCAAGCTCAGTCCAATGAGGTATCCATGATATGGTTTTGTTAAAAAGAACTTTTAAAATATAAATTTTCACGTCGTTCTCATTGGGTAAATGGTTAATGATTTACCTCTTGACATATTGCATATTTTCAGAAATTGTTTTCTCACAAAAACAAGTACAGTAACCTAGATGGGTAAGATACTGAAGAAACGAACTGAATCAATTGTGAATACTGATACCATCTGAATTTTCATATTTTCCCTACCAAATCCCTGTTGAGGTTCGAAAATAGTTGAAAGGTTCATTTTATAAGATAGAAGTGACTGATTTTCTTTTCAGTTTTGTTAACTTTCAATGAACTGGGCAGCTGTCCTGAATTCCCACTAGACTACAACCTGTACATATCCAATTGCTTGGCAGTGATTTTTAGTCAAGTCTTGGCTGCCTGTTAAGAAATCACTGTCCAGGTGTTTTGTCTTTTGTCAGCAGGGCCTCCTAAAGATGGCATGTCAGAGAACATGCTCTGAGATCGTAAAAGCTCGAAATAGGTCTTTAAATGTTAAGGTGCATTTAGAACAAGTCACAAAATTACTGTAGATATGGTTTGTGGTCATAAAAGAATGCCACTGTTGAGCTCATTGGCAGTGTCATTTATAGCTTTGCAGTAGAATGATACTACAAGAACTTATTCTGTTTTTCCCGATGTGAATTCCTCTTTGGTACTATCAGCAAATCTCAGTCCAGTCATATACCGAATACCAAACTGATAACTAGCCCCCCCCCCCCCCCCCCCCCCCGTCCCCCCCCCCTGGCCCCCCCCCCCCCCTTAAAAATACCAACACTGTTGCCGAACTCAAAATTCCAATACTGCCCATCTCTACAGCAACCTTCACTTGATTTGATGAAAACATCAACAAAGTACAGCATCCAGAAACCATTGGTAACAGTACAAATCTTATCTGAAGGGGTATTCGATAGTTTTAGATAGTATTCTCTCATTTTTTGTTGTTGCTTAGAATCATCAATTACAGCCTAATTGCTCTGGGTCTTTCTCCTTGTTCTTGGTCTTTTGATACCTAATGTTTTTTTCAGAAGGTTCCTCAGTTTCATGCCAAAATCAGATTTAAATGTGGTTTACACTTCAAGTTTAAGATAAAATGCTGCAGCTACAAAAAAAAAATTAGATCCTTAGCTTCAGAATATTGCTCACTGACAAACTGTGATTTTATAAATTTACTTTTGGGCTGTGTTCTTTTCTTCTGACAGATAGGCACAAATCTGCATAAAAAAAACTCAGAAAAATACTGCATAACATCAAAAAGATGTTTTTGAACACAACATAATGTGAGCTCAGTTACCATAATTTCTGCAAAACATTTACTGTCTCTATTCTGTGCGAACTTAAAGGCTTGAAGATGACTAAATGAAATAGCTAACTCACAGAGGTGAGACCAATCCAAACTGACATGTTTGCATGTAGCATCAAAGTATGAACGAAAGCCTGTTCAAATTGATCTGTCACTGAGACTAAGTGACCACCATCACTTTTACACTTGGAATGCGCCCCAAACTGGGAATTCATGTCTGTAATTATATTATAATGACTACTTCCATATGGTCTGTATCCTGCATGAATCTTGTCAACAGGTGTTGTGAGAACTGGGAATACTGGATCTAAAAAAGAATATTAAAACATAGGATTTACCATAAAGACAAAACAATGACCACCAAAGCTCCTTATATACCGGTATTATCTGCGGGAAAATTTATCACCCCTTGCAACATGTTAGATTAACACTTACACGTCTGAAAGTGACCATTCTCACATACTTTACAATGAGTATATTCTGGTATGCGCAGATCAAACCTACAATCTGATTAATTGTTGGAAAGGGCTCAGAAAGCACTTTCCAACAATCAAACAGATGATAGAGCTTCAAATATGTCATAAATCTTATTAAACTTCCTCGCATACAGGCATACATAGAGGTCCTCCATATATGGTTAAAGTAGACGTGGCATTTAAAGGGTTAATCACAATGCATTGTCCATATTGGGGACAGAATAGTAGAAATTATAATAATAATAACAACACTCATTTGTCACAAAACTTTTGCCCCAGGTCTCCCTCAGTGCTAAATTTAACAAAAAGTGTCACATAATAAATTTTATATAGTAATCACCACAGATCGTACTAATAACATACAGGAAAACGCTAACTATAGAGTGACGATGAAGAGACACTATAAATAGCATAGTGAAGAGATGATGGTACTAGCATCTCTTAACCATCACTCTACAATTAACATCTTCCTGTATGTTATTAGTATAATCTGTGGTGATCATTTTGCAAAATTTATTATGTGAAACTTTTTGTTGAATATAGCCCAGAGGAAGGCCAGGGACCAAAAGCTTTGTGACAAATGAGCGTTATTATTATTATCATAACGTTAGATTAAATTCATCAACAGAAATTGGTTTGCATAATTAAACATTAAAAAATTATCTTGCTATAAAGAGTTTGCAAAACCTTCTCAAAACACAAAATCGACGGTTCAAAATGTAATCTTCTGAAAACAGAGCCCAAAATAAACGGTGTGCTTGCTACATTATAAAATTATCTTGCTATAAAGTGTTCATAAAACCTCAAACACAATATGGATGATTCAAAATTTAATCTTCTGATGAGGACAGAGCCCAAATTCACCATGTTAGGTGCCAACCATATCAGAGTTTGTTTTAGAGAAAAAGAATCAAGGATTCTAAAATATTTTTGTAGAGAACACTTTCCATGACATTTAAATGAAATTAATTTCCTCGTCTATGATGTTTGTTTGTATACAAGCCATTTATGGCACACATTTGGGTTTGACTGAGTGAAGATGAACTTTAAAAGTGAGTGAGTTACTTTAGTGCACTCATTGCTCTGTGGTTGGCACTCGTGGGGCAGAAATACAAGTTAACAATACTTATATATTATATATGTTCCAAACCAATATTAACTGGACCGGACACTGATCCTTGTAAAGCTCTCTCAGAGAGATCCACAGGGATCAGTATCAGCTGCATTTATCAACAATCCCAAAGACACATTTTGACCAAACTGAACCAAGAATTTTTTTACATTACACGTTTGTTCTATGAGATCCCCATCTACAGCAACACTAAACCATGCGGAAAATGATAATCTGTTCACATGTGCAGAACAGAAATCAGTGACAAATTATTTTTAAATAGAAGCAAAATTTAACTGCAATTTTCTACAAATCATGCACCACAATTACAATTTGAATCGCTAGTGATAGCCAAAAATAGTAACATGGGTTCCCCTTGCAAATTTGGTTGGCGATAAAATGTGTTCTTATTGTTGATAGTTCGTCCCCTGAATTCTAATGTGTTCTATGTGCCTACTGGCATATAGAACTCATTGGAACTCAAGGGCCGAGATGTCAAATGAATTCCTTTTGTCCTTCCAATAATTGTTTTTATAGACATGAAGGCACGTAATAAACACAGGACTACACACATGCATGAATGGGTTAATCGATATGGCACTTGTACCATCACGGAAGGATAAAACTCGAGGCCTGTGACCTCTGGTGTTAACCTTCCATGCTGGCACTCCTGCCAAATTGATTAACCCATTCACTCACGCGTGTCGTTCTGTGTATAACCCTTTCCCTAACATGAAAGGCAGACAACACTTGTAAACAAAATTCTTCAATAATCAATTTTAATTTTTTTGTGTCAAAAACATAACTTATGACCCCTTACTGGAACAAGCTCAATGAGCTTGTTCCTATGAGAGGTCATAAGCTATGTTTTTGAGACAAAAAATGAAAAAATAATGAAAATTGAATGGCGAATTTTGTGAATAGCGCTGTCCGGATTTGACCATTATGTTTGGTATAAAGGGTTGAGGGCTTTGCACAACTTTTTCAAAGAAAGACTGATTTTCAAAGAAAGTAATTTTTAGCACTTCCTGGGACTTGTATGAGTCCAACACATTGATTTTCAGTAAAAATGTATTAGAAATAAGTTTGATGCAGACAAACATGCATTTTTGCAAACTGGTAGTGATAATCTATCACAGGGGAAAATGAAACTGGTTCCAAAAATGGAAGCACACATTTCTGTAACCATTGGCGCTTGGCATATGCCAAGAAGTCGAACAGTTGATGACAGTTTTGATTGATTCTGTCAAGAATCCAAAGAAATTGGATAAAACACTACTTTTTGACTTCTCATCCTGAGGCGAGGTGAAAACAGTTGATATATCATCATTGATCCTGGTTAATAAGATTTGGCTCTAACCTTATCAGAATGAATTTCTTATTTTTTCCAGGGCTTTGTCTTGGAGGACTTTAAATTTGTGTCGCATTTTGCACCACTGGAGGTTAATATAATATATTCTGAAATCAAGTAAAAAAAAGAAAAATAGCATTTTAGGCCCCACAAAGTAGATCTTCTGTTTCGCAGGCCATTTTTGTAACACTGCATGTGGGCAGGTGGTTTTTTGTTTTATTTTTGATTTTTGTAATTATTTGTTTGTCATCAAATGTTCATGTTCTTGGTTTGCGTTATGTTTCAGGCCTCATAATCAACAGAATAGCATGGGTGGTGGTGTATTTCATCCCTTGAGGGCAAGAAGGCTTTGCAATGCTGAAACATTGCAAAGCCTTGTTGCACTCAAGGGACAAATTTATCAATTTTATTAACTTGGGTAAAATATCAGACATAAACCATTTAATTTTAATTTTTTTAAGTTTGCATTGTTTATAAAAAGAGAGCATGCGGCAGCCAAAAGGACCATACAGGAGGACATGAGAAACAGATTTAAAATTTTTTTTTTTACATTTTAATCTGACACTCATTAAGATGTTGTATACCAAATATTAAAAGAGCCTGACTGGTTGATCAGAAGAAAGATTCAAGGATCAAGGGACTTGATTTGACCAAATTTGAATCTGACCCCCCAAAAATATTATGTTTTCCAAATATCAAAAGATTCTGACTGATAGAAAATCTGAAGAAGAAGTTTTTAACAAATATTCGTCATGTTCCATCAAGTTAAAATTTAGACTCCCAAAGGTAGCCTATGTATGAATGCAAAGACTTGATTGGAACAAATTTTAATCTGACCCCATAAAGATGCTGTATATCAAAAGATTCTGATGACTGAACATTCTCTGCCAACATCAATTGTGGTATTGATGCTGCTACACTGTATAACCCTATCATACTGTAAGTACAAATACGAATGGAACACTGGATATAATGAACAGAGAAGCAGCAGTGCATAATTTAATATACATCCCCAAACTTACCTCCTTCCCCAGCCATCTTCCGCACAGTCTCATTTCAGGATATATCACTTTGCCATGCGCCAAATCGAAGGTACAATATTGATTGATGCTAGAGAGGTGAAATTTTGTGAGTCACATTGTCCAGAAGCAGTCATTGTTGTCAGATTGTGGTGAACAGTAACAGCTAAGCCTTCCAAAACTAAAACTTTTGATAATAGGCCTACCTGTTTCAGTGACGGTGCTACAGAGAAAATTTATTTATTGGTGTTTAAGGTGTTCAGTCAGTCTTGTAAGGGGTTATCACAGTGTTCTGTAACTTCCGTTTGGTGCAATACAAAATGTCTTGTCTATTAAGATTCGATTTGAAATTAAATTTGATATTGATATCAGACAATCGAGATATTCGAAAAAAAATAATTGTGATTTGCAGATCCCTAATTTTTTAGAGGAGGAGAAGAGGGTTGCTAATACAGTTATGACTCTTGTGGGTGTGGGACCTTTATTTCAACAAATCAAATAAACATAGGATGTGGAACATGCATACCAATTTTGCTCCAGTACGGTCCAGTAGTTTTTTAAGAGACAACAAGAATGTAAAGTTTACAACGGACAGACGACAGATGGAAAGTGATCAGCAATGCTCTCCTTGAGCTTTGTTTAGGTAAGCTAAAAATTGGGGTTTGACTTAACCTATTTCACTCCAAATTAAATAAGGTTCTGTGTGCTGATTGCTTTGGAGATGGCAAAGCAGGGGCATAAAATCATTAACTTCATGCACAGAACACTGTTCACTTATTTGAAACAAACCATAGCTGCACTTTCTATTGGCTGCAGGCAAACCGAGAACACAATTAGCCTGCAGGCAGATCAAGAATTATTATGAGTAAGAAAGCCTGCAAACCAAGACATAACCGTGACACATTACAGCATTCTGCATATACAAGGTTTCCACTAGGGAAAGAACTTTTTTTTTTTGCAGAATTTTGAACTTTTGGAGCTCGACATTATTTGTCAAAGGTGATCTGTGACATGAGTATTTTTTTTTAAATACCATGCTACCAGTAATGGGAGCCTTAGTTTAGCAAGATGTTCTTCCGAAATAATTGTTTTTATTATTATTTATTGGAGAGTGCCCATTGGCACTCTCCAATAAATGGTAACAAAACAATTTTATATAAACATTTTTTTCTGCTGCTGAGCAAACAACAAGCTGATGCATACAGTGTAAGGCCACTATTGTAGCTTTCTACACTTTACTATAGAGCCATGATAGTGGCTTCTAGCACTCAGCCAGTTAATAAGGGAGGTGCCTTACAAAAGTGAACAGACAGTTTTTCAGATTACTGGGTCATGATCCAGTCAAAATGTTATATCTACTTTCTAGCTCACCACACTATAGAATCTCACTTGTCAAACAAGACATGCAAGAACACTGAATCTCTGGTGCTATTTTCATTTGTTATTTTTTATTTTGACTTGATTTCACAATATTTTATTTAAAAAAGTGCAATGCCAACGGTGGATATGCCCATCCCCCGCTGTCAAGCATAAGTTTCTAGTCATTTATCTTTGTTGATATTGAATTGATAAACATCTTATCTTATCTCAATTAAACCATGGAACCAATACAGCAAGCCACCAAATGGGTCCATGGGACACTAATTGGCCCCACATTATGATTTTCTAAGTCAGAAAAGCGCATAATTATTAATCCCAACCTGTATTATGTGGTTATAAACCTTTGTATAAAATTTTGTTTCATTTTGTTCAGTCAAACTAAAATTATCATCTGGAAACCATAATCGGGATGGATGTACGTACGGATGTACGGACAAGGGTGGCAACACTTAATGTCCCTTCGCAAAATTGGCAGGGGCATAAAAATCTCTTCCCACTGATGTATGTCGAAACCACATCATGATCTGATCGAGAAAGAGACCACTTTTGCAGATCACAGTCCTGTATTCCTGGGATGTGCTCTGTTCTTATAGAAACAAAATTAATGAGAGTTGGTATAAATTACAGTAGATAGCATCGTCTGACTACATACTGTACTTCACTGGAAATCAGTGAGAACTTCACTTTTTCATACTTCCAGAGCACTGCAGAATTAAGAAAGGATACCGATTTTCTTCCAAAGCTAGGATGCAATCGTCTTTCATGAAGCTTCCTTTGGCAACCTTGCAACTACCTTGCAAAACTATACTGAACCATTAAACCCACTGACCTCCATGTCTGTCAGTGGCTGAAGGATGTACATTGTTTCTAGTTTTGCTAGGTGGGTTGTGCTTTATTCTCAAATTTTCTATTTCCAAAATGAGATTTATTTCATAAACAAAGGTTTAGTTATGTTTATTGGAAAATGCCTGTAAACATTCTCTAACACTTTCTTATTAAACAAATTCTGACCTGAAATTTATTCAACACTCTTCCACTCTAAAAAGTTTCAACTTCTCAGCTAAATTTAAACACATTGAAATTTTTTACTGACCTCTGTATATTTGGCAAATATAACCTCTCAAAGCTGAGCATCGTACATCATTCCATTGACCTGGATTATTTGATGTGTAGCCACTTATTTCTACACAGTCTTCCTGAAAATAAAGTAATGAAAGCTGATCAATTCATATGGTAAACAAGACTTATATAGGATGCCTCATAATTTTATAAAATAAATTTCAAGGGTTTTAAAGATTTGGTAGGGTATTAAATTCAAGGTTGTTCAAGAGGATTGAGAATAGTAGTATAATATTAACCCATTATCTAACAAAACAACCATATCAGACCAACACTATTCACAAAAGTATCCATTGACTGGTTGAGGGCAAAATTATTTTTGGTAGTCTCAAATTATAGGAGGATGCTCACAGACACTCTCCAATAATTTGTAATAGAACATATTCATCTAAACAAAATATTATTAGTGTTTGACTGAATATGAAATGTGAACTAACTGGCAAAACATTTGGTTTTGCTCTGGTACCCTCATTTTTGTAAACCCCTGATACAGGCTTCAAGCACTCAACCAGTTAAACTTTTAATACTTTTTTTCTTTTTCTTATTGAGCTCAGTACAGTGAGGTGTTATAAGCTATCTTTTTGAGGCAAAAAATTGAAAAGTGTTGCCTGCTGATTGTGTAATATAAAGAGTTAAAAAAAACCCCAAACTTGTAAGGACCTTTAACACTTTACATTCTAAGTATGCATAAACAAGGAGTCCTTTAGAAATGTTTGTCCTCTCACTTTTCTCACTGCAAAACTGTAGAATCTCACCATTCAGAAAAACATGAACTCTGAATCTTTTGTTAATTGCTTCTCTTAGTGTGTCTTGATTTTATTTACGAAATCTCAGTCACTGATGCAGATGTGTCACAATCGTAATCTGATTGTGATCTGATCATGAAAGAGGTCACTTTTGTTATCACTTTACAATATATGAACATGCTAGTAGTGATTATGTTGTGAGTAGTTTTCTCAAAATTGGTTCCTAATCTGGGAAGTTACTCAAACAGGGAATTCAAATAGAAATTAATAAAAAAAAATCCAAGTACAAGAGCAGATAATTCAATTAGTAATTGTCATGGCTTGAAAATTTGTAAGTGTGCACATATATACTTGACAATGATCATGTATGAGAGGTTTAACTCCTTGCATGCCGCTGGTGGATATTCACATCCAAGATATTTTCTTTCCCTTAAAATAAGTAAAATTTGAAGATATTTAACCCAATTTCTGTAAATTGTCCAGACTTTTTGACCAATGTTTTTGTTACCGATATTTTCATCAAATCCAGTCATGACTGCTTCACAGCATCCATGCCTTGATTTGATGAAAATTAGTATAAAATTACTCAGCAGGTTAAGAGTTAATCAAAATCCAATCATAACCCTAGGAGTAGTGATCAAAGTACAACAAAGAATGGGATGGGATGGGATGGGACTGGACAATAGAAATTTTAGGGTACTAATTTTTTATCAAAAACTGAAAAATTTCACAGAATTGGTAATTTTCAACTGATAATTTTTGCAAACGGGTGTCCTTTTCAGACTCCAGGAATTCCCATGTCTAGTATCAGATTCAATGTCCAATTAAGCAGAATTCATTTTAGTCCTTTTAGAACATTATAAATTAGATAAATTGTCAGCATCAATATCACTGCCGACATAATGACGTGTATAGTGGAACCCTTTTAATTGAATAGCCACTTTGCCAATGAAAATTATTCAATTAACAGGAGTATTCAATTAACAGGGATTGTGTTATTTTCCTGTATTCTAGAGATAAACTTAACATCTCAGCATTTATTCTATTATATCTTGTTTGACAGAGCTCCTTGAGCTCTGTCAAACAAGATATAATAGATTAAATGCCTGTATTGGATGTCCTGAGGCCAAATGGGTCTATAAACAAAGGAAAACTGGGGCAAGGAAGGGTAATTTCTCAACAGGTTACAAGATTTTTTATTCAATTAACAGGAGTTTACTCTGTAACCTATATTCAATTAACAGGTCAAATTTGTACTGGAGGAATGATAAATGGTTTTGTGTTGGGAAATTATATTCAATTAACAGAGTTATTCAGTTAAGAGATATCCAGTTAAGCGGGCTTTGCTGTACTTCTTTTCACCCATTTCAATCTGAGTCAAAAGTCAACTTTCAAAACTCATAAAAAAATTTCATGAAAATACTTGGAACAACAAATGTAAATGGTGAGCCTTTGAATAGAAATGTGATGCATTCAAAGGTGAAAACTACTGTGAGATATGTTCCTTTTATAATGAGAAACAGAGGGAATCCATCAACTCATATTAAAACTGAAAGAAAGTACACAGGTAGACAAAGTGTAAGTATGCATTCATGCATATGCCATATACAAAATGTTAATAAAGAATTGGCTATCCTTTACCATAACTTACATTGAGTTTCTGCTGTAAACAATTCCTAAAATGCCAACACAGCTGACTATGTAAATGAAGTAATTATAACACTATATAAATGCATGTTAAAAAATAGGAAAAAAGGAAGTCGGCACCGGACGAATAGCTATTCCTTGGTTCTTTGTCTATTGGTCCGGCACAATATAGATCACATCATTGTGTGCTGATCATATGATCCATAATATAAAGCCAAAGTATTAAATTGACATTTTCAATTTTTTATTTTAAAATTTAACCAGAGATGGTCTCTTTCCTGGTATAACCCACCGTGGCATACCACCATGTGTGGGTGACTGAAAAGGGGCATTCAGTTTTTCTAAAAATCCAATATGGCCTCCAGTTGGCCATCTTAAATCCGATCAGGAAAAAGATTATGACACACACTGCTCCTCATCATGTTAATCATTTTGGTGAAGTTTCATGAAAATGCGACTAAAACTGTAGAAGTAGTTCGTTCCACAAGTATTTTGCAAAATCCAATCTGGCCTTCAGTCGGCCATCTTGAATACAATCTGGAAAAAATCTATATCGCACACTGCTCCTCATCATGTCGATCAATTTGTATTGAGTTTCATGAAAATGCAGCAAAAACTGTAGAAGTAGTTCGCTCCATAAGTATTTTGCAAGATCCAATATGGCTGTCAGTCAGCCATCTTAAATTCGATCTGGAAAAAAATTATGTCATGCACTTCCCCTCATCATGTTGATAATTTTTGTGAAGTTTCATGAAAATGGTACTAAAACTGTGGAAGTAGTTCACTCCACAAGTTTACATGTGCAACGGACTGAAGACGAAGACAGACCGACCAACCGATGGACAAGTTGACTCCTATATACTCCCTAAACTTCCTTTTGTAGGGGTATAAAAATATAAACAAAACACATTGGTTTTGGAATAATATCATTTATTTTCTCAAGATAGAAGACTAATACTGTATATACAATCAAATGTTTCAATAGCAAATGTGTTAACCTCTTACCAGACAACTTTTCTCTCAAGATTTAAGACAGACTAGTACATACAATCAAAATGTAGGAATTAAAATATTGTGGGGGGGGGGGGGGGGGGTGTATCATCTACACGATGCATCAACAACTATAGCCAAAATTATGTCCCTTGCCAAAGGCACAGGACATAATTTTGGCTATAGTTGTCAATGCGTCATGCCAACTCGTGAAATTAATTCAATACAAAACAGAATCTTTTACCATTATTATTACATTGGAATTAGGCTAACAATACATAAAAAAAATGTCAAGCATGATGACCATAGTCATCACTGGTAGGGAAAAGGTTACGTCCAACCATTGAATCAATTGCATGGAAGGAAAGCCCATTTTAAAAGTAAGGGTGTGGAAATATTAAATTTCAAATCTGCTGTCATCAGGCAGTTGATTTGAAATTGAACATTGCTAACTTTGTTACATGACATCAGCTGATGTTAACATGCAAACAGATGAATTTACGACATTGGAAATTTCTTGTGTACTAACATGAGCTGTGTAAGATGTTATCACAGAGATTGATGAATTCCCAGTGTCTAAAACATCTGAAGAACTACTATCAGTTAGTGATGAACCGATAATTGGAATCGGCAATCAGAACCGGCTGGTTATGGGGCATCAGCTGATTATGACAACCGGCAGTTAAAAACCGGCAGTTTCCGGTTATTCTATATTGAACACTGACTATTAAAAATCCCTTTGATATCTGAAACTAACAGTTGTGTGGTATGAGATGCGATTCAAAACTTCTCACCCTGTGGCAAGAGATTTCTGCACTTGTGGTGTGGAAAAGGAAACTGTGCTGCCACAATTGGAGGCAAAAATCTCTGTTGATCTTAATAACTGATGTCCTATTTTATAATACTGTGGAGTCCAACCAATAGGAGGTATTGTTGTATCAACACACACTTTACCATCCTAAGGTTGAGATAATTGCAACAGAGTTTTGAATCCAATTAATCCCTTACTTTGTTATAACAGTATTTTTAGCAAAGTGAATAACCTGTGAATACCCCAAATGCCTGAAAATAGATTAAGCAAGAACAGATTTGGGAAATTACTTCTCTAAAAAAATAAAATACTAGTAAAAAAACAAGAAATTATAGCAAAGCTATGCAAAAAAAAGAACGATGAAAAAAATTCAGACCTGCGAGTAACTGCCTGATATTTTTTATATTTTAAAATTTTAATCTCAAATGGAAAAGATAATCTTCCAAGTCATGTTTACAGAGTGCTAGTTCAAGGTTCAGGTGCCACTATACACTGCTAAAACTGTATTTCAAAAAAATTCCTGCTGTGAAATTTAGCCTTATAGATGAGAGTGACACCATATCAAATGAGTAATGTTACAGTAGCCATGGAAATCCCATCCATAAAACAAGTGAATGGGACATCCATTGGGGTATTGAAAATGTTGCGATTGAAAGCAGTATTTTTTTAATCATTACTGATGATCGGACACGATCTGACAATCGTCTTTCCAAAATATGACGATGTCGGATGAGTTTAGAAAAACATGTTTCAAAACAGTCACTAACATGCCGCCACATAAATTAGTTTGGCACAATATATCGCTCGATACTAGGGAGGCACGTTGGTTGCTAAGGTAACCAACTAACATCATTGCCGACTCCTTGGTTTAGATCCCTGGTGTATTATAGGTACATATGTTGAATTTAGTCAAAATTTTCCTAATAGATAGCCCATCGCTAGGGAGGCACGTTGGTTGCTATGGACACCAACTGACATCATTACAAACTCCTTTTAGATCCTAAGTGTATATATTTGCCCATATATCAGACTTGGCCAGAATTGGCCCAATAGACCACCCGTTGCTAGGGAGGCATGTTGGTTGCCAAGGAAACCAACAGACGTCATTGCCAACTCATTGGTTTGGGTGTCTAGTGCATTATGGGTTCATATATCAATATATCAAATTGGGTCAAAATTCACCTCGTTTTCGACACCATGGTTTAGATCCCTAGTGCATGGTGGGTCCAGAGATTGAATTTGGTCAAAATTGACCCAACAGGTCTCCCATTGCTAGGGAGGCACGTTGGTTGCTAGGGAAACAAACTGACATCGTTACCGACTCATTGGATTGAATCCCTGATGCATTATGGCTCCACATATCAAATTTAGTCAAAATTGGCCCAGTAGGTCGCCCATTGCTAGGGAGGCACGTTGGTTGTTAGGGAAACCAACTGACACCATTTTCCATTCTTTGGTTTGGATCCCTAGTGCATTGTGGTTCCTTTTATCAAATTTGGTCGAAATTGGCCCAAGAGGCCACTTGTTGCTAGGGAGGCACGTTGGTTGCTAGGGAAACATACTTGCATAATTTTCGACTCCTTGGTTTGGATTCCTAGTGCATTATGGGTTCATATATCAAATTTGGTCAAAACTTGCCCAATAGGTCACCCGTTGCTAGGGAGGCATGTTGGTTGCTAGGGAAACAAACTGACATCATTACCAACTCCTTGATTTGAATCCCTGGTGCATTAAGGGTCCACGTATCAAGTTTAGTCAAAATTGGCCCAGTAGGTTGCCCATTGCTAGGGAGGCCGTTGGTTGTTAGGGAAACCAACTGACACCATTTTCGATTCTTTTATTTGGATCCCTAGTGCATTGTGGATCCATATATCAAATTTGGTCGAAATTGACTCAAGAGTCCGCCCATTGCTAGGGAGGTACGTTGGTTGCTAGGGAAACCAACTGACATAATTTTTGACTCCTTGGTTTGGATTCCTAGTGCATTATGGGTTCATATATCAAATTTGGTCCAATTGGCCCAATAGGTCGCCCGTTGGTTGCCAGGGAAACAAACTGACATCATTACTGACTCCTTGGATTGAATCCCTGATGCATTATGGGTCCACGAGTGAAATTTAGTCAAAATTGGCCTAGTATTTCACCTGTTGCTAGGGAGGCGCGTTGGTTGTTAGGGAAACCATCTGACACCATTTTCGATTCTTTCATTTTCATTCCTGGTGCATTGTGGATCCATATATCAAATTTGGTCGAAATCGGCCCAAGAGGCCGTCCGTTGCGAGGGAGGCACGTTCATTGCTAGGGAAACAAACTGACATCATTACCGACTCCTTGGTTTGGACCCCAATTGCATTATGGGTCCATATATCAATTTTGGTCAAAATCGGTCCAATAGATCATCTGTTGCTACAGGTGTTGCGTGTTGCTAGGAACGTCACATGATGTAGTAAATTGTAAATTAGTCTGACTCCCAGTGTATTATTTTTTGCAAAATCCAATCTGGCCTTCAGTCGGCCATCTTGAATACAATCTGGAAAAAATCTATATCGCACACTGCTCCTCATCATGTCGATCAATTTGTATTGAGTTTCATGAAAATGCAGCAAAAACTGTAGAAGTAGTTCGCTCCATAAGTATTTTGCAAGATCCAATATGGCTGTCAGTCAGCCATCTTAAATTCGATCTGGAAAAAAATTATGTCATGCACTTCCCCTCATCATGTTGATAATTTTTGTGAAGTTTCATGAAAATGTGACTAAAACTGTGGAAGTAGTTCACTCCACAAGTTTACATGTGCAACGGACTGAAGACGAAGACAGACCGACCAACCGATGGACAAGTTGACTCCTATATACTCCCTAAACTTCCTTTTGTAGGGGTATAAAAATATAAACAAAACACATTGGTTTTGGAATAACATCAAGAGGCCGTCCGTTGCTAGGGAGGCACGTTCATTGCTAGGGAAACAAACTGACATCATTACCGACTCCTTGGTTTGGACCCCAATTGCATTATGGGTCCATATATCAATTTTGGTCAAAATGGGTCCAATAGATCACCTGTTGCTATAGGTGTTGCGTGTTGCTAGGAACGTCACATGATGTAGTAAATTGTAAATTAGTCTGACTCCCAGAGTATTATGGGAGAATATCTCAATAGCACCCCCCCCCACCCCCTCCCCTGTTACTTCCCTCAACTGATGGTTCACTCACTTTATCCAGTTGGTATCCGAATGTTCCTTTGAAAACAATTATATTGTCCCTTTTTGTTCTTAGGAAGATTCCTCGAATAAGAGTCCTTCTCGTGAAGTCTCTTCTCGGGCGTTCCTTCCGGTGAATAAAAAAAAGTGTTTATAACATAAAGGACTCTCGAGTTCAGACGCCTCCAGCGTATGAACTTGTGTGCCTGTGGCGCAATCGTCCTTTAAAATAAATAATTTTTATGCCATGGCCAGTCATCCGTCTGTCCGTCAACAATTCAATACGGCTTGGGCTAGAGGACGTATTTATGAAACGATCTTTACAAAACTTCTTGGGTACCTTTATTATGACCGTGGGACAAGAACGAGTGTTTTGGGGTCCAATCCAAAATTCAAGTTGGCTGCTGGCAGCCATTTTGTACAAAATTAGGTGCAATCAGATTTTTGCGCAGAACTTCCATATGAAAGTGCTAATTTGAATAATTTTTTGTATGAATGTTTAGTACCATGGGATACATCACATATAATACAGGTTTTTTTCTCGTGCATAAATTATGCAAATTAGACTAACTTTGATGTATTTAGTGTTACTTTCAACACTGTAAGTGCAAATGCCAATACGGCTCGGGCCAGAGGCCATATTTATGAACCGATCTTCACGAAACTTCTTGAGTACCTTTGGTATTACCGTGAGACGAGAACGAGTGTTTTTTGGTCCGGTCCGAAATTCAAGATGGCCGATGGCAGCCATTTTGTACAAAATTAGGTGCAATAAGATTTTTGCACAGAACTTCCATATGAAAGCGCTGATTTGGAAAAAAAATTTTGTGAATGTTTAGTACCATGGGATACATCACATAAAATACAGGTTTTTTTTCTCGTGCAGAAATTATGCAAATTAGATGAACACTGATTTTTCAGTGCTACTTACACACAGTAAGTACACATGTCAATACGGCTCTGTATTTATGAACCGATCTTCACGAAACGTCTTGGGTACCTCTGTTATCACTTTGGGACGAGAACGAGTGTTTCTGGGTGCGGTCCAAAATGCAAGATGGCTGCCAGTGGCCATTTTCTACCGAAATTAGGTCTAATCAGTTTCTTGTACACAACTTCTATACGGCTCAGGCTAGAGGTCGTATTTATGAACTGATCTTTATGAAACTTCTTGGGTACCTTTGTTATCACTGTGGGATGAGAACGAATGTTTTGGGGTGTGGTCCAAAATTCAAGATGGCCACCAGCAACCATTTTGTACCAAAATAAGTGCAATCAGTCTTTTGTACAGAACTTCTGTATGAAAGTTCTGATTTGAATATATTTTTGTATGAATGTTTAGTAACATGGAATACATCACATATAGTACAGGTTTTTTTCTCATGCAGAAATTATGCAAATTAGATGAACTTTGATTTATTCAGTTCTACTTATACACTGTAAGTGCACATGTCAATACGGCTCGGGCAAGAGGCTGTATTTATCAACCGATCTTCACAAAACTTCTTGGGTACCTTTGTTATCACCTTGGGACGAGAACGAGTGTTTCTGGGTGCGGTCCAAAATTCAAGATGGCTGTCAGTGCCCATTTTGTACCGAAATTATGTCCAATCAGTTTTTTTGTCACAACTTCTATACAGCTCGTATTTATGAACTGATCTTCACAAAACTTCTTCTTGGGTACCTTTGTTTTCACCTTGGGACAGGAATGAGTGTGTTTTGGGGTGCCTTTGTTATCACTGTGCTATGAGAACAAATATTTTGGGGTTCAGTCAGACTCACTGTGGGACTCAAAGATTTCTTTTCTAGTTTAGCATCTGACTGTCACCCACCTTTACAAAACTTTACCGAAACATTTGTTACAGGCTACGGTCAGTATTTATATACAGACCGTTACAATACTTTATATGTACCTTTGTTATCGGGTCATTACCTATATGTTTGTCATTGCTGTGTCACATACTATACATGTACATGTCTTAATAAGTTGAGCTACAGTGTCATTGACACTTTCATTTTTTTTACAATTATTATTGTTTTTTTCTCAGAGAAATAGCATTGTACTTGAATTGGCTATTGGTCTGGCACCGGACCAACAGTCACTTCCTAAAAAATATTAGAATCTAAGTTCAAGCATGAACTCAGATTCTGTTTTTTTAACATGCATTTATAGTGTATGGTATATCGTGGAAAAATAAATTATGAATTGCAAGAAAAAAAGAGGCAACATGAGCGCACATTAAATAAATACAGTTTTATCATAGCTCCAGATAAGATTCATCTTGCAGATAAAAGGAATTTATTTCTTGCAAAAAGATGTTGGAAATAATACTGAGGTGCAAGAATATGCTTTGATGTTGAGAAGGTTTGTGGACTTTTTTTCAACTGCATGTAGGAGGGAATATTTGTTGTTTTATTTTTCATTTTTTTTAATTGTTTTTCCTTTTCCCTTAAAGAGGCATATACTCTCTCTCTTTTAGTCCTCCAGAATAACAGGGGCAGCATTGTATTTTTTCAATTTCATGAGTTTGCATTATTTATCTGATATACACCAATTAATTTGGTTTTTTTTCTCTAAGTTAGCAGAGGTAATAAAAAAGAATGTGCGGCAACCAAGCCATGTGTGAGGGCATAGACAGATTTTTCTGGTGGCCTAATCTATCTTAAGCATAAAAATGTCATCATTCTCAAAAAGATTGAAAGAATAACAAGTGCACCGCCAGACATGGGTTATATCCCCAACAGCAAGTTCTTACAATGGACATATTGAAGACTAAAACAACAAATTTTAAAAGTCGAAAAAATGGAAAAAGGGCCATAGCTCACTGAACCCAAATTCAAACTTGACCTGCGTATTCAGGAGACAAACCTATGTACAAAATTTGGTGTTGATTCAATAACTCAAACTAAAGTTATCATCCAGACACCAAATTTTCAAAGTAAAAAAAAATGGAAAAAGGGTCATAACCCAGCCCAAATTAGTCAGACCGAACCCAAATTCGCACCTGACCTGCACATTCTGGAGATAGACCTATGTACAAAATATGGTGTTGATGCAATAACTCAAACTGAAGTTATCATCCAGACACCAAATTTTCAAAGTCCCAAAAATGGAAAAAGGGTAATAACTCAGCTCAAGATGGTCAGATCGAACCCAAATCCGAACCTGATCTGTGTATTCTGGAGACAAACCTATGTAAAAATTTTGGAGTTGATTCAATAACTCGAACTGAAGTTATCATCCAGACACCCTATTTCCAAAGTTGCAAAATTGGGTGGAGAAGCATCGAAAAAGGGGCATAAGTCCAACAAAAATGATCAGATCCAGCTGATTTTCAGAACTCACTTAATCTTTAGAGTAAGGGACATATACACCAAATTTTGCTTTGATTTGATGATCCGAACTTTAATTATAACTGTGGATGGATGAATGGATTGGTAGATGGACAGGCAGACAGGATTGGTAGATGGACAGACAGACAGAAGGAGGGACAGATGCATGCAGCTGATTATAGTAGTCCTCCGACAAAATGTTTTGTCGGGAGACAATCACATCAGCTCAGCAGAAGCTGTGAGGTGCGAACAAAGAAAATTTAACATTATGGCATCGATGTTCTACCGATGAAAATATCCTTTTGAAAATATAACCCACCTGCATGCTGATGTCAAAGTATGAAAAATTTAAAGGTGCAAAATTTTCCCACTGGGAATTTAATCAATTCAATCTGGCCGTACTCACTGAGCTCAATCAAACAAGATTGAATTATTTGAATTCCTAATTGCATTATGGGAAAAAATTGCCATTTGTTATTTCGACATCAGGGTGAAGCAGGTTGAAATATGTTTCGCTAAAGTTTCCAAAGGGTAAAACATGCATTGCAAAATATATAGAATGGAAAAAACCTCATCTACTAAAATTTCATCTGGATCTCTGGTTTATTCAAAAGATGACTCCACTGAAGATTTTGAAAATAAAAGATTTCTACATACTCACATTATGAGTGTGAAAATGAAAAACTTCTGAAAAGTGACGCTGATGTTCACTTGGTTCTCCTGGTGCCCAGTTGGTGTAACCATTAACGGTGTTATCCTGCCAAATATACTGTCCTTCGATTCCGATGTCATTAAATCCAAGCCAGAAAGAAGTCTCTGATCCTTTCAGTAATGTCATTAGAAAATCTACAAAACATACAGAGTAACGTATAGACGTTACACAATTATTGACTTTCCTAGAGGTTGATACAAGGAATTATTAACCCTTGAAAAGTAATATTCACCTCAGCCTACGGCCTCAGTGAATATTACTTTTCTTGGGTTGATAATTCCTTATCACTTTTTCTGGACCAAATAAAGTTAGACCACATAAATGGTTTGTGGCCTTGTCCTTCAAGTTATGACCCTAGGTCAAGGTCATGACACCTCCTTGAGCCATAAGCAATCATAGTGCTAATTATAAATAAGAATTGTCCAGTAAATCAATTTCCATGAATGGGACAAAATTAGAACACATGAACAGTCTGTGATGTTAACCTTGGGTCAGGATCATGACACACTCTTCAGTTATAATCAATCACTATATGAAGTATGTACCCTAGAGCTTAACGGTATTTTGGTATACCGGTAATACCAGTATTAATATTGTTACCGGCTGAATACTGAATGCATTTTTTTTAGCGGTATACCACCACAGACGGTATTGATTTTTCAGTTTCTGAAAAAAAAAAGAGTAAAACGAAAATAGGAGATTATACCTTGAAACATTAAAATTCAAAAGTAGTTTGATAAATAACTGCAGGAAAAATTATCTGCAATTCCATTGTAATCCAGTTGTTAGTTTTCAGAACAGTTAAATCCATTTAATTAAAAAAGGGTGTACAATTATGAGACCATGACAGTGTATGTTGCATGTCCAAGCCAAATGTGCGAGTCACATTTCTCTTTTGAGGTCAATGTTGTTTATACATGTACAACAACTGCAGTATTTCAAACACCATTCAAACCATCCCGACAAGATCAGAGAAATCGTCTGAAATCGTCTGATAGGTAATTAACGATTGTCTTTTATATTACAAGAACAACATCTGTCTGCACTGAAGAGGCACACACAATGGCGAGTTGTACAAACAATGACCATTTATGATATATATATGCCAAACATTAATCAAACAGCACAATTGTCTCAGTAATCAATAATGGATCTCGTTAAGAAAAAGAAAGCTACCTCAATTATATGGTCATTTTCTGGATTTGAACCAGATGAAAGAAATCAAACAAAAGATGAAACCAGGGCAGGCTATATGCAGGGAATGCCACAAGATCAGTTCCCTTGGGGAGAGCACACCAAATTTATTTTCCCACTTGAAAACAACTCCCCCAATCATTCACTCACAGGTGATGTCGGACAAAAAAAGAAAGAGGGAATCAGAGGTGCCGTCAGTCTTTTCTGGCCATACCACAAATAAGCAACCAACAATTAAAGCATCAACTGCAGCTCTACAAGTTATTACAAGAGTTTGACATGTTGGAAGGCACTGACAGACTCAGTTATGCATTATCTTGCTGACAATATGCTTCCAATTTATACTGTTGATCAGCTTCATTTCAGGAAAATGTTACACACTTTTGATCGCCAGTATCAACTCCCTGGCAGGAATTATTTTGGCGAAACTGCTATCCCAGCACTGTATAATGAAGTTAGGGAATGAGTGCAGAAGGTAGTTGAGCAGTCAGCTCAGCCAGTCAATCAGCCACCACAAAAGAAAAACAAGAGGCCCCAAGTGGCCTTAATCACTCACCTGCCAAAGTGGTTCAAAGAAGTATTTGGAGTCACATTCAGTTAGATGTGGTTCATCAATACTACAAAGGAATGAAGTCATGAAAGGCAAATTTTATGGAAAAACACTGAGGAATGGATTTGAACAAACCTGAACCTAACATGCACACCACCCCCCCCCTCCTCTGCCACCCCCTCACCCCACCCATAGAAAGCTCCAATATTAAGCCGGGGACTCAAATTGAACAATCTCACCCCCTTATGGATTTGATTTCAACAGACATGTGAATGAATCTTCCAAAGATGTTATATGTGAAATATAAAAGCCTTTGGAGCAGTGGTATGGGAGAAGAAGATTCTTTAATGTTTTTCCCATTAATCTCAGTGGTAAAAAATGATGACTCAGCAATTTTTCAAAGTCCTGGAAAACTACCCTATGAAAAAAATGATGGCAATTTTTTTCTTGACCATTCCTTTCTGCTGTTCCTAAGGAACCTTCACACAAAAATAAAAATTCTCAGTGCAGTGCAGTTTTGGAGATATGGGAATTTTAAATTTTTTATATTTTTAGCTCCTGAGGTTCCCATGGGGCGACAGGAACATTTTTTTTTGCATAAATTTACTACTTATGTCCCAATAAAACCTCATATCAAATTTGGTTCAAATCAGCCTCTCGGTTTGGAAAACAGAAATTTTGGGCGGGGCAAAAATTCTTACCCCTCCCATAACGATGGCAAATATAGCCCCTAGGACTTCACTTGAACAAATCTGAGTCTACACCTCAAAAGGAATCTGCACACCTAATATCAAGTCTCTGCTACTGCTGGTTCATGAGAAGAAGATTTTTTAAGATTTAGGCTCACTTTTTGGGCGTGGCCCTACCAAGGGACGGGTCAATTTGATTTGAACAAACTTGAATTGACATATGATAGGGAACATGCACACCAGATTTGGTTCAATTTGGTTTAGTAGTTTGTGAGAAGAAGTCAATAAAGTAAAGTTAACGCTGGGCGGACAGACAGAAAGTGCCGGAGGGCTCTCATCTGACATGGTAGCCTAAATATCAACCCAGAGAAGTGATTTCAACAAGTTGCATCTGCTCCTCCTAAGAAAAGCTTATACCAAATATCCAAAGATTCTGACTAGTGGATCTAAAAAAAAAGAAGATTTTTAAAGAATATTCTTCATACTGAACTAAGTTATAATTCGGGCTCCCACAGGGAGCCCATATATGAACCTAGGGACTTGGCTTTGACAAACTTGAATCTCATCCCCCTAATAATGCTGCACACCAAATATCAAAACATTCCGACTGCTGGATCTGAAGAAGAAGATTTTTAAAGAAAATTCCTCATTTTGAACTAAGTTACAATTCGAGCTCCCACAGTGAGCCCAAATATGGACCCAGGGACATGGCTTGAACAAACTTGAATCTTATCCCCCTAAGGATGCTACACACCACATATCAAAACATTCCGACTGCTGGATCTGAAGAAGAAGATTTTTTAAGAAAATTCCTCATTTCGAACTAAGATACAATTCAAGCTCCCACAGTGAGCCCAAATATGAACCTAGGGACATGGTTTGAACAAACTTGAATCTCACCCCCCTAAGGATGCTGCATACCAAATATCAAAACATTCCAATCACTGGATCTGAAGAAGAAGATTTTTTAAGAAAATTCCTCATTTCAAACTAAGTTACAATTAAAGCTCCCACAATAAGCCCAAATATGGACCTTGGGACATGGCTTGAACAAACTTGAATCTCCCCCCCCCCCCCACCCCAAGGATGCTACACACCACATATTAAAACATCCCAACTGCTGGATCTGAAGAAGATTTTTAAAGAAAATTCCTCATTTTGAACTAAGTTATAATTTGGGCTACCACAGTGAGCCCAAATATGAGCCCAAGGACTTGGCTTGAACAAACTTGAATCTCACCCCCACCCCCCAAGCATGCTGCAAACCGAATATCAAAAGATTCTGCCTGCTGGATCTTGAGAAGAAGATTTTCAAAGAAATTTGTCTGAAATGCACTAAGTTCAAAATTGGGCTCCTATACTGAGCCCAAATATGAACCCAGGGGGCCGAATTGAACAATCTTAAATCAGTTCCACCCCACAATGTTGCATACTAAATATCAGAAGATTCTGCCTGCTGGATCTGGAGAAGATTTTTTAAGAAATTTGCCTGAAATGCACTGAGTTCGAATTTAGGCTTCTATAGTGAGCCCAAATATGAATCCAGGGGGCCGATTTGAACAAACTTGAATCAGATCCATCGCACAATGTTGCATACCAAATATCAAAAGATTCTGCATGCTGGATCTGGAGAAGAAGATTTTTAAAGAAATTTGCCTGAAATGCACTAAGTTCGAATTCAGAATCTTATACTGAGCCCAAATATAAACCCAGGGGGCTGATTTGAACAAATTTGAATCAGATCCACCCTAAAATGTTGCATACCAAATATCAAAAGATTCTGCCTGCTGGATCTGGAGAAGAAGATTTTTTAATGGTTTTCCCATTGCCTACAGTGTTAAAAAGTGCGGATTCAGCACTTTTTCAAAGTCCCGAAACTGTACCTATGATAAAACCGATGGCAATTTTTTTTTTACCAATCCTTTCTATTGGTCCTAAGGAAGCTTCACACCAAATAAAAATTCTCAGTGCCGTGCAGTTTTGGAGATATGGGCGTTTTAATTTTATTTCTATTTTTAGCTCCTGTGGTTCCTATGGGGCTACGGGAAAAACAATTTGGCATAAATTAGGTACTTATGATCCAATAAGCCCTCACATAAAATTTGGTTCAAATTAGCCTTTTGGTTTGGAAAATAGAAATTTTGGGCGGGGCCAAAAATTGTGCCCCTCCCATAATGATGCCAAATATAGCCCATCAAACTTCTCTTGAACAAATCTGAGTCTACACCTTAAAAGGAAGCTGCATACCATATATCAAGTCTCTGCTGGTTCATGAGAAGAAGATTTTCAAAGGTTTTGGTGCCCCTTGGGGGCATGGCACCACCAAGGAGGAGGGGCAATTTCATTTGAACAAATCTGAATTGGCATTAGGTAATAAACATTTATCCAACACGGATGACGGACAGAATGTGATCAGTAAAGCTCCCACAGGTGAGCTAAAAAGACAATAGGTAGTCTTTTCAAATCAAAAGAGCCAGAGACAAATGGTAATAAGGACAATACTGAAAGTGAAATATTGATGTACATGGGTTCTGACACCCCTGATTCAGACTCAAATTCTTTGGATTGGTGGAAAATAAATCAAAACAAATTTCTTAATCTGGCCATTTTTGCCAAAAAATATTTGTGTATTTGTGCGACAAGTGTTCCTTCAGAAAGACTTTTCAGTAAGTCGGGGCAAATTGTTGGCCCCAAACGAGCGTGTCTTAAGCCAGACAAGGTTAACAAATTTGCTTTTTTAGCAACCAACTTGTAACTGATTGTTACGTGGCTGTTTGGTAAGCTGCCACCAGGCTGATCAGATCAGCCGAACTGTATGCCCAAGGAGAATTGCATGTGTGTGTGTTACTATTAAATCATGATGGGATTAGGTTGTTAAATTGACAAGTATTTATAATTTCTGAAAAAAGGCACTTATGAACTTTCAGCGCATCGACCACTTTGTGGTTCATGAGCTGAAAATTGGCTAGTGCTTTTTATCAGAAATTATAAATACTTGTTGACTGAACAATATAATCCCATCATAATTTTGTAGTTAAATGGCTGTCAGCAATGATTACTGCAGTCGAAATGTATTTTTTGGGGGGGGACACACAACCTAGAAAATGTAGACATTACTTGTAGATTCAACTACACTTCTCAATCGTCTCTGTGATCCCATGTGATAGTTTGTCAGTGGTAATGTTTGGGGTAACGACAGTGAATGACTTTCAATGAGGGAAATCAAATCGTTATTATGTCTGTTCTTTTTATCAGTTTTGACCTTTGTTGTTTATGATGTTTTAAAGTTTCGTGATGAAATAAAAGTGCTGAGTACAAAAAAAAAGTTGTTTTTTTTTTGTTTCCATCCTTCCCAACAAATCTTGGAAAAATTTGACACATTTCTCTTTCCTATCATGAGCCACTTGTGAATACACTGAATATTCATTTTCATTTCTTCCTGTACTTCCTTTCTTCGACTCAGGTTTTTGGCACAAGCCGAGAACTCAGAAAAATTATATTTTATAATTATTTTTTATGGACACTTCACTGCTTTAATAGATATATAAATATAACTATTATATTTATAAATCTATTAAGGGGGCAAAGAGTTTCAATAAAAAATAGTTACCAAATATCATTTTTCCGAGTTCTCAACTTGTGCCTAGCATATGTGTCCTTCGTTTCAATGTTCTGGATGTTGGAAAAACTCTCTGGCCATTTTGCACTGTTTTTAATTGTGATATGTTTTCTGTGACATAGGGGGCATGGTGGCATTGTGGTAACTTGTTCTTGTCAGATCACCAAAGTTAAGCAACATCGAGCCTCATTAATCATTGGATGGGTGACCATCTGAGTGATCAATTCAGACTCCCGCATTGTGTCCTTGGGCAAGGCACTTAACCCTGATTGTCCACATGGGGGCACGCTGATGCCATGTACTAAGGCATACTGCACATCGATGGTACACATGTCTTCAACCAATCTATCCCTGCCTGTGCTGCAGTGCGGAGTTATGATGTTGGGGAGCTGGCAGCTGCTCGTTGTTGCTCGGTGGTTCTCCCCAGGTACTCTGGATTTCTCCACCCATAAACTCTCACGGTCATGATTAGCCATTGTGCATAAGTATATGACCTTAAACACCAATAAATAAATTAATAAATATTTTCTGTGACTCCCTTTAATTTGTTGAGCAAACTAAGACAATATTAATATTTGTCATTTATTAAACTGTAATTGTTCCCTCGACTGATTCTGTTGGCATTTGGCTCAGTCTTATGAAAAAGTTTGTTAAGTTGGCACCCAAAGTTTATGAGTTTTACGTTCCAAATAAATATACATTTTCCTGTCAACATTCTGTTTTCAATGTTGATATTACAATGTATATTTTATAAGGTATGTCACCTGAGGCAAAAATGAAAAAAAATAAAAAAAGAATGATTTTTATGTGTCCACTATCCCTCTTCAGACAGATCTACAGTCATCTTCGGTAGAGATGTAACTTCCCAAACTACATCCCCAGCATTGATGATGGAATACTGGTACACCGCAGAATTTTGTTCAATACCGTTACCGGTATTGAAATTCCAATACCATGAAACCCTAATGTACCCTTGACCTTGGGTCAAGGTTATGAACAACCTTCAGTCATAAACAATCATTGTGTGATGTACTCTTAATATTTTTCTATGGACTGGACAAAGTAAGAGTGGTGAACAAACAAATGGTGTGTTACCTTGACCTTGAAGGTATAGCCTTAATCAAGGATCTTGAAACACCCTTCTGTCATAAGCAATCCCTGTGCGAAGTATGAACACAGTTAATCCACTGATTAATTTTTTATGGGCAAGACAAAGTTAGAATAGAAGAACAAACAAACTAATGGACTGTGACCTTTATCTTAGAGGTATGACCTTGGGTAAAGGTCAGGACATGCCCTTGAGACAAAAGCAAACATTGTGTCAAGTATGAATAAGATTGGTCCATTGAATAATTTATTTATTTATTTATTTATTTATTTATTTATTTATTTATTTATTTATTTATTTAGTGGTGTTTAAGGTCATATATTTCTGCACAATGGCTAATCATGACCATAACAGTTTTACGGGTGGAGGAAGCCGGAGTACCCAGAGAGAACCACCAAGCAATGGCAAGCAACTTTCAGCTCCCCAACATACTAACTCCACACAAGCAGGGTTAGCATTGGCTGAAGACAAGTGCACCATCGACGTGCAGTACACCTCAGTACACAGTGCCACTGTGCCCCCACGTGGGCAATGGGGGCGAAGTGTCTTGCCCAAGGACACAACACGGTTGCTGCAGGTGGGATTCGAACTGAGGACCTCTTGGCTTGCAGCCTGCATCTCTACCTACTGAGCCACCGCACCCCCGAATAATTTAATCAACAAAGTTAGAATGGAGAAACAAACAAATAAGGGGTCTGTGACCTTTACCTTGGAGGTTTGACCTTGGGTCAAGGTCATGACACACCGCCGAGACCTGAGCAATTATTGTGCCAAGTATGAACAATATCGGTCATTTGAATAATTTTTCCTCGGGTCACATGTTAGAATGGAAGACCAAATAAACTAATGGTCTGTGACTTTGACCTTGGAGGTAAGACTTTGCATCATGGTCATGACATACCATTAAGTCTGAAGCAATCACTGTGTTCAGTATGAAGGGGATTGGTGTATTAAGTGAATTTTATGAACCGGAAAAAGTTAGAATGGACAGACAGATAGGTGGACAGACAAAGCAGCTAGTATATGCCTTCCAAAACCTTTTTGGGTAGCATAAAATTCAGGAAAAATCAGATAATAATTGTTAAAAAAAAAAAATTCAAAACAGCTACACAGCTCTTGTGCAAATACAGACAGAGGAAATCTACATTAGAGTTGGTTGAAGGCCTGTATATCACCTTATGAAATACATTCCAAAAATGAGATTCAGTGTTTGTGGCTATTCACAACGTTGCTACTAAAATCATACAAAAACTAAAATGATACTCACCATTCTCCATAGGTGTATGAATACTGGCCAGAGTGAATTTACTGCCATGCTCAGAACATCTCTTGACTGCTACTGTCCAGTTAGCTTTATCAAGATCACTTTGACCACCAACTGAGAAGCATTTGGATCCTGTCAGACCAAAACAAAAATGCCAAAGAGTTAGAGATAAAATTTGTACCAGCTTCAAAATTAACTGATCAAGTGCTAAATTATTTTTAGTCATCAAAATTGGCTCACATGTTTTTTGCTTTGCAACAAGGCAACTTGATACAGATTGAACTAGAGATGGCCTGTCACCTGCTATACCTTCACCATGGTATACCGCCTAGTGTGGGTGACTCAAAAGGGGCATTCAATTTTTCTAAGTAAACAAAAAATCCAATATGGCCACCAGTCGGCCATCTTGAAACTGAGTGGGAAAAAAAAATTATGTCATGTACTTCCCCTCATCATGTTGATCATTTTTGTGAAGTTTCATGAAAATGCAGCTAAAACTGTGGAAGTAGTTCGCTCCACAAGTTTACATAAAAAAAATCCAATATGGCCACCAGGCATCCATCCTGTAACCGAGAGGGAAAAGATTTATGTCACACACTTCCCCCATCATGTTGATCATTTTTGTGAAGTTTCATGAGAATGCGGCGAAAACTGTGGAAGTAGTTTGCTCACAAGTTTACATAAAAAAAAAAGTCGGCCATTTTGAATCCGATCGGGAAGAAAATTATGTCAAGCACTGCTCCTCATCATGTTGATCATTTTTATGAAGTTTCATGAAAATGTGGCGAAAACTGCGGAAGTAGTTCGCACCATAAGTTTACATGTGCAACAGACCGACAACAACGACAGACCAACCGACCGAAGAAAAAGTTGACTCCTATATACAATGTATAATACGTTTCTTTCAAAGATAATATGAAAAACATCCAGAGTATGAAGCCTTTGTGCTGCAGTACCTTAAGTTCACAATAAAGTCCAAATATTGGCTTCCAGCATTCTACCAGTTAATAGTGGACTTAACTGGTAGAGTGCTGGACGTCCATATTTGGGCTTTATTCGGAAGTGCAGGTGCACCAACTTAAAGGCATCAAATTCTGTGGATATGTTTTGTATTTGTTTTGAAGTGAATTTTGTTCTTCTTTATGGACTTCCCTTGTTACAATTTATGGGAGAGTGCCTTTAGGCACTCTCCCATAAATTGTAACAAGACAATGATACATGAAAAACTTCTAATCTCAAAAATAATTTAGCACTCAATTAGTTAACTAAATATTTCTCAACTGAATAAGATTTACTCTGACATCCACTGAATTCCCTTTGTTTATAGATCTATTTGGCATCAGTACAACCAGTTTTGGCATTTCATCTATTATAACTTGTTTGCTCCATGAGCTCTGTCAAACAAGATAGAGTAGAATAAATGCTCAGCTCATCACAAGAATATGAGAAATTGGCCAAATCTCTTTTAATTGAATACTCCCACTAAATGAATAATTTTCACTGGCAAAGTGGCTATTTTCAATTGACAGAGTTCCACTGTAATTGATTTTTTAAAATTATTTTTCACCGACAATGTGGTTAATCATTTTAAAGGGTTCCACTATATTGGTTTTCTGCAGTTAACCCTTTACCTAGCGAAATTAACAAAGTTCCACTGTAATTGATTTTTTAGAATTATTTTTCATCAGCAAGGTGGTTGGTTAATCATTTTAAAGGGTTCCACTATATTGGTTTTCTGCAGTTAACCCTTTACCTTACGAAATTAACAGAGTTCCACTGTAATTGATTTTTTTAAATTATTTTTCATCAGCAAGGTGGTTAATCATTTTAAAGGGTTCCACTATATTGGTTTTCTGCAGTTAACCCTTTACCTAGCGAAATTAACAAAGTTCCACTGTAATTGATTTTTTAGAATTATTTTTCATCAGCAAGGTGGTTGGTTAATCATTTTAAAGGGTTCCACTATATTGGTTTTCTGCAGTTAACCCTTTACCTTACGAAATTAACAGAGTTCCACTGTAATTGATTTTTTTAAATTATTTTTCATCAGCAAGGTGGTTAATCATTTTAAAGGGTTCCACTATATTGGTTTTCTGCAGTTAACCCTTTACTTAACAAAATTAACAGTGATCCACTGTAATTGATTTTTAAAAATGCCGCTCAGGATCACAGATCCAATGTCGAGTTGTGACCTTGACCTTTGACCAGGCGAGTCCAAGGTCAATAGGGTTCTTCCTCGCACCAAGGCCAACACACCTATGAAGTTTCATGACTCTAGGTTGAACCACTATCAAGTTCTCATCCGGAAACCAATTGTTGCGATATACTATGTTCAAGGTCACTGTGACCTTGACCTTTGACCTAGTGAGTCCAACATCAATAGGGTTCTTCCTCGCACCAAGGCCAACACGCCTGTAAAGTTTCATGGCTCTAGGTTGAACCACTATCAAGTTATCATCCGGAAACCAATTGTTGCGATATACTATGTTCAAGGTCACTGTGACCTTGACCTTTGACCTGGTGAGTCCAAGATCAATAGGGTTCTTCCTCGCACCAAGGCCAACACACCTATAAAGTTTCATGACTCTAGGTTGAACCACTATCAAGTTATCATCCGGAAACCAATTGTTGCGATATACTATGTTCAAGGTCACTGTGACCTTGACCTTTGACCTGGTGAGTCCAAGATCAATAGGGTTCTTCCTCGCACCAAGGCCAACACACCTATGAAGTTTCATGACTCTAGGTTGAACCACTATCAAGTTATCATCTGGAAACCAATTGTTGCGATATACTATGTTAAAGGTCACTGTGACCTTGACCTTTGACGTAGCGAGTCCAAAATCAATAGGGTTCTTCCCCTCACCAAGGCCAATCTACCTATGAAGTTTCATGAATGTGAGTTGAACCATTATCAAGTTATCATCCGGAAACCAATTGTTTAAGATTTACTATGTTCAAGGTCACTGTGACCTTGACCTTCGACGTAGCACGTCCAAAATCAATAGGGTTCTTCCTCCCACCAAGACCAACCTATGTATGAAGTTTAATGAATGTGAGTTGAACCACTATCAAGTTATCATCCGGAAACCAATTGTTTACGCCCGCCCGCCCGCCCGCCCGCCCGCCCGCCCGCCGGCGAAGTAATCAATTTATCATCTGCATTGAGTAAAGGGTTAAACAATAGAATTGAATTTTTATTACATGCCTGTTCTATGTAATCCCATCTACAGCCACATTAAACCATGCGGAAAATGAAAATCACTGACAGACTATTTTTATAAAGAATCAAAATTTCACTGGAATTTTCTACAAATGGTGCATCGCAATTACGATTTGAATCACTCGTGACAGCTAAAATCATCCCTTATTTCCAGTAGGCACATAGAACACATTGGAACTCAAGGGACGAAATAGCAACACAGGTACCCCTTGCAAATTTGGTTGGCGATAAAATGTATTGTTTTTATTGATAGTTGTCAAATGAATTGCTGAGTGCCATTCTAATAATAGTTTTTATAGATGTGAAGGTACATAATAAACACAGAACAACAAACGCATGTGAATGGGTTAATCGATATGGCACTTGTACCATTGCAGAAGCATAAAACTTGAGGCCTGCAGCCTCTCATTTTATCCTTCCACTCTGGCACTCATGCCATATCAATTAATCCATTCACCTGCATGTGTCGTTCTGTGTTTGCAGTACATATATACAATTTTAAATTCTGACAAATTATCTTGACAATCTATCATAAACATGAAACCATTTTCTTTAATTGCTAATAGTTGAAATAATTTAAGAAGCCACAGAAGGAAAATTTAAAAATTATCTGATCATTTCCACATTGCTACTATAATCAGATACAAAACAAGAGGTCCTAATGGGCCTTAATGGCTCACCTGATAAAATTATTTAAAGAAGGATTTAAGCTCACATTCAGCATCTCATCAACATGTTAATATACTTCTATTTTAGGTAGCATATGTGGGGTGAATTGTTTTTTTGCAGAAAATCACTCAAACAACTTAAAAAATATTTTGATGCAAAGAGAAAACAAGTAAAAAGTTGGTACAGCCAAAAGATATACTCCCTGAAAAGCAAACAGATGGAAACAACATACAGAATTTTTCATATGCAGAACTGTGAAATGGTTTAAGCAATATTAAAACAAGAGCACCGCATTGCGGGACAATATATGCCCGTTTTGTATTTCTGAAGGGTTGGGGTAAGGATGGGGGTGAGGGTGAAAATTGGTTGGAGCAACCCCATATTCGAACTTGACCTGTATTTTGTTGTGTTTAAACAACATACCAAGTTTGGAACCAATCGGAAAACAAATAATAAAAGTTATCATCCGGAAACCAAATATTTGATGCATTCTATGTCCAACAAGGGCCATAATTCAGGGGAACTTCGAAGTTCGAACTGACCCCATATTCGAACTTGACCTGTCTTTTGTTTTGATTAAACCACATACCAAGTTTAGGAGTCAATCGAAAAAAAATACTAAAGTTATCATCTGGAAACCAAATGTTGACGAACGGACAGACCGATGGATGGACAAATGGATGGACAAATGGGCAGACAGACAGACAGACTGATTCCATAATTTGCCGGTTTTTCAACAGGCGTATAAAAAATCAGGACAAATGGATGGACAAATGGGCAGACAGACAGACTGATTCCATAATTCGCCGGTTTTTCAACAGGCGTATAAAAAATCAGTTAGGCCATACTAAAGTTATAATCCGGAAAACACAAAATGCACAAATTCAAGAGGAATAACTCTGGAAAGGTACATGCGATTTTGCCCGAAAGTGAACTTGAGCTGTGCTTTGTGGTCATAAACAAAATCTGAGAATTTGAAACAAATTAGTCAAGGCAAACTAAAGTTATCATCCGGAAACCACATAATTCACAAATTTGCAATCATTCAAGGGGAATAACTATGGAACAGTACATGCGATTATGGCCAAAGGTGAACTTGGGCTGTGCTTTGTGGTCAAAAACGAAATCTGAGAATTTGGAAAAAATCGGTCAAGGCAAACTAAAGTTATCATCCGGAAACCACAAAATCCACAAATTTGCAATCATTCAAGGGGAATAACTCTGGAAAGGTATATGCGATTGTAGTCAAAAGTGAACTTGAGCTGTATTTTGTGGTCAAAAACAAAAATCTGAAAATTTGAAATAAATCGGTCAAGGCAAACTAAAGTTATCGTCCGGAAACAAAAAGTTGGGCTAAATTCCCATAAATAAAGGGCCATAACTCTACTGCAAATGGGCCGCTAGAAATGGAAATCGAACCCATCCTGCATTTTGTCCTACTAAATCCACATGCCAAATTTAACTCAGCTCAAACCATTACAACTAAAGTTATCGTCCAGAAATGAAATGTGTCCATGGACGGACAGACAGACGGGTGGAGAGACCATTCACATAATACGTCCCATTTTTCAATGAACGGAAACCAAATTGTTTACGGACAGACAAACGGACAGACAGACAGATGGACAGACGGCCGGACAGACAGACAGACTGATAACATAATACGACTGTTTTTTAAATGGGCGTATAAAAAAATAATACAAAAACGTGTGGGAGGTTAAGGGTAACAGTACACAGAAAACCTGTATTAAAAGTTCCTTGGGAAGGAAATTAAACTGGCTCACTGCTTAATTATTGTCAAAGTATAAGCAGGTTTGATTATACGTGCCCTGGGTATTTAATAAGATACTATAAGAAATGTTTTATCACTTTGCCATTTTACCAGATTTCAAGGGGCATAACTCAGGAATGGTTAACGCCATAAAGGTGAAAATCGAAATTGATCTACACTTCATAGTAGGTAGTGAGGTTACAAAATTATAAGATTGTACATCAAAGTGAACTAGAGTTATCATCCGGAAACCACTGATTTTACCATTTTGCGACTTTTCAAGGGGCATAGCTCTGGAATGGTAAGTGCCATCACAATGGCAATCAAACTTGACCAGCATTTCATGGTATATAGTAAGGTTGCAAAATTAAAAGGTCATACATCAAATCAAACTAGAGTTATCATCCGGAAACCATTGATTTTATCATTTTGCCACTTTTTAAGAAGCATAACTCTGGAACAGTAAATGTCATAATGGTGAAAATTGAACTTGACCTGCATTTCATGGTAGGTAGTAACGTTGCAAAATTAGAAGGTCATTCATCAAAGAGATCTAGAGTGATTCTCTGAAAACCATTGATTTTACCATTTTGTGACTTTTCAAGGGGCACATCTCTGGAATGGTAAATGCTATAATGGTGAAAATCAAACTTGACCTGCACTGCATGGTAGGTAGTAAAGTTGCAAAATTATAAGGCCCTGCATCAAAGCAAACTAGAGTTATCATCTGGAAACCATTTGTTTTGGATGGACAGATAGGCAAAGCTGTGATTATATGTGACTTGAAATGTTTGGGCAGGCATAAAAATTATCCAGTGCACTACCTCTCAGTCCCTAACCCTCCCATAGGGTGAATTTCCTAAAATCATTCAAAACCCTCCAGATCTTCTGAAGCAAAAAAGAAATTTTCCAATAGACCCACTGACACCCTCAAGGGGCCTCATGAGGCCAAGTAGGCCCCATTTGAGCAATCATTAATCTTATACACTCACATCTAAAATTTACCACAATCAGCTCTGTCAGAATCTGACTCGTGGATGGTGGTTGTGAAGAAGATTTTGTAAAGAATATTCTTTATACTGACTGTACTAAGTTAAAATTTGGGATGCCACAGGGAGCCCAAATATGAACAAGTCACTTGATGTGAACAAACTGAAATTTGAACCTTCTTAGGTTGCTGGATATCAAATATCATGGTTGGAGCTGAAGAAGATTTTTAAAAGAATTTCCCCATATTGTATTAAGTTAAAATTTAGGTTGCTATAGGGATCTGTAATATAAACCCCAGGGACTTCATTTGAACAAACTGGAATTTATCCCCATGAAGGATACTGCAAACAAAATTTCAAAAGATTCTGATCGATGGATCTGAAGAAGAGGATTTTCAAAAATATTCCTCATTTTCACAAAGTTGGAATTCGAGCTACCATGGGGAGCCCAAATATGACCACAGGGACTTGATCTAAACAAACTTAAATTTAAACCTTCAAAGGATACTGCATATCAAATATCAAAAGATTCTGTCTGCTAGACATGAAGAAGAATTTTAAAGAATATTCCTCATATTGCACTAAGTTAAAGTTCAAGTTCCCATAGGAAGCCTAATATAACTGCAGGGACTTGATTTGAACAAACTTGACTCTGACCCACCAGGCAGTTCTATACCAATCATCAAAAGATTCTGGCTGATGGATCTGAAGAAGATTTTTAAAAAAATATTCCTCATGTTACACTAAGTTACAATTTGGGCTGCCCAGTTCCCCCAAATATGACTTCCGGGACTTAATTTGAACAAACTTAAAGCTGATCCACTAAAAATGCAGTATATCAAATATTAAGAGATTTTTGCTGGTAGATATTAAGAAGATTTTTCAATATTTCTTCATATCACACTAAGTTAAAATTTGGGTTCCAATAGGGAACCCAAACATGAACCCAGGGACTTGATTTGAACAGTCTTGAATCTCACCCCACTAAGGATGTTGCGTACCAAATATCAAAAGATTCTAACTAATGGATCTGAAGAAGATTTTTAAAAAATGATCAACTTCCACTAAGTTAAAATTCAAGCTCACACAGTAAGCCCAAATATTACCCCAGGGACTTAATTTGGATAAACTTCACGCTGATCCCCATAAAGATGCAGCATTCCAAATATCAAGAGATTCTGACTACTGGTAGACCTGAAGTAGAAGATTTTTAAATAAATCTCTTCATATTGTACCAAGTTAAAATTCTGGTTCTCATAGGGAGCCCCAATATGAAACCAGGGACCTGATTTGAACATACTTGAATCTCACCCCACTAACAGGGATGCTGACCGGGCTGGACCACCAGTAGTGGTCTGGTCCACGGAAGAGGTGATCCAGTCCAGTCTGGTCCAACCCTAGGTGACGCGATATTCTTGCCTAGACCAGTTCCAAGACCGGTTCAATCATTATAAAATACCTTTAATGAAGTGAAATATGTAAAAATCTTACTTTTGGTAATACTAAATTAAGATTTTAACACATTTGCTTTATTTAAGATATTTTATAATGATTGAATAGGTACAGTATACACATTTGTGTTAAAGAAAGCATCACGTTACTGCGATCTGACGGGCAAGCTTGGTAACTCTGGGCATGTTATATAATACATTGTATGCACATTAAACATGCTTACAACTTGTGACTGTGACTCATTGTGGAGTCTGAAGTTCACATTTCCCGCCATTCTGCACTTACTATATGTCATATAGCATGTGGAGGCTAGCGGAAACGTGAACTACAGACTAAATGTTATCAGTGTTGAAAGACTTGGAGGATTTGTACTATCTATCTTTGAGTTGTAACCCAATCATATATACTACTCAAAGTTTGCTAAGCACCAAGTACATCCAACTGTCTGTTTTACATTTTAGTTGAAATATTGTAATGGAAAGTGTATATATTTTTTTATTTAATTATATCTTTAATGATTTAAGTACAGAAATTAAAATTTTATTTGTGTTTGACATTATTTTTTAGCTTTTGAATACGATAACCATGGAAAATGGATATTATTGGTAAAAGAGGAAATTTTTTAATATGCCAAAAAGTTGACGGAGCGAACTGGTATAGCTTCAATATCGAGTGTGAGACCCATTACTGTTAATTACAGCTTGACAACGCCTTCTCATGCTCCCAGTCAGGTTCCTGGTGGTCCTTTGTGGGATGTTGTTCCATTCTTGGACCAGCATGGCACCAAGCTCCTGGACACTTCTTGGCTGGACTGGACGGGCTGAAATTGCAAGCTGCAACTCATTCCAGACATGTTCGATTGGACTGAAGTCAGGGGATCTTGCTGGCCAGTCCATATGCTCAATCCTCTCCCTCTGTTGGTACTCCCTGTCAGTATGGGCAACATGAGGACGGGTATTATCGTCCATCAGAATGAATCTATCACCCACTGCACCTGCATACAATTTGACTTGGACATCCAGGATCTCATCAATATAGCATTGTGCAGTCAATGTACCATGTTCAAGGATACAGAGCTCTGTATGTCCATCCCTGCTGATGTTGCCCCAGACCATGATTGACCCTCCACCATAGCGGTCATGTTGAGCAATGCTGGCTGCATGGAATTACTCTCCTGGTCTTCTCCACACCCTAGAATGCCTATCTGTGTGATCTAGGCAGCAACTTGACTCATTTTTAAAAGGGACAGGTCTCCAATCTTCTCTGGTCCATCCAACGTGGTCCATGGCCCAATCATATCGTGCCTGGCGGTGGTTCTGGGACAGCGGAATGCGAATACATGGTCTTCTCGATCAGAGACCACCTTCGTGCAACCTTGCCCGGATAGTCTGCGTCGAAACCTTTACCCCGGATGCATACTGAATGTCACTGCGAAGCTGGATTGCTGTGGAAAGTGGTTCCTACAGGCCTAAATGATCAAAAACCGGTCTTCAACTGCAGATGTTGCCCTGTCTCTGCCAGCACCATGCCATCTTACCGGTGTGCCATACTGCTGAAATTTTGCCCAGGCTCTGGTGATCACCATATGGTGCACACCAAGGGCTTCACCAACCTGACGATGGGTAGCCCCTTGCTCCACCATCCCTACAGCCCACCACATTTCTGCTTCATACACATGTCTTCTTACATTTGCATTTGCCATATTCATTAAATCACGAGGGTTTGTGTTGAACTGAAGATTGAATACCCTACACATGTCATGTACATGTAGACAGTACACAAAAACATCATGAAAATCAAGGGGTACATGATTTCTATGACTGTCATGAAAAGTCTGCCTATCAAGAGAGCTAATGTAAACACGGGACCATCTCAATACATTCCTCAATCATATCCACCAAAAATATCGCAAATATGTCTCATGCAAATTTCATAATGATGTGTCAAATATTTGGTGCTTAGCAAACTTTGAGTTGTATACTAAAAATCATATAGTATAATATTGGGTTAAGAACTTAAAGACAGATAGTGCAAATGCCCCAAGTCTTTCAGCACAAAAACATTTTGTTCTTAGCATTGGCACCCGACATATTCCAGATAGATTGGTCAATTTCTGACATGCTGGTATGCATACCAGTATTCTGTATTGGATGGAGTGACTTGGAGTTAGATATTGCCAACTATAGGCTATATCGTGTTTTTGCAATCTATCTTCAGTACACTGAAATGTACACAAACCTATGAGGGTTACTTGAGAACTTGACATGGTAATTCCTAATTTGCTTTGTTGTCTGACATCAGTAATTAACCCCAATACTAAAGCTAGTTTTACATCTATGCATTAAAGTCTGTGAACCAGTCCAGTACTGGACCGCCATGTGTGGACCAGTTCAAAGCAATCCAATGATGGTGGTCTGGCCCTGGACCATACTGGTTTTTAAATACATATTTCATTATTTTTCACCAGGTTAAAATTTGGGTTCCCATATATGAACCCAGGGACTTTTATTGAACAAACCTGAATCTGACCCCCTCAAAGGATGTTGTATACCAAGTATCAAAATATTCTAGTTGGTGTCATGGCCCGTCGTCCGTCCGTCCGTCTGTCCGTACGTCAACAATTGGCTATGTCTCGGGCTAGAGGTCGTATTTATGCACCGATCTTTACGAAACTTCTTGTGTACCTTTGTTATGACCCTGGGACGGGAACGAGTGTTTTTAGGTGTGGTCCGAAATTCAAGATGGCTGCCAGTGGCCATTTTGTACCGATGATGCAAAAATCAGTTTTTTGTACAGAACTTCTGTATGAAAGTTCTGATTTGAATAAAGTTTTGTATAAATGTTTAGTACCATGGGATACATCACATATAATACGGGTTTTTTTCTCGTGCGTAAATTATGCAAATTAGACTGACTTTGATTTATTTAGTGTTACTTTCAGAGCTGTAAGTGCCAAGCTGCTATGGCTCGGGCTAGAGGCCGTATTTATGAACCGATCTTTACGAAACTTCTTGGGTACCTTTGTTATGACCGTGGGACGAGAACGAGTGTTTTTGGGTGTGGTCCGAAATTCAAGATGGCTGCCAGCCGCCATTTTGTACTGACGATGCTGAAATCTGTTTTTTGTACAGAACTTCCATATGAAAGCTCTGATTTGAATAATTTTTTGTATGAATGTTTAGTACCATGGGATACATCACATATAATACGGGTTTTTTTCTCGTACGTAAATTGTGCAAATTGGACTAATTTTGATGTTTTTTGGGGTTACTTTCAGCACTGTAAGTGCAAATGCCAATACGGCTCGGGCTAGAGGCCGTATTTATGAACCGATCTTTACGAAACTTCTTGGGTACCTTTGGTATCACCGTGGGACGAGAACGAGTGTTTTTGGGTCCGGTCCGAAATTCAAGATGGCCGATGGCAGCCATTTTTTACAAAATTAGGTGCAATCAGATTTTTGCACAGAACTTCCATATGAAAGCCCTGATTTGAATAATTATTTTGTGTGAATCTTTAGTACCATGGGATGCATCACATATAATACGGGTTTTTTTCTCGTGCAGAAATTATGCAAATTAGATGAACTTTGATTTTTTCAGTGCGACTTACACACAGTAAGTACACATGTCAATACGGCTCAGACTAGAGTCTGTATTTATGAACTGATCTTCACGAAATGTCTTGGGTACCTTTGTTATCACCTTGGGACGAGAACGAGTGTTTCTGGGTGCGGTCTAAAATTCAAGATGGCTGCCAGTGGCCATTTTGTACCGAAATTAGGTCTAATCAGTTTTTTGTACATATCTTCTATACAGCTCAGACTAGAGGCCATATTTATGAACCAATCTTTACGAAACTTCTTGGGTACCTTTGTTATCACCGTGGGATGAGAGCGAGTGTTTTTGGGTGTGGTCCGAAATTCAAGATGGCCACCAGCAGCCATTTTGTACCAAAATTAGTGCAATCAGTCTTTTGTATAGAACTTCTGTATGAAAGTTCTGATTTGAATAAATTTTTGTATGAATGTTTAGTAACATGGAATACATCACATATTGTAAGGGTTTTTTTTTCATGCCGAAATTATGCAAATTAGATGAACTTTGATTTATTCAGTGCTACTTACACAATGTAAGCACACATGTCAATACGGCTCAGGGTAGAGGCTGTATTTATGAACCGACCTTCACAAAACTTCTTGGGTACCTTTGTTATCTCCTTGGGATGAGAATGAGTGTTTCTGGGTACGGTCAAAAATTCAAGATGGCTGCCAGTGGCCATTTTGTACCGAAATTAGGTCCAATCAGTTTTTTGTCACAACTTCTACACAGCTCATATTTGTGAACTGATCTTCACAAAACTTCTTGGGTACTTTTGTTTTCACCTTGGGACAGGAACGAGTGTGTTTTGGGGTGCCTTTGTTATCACTGTGCTATGAGTACAAATATTTTGGGGTTCAGTCAGACCCACTCTGGGACTCAAAGATTTTTTCTAGTTCAGCATCTGACTGTCACCCACCTTTACAATACTTTACCTATACATTTGTTACAGGCAACGGTCAGTATTCATGTACAGACCGTTACAATACTTTATATGTACCTTTGTTATCAGGTCATTACCTAGATGTTTGTCATTGCTGTGTCACATACTATACATGTACATGTCTTTGTCTTGACAAGTTGAGCTACAGTGTCATTGACACTTTCATTTTAATTTTTAAAAACATTTTGTGAGATGCTAACAGAATTATGCCCCTTTTGGTGACCCCTGTGGGTGTGGCAACTTTAAATGAACAAACTTGAATTGACATCCACCAGATGGATGATGGATGGCAGACGGACAGACAATAGACAGATGACAGACAGTAAGTGATAACTTAAGCTCCACTGACCTTCAAGCAGGTGAGCTAAAAATAATGTTAAAATGTTTGCTTCTTAACCGGTAGAGTGCTGGAAGCCCATATTTGGGCTTTATTCTGAAGTGCAGATGCCGCATCTTAATGGTGTAATATTCTGCAGGTGTGCTTCATATTATTTTTGATTTGAAATTATTTAGTCTGTGAGGATTTGCCTTGTTATAATTTATGGGAGAGTGCCACTTGGCACTCTCCCATAAATTGTAACAAGGCAAAGAGACGTGGACAAATTTGAATGATCAGAAATAATTTAGCACTCGACCATTTAATATCTGTTTGCAGGATTATAACAGATTAAATAGAAAAATACTAACAAATATAATTTTTGAATAGTAAAATAATTGTCCATAAACGAGGGACTCCATGTCAATGTAATAGTTTAATAAAATCGCTCAACCGGTTCCAACGTTATAATGTAATATAACGTTGTAATGGGGCCGAAACGTTGGAACCGGTTGAGCGATTTTATTAAAATATAATTTTTATCAACTTTTGCCTTATGCCAAGCACCTTTGGTAGAAACAACTAATCTGATATCATGTTAATTACCCTTTGAAAACTTTAAAGTCTTTGCACTTTGAGTTTTCAAGGAGCTTGTTTCTTTTATTAGGGTTTAATTGCACTCTCAGCATCCAGTATAATATCATGTCGGCACTATTATGGGTGGAGGAAGCCGGAGTAGCCTCAGAGAATTGCCAAGCAATAATTATCCTTTCCAACTTACTAAGCTGGCAGAGTCAGAGTTAGCACTGGTTGAAAACAAGTCCAGCATTAATGTGATATATGCCTCCACACACAGAACCGCCATGCTGCCCCTCAGGCAATTGGGATTATATGTCTTGCTCAGTATAAAATACTATAAATTACGGGATGTTTAGTGGTCAGATATGGTGTCATGTCAGGCAAAGTGACATCAATATTAGGCGAGGCATTAGCTGAGCCAAATATTGATTACACTGAGCCTCACATGACATCATATCCGACCATTAAACATCCTGTAACATATTTATTATGTCAGCAGGGAAAACCCAATATGTCCCTTTAATTAATCGGCCTGGTAATTTATTTTTTGGTGTATCTTACTTGTTAAAATGTAAACAATCAGGCGTAAGTTTACAAAGTAAGGGGAGTAACTCTATCAGTTGTTTCATGCTGAAATGATTATCGATCGGAATGACTAACTTGTGAGTGTTGGGCATGTTTCGATTTACATTGAGCTATCAGATGGGGTTATTGATCAAAATAATTTTCTCAATTCGGGACAAATATTATAAACAGATTATTTTTTTTTCATTCAAGTGACTCTAATGAAACTTTAATAACATTCAACGGATGATTCAGAACGGTTGCTGTAAGTGCCATTTTTGGAACCAGGCAGTTGTATTTTATTTCTAAAAACAACATGGTGGATCACACACCTAAAATTGATTTCATATGGGGTCACCGATGACGTCATCATTTACCTTATATGGCTTCCTAGGCTACCACAATTTATCCACGCTGATTAGTTGATCCCAAGAGCTGACATAATAAAAAGCTGATATGAAGTTGCCTTGGGCTGATATCTTGACCAAAAGGAAACTAACCAAGTAATAATCTCTCAATTATTGTCTGGGTGGAGCCTGTTACAGTGACAGGATTCTCACCATGCCAAGTATAACAATGAATATTAGATTTTTTTGCTAACTGAAGTGTTTATACAGTTAAATTTGGTTTCACACTTTACAACAGCAGTTAGTCCGAGTTGTCTAACACAATATATTAATTTTTTTTTATCACAGTTCTTTAACTCTGGGCCATGGCAGGAAGATGGCCAATATGGCTATGCCATCTCCAGCAGTGTATCAATTAATCCATATCACAACTTGTAAAATCTAATGGTATATTTTATAAATGCCACAAAATAAATTATTCAATAAAATCATTAAACAAAATTAAAATGGATTCATCATTTCGTTAATTTTTAAGATATTCAGGTTAACTGAAGCTTTGACCGAGTGATAAAAAGACAATGTATTATTACATGCCTGTTCTATGAAATCCCCATCTTCAGCAACACTAAAACATGCAGACATGAAAATCTGTTGACAGACTATTTTTAAATAGAAACAAAATTTCACTAGAATTTTTTACAAATTGTGTGCCACAATTACAATTTGAATCGCTAGCGATAGCTAAAAATCGTCCCAAGTTCCAAAGTGTTCTATGTGCTAGCAGGCACATAGAACACAATGGAACTCAGGGAACGAAATAGTAACACAGGTTCCCCTCACAAATTTGGTTGGCGATAAAATGTGTTCTTTTTGTTGATAGTTGTCAAATGAATTGCTAAATGTACTTCTAATAATTGTTTTTATAGACGTGAAGCAATGTAATAAACTCAGAATGACACAAATTCATGAATAGGTTAATCAATATGGCACTTGTGCCATCGCAGAAGGATAAAACTTGTTTACCTGTGGCCTCTGGTTCTATCCTTCCACGCTAGCACGTGTGCCATATCGATTAATCCACTCACACGCGTGTGTTGTTCTGTGTATTTCCAATGTAACAAAATGATTATAAATTCAACAACATAAATTTCAAGATCAAGAATTTGAAGACTATCTTACCAAATCCATGAAATCCAGGTGGACAGCCCCCTGAAGTAACAACAGGTTTTGGGGTGACAACAGCACCAGTTCCCTTCTTACAAACATATCGTTTAGAACTACCACAGTTGTTGTCATTCCACAATCCTGAAAATAGACACTGCGTAAAACAACTTTTCAGAGTTTTATTCATTACTGAGGCTACCCTCCAAGAAATTATGAAACGAATTTGTTCAAACAAGATACTGTTTTCATCTTGAAATACACAATTCTTCTGAAATCAAGTATGTTATCTATGATATTTAACTCTTCACATGCCAATTTTTTTTTCTTGTATTCATATAAATATAGCATATACCCATAGTAATTGGTGTACCAAATGTTCACATGTGCTTTTTGGAAACAGGCCAGTGGTGTGTGAGGAGAAGAACAAACACCACCTTTATGATGGATGGATGGACAGACAGATGGACAAAGAGTGATCAGTATAGCTCACCTTGACTTTTAGTCAGGTGAGCTTATTTGAGGTGACTGCAATGGCTGCCAAGGGTGGGTGATTCCTTCAAAATAATGCCTTGATACAGTTAAGGGCCTATATAAGTAATGAAATTTTGTTTATTTTCAAAATTCTCACCTCTGATATTCCTTCAATTCAAATTAAATATACACAAAATGTACATCAAAATGAAGGCTGGGATGTATAGAAAATGAAACACATGTGTAATCAACTCATAGAGTCGACTGTAGGCACCACTGGTTCCTGGAAGTCTGTTGCCATATTCGCACCAGAACTGATAATTTAATAATATTTCATGAAAACAACTTGTGGCCAAATGTGCTTTACATATCCAAGAACAAAGCTAGGGGATAAAAATTCTTCAAAACACGGCGACAGAGCTGCATTGGGGAAAATTCCAAAGCCTTTGCTTTTGTTTACGTATGAGTATACTTTCGATTTCTGGTCGACGTCATCGGACAGAAAAGGCAGGTAAAAACAACACCGTCTAAAATCAAATAATGAAAAAGATCGCCTTCATACAGTATACTGTTATTAGATAGAGATTGCACAGTTGCCATATTCAATGCAAGGTATTATGATACCTGTTGAAATTTCTTCGAATTACGATTTTGTTTTTTGATGGAAATTCGTGGTAACGAGTGATTTGCACATGTCTGTTGAGCATGGAAACCATCTTCCAACAAGAGTGCTCGTATTGCTGAAGCAAT